>OX387369.1:8790000-9990000 GCA_947563465.1 Archips xylosteana
TTCAAATTTCGTGTGCGCAAGTAGGTGATTAGAGTAGTAAATAAAACTAATTTTAGGACTTTTAGGAAATCTTACGAGATAATACAAAATCTGACTTTATTATACAATTGAATAATACCCTATTTCCATAACCATTTCTTTAGGGTCATATAGGTGTGTAGTAATAAAAGTTTTTTGGAATTTAACTCGGGATAGAAATCGGGAGTTGACTATAAATGTTATTTGTGCGCGGGCGAAGTCGCGGGCAAAAGCTAGTCCGAACATATTTTTGGTGCTCAGATATTTCCAACGTATTGTCAAGTATATAAATTGCATACTTTTTAACCCCCGACACAAAAAGAGGGGTGTTATAAGTTTGATCGCTATGTGTGTGTGTCTGTCTGTCTGTGGCATCATAGCTCTTAAACGGGTGAACCGATTTAGATGCGGTTTTTTTTATTAGAAAGCAGGTTTCTTGGTGCTGGCTCTTAGATATGTTTAATGAAAATCGGTTCAGCTGTTTCAAAGTTATGAGCTCTTTTGTTAGCTGCGGAAGATATCTAAGACGCATAATGGGCATTTAGTTTATGTTCAAACATACGTGTGACATAATTGCGTTGGGGGTTTTTAAAATTTTTAATTTATAGTTATCATCACAATCAATGTCCCGATGATTTCTTGGGCATGTCTAAGGAATGTCAACATGACATTTGCAACAAAAAGGTTCACCCTGGTACGCAATGCAGTGTCCTTAGCTGCACGTTGTGCGTGGATTTTAGAAAGCTGTGTGAACAAATTGGAGAAACAATTTATTTTAAGGTTATCACTCAACAAACAAAGCGTACAAATATTGTCAACATCTATTTGTACAGACGGGAATCCGAATAAGCTCTCTGGAGAATGTTTGTCGAACATTCTGGCTGTTGAGCGCCCTTACTCCGGCAGTCATATTTGACAATCACGTTAACGTTTTACCGAATCATAATCTCATTAAAAGTGTTTCGCTTTATCTTCTATAATGCGGGCTGTTGAGGAGTGGAATTTGCTTCTGTCGTCTGTTTTTCCGGTCTAACAATAGCTTAAAGGGCTATTCATCGCTTGTAGAGCTGGTGGCCGATATGGGGCCAAAAGGTTCTCGAATTTTGTCCACGGACCAGAAGACGCATTGTGATGTTAAGGCATCTCAGATGGGCGAATAATTTAAAACAGCAATTATAGCACAAGTATTTTCTCAAACATGCTATGAAATATTGACGTTATGTTCCTTATAATACGCCACGAAGTGTCACAATGCAGGCGCGGCGTGGTGTGCGGATAGACGAGAGGTCAATAATGGAATTTCATACAACATTGCTGGCCTTGGCCAGCAAAGTGATCGTCTATTGTTTCATACCATGACGTTTATAGGTCTATGGCATCATAGCATTTAGCCATTAAAAAAAAACTATAAGCAATATTTGCGTTTTGGTTCATTAAGACATTCTGCCACTACGCTTAAGGTAAGTTAAGAATATGATGATGATGATGATGATGATGGTGATGATGATGATGTTGATGGTGGTGATGGTGTTGATGATGGCGGTGATGATGATGATGATGGTGATGGTGGTGATGATGATGATGATGATGATGGTGATGATGATGATGATGATGGTGTGATGATGATGGTGATGATGATGATGATGATGGTGATGATGAGATGATGATGGTGATGATGAGATGATGATGTTGATGATGATAGTGATGATGGGTGATGATGATGGTGATGATGATGGTGATGATGAGATGATGATGTTGATGATGATAGTGATGATGATGATGATGGTGATGATGATGGTGGTGATGATGATGATGATGATGATAATGATGTTGATGATGGTGATGATGATGATGGTGGTGATTGTGATGGTGATGATGATGGTGATGATGACGACGACGATGACGATGATGATGGTGATGATGATGATGATGATGATGATGATGATGATGATGATGATGATGATGATGATGATGATGATGATGATAATGATGCATGTTTGAGAAAAACTCTATACAAGCCTTGGCCACGAACAGGGATTGCCGGCCTCGTATCTCTAGATGGCCTCGTTGTCACTCGGCCATCTATAACTACTCGGCCGGCAATCCCCTATTTCGCGGCCGCTGCAGTAATGTACTATTAATTACAGAAAATTCATCACAATATCACAATACATATAATTACGTATAATCAAAAATGTTACCAACCTTACTCAAAGACGCCTCGTTCCGAAGTGAGTCAAAATGGCGATCTACTGTCAGTGACGTTTCCCTCAGTTCGTTCACATGACGTAAGCAAATACAGTATTGCCACTGTAACCTTATTCATAATTGACGGGTATTATTAATAGTCGCGTTACAGTATCTAGATACAACACCTAGGCCTCCAACAAGTTGCGACGACCTGGCTAAGGTTAAGGTTAGGTAACCTGGTTAAGGTTTATGTTCAGCAGTGGACGTCTTTCGGCTGAAATGATAATGATGGGGGTTCAGAGTTAATGGGCGGATAGCCAAGAGGTTAGAGAACCTCACTGTGAAGCTTGAAGTCCCGAGTTCAATACCAGGTTTGGGCAGATATTTGTATGAAAAACACGAATGTTTGTACTCGAGTTTTGGACGTTTATTATGTATTTATCTGAACTTGTAAGTGCTTATGTTTATTCAGTGCACAGTAGGTATTATAGTTTGGGGCTTAGTCAATTAGTGTAAATTGTTCCATGATATTTTTTAAGTATTTTTTTTAACCTTTTCAACGCCAACGACACATATATAGGTCACAAATTACTGTGTCTAAGTGACCTTGACACAATGACATAAGATTCAAAGCAGGTTTACGTTTCGTCGAGACGCGGCGGTGAAAGGGTTAGGAGTGTTATAAAAGTTACGATAAAAATCGTTTTAAGTAAAAGCTTTTTCGTTTACTCTAATTTTTGATAACTGTACTTGTACTGTATAGTCGGCCAAAGATATGGTCTACCGCCCTAAGCTACGGTTGAAGTCCATTTGCACGTCATGATCGATGCATCATAAGATGACAGTGACTAATGACTTCACTCCGAAAAGTCAACCATAGCGATATTTAGATCCCACAGAAACTTTTGTCAAAACTGGTAAGTCGACCACTCTCTTGGCTGACTGTACCAAATGTTAAGTTAGTTGATTCACTACAAGTAGGCAAAACTCGACTTGCAAAATTCTGCCCGAACTCAGAAGCCAAAAACAAACCCAAAATTAAATCTTAATAACAAAATGCGCCATTAATCATCCATGCTATACACCATTATTTACCTAAAACTCGTTATTACCCCAAGCATTTATAATTTAACTCGCGAACAATCCAACTCGCTCGATTCAATATAAAAGTGCCAAGACTTGGGCAAAGTTTTGTGTAATTGGTTTACAAACATGACCAATTTGCGATCTAAAATTGTGCGCGAAAACATACAAAATGAATTGTGTTATGAGTTAGCTTTTAACAAGGAGCGGGAATATGCGTAAAATTAACTGGTTTACAGTAAAATTACATAAAGTTTACCACTGACAGATGGTTTGCTTTCATTTCATATTCAACTTTAACGACCTACAAATAAAGCCAATTTTAGAATACTGTTACCCACGTTTGCAGATTTTGTAATAGCTACTTTATTTGTATGGCGTTAAAGTTGGAAATGAAATGAAGGCAAGCCATCTGTCAGTGGTAAACTAAAAGAAAACGTATTGTACTTAGTTGCGTTTTGAGTTTTAAATGCTACTAATAAACCAAAATTTTGTACGGTATGTGTGTTCAGTAGTCAGATATAGAGATCCACCATCTCTGGAATATCACGTAGGCTACTTTTATTCCGATGACCCTATAGGATCGGGACGTACTCATATCATCATCATCATCTCGGCTTATGTCCCAATGCAGGGCTAAGGCCTCCTCTCGGACCTAGCTTAGTTCGGATTGGGAACTTCACACACACACCATTGTATTTCTTCACAGGTGTGAGCAGGTTTCATGACGTTTTTACCGTATAGCTCATGGTAAATTTCAAGTGTAAGCACGTAAATACCGAAACACTCTGAGATGCAAGCCCGGACTCGAACCCACGACCCTCTACTTCAGATGCCATAGATGAAACCACCTACCTAGGCTACTACGACTTTTAGTTTAGGATAGTTACCTACATATAAATAATTACTTAAAGATGAAAAAATATATAATCCTAACATCCGAACATCTTCACTAACTCTCACGTTTGTAAAATTAAATACGGTTCTCCTGTCTGTTCTGCCACCTACATTAGTCTGTTGATATTTATTTATTTCTGAGGAATTGGTTGTCTGGAAGAGATCGCTTTTTAGCGATCAGACCGCCTATTGTCTACCTGAATATTTATGTTTGTAATGTCACTGTACTGTTTTTGGTGATCAATGAAGAATATACCTAAATAATATATATATATAAAAATGAATCACCGAAATGTTTGTACGCGCATAACTTCTGATCGTCTGCACCAAATTGGATAATTATTTTTTTGTTGCGTTTGTTAGGTAGGTACTCTCAGGAGAAGGTTCGTATGAAAGAAATTTTAGAAAATATACATCGGGGGCGAAGCCGCGGGCATCAGCTAGTATAATATAATATAGTATTGTATTGTATTGTATTGTATTGTATTGTATTGTAGTAGGGATGGATATGATTTTTGTGGTTAGTAGGTATGTCTCCTCCTTTTGACGTCGGTCAATAATGTCAGATAAGGAGTAATAATAAAAAGAACATTAAGATCACTCACAGCTTTTCCGTGTGGCATTCATTTGGGAGTTTCTGAACGCAAACTTTTAAGAGAGCTTTCGAAGTTTTGATTTCTAATGAAAAACCCGGAGTGGGGCTTTGCTCCAGATTTGTGTGGTAACTTTTGTGAAGCTTACTCGAATATTAGCTTTGTGAGTACGTAATTGCCAAGTTTTGAATTCCTCTAAGGTCCTCTTAATGTCCGTTTTAAAATAAAAAATAAATAAATATCACGGGACAATTCACACCAATTGACCTAGTCCCAAAGTAAGCTAAGTAAAGCTTGTGTTATGGGTGCTAGGCAACGGATAAACATACTTATATAGATAGATACATACTTAAATACATATTAAACACCCAAGACCCGAGAACAAACATTCGTATTTTTCATACAAATATCTGCCCCGACACGGGAATCGAACCCGGGACCTCATGCTTCGTAGTCAGGTTCTCTAACCACTAGGCCATCTGGTCGTTTTTAGTTACAAGAGCGGCTTACGTTTAATGCTTATTAAATGGACATAATTTAGTCAAACTGACGTAACCCGAGAGCCGTGGTGGCCTAGTGGTTTGACCTATCGCCTCTCAATAAGAGGGTCGTGGGTTTGAATCCCAACTCGCACCTCTGAGTTTTCAGAATTTATGTGAGAAATTACATTTTTTTTTATTTATTTCTCTAATAAATAGAATACATTTCTTGTCCGGGTGAGCGGATAGTTCCGAAGGAGTGTAGAAGTCTCTTGATGGGGGTGTAAACATAGATGGCGCTGTATCACTGCTATACATATAATTAAGTGATTATCTAACAGATTGATGGGAAAAATTCGTGTCTAAACTCCTGACCAGTGGTGGTGTAGGGGAATGGCACGCGGCACGGAATGCTGAGAACCTGTGTTCGATTCCCAGCGCTGGTCTTTTTTCTGGGGTTTTTTCTGTGCATCCATGTTTCAGTTTGTATTTAGTATGAAATATATAGAATACATTTTTGATTAATTATCTGCCAAACTGCATGACAGTTTGTTGGCAGAAAAAATTGAAATTTGCCATGAGCTTTACGGTGAAGGAAAACATGATGAGGAAACCTGCATACACCTGCGATGAAATTTAATGGTGTGTGTGAAGTTCCCAATCCACACTGGGCCCGCGTGGGAATTAAGGCCCAACCCCTCTCATTCTGAGAGAAGGCCTGTGCCCTGCAATGGAACGTATATAGGCTGAATCGCTTTATACTCGTATACGTCACGACATCTCTTGGTCCGGGTGAGCGGATAGTTCCGAAGGAGTGTTGACGTCTCTCGTTGAGAGTATTAACATAGATGTCGCTAGTATCGCTGCAATAAGTGATTAAGCAAGCTGAGATGTGTGATGCATAGGAAAAATAAAATTATAGTGTCTATGTCCCGAGCAGTTGTGGTGTAGGGGTTTAGCACGCAGCATGGAATGCTGAGGACCTGGGTTCGATTCCCAGAGCTAGGCTTTTTTCTGGGTTTTTCTGTGCATCCATGTTTCAGTTATTTAGTATAGTATGATAGTTTAGTATGATATACTCGTATACGTATAGTACAGTAGGAACCACTTGGGTGTGGACAGCGTCGGACCGTTCTTCGCGGAATTCTTTGGGGGAAGCCTATGTCCAGCAGTGGAGTCTTCCAGCTGATGATGATAATGATAATCTACGTAACAGATCCGACACTCTTATGTTTTTTTTTTATGTTAGATAGGCCAGACAAACGAACTAGTGGGTCACCTGATGTTAAATGAACACCACTGTCCATAGACATCCGCAGCGCTTTACACGATGCCAGTGCGTTGTCGGCCCTAAAGGAGAGGGAATAGGGGAAGGGGAGAGGGAAGGAAGGAGGGAGGGAAGGGGTGAGGTATTGGGCCCCCGGCACTCTCACTGACCGTACGAAACGCAAGCAGGATTACTGCTGCTTCACGCCGGTGTTCTGTGAGAGGGTGGTACTGCCCCGGACGAGCCGGCCCATTCGTGATGCAGCGGCTAGCTTACAAATATTATAAATTACAATCAATTTTTTTAATAAATCACGTACGTACAACTATCGTGAGTCATACTTCGTTGTTTTCTATGAATAACTTACCAAAGTGTCATTCACCTCGAAGAAATATTAAAGAAAAAAGCTGAACAAATGTTTCCATAAATTGGCAAATGTCTGAAAAGTTCTAGCAAATGTTTCTGGAAATGCCTAAAGAATAAAATTCGAGAGAGAATCGATATTCATAAGAAATTGTTTACCTTTCAATTTTATGAAGGGTCCACGGAATGAACATGTCTAAGGCCCCGTTGTTTGATCAATAGTTAAACAAACTAATAGTTAAAATATATGGCAAAAATAACAATAGTTAACGCATTTCAAAGGCAATTTGACTATTAGTATCTTTAACTATTGATCAAACAACGGGCCGGAAGTCGCCTAAGTAACTTTTTGTGTTATAGTTAGCGGTTTGAAAGTTAGTCATCACGAACATTAAAGGATTTGCCACACTGGATGCGTTCTGCGGTCGCGGTCGGATCAAATACTGAGGTAGTAAATAACTTAAACGTGAAAACATACCTGAAACTTCCAGCAACCTCTGATGACAATCTGAAAAGAAGATGAAATTCTTAATGTACTTTTAAGATTTGCGGAAAATTAAGCATTTTATTAATCAATCAATTAATAATCTTTATTTTGCTTAAAATATGGTACAGTATTGTAGTCGTAATCATAATGTTAAAAAAAACGTTTCACACATTTCACCAGTGTTGACATGCAGATTAAGTTAAGTAATTATTTATATCTTTTTATGTTTTTAAATCTAAAGTTATTTTGTTGGCTAAGTATGTTGACTTATTTTTCTTAAATTGATTACTTACTTACTTTCGCTGGCTCAGCGACCCGAAGTGGATCAAATTGATTACAATAAAATAATTATTCTTAGCATGATTTTTTAATCTAATGATGTTTCGTAACATACGAAGACGAAATGAAACCGTGGCGTCGATATTAACATTAAAATAATTAAACTCCCATTCATACTCATAATTATTCATTTATTTAATTTCAAAATTTAATGTAAAACTAATAATATTATATTATGTTAAATAAGTCTAACTGTCTCATACTCATAAAATGTGTGAATAGTTGCAAGTTTTTCTTATTTATAATTTTAATCTTTTATTATTTAGGAGAATTAAAATGATGATAAGATAAAAGCTATTCGGCATTAAAATAAATTAATGAGTGAATACGACGAAGAATATTTTTTTATTATCATTTACGACTCCATAGTCCGCTTTCGTCTTACCGTGCTACGAAAATTCCGAAGCATGCTTAATAAAATAATACATCTAATCTTCTAATATATAAAAATCTCGTGCCACGGTGTTTGTTATCGATCTTATCAATTTTTTTTATATTTCGTAGGTCTGAGAATAGGTCGTAGGCTATTTTTCATACGCCTATTCTTCGCAGACGGAGTTGCGGGCAACAGCTAGTATTCTTATAATGTGCAAAATACCCATTTCCATCGGGTTAGGTTAACGCGTGCTTTTACGACAACTGTACCCCACGATGCAGTCGTAGGCATAAAATTATCATTTAAATGGAGTTTAATTTAAATTAAATTTGCATAAGTCGTTACGATTTTCCTTAATGGCGTATAAATTTAATACACACGTCGCTGCGTAGGTTGCATTCCTTTAAGTCATTAGCGGTCTTCGGAGCGAGCCTCCTCACGAGGCAAACGCATGAGGCATGATTTCGTTACGAAATTGAATAGTGTCAAGTTCCCAATTTTAATTAGGCCCGCGTGGGAACTACAAAGCCTGGGCCTAGCAGTGGGACGCATAGAGCAGAGATGGTAAAATCGTTCAAGCGAATATAGATGAAAGAAACCGGTAATTAGGGTCACATTATCAGGTTTACTCGTACGCGGTTTTTTTTTATTTCCCTGTCAAAGGCTCGCTTCCCGTTCATTTCCGGATCGTGCCGGAAATGCTATGCCAGCCTTCATCGATACCTATTTTTGTAAGCCTTTATTTAACGTGTAACGTTCGAATGTAGTTGTGGTTTCATTTGCAAATAATTTTTCGATCACTTCCTGGTATCCGGATCCTTTTGTTTGCCATAATTTCACTTGCCATAACATCGTTTGTCATAAAATATAGAAGCGTGCATTTTTCAGGATTTTTTGAAATGCCACCTTATAGAACGTAGTAGGTTAGGTTAGATTTGTTTTAAAACAATTCTGAAATAAAAAATGTTTCAGAAATAAATTGAATTATGTGAAACAATTACTTTGCTCACCCACAACCTAATGATAGCTATGTTTATGCAAGAAATCTGTGTTCATGCAGTTCCTCCACCTCCATACTGTACGAACACACACAAATCACACAAACCCATCTCTAACCACCACCAAACTACACTGACGCGTTTCGAACTCAACCAAGCTCATCCTCAGAGCAACAAAACCGACTTTAGGGTCTAGGGTCCAGCATCTGGTAGCATAAATTAAAGTTGGATGGACTAAATCCTCTTAACTTGCTGTTCCTTCAAGTACATGAAATTCCTGGTTCAACGTTGGTACAAGCCAAAAATGTCGTACATCATAAATGATTATTAAAGCGGAAAACCTAGAACGCAAAATAATACGATCTGTTCCCCAAAAAACAATTACGTAAATTCTCTCGTAGTTTTTCCGAGATTCTTCGGTTTTCTTTGTGTTTTTACATTCAAGGAATTAATAATGAAATGTAACGCCGTAATATGATTTTCGGGCGATGTAAAAGTCTCACTTCAATAATGAAGCACAAAAATTTATGTTTGTTGTACCAGATAGCATTATTTATAACAAGCTGCCTCCCGCGACTCCGTCTGCGAAATATTTGTTTATCGCTATCTCGCAGGAAATTTGCAATTTTCCGGGATGAAAACTATCCTATGTTATTTCTAAGGTCTCAAAATGATCTCCATACTAAATTTCATGTAAATCCGTTAAGCCGTTTGTGATTGAGGAACAAACATCCAAACATCTTTACAAACTTTCACATTTCTATTACTAAGTAGAATAATGCGAGGGAAAGTACCTCTGTCTGTCCGAAAGTACGTCTGTAGTGTCTGAAAGTATGTCCGTCTGACTCTCTTATCTTTTTGGATGAAATGAAAACTTGAAAATGAAATGAAATTTGGTATGGAAATAGATTGACTACCAACTACCTATTCAATTTTGCAGGATATTTTTCTTAATATCCCGGGACAATGCACACAAAGTAAGCTAAGCAAAGCTTGTGTTATTGTTATATACTAAGAATCAGATAAACATCTTTCTAATATATAAAAATCTCGTGTCACGGTGTTTGTTATCGAACTCCTCCGCAACGGCTTGAACGATTTTTATGAAACTTTTTTGTTTACATTCGGTAGGTCTGAGAATAGGACGGGGGCTATTTTTTATACCTACCCCTATTCATCGCAGACAGAGTCGCGGGCAACAACTAGTACTTAGATAAAATTTTAATATAGATAGATACATACATAAATATGTATTAAACACCCATGACTCGAGAATAAACATTCGTATTTTTCATATAAATATCTGCCCCAACACGGGAATCGAACCCTCAAACTTCGTAGTCAGGTTCTCTAACCACTACCTAAGCCATTTGGTCGTTAAAAAAATATCTTAATGTAACCATATTCATTACAAGACATAAGAAATATTTAGTACGGTCGGCCAAGAAAGTGGTCTACCAGTTTTGACTAAAGTTTCTGTGAGATTTACATATCGCTAAGGTTGACATTTTTAACTGAGCGAAGTCTTTAGTCACTGTCATCTTATTATTGCAAGGAAAAATCGACCTCGTTGTATCATGACGTGCAAATGAACTCCAACCGTACGGTGGTAGACCATATTTTTGGCAGACTGTACCTAGTGAAATTTTTGACACGAGAGCTTTTCAATGCTGGCAACACATCTGCAACTCTCTGATGTTGCCATATCTATGTGTGATGGTGCTTACTTAGGCCCTTCGCACATGGAGCTACTCAAAGAGCACTAGTTACGAACTTAAATTACTAACGAGTTGCTTGAGCGTCACCGCCCATACATTCGCATTGAAGTTCGCACACGATGCGACTAGTTACTGGCGTTCAGTTTTTGAGTAGCTCCATGTGCGAAGGGCCTTAGACTCCGGTAATCCGGTTACTCGTTTTCCACAAATCTCAATTTGTAAATAACTCATCAGGTAAAAGTTACTTCGTCAACTCATTTTGTTATTACAAAACATTGTTGGATAAGGAAACAAATTAAATCAAGGAACAATCTCTTAGTTCTGACCTGCGCTTTGGTAATTAAATGTCATGTTACGAACATATACGACATATAAGATAGACAGCTTCCAGGCATCGAATTTCAAGTTGAAATGACTTTCGGCATGTTGACGTTGTGTGGAAGTAATAATAAAGTTTTGTTTGCTTTCGATAATGGCGAAATATTTAATGATCAGGGAGTAAATGTCAGGAGAACTTATAGTTCGACCGTTATAAAATACTGACACATAGCACAACTAACTATTAAGTTCCTGAATATTGACAATATGACCGATAGGAAAAAAATGCTATACTTACTATTCTGGCACGCGCAACAAGTATACATGTACGTGCACATATTTAGCATACAGACAATTGGCATAACCGCAACATGCCAAATTTCTAGCCAATTTTGGCATAACAACAGGTTTATTATTTGAAAGGAACGCGACATTCTATACACATCAACATTACTTTTAATTTTATAGTCCCCGATTCATCATCATTCGTTTCGACCACCACCAGAATCCACTCTGGATTGCAAAATCAAAAATGTCCACTGCTGCAGCAGCTGCTCAGCTGAACATACATAGGTCTCCCCCAAGGCTCGCCTAACTGATCGGTCCCGTGTCATTCGCACACAACGCGATCCCGCAACCTCCTCCTCCTCGATTAAACGCGATTAAATATATATTTTTTTTTGATGTTTCTGCTTCATGGCAATCTGTTTTCCAACAATAAGCCACTTCTTTGTTTGCTTTCACAATTTATGTTTCCTCAAGAGCCATACTTGTATGAAAATTCTTTTGCACACTACTCTCTTGACGTCAAGTTGAGTTGTTGAGTTTCTAAATTTATTTCAAATCAAAATATACAAATTAGAAAACTAGAACTAAATACAGATAATGAACTAAAACAATTACTTTGCTCACCCGCGACCTTACAATAGTTACGTTTATGCAAGAAATGTGTGTTCATGCAGTTCCTCCACCTCCACACTGTGATGAGCTCTGGTTGAGTTCGAAACGCGTCAGTGTAGCTTGGTGGTGGTGATAGTTGTGTTTATGTGATTTGTGTGTGTTCGTACAGTGTGGAGGTGGAGGAACTGCATGAACACACATTTCTTGCATAAACGTAACTATTGTAAGGTCGCGGGTGAGCAAAGTAATTGTTTTAGTTCATTAATATGGACCTCCGCAAAGTAACGCCTGATTCAATAAATTAAATACAGATAACTTAAACTAAAACTACAAAGTAAAAGTATCGTCTAAATTTTCCGCCACAGGCATAGACCCTAAGATGCTGGCCGCGTTACCTCTCTGAACTGCTATTCCTAGTCTTTGTTAGAGGTAAAGTGCCAGCCCTGGGGTCGCCTGAGGGCAAAATCAGGCGTGTGGACAAATATTTTATGAAAAGTTTTGTGTCTTCTGACCATGGTCCTATTGTCTCAAAAGCAAGCGCCGCAAATTCGTGATAGCTTGTTGTTAAAGCTGAATATTTGCGGCGCTTGTTCATTTGAGCCTGCTCGGCAGCCGCCCCAGCCCTGAGAGTTGAATTGAAACGTTACCATGTTGGTTTTTTCGATACTACAGGGTGTACTCAAAATGCACTAACTCAATTGGGAATGTCTAAAAAAAATTACCAATGGTTTTTATATTTTTTTTGTATAGAAAAGTCAATTATAAGGAACTAATTTCAATATTTTGTCATTTAGTTCTCTACTTTTTTCAAAATTAATTATTGATACTATTTTAGTTGATGACGTCAGATTATAATTGAGGGCTCCCACAATGCCAAATTTCTAAATCTATCTAAATGCGTACGATAAGGCAACCCCTTTAATTATTTTTTGCGTAGTGGTACACTATACACTGTGTCATTTTACTGGCACTGTCAATGTGCTAGATGTCAGACAGCGGGTCCAAATCAAACTCCGTAGTATAATCCACGCGTAAATTGTGAAGAATTCTAACCACACAGAATAAAGTACGACTTGAACTGGTCACGCAATTTACACCAATGTCAAATGAAGGTCATTGCTTATTTGTTATATAATAAATTCATTACATAATATTAAAATTAAATAACTACAGAAAACGAGTTAAAAAGCATTTATCTCGAAATGGTTTTCGATTTACTATACATTGCAAAAAAATAGACATCCCCAATTGTTTTAATTAGTCTTATTTAATTTAAGGTGTCCATACATTGAGTTGGTGATTTCGTGGCAACAAAGTATGAACAAGAACATCCCAAATTTTATCAGACTCATTTTGGCAATTGAGTTAATATTATGTTGTCCAGCATAAACTGAGTAAGGAACACTACTTTTGGACCACCATTTTGATTACACCCTGTATAATGTACACGGCTTACGGATTATAAAGGTTATTGTAACTGACGACGATTTTGTGCCGCTATTTTGTTTTTTATGCATGCAAAAAGTTGTAGAATATGAAAAAACCATTCCAATGATATATGGCTTGTCGTTTTTCAAGTGGCGTCGACGGACCGGAAGACGCGGTGTAAGTAGGCCTCCAACAAGATGGAGCGAGGACCTGGTTAAGGTTGTGGGATCGCGCCAATGGTGCGGATCCGATCTGTTTGGCGAGCCTCGGGGGAGGCCTATGGCCAGCAGTGAACGTCTTTCGGCTGAAATGATGATGATGATGATGGCTTGTCGTTATTGATCCCTAGATTAGAGTCCATACAAATCTGCCCATCCTGTTTTCACCAACGAAAGCACACTTGATTTAAGAAATAACTTTGTAATTGTTTATAAATTTTCCGAATAAAGAGCACTAAGTTTACCCCCGTTGTTTTGACTCCTTTTATAAACTTAGTTTTGTGGCAATTTCCGTTAAAGATGGCACTCGTAGCGCTCGTTAAGGTCTCTCAGCGACGTAATTAACGACATTTTGACATTTGGTCGTTAAATCTTTACAAGCTCTTTGTAACAATACGTAATTACTTTTTGATTACTTTTTATATGTTGTCAGAATTAGTTTGGATGGAGTCGTCATGGAGCGTGGAGTAAATTTTAATGTTTAAAAATCTCTATGCCCTGCCATGAAAAGACAATTAAGGTCGGTTTAAAGTAACTTAGTGCAGGGGATTACTGTGCTGCGTCTAGTTTGTTTGGTCTACCATTCAGACCTACTAATAGAGTGTATTTTAGTAGTGGTAGAGCCATGTAGCTAGCCACTGCATCACGAATGGGCCGGCTCGTCCAGGGCAGTACCACCCTCTCACAGAACACCGACGTGAAGCAGCAGTAATCCTGTTGGCGTTTCGTACGGTCAGTGAGAGTGCCGGGGGCCCAATACCTCACCCCTTCCCTCTCCCCCTCCCTCTCCCCCTTCCCTATTCCCTCTCCTTTGGGGCCGACAACGCACTGGCATCGCGTAAAGCGCTGCGGGTGTCTATGGACAGTGGTGATCATTTAACATCAGGTGACCCACTAGTTCGTTTGTCTGGCCTTTCTAACATAAAAAAAAATAGAACTAAACGGACGAAATAATCCATTTTGTCCTACTACTTCTGGCATGAATTTTAATCTAACGGATAGATAGATAGGTCACCATCATCCAAGTGTTAGTCCCACTGTAGGGCATAATCTTCCGCAGAATAAGGGTCTCCGGCTTCAATTACTAAGAAAAACCTTTATGTCAACGCAAGAAGAGCGAAAATGACGTTGATCGGCTCGGCTACGCGGGACGAACTGAGCAAAGCCGACCGACGTCTTTTTCGCTTTTTAACCCCCGACACAAAAAGAGGGGTGTTATAAGTTTGACCGCTGTGTGTTTGTCTGTATGTATGTCTTTCTGTGTGTATGTCTGTAGCTCTTAAACGGGTCAACCGATTTAGATCCGGTTTTTTTATTGGAAAGCTGGTTTCTTGGTGATGGTTCTTAGATATGTTTCATCAAAATCGGTTCAGCCGTTTCAAAGTTATCTGCTCTTTTGTTAGCTGCGGGAGGGATCTTTGACGCATATTTAATGGGCAATTACTTTATATTCAAACATACGTGTGTCATAATTAAATAAATAAATAAATAAATAAATAAATATTAGGGGACAATCTTACACAAATCGACCTAGTCCCAAACTAAGCAAAGCTTGTACTATGGGTACTAGACGACGATAAACATACTTATATAGATAAATAAATAATTAAATACATAGAAATCATCCATAACTCAGGAACAAATATTCGTGCTCATCACACAAATAAATGCCCTTACCGGGATTTGAACCCAGGACCTCTTGCTTCGTAGGAAAGATACGGCAGCTAACCGATGTGGCAACGGCACGGTTGGTGTATTTTTCCTACTTCAATAGCATCATTTCATACGGCCTTATTTTATGGGGATCTGCTGCAGACTTGGAATCAATTTTTATTTTGCAAAAGAGGGCTATCAGAGCGATATATAACTTAAGGACACGCGATTCTTTAAGATCTTTTTTTAAAGAAATAGGTATCCTAACCCTGCCGTCGTTGTATATATTTGAAATAATCATGTATGTAAGAAAAAACATATGTGATTTTCCCACTAACGTCGATAAGCCAAAGGTTACTAGAAACACAGGGAAGCTTAAAGTTCCATCTTACAGACTGGCTAAAACTAAAAAGTCGTTTCTGGGAAGATGCATACGTTTTTATAATAAAATTCCGAAAACAATAACCGAACAAACTGATACAAAATTCAAATCCATTGTGAAGAAGACATTAATATCTAAGGCGTACTATAAAATTAATGACTATATCATGGACAGGGATGTTTGGAAATAATTCCGATCCGCATTGGCGATCTCTAGTCTCAAATAGCGTATCTACTGTGTTAAAAAATTTAATTGTATTAAATACTTTAGATGTATGTCATTTAATAACAATGTAGATCTGATTGAAAAAAATATACCTTGTTGAGTTTCTTGCCGGTTTCTTCTCAACAGGGTTTTTTCCGAACCGGTGGTAGATTTTTCGACGTTCATAGGAGCATCAATTTGATGCCTAAATTGAATAAAGAATTTTGACTTTGACTTTGACTTTGACTTTGACTTTGACTTTTTGTAGGCAGGGTCACTACCAACTAGGCTAAAGCGGTCGTTGCGTTGGGGGTTGTAAAATTTTTAATTTATAGTTATATAGCGTTGACATGAACGTTTTCCTGATCGGCTGAAGCCGTTTCCGCGTCGATGGATGTGGGGAAACCCTAAGAAGGCTAAGGCCGTAGTTCTCACGCGGGCCCAATGCAGATTGGGAACTTCACACACACCATTGAATATCTTTGCTGGTGTATCCACGTTTCCTCACGAAGTTTACCTTCACCGTAAAGCTCATGGTAAATTTCAAATGTAAGTTCGCACATAAATTCAGAAAAACTCAGAGCTGTGCGCCCGGCCTAAAACCTATGACCCTCTGTCATTATAATAAGTCAAAGCTAGCTATCACGACACGACTAGGGTGAGATGATGATGATGATGATGTATAATAACGTTGATAATGTTAATGGAGTTAAGGAGCTGTTTTGGGAGCTTTTTATATATTGTGAAGGGATTATATTATCAATTCCATCAGTTTGTTGCCGAGCTTGCGTAAAATATGACGTGATCTATAAATTTCCAGAGCACGGCATTAGGGTAGCACAGCATATCAATAACAGCGGGTGCACCAATCCGTGGTGGCCTAGCGGTTAGACCTATGGCCTCTCGAGCAGAGGGTCGTGGGTTCAAAGCCCGGCTCGCACCTCTGAGTTTTTTAAAATTTATCATGTGCTTTACGGTGAAGGGAAACATCGTGAGGAAACCTGCATACACCTGCGAAAGTAATTCAATGGTGTGTGTGAAGTTCCCGATCCGCACTGGGCCCGCGTGGAAACTACGGCAAAAACCATCTCATTCTGAGAGGAGGCCTGTGTCCTACAGTAGGGACGCAAATAGGCTGGAATGATGATGATGATGATGGGTTCTCTATCCCGCAGGAATGTCTAAAAATTCGTGCCCAATACACCTCTATGGTCTTATTGGCCGGGATATACGAGGCTCGTTTTTCAAGCTAAGATAGCAAGCTAGTGTGTCTGGCCTCGTAGATTATTTCCAGGCTGGTAAGCCAGCGCTGAAGCCAGGATATTTTTTTAGAGCTTTAATAATGAGTATTTAATTAGGAACCGACAAAGAGCGAATATGTATCACACATCGTACTTACACTCATAACGCAAATTGCCACTAAATTACTTCACTCTTTATTAACATAATGTGTATAAAGTGGCAAAGCCGTTTCAGTAAGCTGTATCGGCTCTGTGAATACAATATTAATGCTGACGCTTCTGAAGGCAAATTCCAGAGAGTACGCCTACACACAGTACCGTTATTAAAACAGTAATACAATTACATTCTACATGTTCATTACGGAAACGTAATCGGGGTCAACCCTAACTAACAACTACAAGCTAGCGTCTCATAGTATTTAGTTCTAAATAAAGTCAAAAAATCAAAATTATCTTTATTTAATTTAGGCTATAAAAAGCACTTATGAAAGTCAAAGTATCTGCCACCGTTTCGGAAATACCCCAAAGAGATAAATCCGGCAAGAAACTCAACAAGGTATATTTCCTTCAAACAGATCTACAGTGTTATTAAATTACTTATTACTTTAACGACCGCTTTAGCCTAGTTGGTAGTGACCCTGCCTACGAAGCAAGAGGTCCTGGGTTCAAATCCCGGTAAGGGCATTTATTTGTGTGATGAGCACGAATATTTGTTCCTGAGTTATGGATGTTTTCTATGTATTTAAGTATTTATTTATTTATATAAGTATGTTTATCGTCGTCTAGTACCCATAGTACAAGCTTTGCTTAGTTTGGGACTAGGTCGATTTGTGTAAGATTGTCCCCTAATATTTATTTTTATTTATTTTATTTTACTTATTATGGATCTAAAGTAAGTAATACAACTAAATTATTAACCGTTTTTACCCTTTGGGTACGGAGCCCTAAAAATGAAATATGTCCAGTAATATCATACTAGGTTATTTCGCTTACTTTTTTCTCTTCACAGCAGCTATCCATTTACGTCCTTGCTCCAATTTCCATTTTGATATTGAAAACGAATAAAACTTGCACGAACTGTTCATCCCATTGTTTTTACACTTTACAACACAACATTTTATTTCATTTTTATTTTATTTTATTTACAACATGTTGTACTGTGACTCACATCGCGAATTTTAACGTTTTTACTTAAAAATACTTAACAATGTTAGTATGGAAATTCTATGAAAATATAGCAATTTGACACATGCCACTCCGAAGTTCACACTTCTGCCACATCGCGCGCTGCGATTGATTTGACATTTCCCACCACCCACTTTGCTCATACCCAATACTCGACGAAAAACATAAAGCACTTTGCATACTGTTAAAAATCTACCACTGGCAAATGAATACCAACGCAAACTCGTCCAAAATAAACGATATTACACACACAGACGTGATTGTATGCTACATCTGTTTCCCCCAGGATCGAGAAGGACGAAGGCCGGGACTTTTTCGAAAAGTCCCACGGGAAAATATCGAGAATGGAGGGATCAAAATGAAAGTCGTGCGAAATTGCTACGCGTCATTTTTAACTTCTGCGGCTCTGGTGTGTTTGTCGGGTTTGTTAAGTTAAATTACATTTAAGCGAAGTTTATGTGCTTTATTATTATTAAGTACGTATCAGTACGATAGTACTGAACGAGAACAGCGTAGACTTTTAGGGTTCCGTACCCAAAGGGTAAAAACGAGAACCTATTACTGAGACTCAAGAAAAGAAAGTTGAAATTTTCGCAAATGATGTAATTCAGTCCCCTATAACAACAAACACTAATAATATAAAGTTAAAAATAAACGGGATTGTATAAAATCCATTCTACCATCGATCGATAGCATCGATTAACGATCGATCGATTGTTGTGCTAACGCCTTTATAATTACTCACTAACGCTTGTTTTCCCTGTGCAAACAATAGGCTCACGTTTAAAAACATGCAAATCCGCATCAATTCGAACTGAATGTATGTATGTATGTACAGGCGTATGTAACGCCCTAACTCGGTGTAATTAGCCTGGATGTGCTCGCGCGTTATTAAAATAGATTAGGTTGATAAGCCGGTGTTGACTAGTACAGTTGGAAGCGTGATAAACTCTCTAAACATTATGTCACTATAAAACGCTTTTAAGGACAATAAAAATGTTTTTTTGTGCGTTTCATTAACTACAAAAACTAGGTATTTAATTTACTTCTCGGAAATTTAATGTCTTGATTTTTAAAAATACAAAAGATATTAAACGAAAAATTTCATTTTATTGACACCAATAGTCTCAAACTAAACAAAGCTTATGTATACTATGTATAAATAAAATAAATAAATAATAAATAAATATTAGGGGACAATCTTACACAAATCGACCTAGTCCCAAACTAAGCAAAGCTTGTACTATGGGTACTAGACGACGATAAAAATACTTATATAGATAAATATATACTTAAATACATAGAAAACATGCATAACTCAGGAACAAATATTCGTGCTCATCACACAAATAGATGCCCTTACCGGGATTTGAACCCAGGACCTCTTGCTTCGTAGGCAGGGTCACTACCAACTAGGCTAAAGCGGTTGTTATATGTATAGGTACAATCAACGTCATAAATAAGTGATCTCTTTTGTACCTTGCCGCTTTCAGTCGTTACATAATTTCGCATGACGTTAAAGTGACAAGGTAAAAAGTGATCAACTTATTTATGACGTTGGCCCTACTAGGCAACGGATAAACATGCTAATATAGATGGTTACGTCATCAATCATCATCATGACAATGGTCGTCATCTCAGCCCACGTCCCACTGCAGGGCACAGGCTGCCTCTCAGAATGAGAGGGTTCGGCCCACAGAGTATAGAGATAGGGAGGATAGAGATATCACTCTATTCAACGGCACAACGCCATCTAACGCAAATTCCCGTAACTACTATTAGGAACCATACCTATAATATCAAGGAGCAATAATCACACGTACCAATACCAGCCCTGCTGTGCCACTGCCCATGGGCCACTGCCACAGCTTTTTTGAAACTAGAATTTAAAGTTGTTTTCATCTATTTTCTACATGATTTGATAAATAATATCGCCATCTAGTGCAAATTGACGGAACTAAAAATAGACATTGTTGGAAGTGAAAGCACCGTGGCTGGGCCGGAGTTCCCACGCGGGCGTAGTGCGGATGAGGAACTTCACAGACACCATTAAATGTCTTAGTAACTGTGTGCAGGTTTATCACGTTGTTTTCCTTCACCGTGAAACTCATGGTAAATCTATACATATAATTAATCTGTAACAAGTCTGTGTCTGTACATTGAAGATATTTGAGAAAAACTGTCACTAGGGCTATTTACTAGCGCAATAGAACCCAAAACAATGTTTTTTAGAATTATTGTCTGTTTGTCTGTTTATCTGTTTGTCTGTTTGTCTGTGCGTTTGTGCGTGCTAATCTCAGAAAAGGCTTAACCTAGAAGGATGCGGTTTTCACTGATATGTTGGTATTTTCTTGGATTAACATTTAGTGTTTGTTTCATTTGAATCGGTTCACAAATAAGAAAGATACGTCTATTTTAAGAATTTATAGAACAGTTTTTAGAAGTAGTGACTTGGGAGTAGGTGCGGTGGTGAATGTGAACGCGGGTGTGCGGGGGGGGGGGTGTAATTTTTTTTATATCGAGGAACTAAGGAGAGCCATAATTGATGAAAAAGCAAATTGATAAAAAAAATAAGCTGCCCAAATTACTAATTCCACGCGGACGGAGTCGCGGGCAAAAGCTAGTTTCAAATATAATTTCGTACATAAATTGCGAACGCAGAGGTGCGCGACCCGGCCCGAACTCACGACCCTCTTGAGAGCCCATAATGATACCACTGGGCTACCACGACTTTTTATATCCTTAAGCCAAGTTTAGACCTGCAAGAAAAATCGTGCAAGTTGAATTACATTGCGCGGCCGCAAAGCAAACTAGTTTAAAGTGGGCAATCGAACGCAGCAACGTAAAGCAACTTGCGCGATTTTTCTTGCTAGTCTAAACTGCAGGCTTATTGTCTAACGTTTCTGATGCTTGCCTTCGCAATCACTATTTCCTTCTGTCAAACGGTATACGATGATGACAGAAAGAGATGGTGAAAGCGAAGGCAAGCATCAGAAGCGTTAGACAACAGGGCCTCTGGGCTTTATATGCATAAGCACGCAGAACAGATGCCCGTTGGGGCCAAAAAGTTTTCGAATGGAGACCACGGACTGGCAAATGCAGCGTGGGACGTCCACCAATGAGGTGAACGGACGATTTGGTGAAGGCCGCCTGGTTTAACCCTTCCAACCGTTGTGATTGATTGATGAGTGAGGCAGTCCAGCAGTGGTCGTCCTACCCTACGGCTGAAATGTTGATGATAATGATTGCGTAAGGGTTCTTTTCTTCCTTTGATGGTACGACGAAACCCTTAAAACAAGTAAATTAAAAACCTTGTTAAGTTTTACGGTAGTTATAAAAATGCTAAGCCGATTTTAACGTGCTATTACTTCATCGGATGATGCTATCTTAAATCTCAGTTGTAAAATTATTTTGATTACCTTGGCTAGTAAAGAAACTTTATGGTTCGAATTATTGACTTTAGCATGGAAATTGAATTTACTTTAGATTTTATTAATTTTTGTGGCTAGATGAGACTTAACATAACGATTCATTCGCAATTTGATAACGATGACAACTCACATTTCCGATTGTAGTTACTCGTAAAAATAGAATTATTTCTTATATGCAATTTGCGTTTTATTTACTTAATTACCTATCTTACTTTCCTGGTGCGGCCATTTAAGTGAGGGTCGCTATAACCTGACCAAACCTACCGTCGATAGCAGGGGCCTGTTGCACAAAGTACAACTAATATTACAAGCGGAACTCTCGCTTCAGTTATATTAACTAGAAAGGGAGTTCCGCTTGTAATATAAGTTGTACTTTGTTATGCAACAGGCCCCAGGTCATATGTTTAGGGTAGGCAGTTCTAATCTAAAGCCGAGTTTAGACCTGCAAGAAAAACCGTGCAAGTTGCATTACATTGCGGCGCTTGATTGACTACCTTAATCTCGTTCGCCTTACTTGCCTCGCAATGTAATCCAACTTGCACATTTTTTCTTGTAGGTCTAAACTCGGCTTAAGATAACCTACTTTACTGGTAGCAATTAGTAAATCGGTAACAGTCTACCAAAAATAATTATAGAAAATAAAAATAGAAATTTATTACATTTTGTGGGGGAAGTTTACAATAAAAAGATCTCTATCCAAGGAGATGTTATGCCTGGGGACCAATGTCTATACAATATGGGGCCTGTTGCATAACAAAGTTCAACTTATATTACAAGCGGAACTCCCTTTCTAGTTAATATAACTGAAGCGAGAGTTCCGCTTGTAATATTAGTTGTACTTTGTTATGCAACAGGCCCCTGGGTATAGGAAATAATAATAAATGTTATAATATCAAAAGATGAAATGATGATGATGTGAAATGATAATTGTATCATATTTAAATATATTCAGTACGTGATGTTACAGCTAGTGCTATTCACGATGTCGCATGAACTTGTCAAAATTAGACATTAAAGACATTGCAACAAGAATTACGGCTCACGTCATCATGACCCGATCATACTACATCTGTTTTTTTTTATTTCCGTTAACTTTAAGGGAAGATTATTAGGTCAAATAGAGTTAATATCTCGAAGAAACTAGTGTCTTAACTCTTACTATTTTTGAGATATTCAATAGTTAAATTTAATGCCAGAACCAGTGTAAAAGGTCCTCCATTACGTCTTATTATTATTTATCTTTTAAATTTCGTCAGTAAAGAGTTTTCCATTCATAGCTGTTCGCTACAAGGAGATTATTGAGGCGAGTTCGTTCGATTCGACATTAAATACTTATTCACACTTTTTCATAATTGACACTAACTTTTGTGTAACTCTAAAGGACCTATTGCACTGTAATATTGATTTATTATGAATGAAAAAAAAATCGATTTTAACTTAAATCAATATACCTGGTAGTTTTTGTTAATGTACAGAGCTACGTGTCGAATTTAACGATAGTCAAAAAAAATACGGTGTAAATATATGAGCCAACAATTTTATCAAATGAGAGTTATTGCGACTAATATTATGTCAAATATTTTTATAGGCTTTACACACGCGGCCGACTGTATCGCTGTAGATGACGTTATTATCGTTATCAACCGGATTTCGGCAACCGATGTTTTGCCACGGTTAACCACATTAACATTACATGTAAAATTATGCAGCCATTTTAATTTTACGATTAAGGATTTAAAGGATAAGGATTTTTGTTACAGCTTGTGGCCACCAGGAATACCAGAGGTGTCCCATCCATCACCATCCTAGCCTAAGAACGTTCCACTGCAGGGCACAGGCCGCAGGCTGAACGTGGGCCCAGTGCGGATTGGGAACTTCACACACACACCATTGAATTTCTTTGCAGGTGTATTCAGGTTTCCTCACAATGTTTTCCTTCACTGTTAAGCTCATGGTAAATTTCAAATGTAATTTCGCACGTGAATTCCGAAAAATTCAGAGATGCGAGTCGGGATTTGAACCCACGACCCTTTGCTTGAGAGGCCATAGGAACTGCTAGGCCACCACGGCTAGAGGTGTCTAGGTAGTCAAAAATATTTGAATACGCACTTAATATACAATAAGAAAAAACTATTCAATGTCATGGTTGTACAACGAGAAAGTAATAAAGTAATAAAATTATATATTCATAAGAAAAAGAAAAAAATAACGAAAACATATTTCTGAAACCGTAAACTTCTCAGAATTTATTAAAACGGCATCATACAGAACCCATTAGGTTAAGTTAGGTTTGTCTTATAACAATATTAAAAAGTTAACGGTTTCAGAAAAAAAATCGTGTCGGTCTTTTGACCCATTCGATGTTTTAATACATTCGGTCTTTCGTACTTCGGTATTGTAATACACACCCCTACCCTATGGACAAAGACGAATAGGACATGTTGATTAGGGTATTTCTAAGATATGTACAAAGCCTCGTATCAAACGGCACTGTATTAACGGAGAAATGACAGATTAACGATTTTATTATTTGGAACAGCCTGTATGTATTGTGAGAGAGAGAGAGAGAGAGAGAGAGAGAGAGATGTTTATTTACACATATTCGATACAAACACAGAAAAAAAAATACATTTGACAGGAAATATACAAATAAATATCGAATAGTATAAATTGTATGTATACGTAGATACATGGTAATTAAAGAGTAATTCGACTTGATCAACCTCTGAACCGTAAAACTCATTGCGTACAACTGATACAGTATGTTCCTACTTATTGTTGATTTGTTTGTGGGTAGGTATTAAATGTATTTTGAATTTATTTGTTATTTCTCTAATCAAATAATTTTACAAAAGTAGAACATTCCTGTCACCGACATAGCTCGAAGAATCGCCAGACTCAAGTGGGCGTGGGCTAGGCACACGCTCGTAGGACTGATGGCCGATGGGGCAAAGTCATCATTTCAGCCGAAAGACGTCCATTGCTGAACATAGGCCTTCCCAAAGGCTCGCCAAACAGATCGGTCCCGCGCCATTCGCATCCAACGCGATCCCGCAACCTTAACCAGGTCGTCGCTCCATCTTGTTGGAGGCCTACCTACATTGCGTCTTTCGGTCCGTGGACGCCACTCGAGAACCTTTTTTCCCCATCGGCCATCAGTTCTACGAGCGATGTGCCCTGCCCACTGCCACTTGACTCTGGCGATTCTTCGAGCTATGTCGGTAACTTTAGTTCTTGCGCGGATTTCATCATTTCTAATGCATAACCCTCTCCATCACCCTATCATCATCATCATCATATTATCGAACTTTGAGCTTTCTTAAGAGGCCCATCGTCAACTGGCCTAAGATTTTATTAAAAATGTTTTTGACAAATAATTTTTTGAGCAATGCCTTTGGTTCCAGGCACAGAACCCTCATTGCATTCATTAAAACCGATAAAATACAGAAGCCAGGCATTATCTTGGAGCATGAAACGAACTGGAAGCGTCATAATCTTTAATTTCTATACAAACTCTTTTGACAGGAAGAGGCGAGTTATAGGAAATGACAATATCATTTCTCGCACAGATGAATAAATAAATGGACTGTGAAAAACCTTTTCCTGTGCCCTGCAGTGGGACGTATATAGGCTAGGATGATGATGATGCTTAAAAGGCGATTCAAGCGCCATCCTGGGTTATACATAATTATACATTATGCTGATTCCAAATTGGGTATAAAGAAAGAAAGAAAGAAAGAAGACATTTATTCACTTTTACAAGACACACACATACAAGAAAGACACACATACATATAACTTCAATATCGCCATAGATGGCGCTTGAATCAATTTGCCTTTAAACCGTCGAATGGTAGCATGAATTATCAGCAGGCTAGTTGTCTTATTCCCTCGCAATCGCCATCGCGTTCATTTTGACAGTTCTTGTATGGGCTGACAATTGGTATCGGAAACAGCCATACAAAAACAGTCATTTCAATCCAATGCCAAATGTCAAAAAAGTTATACAATTACCCTGCTGCAAGCTTATTGTCTAACGTTTCTGACGCTTGCCTTCGCAATCACTATTTCTTTCTGTCAAACGGTATAAAATGATGACAGAAAGAGATGGTGAAAGCGAAGGCAAGCGTCAGAAGCGTTAGACAATACGGCCTCTGGTCGTGCATTATTGTCGTACCATCCGGGTCGACAAATAAGCAGTCATAGAATAACCGTACACACGCACACAGTCACACGCGTATGCTTGGTTCTTAACATAACAAAGGGCCACCGTTGTCATCTCCGGTCGGTTAAAAGCTTTAAGCTATGCATTCAAAGGCCTTGCACGTCAAGCGTCGCCGTTTGCGAGTAACATTGATGTCTTTACGACTCCCAGTCACGAGTAAGACCGTATCTAGAATAAAGTTCATTCGTCAGGCACGTAATTGACAGTCGGAACTGGGTCAAAGTTTTAGAGCTACAATTTAGTATTTTTAACGCGATAATGCTGAAGCTAATTGCCGGTTATGATCACAGTCTTGATTTAGGTTGTAATTTGCCAAGTTTTTATTACGAAAAAAACTTAATTTGAGAATTAATACCTAATATTTTGATAATTTATGCTCCCCCCCTACACTGCGTCTTTCGGTCCGCGGGCGTCACTCGAGAAACTTTTGGTCCCATCTGCCAGTAGTTCTACGAGCGATGTGCCCTGCCCACTGCCACTTGAGTCTGGCGATTCTTCGAGCTATGTCGGTGACTTTAGAAGACACAAACACGACGCAGAAGACGCAGTTGGATGCGGATGGCACGGGACCGATCTGTTTAGCGAGCTTTGGGGGAGGCCTATGTTCAGCAGTGGATGTCTCTCGGCTGAAATGATGATGATGATGAATTTATGAGAGTTGCCAGACGGAAAAACCTTTATGTCAACGCAATAAGAGCGAAAAAGACGTCGATCAGCTCGGCTCCATTCAGATCGTGTAGAAGGCGGATCAACGTCTTCTTCGCTCTTATTGCTTTAACATAAAGGTTTTCCGATCGACTATGAAATGCGATCACTCTTTATTTTACATGGAAAGCATTGATAATGTAAGGCAACCTACCCTTATCGCTTTCAAACATACCTAAATACTAGTTAAATACAAGATCGTGAATAGTAGAAATTTGCTCGACAAGTTTTAGACAATTCCGTGAACGTTCTTCAAGTTAGTGCTCGCTCACTTCGCAACTGGAAGAACCACCGATCAATCCAAAACTCGATTTAATGTAATGTGAGTGATACATTTATTTTATAAGGCCAGTCAGTCGGTAGTTTTATTATAAAAATAAATATAGCGTGCCAAAAACACTACCTTGCGGCACTCCGGCCACTTACCTTTAAAACACTACGAACTCCTTCACGTTATTAAATGCAATTGCCCGCAAAATAAATAGAAAAGTATCGTAATAACGTCTCAACGAGTTTTCCAATATCTTGACCGGTGGATAAACGTGCTGCTGTGAAACATTTAACCTCTTAAGGGCTTTGGCCCAGTTTCTTTGATCGAGTAGATAGCCTCAAAAGCTTTACTTATTACCGCATTTTCCTTTTTAACAGAGATTAAAAGCCTTGAAGTTAATAGTTAACTTCCAGCAATGAGGTAATAGGTCTGACATAGCTCCAAGAATCGCCAATATCGTGTAAGTCCACCTTTTTCTATTATTTTCAACCTGGTGGTATAGGCACGAGCGGTGGGAAGTGGGATTAATCTGCCGTGCTCAAGCTAAAAGGCGGCTAAGTGAC
Organism: Archips xylosteana; assembly: GCA_947563465.1. Lineage (NCBI taxonomy): Eukaryota > Metazoa > Arthropoda > Insecta > Lepidoptera > Tortricidae > Archips > Archips xylosteana. The sequence goes on from OX387369.1 coordinate 8,817,533, forward strand.
ATTTGGTCAATTTCGACATTTCAATACCATTCTGCTTAGAAAAAAAATCTCTATCGATCTGTCTAGGAACGGTTTTTCTATCTTTTACCGTTTCGAAAATAATTTTTCAAAAAAAGCGGTTAAATACATAAAAAATGCACTTTGCTATGCTTAAAGGCGACTAAACCACTTTACTTAACTAAAAAGCTACTAAAGTACTTTAACGTTTGGATTGTTTTTCCATTTTTATTATAAATGCTAAACTTAAAAGCGGTTATTATTTTTGGGTACACTAAAAGGCGGCTAAACGTCTTTAACCGCTATTTAACTAGGTTTCATTGAATAAAATACTTTGCTGATACCTGACTACAAGGCGATTATACGACAATGCATCACTAAAAAGCAGTTAAAATCACATTGCCGCCTTTTAGTCCTGTATTCATGCCACAATTTCCAGTAAAAAACCTACGGTTGAAAGCGGCATTGGTCCGTGCGCAAAGTAAACGACATATTTTATTTAATTGTTTGCATAACTAAAAGGGGGCTATTCTACAATACATGACTAAAATGCAGCTAACTACGCCTGCCTCTTTCTTCTGTACCCTTGCTAAGCCAGAAAACTTACCAAAATAAAGAAGTAGATGTGTCAATGTGCAGTAAGATCTTAGTGTAGGAAGTCGTTTCGCGGGCGGGCGGCGACGCATTCCCACCAAATAACATTATGGCCAATAAACATATTATGAGGTCTGTAAGTTACATATTTTCTTTTTGTGTAATCGCAGAATTAGAATTAGTTTTACAAGATTTGTAATGTACTCGGTTGACTAGTAGAGTATGTACATATATTACAATTAGCCACTCACGTGCCTTTTTTCCAATTACTATCATTTATTGACAAGTGATTTCAAACAAGGTCATTAGTGACTTAAGGAATAAATATGATTGAAATAAATAAATAAATTGGCAACCGTGGTTGCACAAAGCATGTGACTGGCTATGTAGGTATGTATCTTGTACGTTAAATTTGACCCACTTCCTGGTTACCGATTGAACTGACATTTTGCAACTTCGACCAACAATACGCATACTTAATATTCCGTCTTCCGTCTTCTAATTCCGTCTTCACCCGGATCTTTGTTGTTTTTAAGCTGCCCCAGGGCAATCCTAATCTCGCTCATTTCGACGTCCGGGATAATTATCTGTAGTGGCGTGTTAGTGAGGCTCTGATGTGATTTGGATCGGGAAGAGGCTGTGCAGCATGGAAAGCATACAGCTGTCCATAAAAGCTCTCAATCTCGGCGAGGATTTCCGGCTTAGAGGAGATGATTTGGCCATTTGCAGTTTTTAGTTTCATTAGGTTGCTCCTTCCAAGTTGCTGCATAAAGACTTTCGATCCCCGGTTGCGCTCTATTGCCTCCATAATAGAGCGAGTATTGGAGCTACGGAGATCTCGCCTTATCAGCTTTCTAACATGCTTGGAGAGCTCTTTTTCACCTAACGAAACAGTCTGCGCCGCCATTTCTCATCGCCGCCTCATGAGTTCTAGAGTCTCGCGAGAGAGTTTAGACTGCTATACACTTCGCTGCTTTGGGAAACACTTTGTTCCCACATCCCGAATCGTCCTCACCAACTGGTCGGCCTCTTTATCAACATCGTCGGTGGTTTCCAACAAATCAACAAGAGTTGTGTTGGACGCAAAACAGATCTCACCATGCGGACTCTCTCCAGCTTATGACGTATATTCAGAGTGCCTCGAACAAGTCGGTGATCACTGCCTGTGTTAAACCTGTTGATCACTGAGACATCCCTGAATATATGCTTTGTATCCGTCATGATAAAATCGATCTCATTTCGCGTCTTTCCGTCGGGGCTTCTCCAAGTCCACTTTCTGTGAGGCCCCGTCTTAAAGAAATAATTTATTAGAAAAAGCTTTTGGCTTTCCAGGAAGCTGACCAACATGTGCCCCTGTGGTTTCTAACTCCAAATCCGTGCGGTCCGATAATCGAATCGTCGCATGCCTGTACTCCCACCTTAGCGTTGAGGTCTCCCATAACAACGCTGTATTGGTTTCTAGTGGTGCTATGCATGGCTTTACTTATGTCCTCATACATAGCTTCCACTTCGTCGTCGGAGTATGCCGAGGTCGGCGCGTATACTTGTATAACTTTCAAGGAGTACCTATCAGTCAACTTAGGTACAAGGTATGCTACCCTTGCCGACACGATACCGATCTCCACAACGTTGTTACAGAGAGCTTTATTGATAAGGAAGCCGACTCCACCTTGGGACTGCTGTTCGCCCTCCCGAAAGTAGAATAGGTTACCGGAGCTTAAGGTTATCGTATCCTCTCCGTCTCTACGGACCTCCGACAAATCCAAGATATGCCAGTTGATGTGACCTAATTCCACTTCGAGTTCTGCGATCCTATCGTCATTCCTCACATTACGTCCGTTATAGGTAGTCAGGTAAAGTCGTTTGTTTTGGTAGCCGTCCGTAGCTCCGTAATTCTTAGCACCCCCCGCCCTACCGTAACCAGGAATAGTAGGGCTGCCGAGAACTGGGGGCCGGGGTAATGGTTGTGCTACCATAAAAGGTTTTGCTCATAATCACCACGCTGGGCAGGCGGGTTGGTGATCGCAGAATTAGGCCACTTGCACCAGCAACGCTGCTGCCCGTTGCTGGCCTACTTAATTTTGCCTACTTGCTTTTGGATGGTTATTCCGCCATCTGTCGGTCACCAGAGCCTCGTCAGTTGCTAGCAGGGTGCACCACGGGCAGGTGAGGTTTATTTAAATGGACATAATTCTAAATTACTGTGACTAAGTTGCTTTTTTTTGAGATTGTAACTATCTTTTTGATTTTTGCGCAGTGTGCCATATTTGTTCTATTTTAATATCACAATGAAGTATTAACTATGGTAGCAATGACAAGCTATTTGAATGTCGATTTTACATCGAAATAAACGAATAATTCGCAGTAAAATGTTTATTTGAATTTGTAGTTACGGCCAATTTTGCAGGATTCTTAAAAAAATATTGGGACTCGTACAAGACTAAAAAGCAGTGGCGCCAAAAGGTTTGTAATTTAACCGCTTTTAAGCTATGTTCCAGTATATCGGAAAGTAAACAAGAAACAGTGAATTAGTTTAAAAGGCGGCAATGTGCCCTTTGCCGCTTTATAGTTATGGACTGGGTCAACAATTATACTCACTAACCTAAATTAAAATGCCACTAAAACAGATAACTGCTTTCTAGTTACGTAATTGTAGTTAACTATCTATTTCAAAACAATTCCTATATCATTAACAAAAAATACATGTCTATAAAGCAGTTAAGATCCGATAACCGCCTTTTTGTACTGCAATGTAAAAAGGATTTTATTTTATTTTCATAACTATAAAGGAAAAAATGACTTTTAGTGGCACAAAAACTATAATATAACAAGAGTGACTAAAATCAAATCATAAATTAAAAAAAGATCTACCGTTTGGTATATGACAACATAGCTAAAGATTTAAAGAAATTGACCAGCATCGATTTGAAATTTTTGTGACGTTTTTCGCCGTTTACTCAAAAGTTGGTTTTGTCACTTAGCCGCCTTTTAGCTTGAGCACGGCAGTAATAGGTTACCACTTAATGTTAAATATATGAATACTGGCCTCGGCTTCAGGCACAGTTGGTATTGGATGGCCTGCCTCTAAGTAGCTGGTGCAGCATCTACTCGTAAATTCCATTTACGAGGGTTGCACATACGGTTAACGCCCAAGCTGGCAATACTCTCATAGGGTTGTGTTTAACTTGAAATTTAAATTATAAACTTTTATTTTCGTTCATTCAATACAATAACAACAAAGAAAACAATACTTACAGAAAAACGAGTGGGTACATGGTAAAAATATAAAAGGTAAGCAAGCAAGCAAGCCTTTATCGCTTCTTACGTGCAACCTTTTAAATTAAAATAGAATAAAAAAACCGGCCAAGTGCGAGTTGGACTCGCGCACGAAGGGTTCCGTACAATTATCTATAAAAATCACGTTTGTTGTATGGGAGCCCCCTTAAATATTTTGTTTTATTTTAATTTAATGATTTATTTTTAAAGTCAATATATAATTAAATATTCTGTGAATATTTCAAGTGTCTACCTGTTGCCGTTATCAATATCGAGCAAAAACGAGCAAAAAAATCATGTTTGTTGTATGGGAGCCCCCTTAAATGTTTATTTAATTCCATTTTATAGTATTTGTTGTTATAGCGACAACCGAAATACATCATCTGTGAAAATTTCAACTCTCTAGCTATCACGATTCCCGAGCCTGGTGACAGACGGACGGACGGACGGACGGACGGACAGCGGAGCCTCAGTAATAGGGTTTCCGTTTTTACCCTTTGGGTACGGAACCCTAAAAAAGATTTCGCTCGTTAGTTTAACGCTCAATTAAACAAGATAAGGTGTGTAAGGCGTGAATCACACAACGGCTCCTGGTCGAATGAAGATGTATTAAAAGTTCACACCTTATACACAGAGCAAGGGAAATCTTGCCAGCGTGATTCAGGATTCATTCGAAACCGTTGTAGCGAAATCTGTCGAGTTTTTCTCAAACAAACCTCATTTCATAGCATTTAACATTTAACCGCCTCCAATATTTGCAGTATCTGCTGTAGAGTTACAAACTAACTTTGTAAACAAGTGTAGATTGTTTGTTTAGTCTATGGACGGAGAGAGATTTGTAAGATGGAGGACAGTGAATAAAAGAGACGTGTGTTCAACTATAAAATTGTATTTGATTGTTCAATTGTGTAGCCTGACTGATAAAGTATACGATACATGGCGCAGTCGCAATGTCGACCTACAATCTACCGGAAAAACTGGTAGTGGCAAATAATTTGGCTGATAACTGGAAAAATTTCAAACAGGCATTGGAGATTTATTTGCTGGCGTCTGGGTTGAAGAAAGCGGAGGATGAAAGAAAAGTGGCTATTTTGTTAAATATAGTTGGAGAAGAAGGTTTGAAAATATATAATAATTTCAAGTTTGAGGCGGATGGAGACTCCGTAAAATATGCTGATGTAATAAAACAGTTTGATGAATACTGTGAACCTAAAAAGAATATCTTGCATGCGAGGTTCTTGTTCTACAATAGAAAGCAAGAGTCGGATGAACCCTTTGACAGTTTCCTAACGGACATAAAAAAGTTAGCTAAGGACTGCACTTTTCAGTCTGATGAGGAGGCCATCCGAGATAGATTGGTGTTGGGCGCCTCGGACTCAGAAACACAGAAGAAAATCATTGTGGAGGGCAATACTGATCTCATTGAAGTGATAACAAAATTTAGGTTAGCAGAAATTGGAAGACGTCATGCAGCAGATGTACAAGGAAAATTATTTGAGGTGGACAAAGTCTCTAAGAGTACTAGTAAGCCCAATAGGATGATAATTACATGCAAGTGGTGTGGACAGCAGCATGAGAGAAAATTGGAACTGTGTCCAGCCAGAGGAAAAATCTGTACGAAATGTAACCGATTTAATCACTTTTCAACAGTATGTCGAAGCAAGTTTGTAAAAGCAATCGTCAATGAGCAGTCAAGTGATCAAAGTGATAGTGAATTCTATTGTGGAGGTGTAGAAAAGGAGGTATGTAGTACACAATGGACTCAATTATTATTGTTAGAAGATACTAAGAGTTGTAATTTCAAACTGGACACAGGCTCAGATGTTAATTTAATACCTATGAGTATTTACCAAATATTAAGTAAAAGGAAAAAACTGAACTTGGAGCATTGTAAATTTAAATTACATGCTTATAACAAAACAGGGATAAAAGTGTTTGGCACTGTTTTGTTACAAGTTAAACTAAAGATGTCTTCATATTTTATTGAATTCATTGTAACAGACTCACAATTTCAGCCAACTTTGGGAAAAGAGGCTTGTTTAATTTTGGGTTTGGTTGAAAGAAAGTTCATAAATAAGATTAGCTTATCAAAAGGCCATATTGTTACAGATGACTCAAGAAAACAAAAAGTAATCACAGATTTCCAAGATGTGTTCACGGGGACAGGCAGGTTTCCGAATGAGTACCAAATATTGTTGAAGGAAGGATCTGAACCAGAGTCAAAACCACCACATCGTGTTCCTATTAAATTAAAAGAAAAATTAAAAATTGAGCTTGACCGACTTTGTAAAAAAGGTGTTATTTCTAAAGTTGACACTGCCACTGAGTGGGTCAACAGAATTGTTATTGTTGAAAAAGATGAGGATGCTATTCGTGTGTGCTTGGATCCCCGAGACCTAAATAAATGTATTTTAAAAAAATATTACGAGATACCAACCATCAATGACCTTAAAGCAAAAATTTGCAATGCAAAATACTTTTCAGTTCTGGATTTAAAAGAATCATTTTGGCAAATCGGACTTACAGAAAATAGTAAAAAGATATGTACATTCTCTTCTGTATTTGGGACATATAACTTCAATGTATTACCATTTGGCTTGGATGTTTCTGCGGAAGTATTTCAAGAAAATTGTGAAAATTGCTTTAAGGGCATTGATAATATTTTCATATATATTGATGATTTTTTAATTTATGGAAATACAAAAGAGGAGCATGATCTGGCTTTAACAAAAGTATTGAGCAGAGCAAGGGAATTGAATATAAAATTTAATTTGAAAAAATTTCAGTACCTTCCTGAAACAGTTAGATATTTGGGTCATGAGATAGTTCATGGCTGTTTGATGCCAGACAGAAATAAAATCAAAGCAATTATGGAGTATGATTCACCTGTTGATAAGCAAAGTCTACAGCGTTTTCTAGGTTTAGTTAATTATCTGAGAGATTTTATACCTAACTTATCTGAAATTACAAGCCCATTAAGGGAACTTCTAAGGAAAAATGTCATATTCCAATGGGGTATATTTCAAGAAAATTGCTTAATAAAGATAAAAAAAATATTGACTAGTCCACCAGTATTAAAAAATTTTGATCCCCGGCAACCAATAACCATACAGACTGACAGTTCAAAGAATGCAATTGGTTGTGTGTTAATGCAAAACAAGCAGCCTATTGCATTTGCTTCCAAAAGTTTAAGTAAAACAGAGTGTGAGTATGGTCAGATTGATAAAGAGTTCTTAGCAATATTGTTTGCATGTAAAAAGTTTCACTATTATATATATGGTAGACATACTGTAGTACAAACGGATCATCTACCACTAGTTGCATTAATGAAAAAAGAAATTTACTCTATTGGATCTCAAAGATTACGTAAAATAAGAATAAAATTAAACATTTATGACATTGATGTACAATATGTGAAAGGTTCACTGATGTTAATAGCTGATGCGTTAAGCAGAGCATCATCAAAAGCAGACTGTGACACTTTAGAGAGCTCACTGGACAAAGTTGTTCACACTGTTAATGTCAGTGATAGCTTTTTATCAGAAATTTCACAAGCTACACTTCATGATGTGTTGTTAAATAAGCTTATAGAATTTTATAATGAGGGGTGGCCATCAAACATTGAAAAAGTACCAGATTATATAAAATCATATTGGAAAATTAAGAATGATATTACTGTGGAGAATAATTTAGTATATTTGAATCATCGAATTATTATTCCAGCATCTTTACGAAAAACTGTTTTATCGAAAGTGCATGTATCTCATTTTGGGATCACAAAAACATTAGGTAGAGCAAAGTCCCTGTTTTATTGGCCAAATATGAGGAATGACATAGTATCACTAATAAGTAAATGTCGTCTGTGTGAAAAATATAGTGTGAATAAAAGTAAAGAACATTTGTTATTAGATGAAATGTCAAAACTTCCCTATGAAAAGGTGGGTTGCGATTTCCTCAATTATGGAAATGAAAACTTTTTAATAATCGCAGACTATTATTCCAAGTGGTTTGATATACTTAAAGTAAGTTCAATGACAGCTACAAATGTGATTAAAATATTAAAGTCTATATTTGCTACTCATGGTATTCCTAAAATTTTCAGAGCTGATAATATGCCTTTCAATTCCTTTGAATTTAAAAAGTTTGCCCAAGAATATGCATTCAATATTGTCACATCAAGCCCTTTGTACCCAAAATCTAACGGTTTTATTGAAAGATATGTTGGAATTGCTAAGAATATGTTAAAGAAATGTAAAAGTGAAAACATTGATATTGATCTTGTATTACTTGAGTATAGGAATAGTCCAGTGTTGGATTCACCTTATAGCCCCTCTCAACTGTTACTAAGTCGCTTAACAAGATCAGTCCTGCCAATACATAGTGAATTACTTGCACCTAAGGTTGTCAAAGATTTTGATTGTTACCAAACAAAGAGAAATATGATTAACAAGACCAATTATGATAGGTCTGCTAAAAAATATAGTTATAAGTTTGAATTAGGACAGAAGGTTGTTTACTATAAGGACAAAATATGGTGGCCTGCAAAGATAGTTGGTATTCATAGTTCACCCAGATCATTCTTAATAAGAAATGAAAAAGGTAATGTTCTTCGCAGAAATTCATCACAATTGAAGCCTTCATTTACTTCCAGTAATTCGTCACAAATGAGGTCTTCATTTACCTCAATTGAAGAAGTAGAGGATGAAAAAGATAGAAGTTTGATGCAAATGAAGCCTTCAATTAGTTCCTACAATGAAGATATACTAGAAAATAATAATACAAGTACACTGGTTTGTGGTAGACCTAAGAGGACTATCAGACCTCCCTTATACCTCAATGATTATGTTACAGGGGAAGATGTAGAGTTACAAACTAACTTTGTAAACAAGTGTAGATTGTTTGTTTAGTCTATGGACGGAGAGAGATTTGTAAGATGGAGGACAGTGAATAAAAGAGACGTGTGTTCAACTATAAAATTGTATTTGATTGTTCAATTGTGTACCCTAATCCAGGTGGCCTAGAACCGTCGATATTGTTTCGCACGCCCCTATCAACGTGACATATAATATCTGGCTCGTGGCCAAGCCAATTTGAACTTAGTGTAGCACAATATAAAGCACTACATTGTTAATCAAAGACCTGAGTGTTCCCTATTGTTAGGATTCTGAATCGACGAAATTTGAACGTCCGATTTGGTTTTGTTTGAGATGCGTTATTATGATGGCATATTAGAAAAAAATTGAGAAATAATCGTTGAAGAAAGATCGGTTTATTTTTAGGGTTCCGTACCCAAAGGGTAAAACGGGACTCTATTACTAAGACTCCGCTGTCCGTCCGTCTGTCTGTCTGTCCGTCTGTCACTAGACTGTATCTCATGAACCGTCAGAATAATTTGAAGTAATTCTACACATCTGTGTATTGTTTTTCTAATGATTACCTATATTTATTTCTATGCTATCACAACAAGTCACTCCATAAAAAATAATATAGCGATATTTATCTTAATAGCCAAACGGGAGCGTGTCTAATGGGATAAAGGATGAGTTGCCGTGTCAGATAAAAACCCCCGGTTTGGGGGGAAACCCCCGTTTTTGGGGAAAAAAATAAATTGACGACTTTTCCCCAATAAATCTAGGAAAAGTGAGTAACAGAGGACGGTATTATAAAACGATCGCAGGCAAGGGATTTATTCTGCGTTCGCGACAAAAAATGACGGACTAACGATGATCTATTTCGTTGAATCGCCTAAAGCTAATTTGGAGGGATAGGAACGAGCTAAATTGAGTTATTAATTTTGGCGTTTCGAGAATTTTTGTTTCATGGTTTCGTATTTTTCTTTCTCCGGTTGTTTAGTTTTAGTCTTGGGCTTTGATTGCGTTTTGTCAAATTATCAAGATAAAGAACTAACGATGTCGCTTTCCGAGTCATCATTTTCATCAATTCAGCCGTAAGACGTCCACTGCTGAACATAGTCTTCCGTCATAGATACTCAATCATTACGGTTAGAAGCGACTTGCATCCATCTTGAACCTATAGCATTCACATCCGTCCATCTCGTTGGTACTTGGAGACAAATTAGTGGGCTTTTGTTCATCATTGTTTTGGGTTTGGTCCATACCATAACCCACCACCACGTTAATCCAGTGCGTTTGGAGGTTTGGTTGTGTGGAGTGCCAGAGCCTAGTTTGTTGCCTGGAACCCCTTACTTCTCCCTTTTTTCTGAGTATTTGAGTAAAAGATTCAGTTACTTTTAAAGGTTCGGGACCCTATTACTGAGACTCCGTTGTCTGTCCGCCCGACCTTCCATCTGTCACAGGACTTTATATATCTTTATATATCTCTTTAACCTTTTTTTTTTTAAATGGGTCCCACTGAAAAACAAGCGTTGCGGCACAGATTACTTAATAGTTACTTCGTAACAGATACTGCATCCCGTACAAAATCTTGGTACTTACCGCTATTGTAGCCACAGATTATACTACTCCGTCTCCTTAAGAATGTGTGCGTGCCGACAGTGACAAGGGCTGGCAGTTTGGATTCAAATTTTTTTTCTACATGTTGTTTTACCATTTTGTCGGGATAATTGCTATATATTATATCCATGCAAACTTTCTAGCACTAATATTCTTTAAGCTAAGCCACGGACGGACAAAGAGACAGACGGTCATGGCGAAACTATAAGGGTTCCGTTTTTGCCATTTTAGCTCTGGAATCCTAACAAAAAAGGATATTTATTGTAATGCGCAGAACACATTGCCATGCTCACAGTACCCTAGCGTTACACTAAATACGAAGGTCAACTTTCGAACTTCGCATCGTGCCATCCCGCTCACGCTTATAGCTTTTTATAGAAGAGTAAGAGGGACAGCACGATACGAACTTCCAAATTGTTATATTAGCTATTAATTTTAGCATAGTCATATTAAAATTTGCCCCCTGTTTCACCATTCACTTATAAAAGTCCGGGCGGCATATTTTTCCGTGGAACACGAATGAACGTGCGTCGGCGCGCGCTTGTGTCAACCTACTGGAATTTCGATCTTAGCAGATCGTCCCCGCGGTAGGTAAATATCGCGCGTAAGTACATGGCATGCATGAGGCCTGGTTGCGGCTTGCCGCAACATTATGCTGAGTGTGGCCCAATTTATACTATTCGATGATTTTTTTAATTTGTATCTTTTCCTGTCAACTGTATTTCCTGTGTATCGAATATGTGTAATTAACATCTCCCTCTCTCTCTCTCTCTCTATTAGATTCTTGTCTAGACGCTTGAAATTTTCCCCGATTACGTATCACTTTGGCCGCTATTCAACAAATACTTACTAAATCTATACATATATATATATATATACATGTAATAAATCTGTAATGTTTTTTTTTTATATCGAGGAACTAAGGAGAGCCATAATTGATGAAAAAGCAAATTGGATAAAAAAATAAGCTGCCCAAATTACTAATTCCAAGCGGACGGAGTCGCGGGCAAAAGCTAGTATTAAATAAAGTTAAATTAAACGGAATAGTCGTAAGAAACGTGTTTTTTAGCGTTGATAGCTCGATCTTTAATAACCTACTAACAAATCTTTATTTTAGCCCGAAAAACCAGATTCATTTTCATTTAACTGCAAAATTAGATTTTTAGTTGCTCTAAAACAAATAATTTATTGAAATATTAGTAATAATAAAGGATACAATGAAATCAGATCTGCAGCGCAGGCTTCGTCAGGCAAACATTTTGTTATCCGCAACAAGCTTCGTCATACTTACTGAATTATTTTTAAAACATTGTACGAAGGTACAGAACCCGCACTTGGCCAGTTTTATTAATAGTTTTTAATCAAGAGGTAAAATTTAATTATGATTAACTAGCTTTTGCTGGCAACTTTATATCCGTTACAGACTTTAAAACCAGCTTAATTTGAATGGCAATAATGCGAAGATAATTTTAGACAACTTAGGTACAAGCCGCACAGAAGAGACGTGGGACGGGGGCGCGTCGCAGTCGCGGCGCCCCTTGAATCAGTTTTCATACTAAATGTATAGAAGCGTCGCGATCCAAAGCAGACTGAAGAGACGGGGCGGAGACGCGGCCTGCGAACAACGACGCGGACTGCAACGCGCCCCCGTCCCACGTCTCTTCTGTGTGGCTTGCGCCTAAACAATGCATCAGGCACATTCGCCGTAGTTATTGCCCTTGTTGCATTGTAGAGCCCTTGTCTCACCTCTGAGTTCTTCGCAATTTATGTGCGAAATTACATTTGAAGTTTACTATGAGCTTTACGGTGAAGGAAAACTTCAAGAGGAGTCCAGCACCAATCCGCATTAGGCCCGCGTGGGAACTACGACCCAAACCCTCTCATTCTGAGAGGAGGCCTGCACCCAGCAGTGGCTCGTATATACATACCATAAGGCACATTCTGTCCATTCGTAAGTTGATTGCACGGACGAAGAGGCGGGCTAAAACTAGTTAACGATAAGCTAAATAAATATTTATGCCGACATCGTAACATTAACGACCGACAAATTTCAGGTCTACCATTTTTTCACTCAGGAAGTTTTAGACACTTAATCTTTTTAACCGTCTTCTGCGATAACGATCTTTTTCAGCAAAAGCTGAACTTGAGACTTTTTATTAAAGAAATAGGCTACGTTCACAAGGCAGCCATTCAATTCGATATTTTCTTGTATGCGGTAGAAGAAGAAGATACGGTATGCGGAAAAATGACGCCGCGTTACGTAGCCGTAGCCTTTTCCTGCGGGCTCGCTCGTATGTCTGTTGAATTAAAACTCTGCAATTTAACTAAGTAAATTCCCATGGAAATGCCAGATTTCTCCTAAATCCACAGAGTCGCGTTTAGCGTGAAATAGTTACAAACAAACGAAATTACATTTGCAATTTACCACATGCTTGAATAAACCTGCACGCACCAGCGAAGCAATTCAATGATGTGTGTGTGAAGTTCCAAATGCGCACTGGGCCCGCGTGGGAACTATAGACCACGTGCTCTCGTTATGTGAGGAGGCCTGTGCCTTGCAGAGGAACGTATATACAGGCCGAAAAATTACATAATCATTATCATTACCTATTGCCATTGTAAGGGCCTAAGCACGTGGCGCGCGTTTGTATCGATACAAACGCGATACGCACGCGGGTTATTAAAAAAACGCCGTGTGCTAGGGGCCTTGAGGCTGTTCTAATGGAATGAAAAACGCGCTGTAAACGCAGCGCACGCGTTCCTAAAACGCACGTCGACGGCGCGTTAAATAAAACGCCGTGTGCTTAGGCCCTAAATAAGTCAATCGCAATCGTAAATTAGGTGACATGATTGATTATTATAGGTACCTAACATAAAATTTTTAAGCGTAAGTTGTAATATTTTGCATCCCAAATGTTACTGAAATAATATGTGAGCCATTATTTATTTTATCTCCTTTTACCATATTTCAAACTAAACAAAGTTATTTTATATTTTATTTTGTCATCTATGAAACAACTTTGTGCTCCGCCATGTTGCTGCACTAACTTAATTACATTTTAACGAGTTTTATAACTTTTTAAAATCACAACTATGGCTACGGTAATGAGACTGGAACTTGCAGAAAAAAATGTAATTTTGATGACATTCATAATCATAACTAAATTATGGCAGTTTTGCGATTTGGTGACTTTTTACTCTACGGAGACGATATAAATAGTGCACAAGCACCAGACCACCATTAAAAACATACATTTACTGTAGGTAACCTCGTCCGCCATCTTAATTCTCGTGAAATATAAGAATGTGCCCGATAATGTTTGGGAACAAAACGGCAACTGGTCAGGGATGAAAAAGTGCGCGAAAAAACAACAGTAACTTTTGTGCAGGGCTGGCAATCAACGTTTCTTTCTATTTTATTTTATAACCTTAAACTAGGTTCTACTCTTTACTTAAATACGCTCAGATTATATCTATACGTCGTAAATTATACCATAATAATGTACCCCATAATATCATAATAATGTAATAATGATACGTGTATTTTTTATATTTAAGTGATGCAGCGTGAGATAAAACAGGTATGGCGTTTATTTTTTCTTTTGTATATTTTTTATCAATTCAATTCTATGAATAAATAAAAATCTGTTCCTTTCTTTTCACACAAAAAAAAAATCCCTGAAATATATCACTCTAAAGCAGTAAGGGTACCTGTTGCTTCCATGTAACATAAAGAGTTATTGCATTTTATTGTACTTTCTGTATTTATTTTGTTACGTATAAATGTTTTCTTTCTTTATTTCTTTAAATCTTAAAAATCTATTTCAACTCAGTTCCAGTGGTCAGATTGCCCTGAAATTTGGTACACAAGGAAGGTAACTAAGTTGAATGTTAAAGACAAAAAAAGATACATTCAGAAAAAATGTTTGTATTAATAACAATAATAAAATCGTTTATTTTAGATCACAAGAATTCATATAGTAAATTATAAATATATTAGTGCTAAAATTAATTAAAATGCCAACTGTAAAATTACATTAAATTGGATTTAAAAAAATCAGATAAAATAGCATAAAATCAAAATAAATAAGACAATAATAAAAGAGTAAGCAGTAAATTAAATAATATGGGACAGTCGACTCTGTCGGCAACGACCTGTAAGGTGGTATACATATAATTGTATGTATGTATGTAAACTCTTTATTGCACATAAAACGTGAAATTACCAATTTACAAAACAAGAGAAACAAATGTAGATGGTATTAATACTGCCGCGGACACGACACAGTGTCGAGGCAGCTTTCTTCGTCAGAATAGCATGGAAGCCACCACTGTAAGAGAGTGCGAACATGCCCGATGCGCTGCAGTGTCAGCTGCATTAACTTCCTAAAAGCTATGTTTTAGTTGTACTGTACGCAAAAGGCGTTGATTGTCCTCTACTTATAATTAACCTAACCCTCAGATTGCACGTATAAAACGATTGGCAATAAGCTTTAAAAAGTATTTATTAAGTACCTTTTACCGCTTCGTAAAAATTAAATTTTAGCTTTAACTTATTTCATAGCCTATTTAAGTGTCCCACTTCTAGGCAAAAACCACTCTTCACTCGTCGCTGTAACAAGCTCTATGTTTTTACCACCTTAATTGATATGCATTCAAATCGTCGCGCCATTTCTTTTTCACAACGATTTTCTTTTCAGAAATAGGTCGGCATATCATTACATCAAATTACGGTCGTCTGAACGTCGCTACTACCATTTTAATGGTTGTATAGTCGGGGTAAGAAAAGGTTCGTCACTTTTCGACCTTAACTCGTTGACATAGAGTCGAAAAGTGACGAAACTTTTCTTACCCCGACTGTATACCTTCTGCTCGCAGCATTGCTGTTGTGTTCTAAATTAAATATAAACTTTTACATGAAAAAAGTCTAGCTCCTTCTACCACATTTTCATTAACACAGTATAATTGGCGCGAAATGAAATGAAATAGTAAATTTGTTTTTTTTTTATACTTAGACTACATTTGTCACTGCTGGGCAAAGGCCTCCCCCATTTTCTCCTTTCATTCCGATTTTGGACGATGTCGTTCCATTCCATAAAGTACACTTCGAAGTCCCACCAACGCCTCCTGGGCCTACCTCGTCGCGGCCATCCATCTTGAGGTATCCAGCCCGTGGCTATTTTAGCCCACCTATTTGGATCCGAGCGACTGGCGTGGCCTGCCCAGTCCCACTTCAGCTTGGCAGCCAAGACACCCACATAATATGCGTGTGTATGGTGATGGTGATGGCGAGGTTTTTGTTGTGTCTTATTTTAGTAATTAATTTTGTGTATTCGACCACACCCAGAATCCACTCTGGATTGCAAAATCAGCACAGTTTTTAAGTAAGGATAAATTAATACTGCCATCATTCTCGTGACTATGACTAGTATGACTATTATCATCATCGTCATTTCAGCCGAAAGACGTCTACTTCTGTATATAGGGCTCCCACAAGGCTCGCCAAACAGATCGGTCCCGTACCATTCGCATCCAACGCGATATAATACGACTATACTCTACGATAATTTATTGAATCAGGCGTTACTTTGCGGAGGTATCAATGAACTAAAACAATTACTTTGCTCACCCGCGACCATAGCCTTCCTTTAAGGTCGCAGGTGAGCAATGTAATTGTTTCAGTTCATGATACTCTACGGTAGCAAAAAAATTAAACAGGTTTTTTCCTGTCGGCAACCCTATTCGTACCCAAGTGAATTATACAAAGATATATCTTATCTCTCATAATGGCTGATAGCAACTTTCCTCCTCCGTGACCTCGAAGTGGGTCAAAAAAAGATAGAGCAAGTGTATAAAACTAGCTGTTACCTGCGGTTTCGTCCGCGTTCAGCATTAGGGACCAGTTAAATAACAAATTACGTAATTATTAAATAAAATAAAATTAGGGGACAATCTTACACAAATCGACCTAGTTCCCAAACTAAGCAAAGCTTGTACTATGGGTACTAGACGACGATCAACATACTTATATAGATAAATAAATACTTAAATACATAGAAAACATCCATAACTCCGGAACAAATATTCGTGTGCTCATCACACAAATAAATGCCCTTACCGGGATTTGAACCCAGGACCTCTTGCTTCGTAGGCAGGGTCACTACCAACTAGGCTAAAGCGGTCGTTATTTATAAAGTTTCCATGAGAATCTCGAAACATTTTCATCGTGATTTCCGTTTAAAGAACATCATAGTGAATTTCATGTCCCTAGATATCATCCTCATCATCTCGGCCCATACGTCCCACTGCAGGGCTCAGGCCTCCGATGAATGAGGGGGCTTGGCCCATAGGTGATTTGATGCCCATGCGAGCTCAGCGTGAATTCGGAACTTCACCAGGTGCTCTTTTGCCTTATAAATGAAGACTTACTATGTTATATTCAGAATTACCCACGGAAATTCCGTAAAATCCCGGAATATCAATTAAGGTGTCAGACCTAATAATACGCGCGAATATCTAGCTATCCATACTAATAGTATTATAAATGGTTAAGTGTGTCCGTCTGTTTCTACATCAAGCTTAAACCGCTGAACCGATTTAGATAAAATTTGGTATAGAGATAGTTGGAGTTCCGAGAATTCACATAGAATAGTTTTATTGAAGAAATCATCCTTTGAAGGGGTGGAAGTTTGTATGGGAAATCAATAACCGCAGAACACAAGATGAAATTTGGTATGGAAATTATTTGAGTTTTGAGTTTTTAGTAGTGGTAGAGCCATGTTGTAGCTAGCCGCTGCATCACGAATGGGCCGGCTCGTCCGGGGCAGTACCACCCTCTCACAGAAAACCGGCGGGAAGCAGCAGTAATCCTGCTTGCGTTTCGTACGGTCAGTGAGAGTGCCGGGGGCCCAATACCTCACCCCTTCCCTCTCCCCCTCCCTCTCCCCCTTCCCCTATTCCCTCTCCTTAAGGGCCGACAACGCACTGGCATCGCGTAAAGCGCTGCAGGTGTCTATGGACAGTGGTGATCATTTAACATCAGGTGACCCACTAGTTCGTTTGTCTGGCCTTTTTAACATAAAAAAAAAGGATATATATAGAATAGTTTAGTTTATCCCCGAAATTAAATAGTGAGCAGATTGATATGATAACCTACAATAAAACTCACAATAGAGAAATATTTCACTAGGCACATGATAATTAAGCAATAAATCATTTGAATTTGAATTTTTTGAATTTGATAAAAAGCAGATTAGATAAAAAATAAGCTACTAATAAAGGAGAAGTCGCGTGCAAAAGCTTGTGAAATATAATATCTTGTCGCAGAATTATTAAAAACAATTTCCAATTAACCTAAGTCACGTAGAGCAATCTCATCTAAAATTAAACCTCCCCATTTCCTCATATCCAAAATGAATAGGCCCCAATCATCAAGATTACCAAACTTTCTTGATTACCTTACACAATTCCCTTATTTGATAAACGCTCCTCAGCAGATCCCCTGACGCATTAAAATACTTTTTTACTAATTAATTATCAAACTTGCAAAACAATATGTAATTAAACGTACATCCCTTGTGATTTGAAGTCAATATGTCGCCCTAGATACTGAACCAGGTTATGCTGAGCTACCCTGCCGCCTGGCTTTCCCACGAAGACGGTTACAAAGGGGGTGAAGGAATGGGATTCATGGGTCTGATTATGCTGGTATGTCAGCGTGGAAACAGACCGACGGGGGTTCTGAGTCTGGAAATTAGGTTTTTACTCGTCCGCTAAAAACATGATGAAGAGCAAAATGTCGATCGAACGGATGGAGGATTTTGTTTAACAGTCAAAGTCAAAACGTCTTTATTAAATACTAGCTGTTCCCTCCGTTGTATTATTTCTAAAAATTTGTCAGGAGAAGAATCTTACAAACGCAACAAAAAAGAATTGTCCGAGATTGAATATATGAATAGTTTTGATTATTAAGAACTGCATGTGTCTTAGTTAACTGACCCTACAATTTGTATGCCATACGGCTCTACATAGTGATACAAAATATTCACAAGACCTCATGCAGGTACTTACTTGTGTTGTACAAATAAACGAATTTGAATTTGATTTACTATACATATATACCTATTGCAAAAAAAATAGACAACCCCGATTTGTATGTCATTGAGTACTGTTCAATTGGCGAATGGTTAAAATGGTGTTTAGATATTATAATTTATTTTTTAAATTAATACTTTGCATTTTTCTTGTTCATCAGTTTTACGAGCGATGTGCGCTGCCCACTGCCACTTGAGTCTGGCGATTCTTCGAGCTATGTCGCTGTCGGTGACTTTAGTTCTTGCGCGGATTTCAACATTTCTAATGCGATGCGATGAGGCAAAAATGTTCTAGAGTGGCGTCCACGGACCGGAAGACGCAGTGTAGGTAGGCCTCCAACAAGATAGAGCCATGACCTGGTTAAGGTTGCGGGATCTCGTTGGATGCGGAGGGCACGGGACCCATCAGTTTGGTGAGCCTTGGGCTGAGCCTATGTTCGGCAGTGGACGTCTTTCGGCTGAAATGATGATAATGATGATGATTTCTCTAGGATTAGTCAGGCATCGCCACGTTTTTCCGTATCTCACGCGATACACTCTTAATGCGAGGTTACTACTTTGAGTGCACTCGACGTATACTCCATTTAATTTAGAATTAGAAACCACAGCAACATTATATTGCGGCTCGTGAACTGTAATCTCTTTACAATTTGTACTAGAGTAACAATTGACGACACGCAAATGAAGTGACATTAAAACAAAATTTTATTTTGCGGCTCCCAGACTATTGTACTTTACTATTTACTAGGTAAGAAATAGTTGACCAGACGCAATATAATGTTATTGTGGTTTCTAATTCTAAATTAAATGAAGTATAAATCAAAATCATGTTGAAGGTATTCCTCAGCAGAATAATGATAAGATAAGTCATTGTGCAGGTATTGTAATTATTTTACATTAAAATTATTCGTTAACACTTTCAATATCACAAATAAATACACTAGTAATAGCAGTTCAGTTCAGGGGTCAATGCCTGGGTCAAATTTGGACGATATTTTGACTTTGTAGTTTTAGATACTCATTTATTGAAACTAAGAATGCAAATACTAAGAAAAATCGATGAATAAAACTTAACTATAAACTAAATTTCTAACTTAAAAACTACTAGATTAAGTCTAAATAAAAAGGCCCCCGTTTTAGATTGGTTTATATTTAGTTTTACTTTTCTAATTATATCTTAGAGTTTCCGTAGAGTAGCCCTAAGTCAGCCAGTGCCTCTAGCAACGGATCGTGGGTTTGAGTCCGGGCTCGCGCCTCTGACTTTTTTTTATGTACTAAATTACACTAGAAATTTAACATTAGTTTTACGATGAAAGAAACCATCGTGAAGAAACCTACACACACCTACGAATAAATCCAATGGTGTGAGTGAAGTTCCCAATTCGCACGAGGTCCGCGTGTGAACTACGGCACAAGCCCTCTCATTGTGAGAGGTCTATTCCCTGTAGTGATGAAATTATTGCCATTTATTTCTGGTCGACAAAAAGTACCCCTTCATTTTAGTGCCGTAATGATCTTTAAATTACCTTTTTAATTAACCGTACAACTCAAAGAGCATTCGTCGTAATATAATAGACGCAAAAGATCTAGAAACAAGGAAACCGCTAGGGGCGTTTTTTCTCCGTTTTTCTCTGGGGAATAATTAAATTTTCCGCGGCCACGTCAAATTTATCCCTAAGTAAAAATTTGCGAAACAGGAAGCCTTTCATCAATGTTAAATGCATTATTATAATGCTAGAGGACAAGATGTCGTTCTGATGTTGGTGTACAAGTGTGATGACATAGATTTTTTTTATAAAAATAAATATTAACAGATTAATTCGAACTAAAATATAATTGCCTAAACGATTTAGTTGTTTGTAATTTATACAAAACTACTACTCGTAAAATGAGGAACACGGGGTCACTCAAGTAAAACGTTTGTTTTGGTTTGTTAAGTCTAACATTTGGTAGCATAGCGTACCTACGGTTATGGTACCTACTCTGAAGATGAGCTCTGGTTGAGTTCGAAACGCGTCAGTTTAGTTTGGTGGTGGTGATAGTTGGGTTTGTGTGATTTATGTGTGTTCATACAGTGTGGAGGCGGAGGAACAGCGTGAACACGCATTTCTTCTTACATAATCGTAACTATCGTAAGGTCGCGGGTGAGCGAAGTAATTGTTTCAGATCGTCACTCAAGTAGTTGAGGTATGCTCGACCTGTTTCGAACAACACGACAAGTCAACCGGATAGCCCAGTGGTAAAAGAACCTGACTACGAAGCTTAAGGGCCCGGGTTCGATTCCCGGTCGGTGCAGATATTTGCGTGACAAATACGAATGTTTGTGCTCGAGTCTTGGAAGTTTAATATGTATTTAAGTATGTATTTTTATGTAACCAAAGTTCTGTTATCGACATAGCCCACCGCATTAGCACGCTGAAGTGGCAATAGGCCGGCCATATAACCCGAAGAACCGATACCTAACCGTTGGGGTAGACGGGTTTTGAGTGGAGACCACGGATCGGCAAACGTAGCGTGGGACGTCCTCAGACTCGGTGGAGCGATGATATTCGCAAGGCGGCTGGCAAGAGCTGGATGAGAGTGGCCGAGGACCGTGCTCAGTGGCGTGCTATGTCCAGCAGTGGACGAATATTGGCTGATGATGATGATGATGATGTATTTATCTATAGTATAAGTAGGTATGTTTATCCATTGTCCAGTACCCATAGTAACAAGCTTTGCTTAGTTTGGGACTAAGTCAATTGATGTCAAATCAAAACAAAATCAAAAATTATTTATTTTCAGATAATAAAATCCATAGATTGTTAGTTTATGCCTAAGAACTATGTTAGAAGATGAAACAATGCACTATTACTTATGTCACTGTCTAATTGTCTAATAATAAATCTAATACCTTTAAACGAGCAATTCTTGTATATATGTATATATATATATATATATATATATATATATATATATATATATAATCAGGATCTCGGAAACGGCTCCAACGATTTCGATGAAATTTGGTATGTGGGGGTTTTCGGGGATGAAAAACTGATCTAGCTATGTTTCATTTTCAGAAAATCGCTTTTACTCGTGTTTTCCGGCTATTTTTGTTTTCATTAGAATATAAAGCTAAATTTCGCCGACTTCGAGCAGATCATAATGGCACATTAGGAATCGGGTGGTCGCGGATCCAGCCGACCTCGGTTCGATACCACGTTTTTTTTCAAGATTTTTAGTTTTTTTTTAAGTTTATTTTTTATGAGAAAACGTCAAGTTTCTTCTTTTGTGAGAAAAAGTTACTTTTTTGTGAGAAAAAGTTATTTTTTTGCGAGAAAAAGTTACTTTTTTGTTAGAAAAAGTATTATAGGGAACGTGCAGTAACTATAGGCGGCAGCACTAATGCGACAGAAGAGACACTATGCGGACAGTAAAACAAACTTATCAAGGTAAAACATTCAAATTGATGGCACCAGTTGGCAGCACCGTCTATGTGCACGTTCCCTATTGGGAACACAGAACAGGAAAAGCCGGTTGTCTGTAAAGTCGGTTTACGGACGATAGTTTAACGTGACTCACCCCCCCCCCCCACCCCCTCCGGTGTTTTTGTCAAATATCTTGAAAACGGTGCATCCTACGGCAAAATCAATGAAATTTTCATCCCCCCTTTAATTCCCCCGCGCTCCCTCCCCCGCATCCCCTCCCCCCCTCTCACACACCCCCCCCCCCCCACCCCTCCGGTGTATATAATCAGGATCTCGGAAACGGTTCCAACGATTTCGATGAAATTTGGTATTTGGGGGTTTTCGAGGATGAAAAATTGATCTAGCTTGGTCTTATCTCTGGGAAAACGCTTGGTACCGAGTTTCTGCCCGAGCAGAGCTCGGTCGCCCAGGTACTAAACTAAATTAATTGATATGTCAACCCGATAAATTTATTTAAATAATTTCTAACAAAATTACAGTAAAAGTTTCTTTCCCACGATTTATTTATTTATTTATGAACTTTTACAGCTTCACGGGAACGCAGACATAATTCTTTGATCTTAATTTCACTTAATACAGCCACGCGTTCCTGAGAAAAGGGTCTTGACAGACAGACAGACAGACAGACAGACGGAACCTTAAAAAAAATTTCACGGGATACCGATGAACGAAATCTTCGCAGTAAGATACCCGGGCAAATAGCTAGTAAGGTAAACGTGCCCAGTAGATGACACCCATCTGTCACCTCTCTACTATGACATAAGATTGAAGGTGCCATGTATTGGGACAGTGTCGAGGACAGGGACGTTTACCATAATTAATAGTATATTTGTAAATATTTGAAAATTGGCAGTTTTAACCCCCGACGAAAAAAGAGGGGTGATAGAATTTTGACCGCTATATGTGTATGTGAGTGTGTCTGTTTGTGGCATCATAGCTCTTAAACGAGTAAACCGATTTGGACTTGGTTTTTTTTAATTGAAAGCAGGTTTCTTGAGGATGATTCATAGACTTGTTTCATCAAAATTGGTTTTGCCGTTTCAAAGTTATCTGTTCTTTTGTTAGCTGCGGAAGGGATCTTATTGTTAGACGCGTAATGGACATTTACTTTTTATTTTCAAACATAATTATGTACCAAACCTAATTGCATTGGGGGTTTTTTAATTTATAATTATTATACTAAACGGGACTTACCACGCAAACAATATTTACCTCGCGTTTCGGCCATATTGCAGCAGCCGCTTTTTTTTTTTTTTTTTTTTTTTTTTTTATGTTAGTGAAGCCAGACAAACGAACTAGTGGGTCACCTGATGTTAAATGAACACCACTGTCCATAGACACTCGCAGCTCGCTCGCTCACTCGCTTTTTAATTTATAGTTACTTTGTACATTTTCTTGTCAAAAAATCGGTTAGTAAAATGTTGTTTACTAAATACTGCTAAATACCTATGACAGTTTATCCCCACATCATCTGTCAGGTAATCTTTGATGTATTTACGATAGCGTTAATGATGACAGAGCGATGTTGTAGGAAAATAAATTATGTGACGCTGTGTTTTTACAAGCATTTCTACGTCAGTAAAACTCTGGAAAATGGTAGGTCACCTACGTGAAAGTCTGATTCATCAAGTTCATCATACCAGCCTATATACGTCCCACTGCAGGGCACAGGCCTCCTCTCAGAATGAGAGGGCTTGGGCCGTAGTTCTCACGCGGGCCCAGTGTGGATTGGGAACTTCACACGTACCATTAAATTTCTTTGCAGGTTTATACAGGTTTCCTCACCGTAAAGCTCATGGTAAATTAAAAATGTAATTTCGCACATAAATTCCGAGAAAATCAGAGGTGCGAGCCGGGATTTGAACCCACAACCCTCTGCTTGAGAGCACATAGGTCAAACCACTTGGCTAACTTCTGTGCATGTTAAATAATTATTATGAATAAGGATGTTTTTGGATGGACTGATAATGTTACAGTCAGTAATAGAATGAAATTGTGATATAAAGTGTAATTTGTTGTTTATTAATGTTGTTAATTTTTTGTAAAAATAGTTGGTTATGTTGTATCGTGCGTGGGTGGTCCTTTCATAAAATGTGGAGGATCTTCCAACGACCACACGCTATTAAAAAGAAATCTTTCAGGTATAATGACTGATTTTATATTATTAAAATATAAACCATGTAGTTTTATTGTGTTTTAGATAAGAAAATAAATACATAATATATGACTATGTCGAAGTAAACTATTACGAAATTAAATGTTACGTGGATTGACAAGATATTTGATATTTGTCAATAATAACGTTCTTACTAAGTTTAACATTTTCATTAACCGCATTCTTCGGCGTAGACGTTTTTAATGCCATAGATTAATTAACAAGTAATAAGAAAACTCACCTTTTCGCAAACCTCCAAGGAATCACCAAAAAAAACACAAAAACAAATAACGACACTCCAACACGGATCAAAGGAACGTCAACACAAAAATCACATCACATTCGCCCGTCAGAAAGCAGCCATGTTTTGTTTTTTGTTATTAAAAAAATACGGTTGTTATTATCCGAGAGACACGCGTGGGGGTGTGGTCACGACCGCTCGCATCCACTGACGAGCACAGACTGCCTTCAGTAACATCTGAAACCAGTAGAGTAGATCCCCCTCCTTGGGAAAATTTCAGTGCACCGAATTGATATGCCGACCTTGTCGGCTATGGTGTCTGTAATGAAATTTGCCGAAAGATGGCGTTGTCTGGGTTTCTGAGACTCAATGTTTAGTTTACCTAAATTGTATTAGATTTATCTGTGGAGTCAATGAGTTTATAAGTAAAGATACGTCATTATTATGACTAAAAAGCAACCGAAAATATGTGCAAAGGGTTTCGTAGGCTAAAGAAAGAGATGTGGCTTCTGTGAGGAATAGAAATTGAATTGGTAGAATGTCAGCTGTATGCCGCTTCATAATTATCAATATATATATTATATATTAGGGGACAATCTTACACAAATCGACCTAGTCCCAAACTAAGCAAAGCTTGTACTATGGGTACTAGACGACGATAAACATACTTATATAGATAAATGAATACTTAAATACATAGAAAACATCCATAACTCAGGAACAAATATTCGTGCTCATCACACAAATAAATGCCCTTACCGGGATTTGAACCCAGGACCTCTTGCTTCGTAGGCAGGGTCACTACCAACTAGGCTAAAGCGGTCGTTAAATCAATCAATCACTCGAACTTTCAGCTATAGCTGTGATTTTGTTTTGTTTCATTGGTTTAACTCATGTGGATTAGAAAAAAAACGAATTTGAAAAAAATGTTTAAAAACACACTTATGACATTACCTCTGTGACAGTTTAAGAGAGAGGGCTGTGAGTTGGAGTGATCACTAATTAATTATGAAGCGAGAAATATCTGACATGTACCAAATCTACTATTCCGCACAAGGTAAAAGTGATATCTGACGAACTGAGAACCGCCTTTTTTCGAATTCGGTTGAAAAATGTAACTAACATTTTATTTGCCCGGTGCTCTATAAAAACGCCCTTGACACCACAAACTTGGCCGTCCTGTCGTTTCTACGCTTTTCCAGTCTTCTTCCTGTGCCTGGATACCATTATAATACCTATGACAGGAGGTACCCCTATCCCCAATGGCGAAAAAAAAAATATTGAATGAATGAATGGATGAATGAACAGTTTATTCACAGAACATAGGTATGGTGCAAATAGGGTGTTAACAAAATTAATTATATTATTATCCAGATATGGTATTGGTATCTTTACCTCATTGTCTCACATTACATTTTTTAATTTCTTGTTTTTAGATTTGAGGGTTACAAAAACGCAACCGTATTCACATCGCTATATTTTCCCTCCGTCCGTTTGTCTTTCACAGGGCTGTATGTCAAGAATCGTAGTAGATATACTGCTGAAACATACAGGATGTAATCGTTAAGTGTGTCCAGTTGATTATTCCGTAACTATTAGAGATACCAAAAAACTGTGAATAAATTATCGAAAATAAATTACCTAATGAGTAAAATTACATCTTTAACTTTTTAAAAGTAAAAAGAAAAATATCCGTAATTTTCACTATACATTTAGTACCAGGTTAGTAAAAAGTATGTATGTATGTATGTAAAACTCTTTATTGTACGTAAAACATGAAAAATAACAGTTAACAAGAAAAACAGATGTACAAAGGCGAACTTATCCCATAAAGGGATCTCTTCCAGTTAACCTTTAAAAGTTTTAGTTTCCTTATTTTAAGAGGTTATTTTATAATTTACAAGTTTAGTTTTAATATTTAAAGAAACTGTTTTTTAACCCAAAAAAGTAATAAAACTGCCATTTTACTCATTAGGTAACGTACTTCCGACATCAGTTCACTTTTTTGATATCTATAATAGTTACGGAAAAATCGCCTGGACACACTTAACGATTAAATAAAGATAGCATACCTGCCAAGAAATTCAATTGTGTGTGGTGCCCAATCGGTACTGGGTCCGAGTGGGGACTACGCCGTAAGCGGTCTCATTCTGAGAGGAGGCCTTGCAGTGGGACGTATATAAGCTGAAATGATCGATTTGATTGACTGTCTTAAGCCGTTCGCACTCTGTAGACTGATTATGACTAACCTAGCACTCTTTACACAAGTTACTTATACACATTTGGTAGGTGTGTAGGTATTCTGATAAATCAGATCACATTGTTGACTGATGAGAGAGTATTTCGTTGGAAACGGCCTGGTTTGATTACACAGAATAAAGACTGCAAATCTGTAGAAAATTATGTGCAATGTCTCCATGACGCTATGTACAATCGTCATCATAAAATTTTCCATCTAGGTGCTCACCTACACCGGACACATTTGACAATACGGTTGTTGGCTAGATAGCTCATCGCGGTAATTATTTTTAGTATGTAGGTAAATTTTGAAGTTGAAATTATTTATTGAATCAGGCGTTACTTTGCGGAGGTCCATATTAATGAACTGTAACAATTACTTTGCTAACCCGCGACCTTACGATAGTTACGTTTATATAAGAAATGCGTGTTCATGCTGTTTCTCCACCTCCACGCTGTACGAACACATTCAAATCACACAAACCCAAAACTATCACCACCATCAGACTACACTGACGCGTTTTGAACTCAACCAGAGCTCCAAAATAGGTGCCACAACCGTACGCTATGCTACCAAATCTTAGACCACACCATACCAATGTTAAACCCGACATTTGGGTGCATAGCGCAGTGTTCCGCAAAGCGTGTGCCGCGGCACACCGTGGCACCGTGGTACCGTGTACCGTGGTCATTAGTTGGTGTGCCTCGGGAAAATAAAGCTATCTCATAAAGCTAAAGAGACAGATGGAAGAAAAATACTTACACAGATGTAAATAACCTCCAAAATTTTTCGTTTTCCTAGATGTACAGTCAACCAATTTGATTTCTAGGTCACTGTAGAGCCCTGTCGCATACTGCTCACAGACTTGGAATATAATAGCAGACTTGACATAACTACGTGTGTGTGCGTACATATTTCCTATTCCCTCACGCTACAATGATCAGGAATATTGTCATCCTGTTTACTCATGTGTCGCAACAATGTCCAAGAAACTTAAAAAAAAATGACACGCTATGTTTTGAACGTCAGTCATTTAAATAAGCTGCCGAAGCTGCAAGCGAATTTTTTGGTGAACTGAGATTTTTTAATGTTTTTCTCATCAAAATTAGAACTGATTTAGATTTAAAGATGGTGAAATGTAGTGCCTACCTTTGTGAAAGTGTTAAATATGGAAATATACCAGGATTAACCTTTCACCGGTAAGTGTTTGTGTGATAGAGATGTGTGCGTTTATGCCATTATTTGGACTCGTTATGTCAAGTCTGCTATTATATTCCAAGTCTGTGATACTACTAGATAATTAATTACAATGTCAGTGCGTGCGGGTCAAAGGATTATCAACTTTCCGATCACAACATGCAATAAACGTAAAGAGTTTATAAACGGTTTCGCTATCAGAAAAAAAGTTTTGATAGACGGACAGTGTCAATTCAAGTTGTAAGTAACTCCTTTCCTATTCATTATTGTTGACAGTACAATGTTAACAAAGATTGAGATAACATAGAATAGAATAGAATAGGATAGGATAGGATAGGATAGGATAGGAAAGGATAGGATAGGATAGGATAGGATAGGATAGGATAGGAAAGGATAGGATAGGATAGGATAGGATAGGATAGGATAGGTTAGGATAGGATAGGATAGGATAGGATAGGATAGGATAGGATAGGATAGGATAGGATAGGATAGGATAGGATAGGATAGGATAGGATAGGATAGAATAGAATAGAAAAACGTTTATTCAGACAACACATCACAACAAAAAATAATTTACAAAATGAGAAAGAATACAAAACAAACAAATAGGATGTGAAGCCGAAATGGTCTCCACTCAGCAATGCCGTTGGCACGACTAGCGTTGTCAACGGCAAACTCAACATCATGGCAAACTTCACGCAATAATGACTGTCGTAGAAGATAAACAAATTAATTCATTATGACATGGTTCTATAGTGGCCTAGGAATCAAATTGGTTGACTGTACCTTGAACAAAAAAAGTTTGCGGAACACTGGAATAGCGTACACTCATCTTAAAAATACTAATTGGTTCTTTTAATGAAGTTAAATAATAATAAATTTATTTCAGATAATTTTTACAATCATCTATATTTTGGTAAAAAACCAAGGCAGAAATTTCATTTTTAACTTAGGTTAGGTACTTGATTTTTTTTATACTTTTGCAATGCCCTCGTTTACTACTCTGGGAGGTTTAATGCTCTAAGGCTCGTTAAGAAGTCGTTGAACTAAAAACGTTTTTGGGTCACTTGTTTGTAAGGTTATTCATTGACATTGGTGACATTTTTTTACATGAAATGAAAGTCTTTGTTCAAGTAAGCCACGTCTAATTTATAGGCTATTCGAAGATGTAACGCTCCTATTATCTTCGGAACCTTGCGTAAGAGGACAAGTTTTAATAATATTTTTAGGGTTCCGTACCCAAATGGTAACAACAGGACTCTATTACTGAGACTTCGTTGTCCATCCGTCCGTTTGTCACCAGGCTGTATCTCATGAACCGTGATAACTAGACAGTTGAAATTTTCACAGATTATGTATTTCGGTTGCCGCTATAAGTTAACCAATACTAAAATAAATAAATAAATATATTAGGGGACAATCTTACACAAATCGATCTAGTCCCAAACTAAGCAAAGCTTGTACTATGGGTACTAGACGACGATAAACATACTTATATAGATAAATAAATACTTAAATACATAGAAAACATCCATAACTCAGGAACAAATATTCGTGCTCATCACACAAATAAATGCCCTTACCGGGATTTGAACCCAGGACCTCTTGCTTCGTAGGCAGGGTCACTACCAACTAGGCTAAAGCGGTCGTTAAAACTAAAAAATAAAGCAAAATAAATATTTAATTAAAGTGGCTCCCATACAACAAACGTGATTTTTTTGCTCGTTTTTGCTCGATATTGATAACGGCAACAGGTAGACGCTTGAAATATTCATAGAATATTTACTTATTTATTCACTTTCAAAATAAATAATATACTCATGCAACAAACGTGTTTTTTGACGTTTTTATAGACAATGGTACGGAACTCTTCGTGTGCGTGTCCGACTCGCACTTGGCCGGTTTTTTTTAGTACAATATAGGCTTGCGTTTGACCACATTCACGCCTGAAAGAAAATGATTTTTAGCTAAAGCATTGTCACCAGACAAACAAACTTGTCAATCCGACTTCTGGAAGTGGGTCAAAATTTCTTGCAATATTTGAAGCGAACAAACAGCGAAGGTTATATAAAAGCTTGTAATAATTTTGGCAGAGCAAGCAACAAATACACCGTGGGCATGGCGAACACCCAGAAACTTAAGGGTCATTATTCGAGAGTTTGTTCCAAAGAAACAATGTTATATAAACTGGGAGCTAATTGGCATTTTTAACTTTTCTCTTCAAACAAAAAATATTAATAATTTCTAACTTCAATAAAACAAGGCTTTAGAACGAGCTGGCAACGCATTCTAAGTATTTAAGATGGTTGTCTGTTATAAAGAGACTTTCTAAGAGTGTAAATGGGCAACGTTGTTTATTATTAGGGTGTGTTGTACTGCCGAATTTTACAAAATTATTTTTACGAAATGTAATAGTACATTACTGCAGAGACCAGTAAGTAAGCCATCCTGGACGAGTAGAAGTTTGATACGAGGCCAGGATGGCGATTACTAAGCGAAGCTTGTATAGTGCTTTTCTCAAAAATGAAACAGGTTGATAAAAATAAAATAAAAGTACACATTGAAAAAGTAAAGAAAATCTACGACCCGCCATTACATTAGCTTACTCACTCGCTAACCTATGTCTGTCTATGGTATGATTGTTTTTTTTATAGAAGATGCACAGTGAAGCTACATCTCTGCACTGACTGTATATTTTTGGCTTGAAATAAATTGAGGAATCTATTGTTTTAAATTTATACATTTACTTGTCGGCCACGGTGTATATTAACTGAGTAGCTTCCAAGTTCTGACTCCGAAAACCCTTTAAAGGAAGTACCAATTCAATAGGCCCTATTATTGAAACTCGAACACCTACCGCCTTACTCTTAGTTTAAAATTTAAATAAGGCCTTTCATTGAGGAATTAGTCTCCTTTGTCAATACGAAGTTTAATGGACTTAGCAACTTTTGCAGGGGAATTTGGGACCTAATTCCGGGACTTTAGGCCGAAAGTTCTATCAAAGGCATTCTGAACTGACCATCGTAGATCAGGCTGTATAAAAGAGACTGAAATAAAACCGGCCAAGTGCGATTCAGGCTCGTGCACCGAGAGTTGCGTATACTTAAGGGCAAAAAAAAATATATATATACATATATATGTCACGGGACAATTCACACCAATTGACCTAATCCCAAACTAAGCAAAGCTTTATAATTGATCAAAGGTTGTAAGAAAGAAAGAATTTTGACACTGACAACCGTCGCGATTGCAGCGCCCTCGTGCGGTCGTCGTTCTTAAATTTTGCGCCGTAGCGTTGTTGTCGCTAGATGTCACCAGAGGGAGTCAACACTCTGGTTGAGTTCGTAACGCGTCAGTGTAGTATAGTGTTGGTGATGGTGACAGTGTGGAGGTGGAGGAACTGCATGAACACGCATTTCTTACATAAACGTAACTATCCTAAGGTCGCGGGTGAACAAAGTAATTGTTTTAGTTCATTAAAAATACAATACGTTTACTTTTAGTTTACTACTGACAGATGGCTTGCCCCTATTTCATTTCCAACTTCAACACCATACAAATAAAGTAGCTATTACAAAATCTGCAAACGTGGGTAACAGTATTCTAAAATTGGCTTTATTTGTAGGTCGTTAAAGTTGAATATGAAACGAAGGCAAACCATCTGTCAGTGGTAAATTTTATGTAATTTTTCTGTACAAATCTTTCCTCTTTATAAAATTAGTGTAGATACGAATAAAGTTTCACCTAACGACAAGAGCGACAAACCCCCAGATTACAAGAGGAGTGAGTCGAGATGTGGATTTCCACTAATCCGATTCGTCGATTTTATCTCCGCCGCCATCAAAGCGCACCCTTAATATGCAAATCTTAGATATGGATTATGTACCTACTCAGAATTGGAATAAGCGTTAATCAAATGGCATTAGATTAATTAAGACTTACCTGAGTACCACGTTAAACAGATTAATTGCCTATTAATTGCTCTAGTTATGTCTCGTGACTTCGTCTGTATAATATGATTCATGTATATTATTATTCTATCCAGGAATATTTTAAATGACAATTTTATGAAATTGTTATTAGTAGGTATTTTAATTATTATTAATCGATATTGATTATTATTATTTGTTATTCTTAGATTAATTGATTTTACGTATTTAACATTATAACTACCGTAAAAATACAATATTAAGGTGGAACGGCACGCTCTAGGCGCGAAATTCAAAATTTTTACAGGTTTTAATTTATTTTGGGTAAACGGTGTAACTGTTTAACTTCATATGGTACTTGCGCTCGTAAAACAGTGTTCTTTATATTATTGTGTAAAGCTTTTTAAGAATAAAACTGTTAGCTTGATATAAAAGTTGTCAAACATAGAAATTCGGACTTTCAACGTTTTGACAACTTTTATTTCAAGCTAATAGTTTTATTCTTAAAAAGCTTTACACAATAATATAAATAACACTGTTTTACAAGCGCAAATACCATATGAAGTTAAACAGTTACACAGTTTACCCGCAATAAATTAAAAACTGTAAAAAGTTTGAATTTCGCGCCTAGAGCGTGCGCTTCCACCTTAATTAACAAATAGTTATGCCCCATGTGTAGTCTAGATATTTCTATGCTTTATGGCAAGCATAGTGATACAGAACTTTTTGTAACATCTGTAATACTTGCCTATGTTGACAAACTAGCGACCCGCCCCAGCTTTACACGGGTGCAATGCTGATACTAAATATACATATAAACCTTCCTCTTGAATCACTCATCTATTAAAAAAATCCGCATCATAATCCGTTGCGTCGTTTTAAACATCTAAGCGTACATAGGGATTGATTGATATCTTTCTAAAGGGATTACAATTTTTCGGGTTAAAAAGTAGGTTGTATCCGGGAGCTACTTTTGGGTCTTGGTCTATATGCACAGTTTGTAGATTTTATTCAAATTCGTGCAGCTATTAAGTTTTTAGTCAACGCGCACTAAGTATAGATAAATTACCGCGAGCGTGGAGTTGCATATGTAGCGGTATTGTGTGTTTATAGGCATTGGAGAGAGAGATCTCTATATTGTTGTCTCTCTCTCACTAAAGTGGAGTGCCTCTAAAAACACAATACCGCTACATATACATAAACATGCAATTCCACGCTCTCGGTAATTTATCTATACTTGCCATTTTCAAGATAGTCATGATTTTTTCTCAAAAGTCCATTTCTTGCCCTTTTGAACCCTATTCCACACCAGCAGTTGATTACGGTAACAAATAACTGTAAAGTACAGTTGAAGAAACTGGATCGCGTACCAGAGTGAAACCCTTTAGCTGCAAATTTCATGTTGACATTCCATACATCTACCATAGAAATCATCTTGAAATTGATTGTGAAAAGGTTCTACTCTGATACGTAATTCAGTTTCCACGATCGTAAGTTTGCTTAAAAATTTCCTAAACGGCTTCTCCAATCATGCTGTGCAATATCCACAACGACCTTCAGGTCATCCTGTAGTTATAGCCAACAAAGTTGCCCCTAAAGAACTGAAGAAGTCTTTCCTTTGTATCTCTTTAGTCATAAATATTGGAACATATAGCACCCAGTTCCCAGTAGTAGTTTCTGTATGCTGTATGTATGTCACTGTTCGGCAATATCACGTAAATGCATGACGCTTTCGAATTGGTGTTTGGATGGCTTCATGTAGAAAATGAGCATGACATGATTTAAATAATTTATTGAATCAGGCGTTACTTTGCGGAGGTCCATATTAATGAACTAAAACAATTACTTTGCTCACCCGCGACCTTTCGCGGGTGAGCAAAGTAATTGTTTTAGTTCATGATTTAAATAAAAAAACTTATTAGAAAAACTGCAATACAAGTGACAGGTAATGACAAATGAATGGCAGTTTCATTTCAGCCAAAGGCCTCATCAAAGAAACATCGAACGTGTTCCCGCAATCTTAACCAGGTCGTCGCCCTATCTCGTTGGAGACCTACCTACACTGCGTCTTTCGGTCCGTGAACTGGCGTCCTTTTGTATTCATCGGCCATCAGTACGAGCGATGTGGCCTACCCACTGCAACTTCAGGAATGAACTTAATGGACTTTAGGAATGATGAAATCCGCGCAAGAAGTAAAGTCACCGACATAGCTCAAAGAATCGCCAGAGTTAACCGGTTTCTAATTTCTTGGCGATGGTTCTTAGATATGTTTCATCAAAATCGGTTAAGCCGTTTCAAAGGTATCAGCTCTTTTGTTAGCTGCGGAAGGGATCTTAGACGCATAATGGGCATTGACTTAATGTTCAAACATACGAGTGACATAATTGCGTCGGGGGTTTTTAAAATTTTTAATTTATAGTTATTAATTGTATTTTTTTATGTGTATCGAATATATGTGTAAATAAATTTATTAGAACTTGGTATTTCGCGTATAGGTAGGTAAGTAGTTTATGTAATATATTTGTGTATCGTTCCGTGAGTCACCAACGGTTCTGGCGGAAAATCAGCGCTGAAGGCGTCTAACCCTTGGCATAATGCTGATTATGCGACCGTTTTACATTTGAGGGCACACTGCAGAATTGGGTATGAATTTGTTGACACGAGTAACTCGTATTTTCATGTCTATGATTTTCGTTTATATATGTGTATTTTCTTGTATTTATGTGTCTTCTTGTGAAAGTTAATAAATATCTTCTTTCTTTCTTTGATACAATATTTCTTTTATCATCATCATCATCATCCCAGCTTAAACAGGTCCTAATTGCAGGGCATAGATGTCCTCTCAGAATGAAAGCGCTTGCTCCATTTCTCCCACAGCGGATAGCGGCGATCAGGCGGGCGAATCGGGCCCCGTGCAGATTGGGAATTTAATACATGGTGCGTGTGCATTTCTTCTCAGGCGTTTGCAGGTTTCCTCATGAAGTTTTCCTTTACCGTAAAGCTCATATTTTTAATAATTATAACTAACTACTACTACGGCCTAAGGAATGAAATTCGCTGCCGTCGTCTATATGTCTAGGTAAATACAACCTAGGGCTCTTCAAGGCTAGAGTGAATAGGCTGTTACTGAACCAGTGAGGTAGGGTCAACGTCATAAATAAGTGATCACTTTTGTACCTTGTCACTTTAACGTCATGTTTGAAAAGCCATACAAAATTTTATTACGTAACGACTGAAAGCGACAAGGTACAAAAGTGATCACTTATTTATGACGTTGACTGTACACCTTTGGCCTCATCTGCACTTTTCATCAGGTGAGACAGTGGTCAATCAGGGGTCAGTTTTATGTAAAAAAAAATGAAGCTCGTTTGCATAACACCATCCCCTAGCTATGTGATGGCACGCCGGCATGACGTCACAAAGGAAGCCATTTCACGTTCAACTCTTACACGAATTTCACTCAGAATTCTAGTTCTAGATGTAGGTATTCGGGAACCAATTCCCTGAGGTTTTAATATTGGACAAACTGAAATAGGTATGTTAACCTTACACAGCATATTATTATATAACTATTAGCTGTTGCCCGCGACACCGTCCACGAAGAATCGTAGTCTACGACCTATTCTCAGACCTACCGAATATAGACAAACTAGCTGACCCGGCGAACTTTGTTCCGCCTTAAAGTACCCCGCACCCCGCATTGTACATCCTGGCCCTCGCCGCTCTCTTGCAACTGGCCCTCGCTCATGTACTTACATTGCGTCATCCTTTTTCGTGTATGCAGCCGGCGTTCATCAATTTATTAGACGTTGTCACGTCATAAATTAAGGGGTGAACCACCCTTAACAAATTAGGGGTATGAAAAATAGATGTTGGCCGATTCTCAGACCTACCCGATATGCACACAAAATTTCATGAGAAGCGGTCGAGCCATTTCGGAGAAGTTCGATAACAAACACCGTGGCATGAGATTTTTATATATTAGATAAATTAAGAATTTTAAAAACCCCCCAACGTAATTTTGTCACGTAGTTTTGTATGTTTGAAGATAAAGTAAATGCCCATCATGCGTCTAAGATCCCTTTCACAACTAACAAAAGAGCTGATAACTTTAAAACGGCTAAACCAATTTTTGTGAAACATGGTTAAAAACCATCGCCAAGAAACCTGCTTTCAAATACAAAAAAACCGCATCCGATTCGGTTTACCCGTTTAAGAGTTATGATGCCACAGACACACGCACATAGCGGTCAAACTTAGAAATGTCGAGGGTTAAAAATCAAAATAACTCGATTTGAAAGTACCGTTCGCATTACAGCATTTATAATAATAAATATACCTACCTAATCATAAGTCAATCTATGATTGGGCCATTCTACTTTTAAGTAATCATTAATCTTTTGTGAAATATAAGGCATACCTGGTTATTTTTCAAGTTATATACAAACTGAAACACCTAAATTTAATGTTTTAAAGTAATAAAACTTTAAGTTCAAAGAAATTTTGTGGAAAAAATTGGTAACTCAGCGGAAAATACATCAATTTCCATACAAATGGCGCGGACATGCATGTCCACTGCGTTACCTACTTTATAGATAATAATGATTACTTTTTATACGTAGTGATAATTTTAAATGTAAGCTTAATTATGTGCCTATTTAAATCTTAAATGATTTAAACCGAGCACTTTACCGTTTTTGTAAAAAAAATATTTAAACAAGTTAGCTATGAAGTATCTTTTTGTATTTATTTTTTCTCTCGATAGAGGGTGTAACATAGATGTGCGCTTGTCACTGCATAAGGTGATGATTTAGCAGACTGAAATGTATGATGTATAGGAAAGATTCGTGTCTAATCTCTAGACCAGTGGTGGTGTAGGGGTTTAGCACGCAGCACGGAATGCTGAGGACCTGGGTTCGATTCCCAGCATTGGTCTTTTTTCTGGGGTTTTTTCTGTGCATCTATATTTCAGTTTGTATTTAGTATGAAATAAAAAAATATTTGAAGAGCACAGTACAAAAAATTACTTATAACGAAAAGTAGAATGGCCCGATTATCTTCTTCATAGTTTCAGTGCAGACACGCATTGATAATAAAATAATAATCATAATCATTATTTCAGCCGAAAGATTGAATGCTGAACATAGGTCTCCCCCAAGGCTTTCCAATCAGATCGGTCCCGCGCCATCCGCATCCAACGCGATCCCGCAACCTCATGCAGGTCGTCGCTCCTTAAAAAACCTTAGAAAACCGAACATGCTCCCAAACATTCTACAGCAAATTCTAGAGCATGAGAAAAATAAAATGTTATGAAACGTTTTAACTTTTCTCCGTGTTTCTCACTAGAATTGCGAATGAATATTTTCTTTGAAATGTTAATGAAGTTCCCTTGATAATAAATCCATTAAGCTTATTATTATGGACATCCGTCCATACGATACTATAATTATATATTACTAGCTATTGCCTGCAACTCCCTCTGCGAAGAATAGGGGTATACATAAAAAATTGCCTACGACCACTACGACCTATTCTCGGACCTACCAAATAGACAAAAAAATTGATAAAATAAGTCAAGATGTTTTGGAGAAGCTGTTTGTTCGATTTCAAACACTGTGATACGAGATTTTTATATATTTAACTAGCTGTTGCCCGCGACTCCGTCTGCGAAGTAATAGGAGTAGGTATAAAAAATAGCCTACGACCTATTCTCAGACATGCCGAATACAGAAAAAAAAGCATCATAAAAATCGGTCAACCCGTTTCGGAGGAGTTCGATGAAAAACACCGTAACACGAGATTTTTATATATTAGAATTAGAAATTATTAACATTATAAATGCGAAAGTGTGTCTTTCTGTCTGTTTGTTCCTTCTTCACGCTTAAAACGTTGAACCAATTTAGGTGAAATTTGGAATGGAGATAGTTCGAGACACTGGGAAGGACATAAAAATAGTAGATTGTTCAACAAGGGAGGAAAATAACCAATATCACGCGAGGTTTCTTGACACCCGCGATGCCACGGGGGCCTTTTTTAGACTTAGTTTAGTAGTTTTTAAGTTAGATATTTAGTTTATAGTTTTAAATTTAGTTTGTAATATTTAGTTTATAGTTTAGTTTTATTCATTGTTAATGAACTAAAACAATTACTTTGCTCACCCGCGACCTTACAATAGTTACGTTTATGCAAGAAATGTGTGTTCATGCAGTTCCTCCACCTCCACACTGTACGAACACACACAAATCACATAAACACAACTATCACCACCACCAAGCTACACTGACGCGTTTCGAACTCAACCAGAGCTCATCCTCGGAGTTACCACAACCGTATGCTATGCTACCAAATGTTAAACTAACAAACCAAAACAAATGTTTTAACTTGTCACTATAACTTCACAAGTACCCACTTTATTTTTCTTAATCTCAAACTACCCCACAAAAATTAACTTTTATTGACATATTATAAAACTACCTTGAATTTTTGTTTATTTATTTATAAGGCATATTTTATTAATACTAACTGTTCAAATTAGACCCAATCCGCAGTAAAGGAGAAGATACTAAATTTACCTGTTCATTAATAATAGACCCCATAGTGTAGTTTTAATACTAGATTTAAAGAGCATGTTTCGGCATATAGGAATGAGCATCCAGATAGATCGAATTTTGCAAAACATTTGTTGGAATCAAATCATTCATTGTTAGATTCAGATTCTTATGAAGTGTTACATTATTGCGGCAAGGGGTTGCGTCTGGATGCTCTGGAATGCATGGAAATAATTAGGTACATCACTCATTTATTTCAAACACATGTCCATAGATGGTTGGTAATGTTAAATATGATTTTTAGTAGTAATATTAAATATGGTTTTAGGCACAGAAATATATCGAGATAGAAGGAAAGAGTTTACGTACGTCGACTGGCCAAATGGTGCTTATAAGCCCCAATGCTCGCCGCGAACTTCAGTCTGCTCCCGACCGCGGTCTGCGTGCGACGTCAGGTTTTAAAAATAAAATGACTCGTTGTTCAGTAATTAACTGTTCAAATACTACAGATAAAGTTGGAGCTGTTAGTCGAGGTATTTCCTTTCATTGGTAAGTACTATTCGTCCTAAAATATCTGTTATTAATTAAAAAACGATTTATTTTATTATTTTCATCAGAACAGCAGCGGGCGATAGTGTGTCCACGCTAGCTTTCCATTGCGGCTTTAATTTGACGAGCCAGACATGGCGTGCGTTCAAAACCAGCAATGTAAAAATAAGCTATTCAAACTATCGAGTCACGTCCAAGGTCAATTTATCATTTTTTCTGTCAAAAGTAAGAATAGTGATGTACAAGTACACTATCGCAGTTCTTACTCGATTGAAATCGATTTTGAAAGCAGAGGAAATGATAATTACATTTATATATTATTATGTAGTTATATAATGTACGTAGTGCAAAGCAAATATTATTAACAAACAGGTTATGGTTACTTCTATATTGCAATTTTATTTTAGTTTTCCGAATGATCCTCATATTAAAAATAAATGGATTGAAAACAACTGGTCGTAAAAAATGGTTTCCTACAAAAAACAGCAAGAATTGTTCTATACATTTCCACGAAGACACCTTTACTGGCCCATTAAAGTACCGACGAGTAATCAGTACAGCTTATCCGACTATTGATGTAGTGATGATGTCATATGATGAAAAGGTACACATTTACATAAGGCTAAATATTATTTTAAAAAATGTGCGTGTGTGTGTGTGTGTGTGTAGTACTTACACGATTATAGGTAGGTAGGTAATAACGAGCTATGGAGAGGACTGTGCTCAGAGTTTCTCTACGGGATCGAATCAGAAGCGAGGAGATCCGTAGAAGAACCGGGGTCACCGACGTAGCCAAACGGATTAGCTCGTTGAAATGGCAATGGGCAGGCCATATAGCATGTAGAACATATGGTCGTTAGAGCCCAAAAGTTCTCGAATGGAGACCACAGACTGGCTAGCACAGCGTGGGACGTCCACCAACGAGATGGACGGACGATTTGGTGAAAGCCGCAGGTTCAGGGTGGATGCAAGTCGCTTTCAACCGTAATGATTGGGCGTCAATGAAGGAGGTCTATGTCCAGCAGTGGACGTCCTACGGCTGAAATGATGATGATGATGATGATGATGAATAACTGCAGTGGCTATAGTAGGTACTGACAAATGTAAAGCAATTTATTGGTTCGGTAGGTACCTACCTACATTTATATTTTTCGATTTGAAATTCTGACCTTTCTCATTTCCTCTGTCGAAAATAATTATCATTTCCTCTGTGCATAAGAATCGGTTCCCTAATCGATCTGTGAATCGATGCTTTTGAATTGATTTCGCGCGGCTTATGTTTCCCATCACTAAATTACACTCGTGACGTCAAAGTACCTACGCAAGATGTTACAGGCTCGGTCTCGCTACAAATTGCCGAGCATTTTCCTTCTATCTCGATATATTTCTGTGGTTTTAGGTACTTACATTAATTTAAAATATAATAAAAATGAATCACCAAAATGTTTGTACGCGCATAACTTCCGATTGACTCCACCAAATTGATAATTCTTTTTTTGTTGCGTTTGTTATTGTCAGGAGAAGGTTCAAGAAAGAAAAAATACTACGGGGGCGAAGCCGCGGGCATCAGCTAGTTTAAAATATAATGCTCCAATTTTGACGAACGGAATTT
This sequence comes from Archips xylosteana, assembly GCA_947563465.1. Taxonomy (NCBI): domain Eukaryota; kingdom Metazoa; phylum Arthropoda; class Insecta; order Lepidoptera; family Tortricidae; genus Archips; species Archips xylosteana. The sequence continues at coordinate 8,857,907 of OX387369.1, forward strand.
GATATTTCGAAGACCTGTAATCCTTTTACGGAAAACCCGATTTCCAATACATGTATCGAGTTCGTTAATATGCCACTGAATTATCAAATTCTGACATGAAATTTTCCAGAATGTAAAAATAATTGGATTGCTTCGAAGAATTGAGTTGGGTCATACACATTGTTTGCGTCTCTTCTGTGGACATCATCATCATCATCCCAGCCTATATACGTCCCACTGCAGGGCATAGGCCTCCTCTCAGAATGAGAGGGCTTGGGCCGTAGTTCCCACGCGGGCCCAGTGCGCATTGGGAACTTCACACCTCCATTGAATTTCTTCGCAGGTGTATGCAGGTTTCCTCGCGATGTTTTCCTTCACCGTAAAGCTCATGGTAAATTTCAATTGTAATTTCGCACATAAATTTCGAAAACTCAGAGGTGCGAGCCGGGATTTGAACCCACGACCCTCTGCTTGAGAGGCGATAGGTCAAACCGCTAGGCCACCACGGCTTCTTCCCTGTGGACATGGGAAAAGTTAAATCTATAGCCAATATTTTTTAGTCAAATCTACATCGGCGTAGTGGTCTGGTAGAACGCCTGGCCAACTATCGGACCATATTAAAATAAATCTTAAGTTTGCTGACTCAGAGTCGCTAATTGTATCTCCACAAGAGAGACAATTTTTGTTTCTTACGGTGTATTATGTATGACCCGTGTAATACCTAGTTAAGTTATACCTAGTACAAATCTTCCCTAGTGAATTTTTCGCTTCGAGCCATTACATTAAATTTGAACCTTAATACTATGACGATACCGTTTGTTTTGAATGATAAGGGCTCGAAGCGAAAAGTTCACCTGGGAAGATTTATACTATACGTGTGGGTATGTTCGGAAAAGGCAAGGATTTCACTGACGTTTACTAATTATAAAAAACTAGCGGCCCGCCCCGGCTTCGCAAGGGTGCAATTATGCATGTATTATGGTTTAATACCTAGTTAAAATGCGATTAAGCCGATCAAGTGTTGCCATACATACTTCCGGCTTCTATATAATTAGGTTTTTGTTGCGAACTTTTCTTTCCGCTGGCGTTCGTGTCGTCACAGTGTGTATGTATGTTTTTGTGTTTAGTTTTAAATGGGTCCCACTGAAAAACAGCGTTGCGGCTTGCCTCAAAATGTAAAATGTATTTTTCTCAAATTTCCTATGAAATGTATTTTTTTTCTGTGCTTGTATCGAATTTGTGTAAATAAACATCTATCTCTCTCTCTCTCTCTCTTTCTCTCTCTCGCTCTCAAACCTTCCTCTTGAATCACTCTATTTATTAAAAAAACCGCATCAAAATCCGTTGCGTAGTTTTCAAGATCTAATCATACATTGGGACAGACAGACAGCGGGAAGCGACTTTGTTTTATACTATGTAGTGATACTAACTGACCCGGCGAACGTTGTTTTGACATAAATTATTTCTAATCACCTAGGGATATAAAAATAGCCTACGACCTATTCCCAGGCTACCAAATATAGGGAAAAAAAATCATGAAAATCGGTCAAGCCGTTTCGGAGGAGTTCGATAGCAATCACCGTCTCACGAGATTTTTATATATTAGAAGAAAGATTTACCATGAGCTTTACGGTAAAGGAAAACACCGTGAGATAACCTGCACACACCTAAGAAGAAATTCAATGATATATGTGAAGTTCCCAATCCGCCAGATTTTCGAGAAACACCACGGGATAAGGAAAAACGGGATTTGTATGTTCAATTTAATGAGACTATCGCAGTAAGCATTCCTTTAAGATCATAGAGGTGCATTGCAGGATTTTTGGAGCTTCCCGCGGGAGGAGGAAAGGTCGGGAGTTGACGATTCATTTTATTTGTAGGTACATGGACTAAGCCGCGAGCATAAGCTAGTCCAATTTAAAAGTCATTGCCCTTTGTAGCCTAACGTTTGGCTAAGCAAAGCTCTGCGCACACTGTTATTAGGGCATTATCCAGTTAAAATTCTAACGCCCTGGCTCTTTGCCAAAGTATTAATGAATATAACAACATTATGTGCCTTTACAAATCACGGTCCTCCGCAAAAGAGCAATGCTCATGGGACTGCTTTGTTGTTCATTTCATCATCGTCATCCAGCCTATAGTCCCACTGCAGGGCACAGGCGTCCCTCAGAATGACAGGGCCTGGGCAGGCGTTAAGAATGACAGGGCTTGGGTCGTAGTTCCCACGCAGGCCCAGTGCGGAGTGGGAACTTTACACACACCATTGAACTTTTTGCAGGTGTGTGTATCTCTTCACAATGTTTTCCTTCACCGTAAAAATCGTGGTAAATTTCAAATGTATATTTCGCACGTTAATTTCGAAGAACTCAGAGGTGCGAGCCTGCGGTCGAACCCAGGACCCTCTGCTTGAAAGGCCATAGGCAAACTAAGTACTAGGCCATTTCAGTTTGTTTGTTTGTTTTATGTAAAAGTCGACATAGCTCAAAGAATTGCCAGGCTCAAGTGGCAGTGGACAGGGCACATCGCTCGTAGAACTGACGACCGATGGGGCAAAAAGGTTCTCGAGTAGCGTCCACGGACCGGAAGACGCAGTGTAGGTAGGCCCCAACAAGACGGAGCGACGACCTGGTTAAGGTTGCGGGAAAGTATTAGATGTGGATGGCGCAGGAACGAACTGTTTGCGAGGCCTATGTTCAGTAGTAGACGTCTTTCGGCTGAAATGATGGTAAAAGTCGTATCGGATCCTTTTCGTATGGTGTAAGACAGCGTTAATCCCGCGGTTTCGCAGCGCCCCATCTTTCCGTTTTAACATAACTTCAGTAAAACTCCTTACCGAAATAGTTTTCGCTTTATCTAAATTGAAAATAGTTATTCCACCATTTATTTTTATTTATTGAACGGAAATTCAAACGAATAAACTGGTATTAGCTTTTTAGTTGAATTCTTGGCAGAGTCATTTTCAGTCTAGATTAAAAACAGTTAGGAATACAAATGTTGAGAAAGCATTAGGAACCGAAGAGCTGGCGCTACCTCGGACAAAGAATTAGCTTAGCTATTCAAAGGGAACGCTGCCAGTATCTTAGGAGCCTAGCCTGAGAAGACTCCTCTTCATGATATGTTTTAGTTTAGTACATTACTGCAGAGGCCGGGACTTAAGGGGTTGCCGGCCGAGTATCTAAGTTGACGGCCGAGTGGTACACACGAGGCCGGCATGACACGAGGCCGGCAACCCCTGTTCCGGCCGAGGCTTGTATAGTGCTTTTCTCAAACATGCACCATCACCATCATCATCATCATCATCATCATCATCGTCGTCGTCATCATGATGGTGATAGGTGATGATGATGATGATGATGATGATGGTGGTGATGATGATGATGGTGATGATGATGATGATTATATGACGATAGCGATGATGATGATGATGATGATGGTGATGATGATGATGATGATGATGATGATGATGATGATGATGATGATGATGATGATGATGATGATGATGATGATGATGGTGGTGGTGATGTTGATGATGATGATGGTGGTGGTGATGATGATGGTGATGATGATGGTGATGATGATGATGATGATGGTGATGATGATGATGATTATATGACGATAGCGATGATGATGATGATGATTATATGACGATAGCGATGATGATGATGATGATGATGGTGATGATGATGACGATGATGATGATGATGATGGTGAAATATTTCTCTAGGCAGATCACCATTACCATCACCATCACCATCTTACCTTAAATAAGCGTAGTGGCAGAATGTCATAGTAAACCAAAACGCAAATATTGCTTATAGTTTTTTTTTAAATGGCTGAATGCTATGATGCCATAGACCTATTTATAAACATCATGGTGTTGTGTTTGTGTGACATGAAACAATAGACGATCGCATTGCCGGCCTAGGCCTGCAACGGTATATGTATTTTGAAGCCTGTTTTAAAGAACACAACGTAAACATTACATAGCATGTTTGAGAAAATTATCATTATTGTATTTTATTTCTATTCTTTCTCAATGTATGGTCAACCAAGTAAGTGCATTTTTTATGACAGTTAACATTAAGTCTAGTCCAGTCAATCAGTTAACAGTCCGTTTTATCATCATCATCATTTTAGCCGCAAGACGTCCACTGCTGGACATAGGCCTCCCTCATTGATACCCAATCATTACGGTTGGAAGCGACTTGCATCCACCTTGAACCTGCGGTCTTCACCAAATCGTTCGTCCATCTCGTCGGTGGACGTCCCACGCTGCGCTTGCCAGTCCGTGGTCTCCATTCGAGAATTTTTGGCCCCAACGGCCATCTGTTCTGCGTGATATATGACCTGCCCATTGCTATTTCAACGAGCTAATCCGCTTTGCTATATCGGTGACCCTTGTTCTTCTACAACACTATGTGAAAGATCTAAATTCGAAATTCCTACGATACATTAGGTCGACGTATCGGATTTGATCCCGCACCCCTCGAAGATGTATACTCGTGAAAATATCGAAACATTAGGTATTTTGTTCGGGTGAAGGGGCCCAGCCCTTTACAAAGACCTTTCTAAACGGCTTTCTGATACCACAGGAGACCGAAGAGCTGGCTGGCAGCTTCCTCGCATAACGTATCAGCATTACTATACAGCGAGGTAATGCTGCCAGTATCTTTGGGTCCATGCCGCGGAGGGAACCTTTTGTTAATTTTACCTAGTTGTAGTTTTGTTAGTTTTATTTTATATTTAATCGTAGTGTTAATTTATATAATGATAAAATTGTAAATTTTAGGCTAAGTATGTAAATATTGGGTGAAATGTGATCAGATAATAAGTAACGACAACGATACCTAATAATACCATCCATGTGGAAAAAATACGCAGAAGGAAAGCCAAAAACTATCAATTAAGTATTACAAAAACAACTCCATCGAAAGATAACCATATTAAGGATAATCGTCTCACGTAGAGAAAGAACGATAAATTTGATCTATCCTAACTCTCCTACCAAAACATCTCAAAAAAAATCGTACCCCTGAAACTAGCACATCCATTGCTTCCCCCCAACTAACTAGAGATATCAACGCTGATACAAAATCTTCAATGCATTGCATCCAAATCGTATTTACAGCAAACAGTGGAGTGTCTTCGTACAAGACAAATTAGCTACCTACTACGACAAAGGCTTATGTCATTATCAATCCCACAGAAGTAAGCACCCTGTCGAAGTCGTTCCCGGTCCCGTGCTTTCTCATTCGATTAGTCAGACAATTGTTCGTAAGGCGTTCTTGGCTTAAGGAAAGAGCAAATGATATTAATGACTATCACTTCTCAAGCCTTCCGAAGGGAATGAATATTAGAAATAAAGGGATTAAGATCTATGACCTTTCAATGTAATTAAGTTAATTTTTACGGCCACGTTCCAAAGCAAACTTGAATTTTACTTTCAAAGTAAATTCATTATTGACGAGAATATTTTAGAAGACATCATTATCACCTCAACCTGTAACGTGCCACTGCAGAGCACAGGCCTCCTCTCAGAATGAGAAGGCTTGGACCGTAGTTTTCACGCGGGTCCAGTGCGGATTGGGAACTTCACACACACCTGCATTTGATCGCAACTACGTCCAGGTTTCCTCACGATATTTGCTTTTACCGTAAAACTCATGGTAATTTCCAAATGGTAGAGGTGTGAGCCGGGACTCGAACCTATGACTTAGGTTATGACTTATATGTCAAACCACTAGACCCTGGCTAGAGAACCTGACTATGAAGCTTGAGGTCTCGGGTTCGATTCGCACGTCGGGGCAGATATTGCATGAAAAATACATACAATATCTGCCCCGACTTACTTTGGGACCAACGTGAGATGCGGGTACTACAAAATCCAGGGTCAAGCAGAAGTCGTTGATAAAAATTCGAGAACAGCAGAAACAATGGGAACACCTGATGTTAGTAAAATTGCTTCTCTAGAAGTGTCCACCAGTCTAGTCAGTTATGTTGTTTTTGTAAACCTCTTCAATTGGTGTCAATCGTCCCATGGTATATTTTATTATTTATTTTTGTATTCAAGTATGTATAAAACAGACGTAACGGAAACGTAATCGTCTCCGATGTCCCCCTGCATAATCATCATCAACATCATCCCAGCCTATATACGTCCCACTGCAGGGCACAGGCCTCCTCTCAGAATGAGAGGGCTCGAGCCGTAGTTCCTACGCGGGCCCAGTGCGGATTGGGAACTTCACACACACCATTGAATTTCTTTCCTCACGATGTTTTCCTTTACCGTAAAGCTCATGGCTAATTTCAACTCAGAGGTGCGAGCCGGGGTTTGAGCCCACAAACCTCTGCATGAGAGGCGATAGTTCAAGCCGCTAGGCCACCACGGCTTTTTATGCCCCTGTTTGTAATCTTTTATCTACGCTACGTTGTCAAACACAAAACCAACTCCATCAGGCACCTCTACACCGCTACATTGCTCGCCAATCACTTCCTTAATCCTGCGAATCATCGCAATATCCTAGGCTCCCGAGGTCCAACCTCGAAAGTACCTTTCGAAGGGTCTTAATTTAGAGATTGGATCTAGCAATAGAATTCCCAATTAATTGAACATGGTGTTATGGAGTAACAATGGGGTATCGATATCCCCTGCTTTGATGGAAGTAGCGTATGAGGTTTCAAGACAATGGTAGTGGTGGTCTGTGATAGGTATGAGGTTTAAGTCACAAGTTTTTGTACTATAAAGAGCTAGTAAATGATGAGTGGAAATGGCAATCGGAAGGCTACATCGCCCCTTCGAGCCTTCCTACTTTGCTTCCTTGTATTCTTTTATAGATATCGCAATGGCGTCATCATGAACTGAAACAATTACTTTGCTCACCCGCGACCTTACGATAGCTACGTTTATGTAAAAAATGCGTGTTCATGCAGTTCCTTCACCTCCACACTCTATGAACACACGCACATCACACAAACCCAACTATCACCACCACTAAACTACACTGACGCGATTCGAACTCAACCAGAGCTCATCTTCAGAGTACCGCAACCGTTCACTGTGCTACCAAATGTTACCAAATGTTGTGTGTTTAACGCTTTGATCAATTATAACTGAAGATACACATTGCCGAACAAAATCCCCTTCAAAGAATGTCCGAACTTTTTTATTTGTTTGCATAACAATTAAAATCATCACCTACACAGAAATTTGAACCTAGTCTTTACTTCATTACAGTCGAATTTCGGTTGACACTTGACAGCTAAACTTGACAATTTCACGCAACGTACTGAGAAAAAAGAAGGCCACTTTTATCAAAGTGGCGCTCATTTGGCTCGGACATTTTCGGGCGCGCGACTGTGGATCTACAGTTATAATTGATCAAAGGTTTAACGCGTCGCTTTATCAACGTACTTTAGTTTTGTCGCTTACTAATTATCGACGTACTTTTTAGTTTAGTCGCATAATATTTTTTCACATCGACGAAACTAAAGAGTACGTCGGTAATGCGACACGTGAAAGTCAAAGGAAGATCAGCTCCGTTCGCAAGATTGGCAATCTTACTGATTTGGGACCATTTTGTGACATATGCATAAATCATAAATCATTTATTTGCATGATATTATAACATTGTTTTATTTTTACTTTGATTGTTTTTTTTTATTGATTTATTTATCAATGTTAACAATTTGACACAAATAAAATGTTTCTTTCTTTTCTTTCAATTACAAATATTGCATTTGGCTGGTTAACCCGACGCCATAACTGTTGGTTGTCTATGTCTCTTTACATTTAGTTAAGTAATTATACCTAAACATTTCTCACAAACAGCAAAGACTCTCTTCAATATTCTTTTTAAGTCGATTAAAAATTAATTCCTTTCAAAATTGCACCCTTTGACTCCTTTAGTATTGTGACATAACCTTTGAGCGTATTAGCTTATTGTGCATGTAGGAGGTCCATACACGTCAGTATATTGGCTGTGGTCTGGCTCAATAGAGACAGAACAATGGGTGAATAATCAACTGGTAGTGCACCGGGCGTGTACTGACGGCACAAGTGATGAGATAATAGTGAGAAATATTTAAGGGAAAAACTGGCCAAGAGCGTGTCGGACACGCCCAGGATAGAGTTCCGCAGCCATTACGACGTGTAGGTACTATCTGTATTCATCAGGTAATATTTTTCTAAGGATTTTCTATTTTGTACGGAACTTCTCAAGTAGGTATATTTTCAAGATCGGGCTGCTTGCTATTTACTCTTAAACTACTAAATAATTCTGAAGCAAACTTAGCCGCTTTAGTTTTCCTTGTTAGTTTGATATATTATGTATTTACTCTCATCCTGAATTTTTCTAAATTTTCAAGCCAATTTGTTTAGGTTTTAGAGGAGGGGGCTCAATTTACACAAAAATTTGCACTTTAAAGTTAAATATCTCGCAAACGAATCACTGTATTGAAAAATCGTCTTTACAGCCCCGTAGGTAATGATTTTAAACTCTACGGACGTCATTGGGGCATATTTAACCGTCTACAACGTGCCTAAATGACATCCGAAGACTGCGAACGAACTTTTTCGACTTATAAATGGCTCCTAAATTCACATCGTTATGCACTCACAACTGAAAATTTGGAAAAAAATTTAGTCATTCTTTGTGATTCGCGAAAGTAATTTTTTCCCTTAGGTAACCATTCCTAATATAATATTTGTTGCATAGGTATACGACTCTTCATCTTTTTGGGAGCGTCGACTACTCCGTGAACTATCAGTGTGCAACATCACGATCGGCAAATAAATGGCATGAAAAATCCAGTGCGTAAATGCGGTCGTCAGGCGTCATTTTAAATTAGACAAGCTTTAGATCTAGGTAGCAAAAAACGCGTCAAAATAAAAACAAAACCTCGCGGTTTAATATTTTATGAAGCCAATTCCTCAATTTCGTTTAAAAAAATATGAACGTGTTATATCATATTTCGACGAGACCCTTTGTAAAAAAAAGGTTCTCGGCCCTTTAATCTATTCCGCGGTATTCGTATCAAAATAATTCAGATTCATTTTTGAGGGTTTATCTTTGACAACCCTATGGGGTGTTATAATCTTAAACCGGGTACAGTGCATGACAAAAATTATATTGACAGAGACACATCATCATATCAGCCAAAAGACGTCCACCGCTGGACAAAGGACTTCCTTTTTGACGTGACAACGTCTAATAAATCGATGAACGCCGGCTGCATACACGAAAAAGGACGACTCAATGTAACGTCAGTTGCAAGAGAGCGGCGAACGCCAAGATGCAAAATGCGGGGGTATGGGGTGGGATTCGAGGGGGGGAGTTGCGGCGGTATAAAAGGGGGTTTCATTTTTGTTTTTGAATGTTTTTTTAAGGGGGGGTGCGGGGGTGTTGAGGGGGGGGCTGGGGGCGCGGGGGTTTCAAAGGGGATGACAATTTCATTGATTTTGCCGTAGGGTGCACCGTTTTCAAGATATTTGACAAAACACCGGTTCTCGTCCGATCACCGAGGTTAAGCAACGTCGGGCACGGTCAGTACTTGGATGGGTGACCGCTTGGTTTCATTTTTGTTTTTTGAATGTTTTGTTATGACGTTGTCACGTTAGACTATCGTCCGTAAACCGACTTTTTTTAACAGATTTTTAACAGTTGGTTCATCTTGTTGGGGCCCATCCTATATCTCATCATGATCATCATCATTCCAGCCAAAAGACGTCTACTGCTGAACTTAGGCCTCCCCCAAGGCTCACCAAACATATCGGTTCTGCGCCATCCGCATCGAAAGCGTTCCCGCAACCTTAACCAGGTCGTCGCTCTATCTCCGCGTCTTCCGGTCCGTGGCCACCACTCGAGAACCTTTCGGCCCCATCAGCCGAAAGGCCGAAATTCCTATCTAGAAATGGTTAATAAGTCCTGACTTATTGACTGACTCATTAACGCCCAGCCGAAACCCTTGTTTGTCCTAGAAGTCTAAAAGTTTGCATAAAGGTTGCCTTTACGGCGTAGGCAAGGAATAAGGACGGATTTGTTGAAATTTCTACGGGATAAGGAAAAACGGGATTTATAATTATGTTCGATTTAGGGAGCCCGTATTTATGTTTATTAGAGTCTTCTTTAGCATGCAAGGTAATTATACTAGCTAAAAACCAATTGCAGGATTATTCAAAATTTCCTCCTGATAAAAAAAAATAGAAATATATGTAGTAACGACTTGAAGCCTATTTTCTGAATTATTTTTTTATATTCACTAACTAAACGAGATGGACGGACGATTTGGTGAAGGCCGCAGGTTCAGGATGGATGCAAATCGCTTCCAACCGTAAAGACTGGGCATCAATGAGGGCGGCCTATGTCCAGCAGTGGACGTCCTACGGCTGAAATGATGATGATGATGATGATTCACTAACTGGTGCCGATGATGATTCTGGATTTATGGAAGTGCTTTGTCGGATTTTTGCGTTATTCAATGAAAGAAATGAAGAAGGTTTACCACAAATTTGAATTCTGCGTGAAGTCACGGTCTTAGTAGGATTAATTGAACAATACTTTACTCTGTTCTAAATCTCGCTCGTACCATTCTTTGACATGCATTGGCCCTTAAATAGGCGCTGTAGCGAACAAAATCATTAAGCGATACCGAATACGGAATGGTGACCCAATTTACTATATTTAATGGAGATTAATACGTTCGACTTGTTTTGCTGCCATCGTGAACTGAAGGCTTGTCGCCATATTACAAACTGAATATATAAATGCCTCTCAAAATGAAGGCGAGAGGAGGTATGTTTGTTCATTTACTCCAATATTTTCGCGTGTGACATAAACATTGGCATTCGTGAAGCGTTTACTTTAGCTACTCGTTTTAAAAATTTACATGTTCACTATCAGACTCGGAAATTCTACTTCGTCGTTCCTGTGTTTATTTTTACGGTTTTCGTAATCATACACATAATCAGAATGAGAAACAGAATGAGAATCAGAATGAGATTCAAAATGAGAATCAAAACGAGATTCAGAATGAGAATAAGAAAGGGAATCAGAATGATAGTGAAAATCAGAAAAGGTATGGGATTCATAATAGGAATGAGAATGAGAATCGGAGTCAGAATTGTTGCTAAGTCTTCTTGAACACTGGTCATTCGCCTTACGACCTCGCATCATCATCATCATCATTTCAGCCGAATGACATCGACTGCTGAACATAGGCCTCCCCCAAGGCTCGCCAAACAGATCAGTCCCGCGCCATCCGCATTCAACGCGATCCCGCAACCTTAACCAAGTCGTCGTTCCATCTTGTTGGAGGCCTACTTACAATGCGTCTTCCGGTCCGTGGGCGCCACTCGAGAACCTTTTCGCCCCATCAGCCACTTGAGTCTGGCGATTCTTCGAGCTATGTCGGTGACTTTAGTTCTTGCACGGTTTTTGTCATTTCTAATGCGATCCCGCAGAGAAACTCCGAGCATAGCCCTCTCCATCGCCCTCTGAGTGACTTTGAGCTTTCTTATGAAGCCCATCGTTAGCGGCCACGCCTCAGTGCCATAAGTCATCACTGGCAACACACTGGACAAAGAGCTCAACCATTACGACCTCGCAATGTAATGCAACTCGCACAATTTTTCTTGCCAGTCTAAACTTGTCTTAGCAAGGTGACTATGGCCTCAGCTTCCAAATTTCCTCTCTTTAATACTGGAGCTAAATTTATTCCTTATTTGCTTATGAATGGGAAGTTCTAAAGTTAGATTAGGAACGGGTGCAGCGACCCAGTCTCACTAACTGCATTTCATACCGAAAACAATGGTACGATATTCCATTACAAATAGGCAGTAACCAGGTAGCGTAACTTTGGTGCTGGTGACGTCATTCATTACCAGGTGAAATCGCATTATAGGATGTTTTTACAAGCTTTTTTTTTTACCTGTCTCGTTGTCTGAGTGTCATCAAATCTTGCAAGTTAATTTCAAACCACTTTCCAGTTTCCAATTGAGCTGAAATTTTGCATTCATTAGTAAATCGAAAAACATTGCAGTATTATTATGGCATGGAGCTGGTATGTCATAGGATCTCTGTAATAAAACGACAGACCCATCTAGTTTGGGCTCGTCTTGACAAGTACTTCGGTCCGAGATGGTAACCTGGGGCAAAAAGTACAGTGAGCAAAAAAGCTTGTCTATACATATAATAAATTTGTAACAAGTCGGTGTCTGTACATTGAAGATATTTGAGAAAAACTGTCACTAGGGCTATTTAATAGCGCAATAGAACCCAAAACAATGTTTTTTAGAATTATTGTCTGTTTGTCTGTGCGTTTGTGCGCGCTAATCTCAGAAACGGCTTAACCTAGAAGGATGCGGTTTTCACTGATATGTTGGTATTTTCTTGGATTAACATTTAGTGTTTGTTTCATTTGAATCGGTTCACAAATAAGAAAGATACGTCTATTTTAAGAATTGATAGAACAGTTTTTAGAAGTAGTGACTTGGGAGTAGGTACGGTGGTGAATGTGAACGCGGGTGTGCGGGGGGAGGGGGTTTGATGGGGGGTCGGTGAAGGGGGTTGCGGGGGGGGGGGGGTGCGGGTAATTTTTTTATATCGAGGAACTAAGGAGAGCCATAATTGATGAAAAAGCAAATTGATAAAAAAATAAGCTGCCCAAATTACTAATTCCACGCGGACGGAGTCGCGGGCAAAAGCTAGTAATAAATAAATAAATATCACGGGACAATTCACGCCAATTTACCTAGTCCCAACGTAAGCAAATCTTGTGTTATGGGTACTAGACAACGGATAAACATACTTATCTTACATTTATCTTATGTAGATAGATACACACTTAAATACATAAACTCAAGACTCGAGAACAAACTTAAACATTCGTATTTTTTCATAAAAATATTTATGCCCCTATGCGGCAATCGAACCCAGGACCTCAAGCTTAGTAGTCAGGTTCTATAACCATTAGGCCTCAACAAGTTCCATTTGTTGTTTGTGCGCGTTTGGCAGCCGCCGTGGCGTGTTGCTATGGTCTAAGAGCCGTTGAAGATCGACCTTCACCGATCTGATAACTCGATGAGACATATTTTTTATCAAATATAATTTAAAAACAAATATGCCTATGATAACTTGCCTATCGAAAAGTGTTCATAGCTATTTTTTTTTTGTTTTTTTGTGGAGTGCCTTTAGCCATCTTCCAGCTCCATTATCAGACCCTGGTTACCATCTGGGATCAAAGTACTCGTCAAGACGAATCAAACGAGTCCAAACTCGATGGGGTTGTGTCGTTTTATTGTGGAGTGCCTTTGGCCATACTGAATTAATGAAATTACGAATTACCCCATTGAGTTTGGACTCGTTTGATTCGTCATGACGAGTACTTTGATCCCAGATGGTATCTGGATGGTTGCTTAACCTCGGTGATCGGACGAGAACCGGTGTTTTGTCAAATATCTTGAAAACGGTACATCCTACGGCAAAATCTATGAAATTTTCATCCCCCTTTAATACCGCCGCATTCCCCCTCAACCCCCCTCACCCCCCTAGTGACAAACTAGTGAAATTACGTGTAGTGCACAAACTAGTAGGTATTTAAATTTAAGGCATGTTATAATGGACCGTAGTGGCCCCAGTTGTTTTTATAGCCTCTCAAGCCGAGGGTCGTGGGTTCAAATCCCGGCTCGCTCCTCTAAGTTTTTCGGAATTTATGTGCGAAATTAATTTGAAATTTACCACGAGCTTCACGATGAAGGAAAATATTGTGAGGAAATCTGCATACGCCCGCGAAGAAATTCAATGGTGTGTTTGAAGTTCCCAATTCGCACTGGGCCCGCCCATCCCCTCTCATTCTGAAAGGAGGCCTGTACTGTGATGATATAGGACCGTAAAAAATCGGATGCTGGACAATAAAATTCCTTGTAAGTAGTGCACAAGCGCCCTTAGTACTTCGTTCTCGCTACTAGGTTTCCTATAATGCTAAGTACAGTCGGGCTCCTTATGAGATCAGTGTGCAGAGCAAGCAGCGACACTGTTAAGTGTGCTTAAACTCCTTCAGAAGGGTTTAGCATTACTACAGAATAAATCAAACAGATATGCCACTAGTTAAATTAACGTGATTCAACATTTTTTACAAGTTTTTATTTAACTGTCAATGCAATACGACACAATGCAATGACTCCTAATTGTATACCACATAGAAAACAATACAGAAAAACACATACATGGAAAAATACACTCACTCACTCTTGCTAACAATGGGCAGCCTTAACGCTTCGAAGCGATCTCTTCCAGGCAATATTAATTAGAAGATGCAATGTTTATGTGTATTATGGTTGCTCGGGTCAAAACTAACAACTATAATAATAATAGTTTATTGTTAAAACTGTGTATATTTAACTCGACTCCAATACTTAACTGATTTTTAAAGCAGTTACTGTTATCCTCAACTGATTCAGCTGAAAATTTGTGTGCACGTTTAGTTTAGATTTAGATGACAGTGCATGATTATTTAAGTGTCGTCACTCTAAATCCAAGATGGCGAACCAGTTAATTTTGAATATTCAGAAGAATACGAATAAAAAATAAATAAAGAGTAAAAACTTATTTTAATGAAAAGCTTATATTTAAATGCTCTAAAAAGAAGAAAATACACTTTAAATAATATCAAATTCATTAATTAATAACATAAGACATTACACAATTTATTCATACTAATATTATAAATGTGAAAGTGTATATTTATTTGTTTGTCTGTCCTTATTTCACGTCGAAACTGAGCGACGGATTCCTATGATTTTTTTGTATGGACATAGCTGAAGGGCTGGAGAGTGACATAGGGTACTTTTTACCACGGGAAAATATCTCATTCCCACGGTAAACACGTTTTAATCTACTTCATCGGGGACGAAGCCGCTGGCATCAGCTAGTATCATATATAAAAGCTTGAAGTGATACCGCTGTCACTAAGCTGATACTAAGCTGTGCCCCAGTACTTGCAAGCACGGCTAAGTCCACTTCATACTTCCCCGTCCTTAATTCAAAACTAGGACTGTCTCTAGCTCAGATTAACGTAGAACTGCTAGCACGAGGGGCCGCGGCTCGCTATAATAACAGTAATCGTGATTTGCAAACAAATTAAGCTTGCCGCAACATTATGTGTTGTGTACCGAATATGTCTACATGAGGGTCTCTCTCTCTCTCTCCCTCTTTCTGTTGATAGATGATGTTTTCTACGGCCTAACGATGAAAATAGATAAATAGGTACACGCGCGGCCTGACCAACTTATCTTGAGCCGTGGTGCCTTGTCCATATAATTAGTTGCGTTAGTTCTCCTTTGGCCATCGGACGGGGAACTTGTGTCACTTGCGCTTACGCACACCTTTGATTCTAGCCGCTCTAACGCACACATACACGAGTGCATAGAATACCTAAAATCGATTAGCGCATGAAGCTCAGTGCGGCCTTAAGGCCGCCGCAGACCAGATGCATGTGCGTGTCACACACCAGTTGTAATGAATGAAACTGTAAGAAAGATGGCACACCATGTACACGCATTTAGTGTGCCATGTAGCGTTTTGCGCTGTTTACTTACCGTTATATCGTGTTTTAGCTCACTTATCGTATCTTTTTCACGTCCTGTCGTCGATCTTAATATCATTAGAATCGCGTCACCTTCATTTCTGCAGGGTCCTGCGAAATCACAAAAGCTAAATAACACAGTTTCACTTGGTTTTCACTACGTATTTTCACGTTACAATCACTTTTTGATTCGATGAAAACGGATACTAACTTTTTCGGTCTTTTTCTATGTGTTGCGGTTATGTTGGAGATTCGGGCTTCGCACGTGCTGATGCGTGACATTTTTTTCCTGCGTTTTTAATCTAATAACAATTATTTTCATGGCTCCTTAAAATTGTTATTTTCGTTAATACAAAAACTGACATGTTATGACAAGCATGTTTATTCGGTTGTCATGACAAGCATTTACGTTTTTCATGTCAGAAAAACAATATTTTAGATTAAACCTCCCTCTAAAATGAATAAATATATTTGGCCACTTGTACAAATTTACTTTTAATTTAAAATTTCTTACCTTCTGATTTCCGAGTCGCCCTCGGGAGCGGAGCTCCGCCAGACGGCTATATAAGCCAGTACAAATCCCGACTTTAGTCAGTTTATCGTCAGCTTCCTAATAAGGAACAAGTCGAAAAGGCCTAATCCCGGGGCCGAAGTGGTCCCGGGGTCCTGCTAGCCTCGCGTCATACGTCAAAGTCTTGTCCGAAGTCTCCGCGTCCTGTCCGAAGTCTCCGTGACCTGTCCGAAGCCTCCGCAAGTGCCAAATCGCCGCCTTCACCAAGCGCTGTGTCCGCCATCTCCAGGCGTCGTCTCCGCCTTCACCAAGCGCTGTGTCCGCTATCTCCAGGCGTCGCCTCCGCCTTCACCAAGCGCTGTGTCCGCTATCTCCAGGCGTCGCCTCCGCCTTCACCAAGCGCTGTGTCCGCCTTCACCAGGCGCCATCTCCACCTTTATCCGCCTCCACCTGTACCTGCATCTGTGCCGTGCACCGTTCGTGCCCACTCCGTGTCTGCTGCCTGCACCTAGTCCGTGCGTTGCTCCGTCTTCAAGTCTACTGTTCCCCGTGTAGTGCTGACCGCGCCTGGTCTGCGCGCTGTCAAGCCTAGTTCGGGCACTGCCCGAACCTGCTCCGAGAGTCCTGCTCCTGCTCTGATTGACGCTCATACTCCGTGCCTGCTGCCACATCGTGCGCTATCAGCGCAGCCTGCCCAAGCGCCAACAGCGCTTTCTCCGAAGCCGCCCTTCATCGTCACCGGAATCCCTACATCTCCACTCTTACCGACACACACACACTCAACCACTTACTTCCATACACCACTCTACACCCATCTCCTCCTTTTATACTCATCTGTAAATATCTTTTAAATATACTGTAAATAAAATTTCAAATTTTTAAATCTTATTTTTCATTTAATAGTTTAGGTTAGGTTTTCTTTCATTTTGACTGTCGCTTCACGACAGCCATCCCTCCCACAGCTCCACTCACCACAACCGGTGCGTATGCGGGACGTGACACGCACCGGATCCAGTCTGCGCCGCCCTTTATTAAGAAAATCCCTAGAAAAGTCATTTTCCTCGAATTTTAATCATAAAGTTTTAATTTAATCTAATTAGACGTTTAGTAATTAAAACAAAAAGGTAGGATAAGGAAAAAAGATGGAACGAATGTACTCAAAGTGGGAAAAACCTCAGGCAGGAAGGTAAACCTTTTGGAAAGTTTGATATAAAATAGCTTTTTTTAACCCCCGACACAAAAAGAGGGGTGTTATAAGTTTGACCGCTATGTGTGTGTGTCTGTCTGTCTGTGGCATTATAGCTCTTAAACGGGTGAACCGATTTGAATGCGGTTTTTTTTAATAGAAAGCAGGTTTCTTGGCGATGGTTCTTAGATATGTTTCATCAAAATCGGTTCAGCGGTTTTAAAGTTATCAGCTCTTTTGTTAGCTGCGGAAGGGATCTTAGACGTATAATGGGCATTCACTTAATGTTCAAAACATAAGAGTGACATAATTGCGTTGGGGGTTGTAAAAATTTTTAATTTATACCTAGTTATCTTATTAAATATATTTACCTACCTAGGCAGGTATACCTGCTTATGTTTCTGCCTAGGTTAAAATTGACGCATGACATACAGATAAACACTTGGGCACGTTTCTGAATATATCGACAGTTAATATTTTGAATGATTAAAATATCGAAAACTTGCTTCGAAAGCTTTTTAGGGTTCCGTAGTCAACTAGGAACCCTTATAGTTTCGCCATGTCTGTCCGTCTGTCTGTCCGCGGCTAAGCTCAGAGACTGTTAGTACTAGAAAACTGTAATTTGGCATGAATATATATATATTAGTCACGCCGACAAAGTGGTTAAATAAAAAAAACTAAAAAAAATTTTTTTAAGGGTACCTCCCATAGACGTAAAGTGGGGGTGTTTTTTTTTTCTCGACTAACCCTATAGTGTGGGGTATCGTTGGATAGGCCTTTTAAAACCATTGGGGGGTTGCTTACATGATTTTTGTATTCAGTGATTTTTTTGCGAAATATTCAACTTTTAAGTGAAAATTTTCATTAAAATCGACCGTCCAACCCCCCCCCCCCCCCCCTCTAAAATCTAAACATTAGGGTGGAAAAATTTTAAAAAATTCGAAATGGTAGTAAATATATTAAATTTACAAAGAAAATTATAGCGGCTAGTAGTTTCTACACTACTTTGTAAAACTCGTATCTCTAATCAGCATGTAAACAAAACTGAACCTTGATACGCGCGTAATAAAGTTCACTTTGCCAGATTAACGATTTTGAGATACGAGCTTTTTTCAAAGTATTGACGATACCTAACTTGGAAGATTCCGTACACATACGAAATCCTTAGAAAAATATTACTTGACTTTTTCTTAATGGCTACGGAACCCTATCTTGGGCGTGTCCAACACGCTCTTGGCCGGTTTTTATTAACTTGCAATGTATCTATGTACGGGTCAAATCTTGGAAGTCGAATTTGACCCACTTCCAGTGGTCAGATTCTCATGACATTTGGTATACAGTAAGTTAGTAGGTACAGTCAACAAAAGTACAGTCAGCTAAAAAGCTTGCTCTTAAAATGAAAGTTTGAAACCGTAACTTCTCGGTATTTATTAAAACAGCATCGTATAGAGCCCATTAGATTAGGTTAGTTTTATAACAATCTTTCAAAGTTTACGGGTGTCAGAAAAAACTTTTGACCTTTCAATAATACTACCACAAACCAGGCTACAGTATTCACGTTACTTAATGGGAGTGAAATTAACAATCTTCTTAAGATAGAAAAACACCTGAAATCTCGAAAACACGCATTTACTCAGTATACTTAGTATAAGTTTTACTTCACCAAAATACTTCTCGATCGCGTTTACGTAAAAATTTAAATTCTATGGAAACATGTACGCTTAGTATAAGTTTTACTTCACCAAAATACTTCTCGATCGCGTTAAAACTTATACTTTTAGTTCAGAGATAAGAGCAAGCCATATCATCCATTCGCCCCCGGAAACCCCTACGTAACAAAATGTCATCGAAATCTTTAGAGCTATTTCCGAGATCTCCCAAATAAATAAATATACAAGACTTTAGGATTGCTTGTCTAACTTAAACAAAGTTAAAAATATATTCATCTTCCTATCAACAATGGAGCGCAACGGCTGTAAAAAAGTTGAATACTTGGAGAGGACCCTTTTTAGGGATCCGTACCTATTCAAAATATCTGACTCCCCATCTAACCTAGGCTTAGCTAAGAGGCTTTTATTAGTATAAAGCTGCAATTTGGCATCGTATACACTTAATCACGCTGATTAAATGTCCAAAAGGTGTACAGGTATTATACAGGGTTATTTTTAATCCACTGACATCCTCTTAACCCTGAATTCCTATCACTCAAGCAAATGTTTTTTGTTTTACGACTTTTTAAAATGAAGCATTTTTTTCCCATACAAATACACAGAGTATCGTAAAAATAAGAGGAAATCTCAAATTTTCAAAACGTTATTACACCAAAAATATTAAGTTATGACAAAAGCCGTAAAACAAAAAAGATTTGTTTAAGTGGTAGGAGTTTAGGGTTAAAAGGATGCTAGTGAATTACAAATAACCCTGTATACATATAGCAGGCATAGGTATATTCTATGACATTTGGTAGCATACTGAACGGTTGCGATACTCCAAAGATGAGCTCTGGTTGAGTTCGACACACGTCAGTGTAGTTTGGTGGTGGTGATAGTTGGGTTTGTGTGATTTGTGTGTGTTCGTACAGTGCGGAGGTGGAGGAACTGCATGAACACATATTTCTTGCATTTATGTTTGTTACGTCGCGGGTGAACAAAGTAGTTGTTTCAGTTCATAGGTAGGTACGTACAGTAAAATTACATAAAGTTTACCACTGACAGATGGTTTGCCTTCATTTCATATTCAACTTTAACGACCTACAAATAATGCCAATTTTAGAATACTGTTATCCACGTTTGCAGATTTTGTAATAGCTACTGTATTTGTATGGTGTTAAAGTTGGAAATGAAATGAAGGCAAGCCATCTGTCAGTGGTAAACTAAAATTAAACGTATTGTAAAGAAGGAATGCTTTTTTCTCGTCCACACCATGCTTTGAGCTGAAGTTGGATAAGTCTTTCAATAATATTGCAGGATGCGAAAGACATTTTCGGCTCAGGAATTATTAGTGTCAAGTGTAAGCTACTTTATTATGGTTTTATTGAATTTGAAACGAAAACTTTGACTTTGATTTTGACTTTCGGCCCATTTTAACAAACTTTAAGTTCGCTGATTCGCTAATTTTATGTCCACAGGAGAGATTCTTGTTTCATATACTATGTATGACCCAATATGCATTAAATTATTTGAGTGATTGATTTTAAACCCTAGAATATCCATTCCACTCCTTGATCTAACGGTTTGAGCTTGTGAAGCCGCGGGTTCAACATAGTATTGAATGTTTCCCACAAATTGTACGGGACCCTGCACTATACGTGGCCTGAGATACACTTGGCTATTTTTTAATGACCAGTAGTGGCACAGATAACGCTCAACAGCCAAAGTGTTAAAAAATAAAACAATGTCTATCTACCCTTAATTACAGCTATTTTTCACAATGATGGGTGTATCAGAGGCGAGGAAAACTGAACAATAGAAGACTCCAACAAAGTCGGTAATAAAACAAGAGGACTAAGTGTGCCGTTCCACCAGGGACGTGCTATGATGCTATGATGTGACGATGTTTTTAGGGTTCCGTAGTCAACTAGGAACCCTTATAGTTTCGCCATGTCTGTCCGTCTGTCTGTCCGCGGCTAAGCTCAGTGACTGTTAGTACTAAAAAGCTGTAATTTGGCATGAATATACATATCAGTTACGCCAACAAAGTGGTAAAATAAAAAAATTATATTTTTTTTTAGGTTACCTCCCATAGACGTATAGTGGGGGTGATTTTTTTTTCTCGAATAATCCTATAGTACGGGGTACCTTTGGATAGGTCTTTTAAAACCATTACGGGGTTGCTAACATGGTTTTTCTATTCAGTGATCTGTTTGCGAAATATTCAACTTTAAAGTGAAAATTTTCATTAAAATCGACCGTGTCCCCCCTCTAAAATCTAAACTGTTGGGTGGAAAAATTTGAAAAAATTCAGAATGGTAGTAAATATATTAAATTTACAAGGAAAATTATAGCGGCTAAGATTGCTTGGGAATTATTTGTAGTTTAAGGGTAAATAGTAGCCTAAGGTATAAAACATACCTAAACTTGGAAGATTCCGTACACATACGAAATCCTTAGAAAAATATTACTTGATTTTTTCGTAATGGCTACGGAACCCTATCTTGGGCGTGTCCGACACGCTCTCGGCCGGTTTTTTTTTAGACAGTACCTATAGGCTTGCGTTTGACCACAATCACTCCTGATGGAAAGAGAAGATGAGGTCTACGATGGAGCACGCTTGCCTAGTAAATGCTCATTCACCCTAGACTTGAATTTAGGGGAATACCTATAAGAAGAAAGAAGCCAGTTGAACGCAGTGTTGCGCGCGCCCCCAAGAAGTGGAAACCTTATCGCAACAGCGCAATAAATACGGGGCACTGTAACCAGTACGCGCGCTGCACAACTGCTCAGACCCTTCATCCAGAATGGCTTCTATAGGCAACAGGCCGGAACACTACGAGTCGCTTGGCGACCTGGTTCAACCTATAGGGTGGTCAACCAGCCACAGCCGAAGTGAAAGCTACGCTACGGAACTATGTGACCGTTTCCACTAATGCTGAGCTGTGTAGCCGTTAGAAGATTAAGAGCACCGATCCAGAGCACGCATCGTTTCGTATAAAAACTGTTGGGATTGGAATCAAATCATCATCATCATCAGCCCATAGCAGTCCACTGCTGGACAAAGGCCTCTTCCATAGCGCGCCACAACACTGTCTTCGGCCCCTCGCATCCATCCGCCGCCAGCGACCCTCTTACTCTCTAGGTCATCCGTCCACCGTGCCTCAGGACGCCCTACACTACGTTTCCCCGTCCGTGGTCTCCATTCGAGGACTCGTCTGCTCCACCGCTTATCACGACCGCCCGCTTTAGCCTAGTTGGTAGTGACCCTGCCTACGAAGCAAGAGGTCCTGGGTTCAAATCCCGGTAAGGGCATTTATTTGTGTGATGAGCACGAATATTTGTTCCTGAGTTATGGATGTTTTCTATGTATTTAAGTATTTATTTATCTATATAAGTATGTTTATCGTCGTCTAGTACCCATAGTACAAGCTTTGCTTAGTTTGGGACTAGGTCGATTTGTGTAAGATTGTCCCCTAATATATAATATATATATACATCAGCCCTGCGAGTCGACAGACGTGGCCAGCCCAACGCCACTTCAGCGAACTAATTCTTTGAGCAAAGTCGGTGACTTTCGTCCTTTGTCGGATAATGTGAAGCTTTGTCGGCGTGAAGCAGCAGTATTAGCTGCTTGCGTTTCGTACGGTCAGTGAGAGTGCCGGGGGCCCAATACCTCACCCCTTCCCTATCCCCCTCCCACTCCCCCTTCCCCTATTCCCTCTCCTTTAGGGCCGACAACGCACTGGCATCATGTAAAGCGCTGCGGGTGTCTATGGACAGTGGTGTTCATTTAACATCAGGTGACCCACTAGTTCGTTTGTCTGGCCTATCTAACATAAAAAAAATGTGATCACGGATTTTATTTAAGAGAGCCAGTGACCCGCTTATCTTGTTCGCCGTTCCGCGCGAGACCGACGTTGCTTCTTCCGCAACGAGTCACGTGACATCCGGATTTACTCAATTGACTGTCTAATAACTAAGTTTATGGTAATCGAACCGCTTCAAGGCGGGAATATTAATCCATCCATCCCAGCCTATATACATCCCACTGCAGGGCACAGGCCTCCTCTCCGAATGAATCAAATAAATAATAAACCTAACAAGTAACCTAACAAAACGTAATCTTAGTTGGACCCGTTTTTACCAGTGCTATGCTATGTGGACCAATGAATATGTATTTATATCAAATGCATATATAGCAACGTAGCATAGCATATCTCTGGTGGGAAGGCATCTTCACAGAATGAGAGAGCTTGGGCCGTAGGTAGTTCCCACGCGGGCCCAGTGCGGATTGGTAACTTTACACACACCGTTGAATTTGAGGGGCGAAAGGGAAGGGAATGTTGCCATAGCAAACAAAAATAATATAAAAACCGGCCAAGTGCGAGTCGGACTCGCGCACGAAGGGTTCCGTGCCATTATACAATACAATACAATACAATACACCAGGAATACTAAGCAATACAGAAAACAAGTACACAGAGAGAAAGTTACAAGGTAAGCAATAGGCGGCCTTATCGCTTAAGAGCGATCTCTTCCAGGCAACCCTTTAACAGAAAGAAGGAAGGACTAGTTTACAGCAGGTGGTGCATCAACAGTGGATCAGAAAATTAAAACGCAACAAAAATAGTAGGTACATCTACTCATGCATATATCGTACATATAATAGGTACACGTCTAAAACAAATATAAGCAGTGGGATAAACAGCCACAATATAAATAAATATAAATAAACTATAACAAAGCTAATTATTACAAGACGACAGATAGTACACCTTAAGCATAGATTTAAAGATTTACAGAGATTTTGCCCGTCGTAAGTCAATCGGTAAGGCATTCCACAACCGAATAGCCTGCCCATTGTCTATAAAAACGGCTAAAAAATCATGTTTGTTGTATGGGAGCCCCTTAAATATTTATTTAATTCTGTTTTTTAGTATTTGTTCTTATAGCGGCAACCGAAATACATCATCTGTGTAAATTTAAACTGCCTATCACGGTTCATGAGATACAGCCTGGTGAAAGACGGACAGACACACGGACAGCGGAGTCTTAGTAATAGGGTCCAGTTTTAACCTTTGGGTACGGAACCCTAAAAATTAACTCTGTTGGGATGCCAACAATATATCTACAAGTGAAACCACAGGAAATGACTACGAAGTTTGCTATAAATCAAAACCTAAACTCCAGTTATGGGTCTAGTTGTTGATTTATTAATTATTAGCAATGGACGGCTTAGCGGGTTTAAATAAATCAGTGTTTAATAAATGATAGGATAAGTTATTGCTTCTTCGAGAGAAATTACAAGAGCATAGACTGGTTACGAACCGAACCACTTGTACTTACTTTCATTATTAAACGAGCGAAGCCAAATTTGAAAAGTCTAGTACCTAGGTAATCATCATCCCAGCCTATATACGTCCTGCAGGACTCAGGCCTCATCTCAGATTAACAGGGCTTGGGCCGTAGTTCCCATGCGGGCCCAGTGCGGATTGGGAACTTCACACACGGCATTGAATTTCATTGCAGGTGTGCGCAGGTATAATGAGGATGTTTTCCTTCAACGTAAACCTTATGGTAAATTTCAAATGTAATTTTACATATAAATTCCGAAAAACCCAGAGGTGCGGGTTCCAACAAGCGACCCTATGCTTGAGAGGTCTTAGGTCAAACCACTGGACTCAAAAAACCGGTTGTCTGTAAAGTCGGTTTACGGAGGATAGTTTAACGTGACAACGTTATAACAAAACATTCAAAAACAAAATGAAACCAAGCGGTCCGAGTACTGACCGCGCCCGACGTTGCTTAACCTCGGTGATCGGACGAGAACCGGTGTTTTGTCAAACATCTTGAAAACGGTGCATTATACGGCAAAATCAATGAAATTTTCGTCTCCCCTCTGAAGCCCCCCCCCCCCCATCCCCCCTGTGTTTTTGTCAAATATCTTGAAAACGGTGCATCCTACGACAAAATCAATGAAATTTTCGTCCCCCCTCTGAAGCCCCCCCCCCCCCCCATCCCCCCTGTGTTTTTGTCAAATATCTTGATAACGGTGCATCCTACGACAAAATCAATGAAATTTTCGTCCCCCCTCTGAAGCCCCCCTCCCCCATCCCCCCTGTGTTTTTGTCAAATATCCTGAAAACGGTGCATCCTACGACAAAATCAATGAAATTTTCGTCCCCCCTCTGAAGCCCCCCCCCCATCCCCCCTGTGTTTTTGTCAAATATCTTGAAAACAGTGCATCCTACGACAAAATCAATGAAATTTTCGTCCCCCCTCTGAATCCCCCCCCCCA
Source organism: Archips xylosteana (assembly GCA_947563465.1). Taxonomy (NCBI): domain Eukaryota; kingdom Metazoa; phylum Arthropoda; class Insecta; order Lepidoptera; family Tortricidae; genus Archips; species Archips xylosteana. The sequence goes on from OX387369.1 coordinate 8,883,112, forward strand.
TCCCCCCTGTGTTTTTGTCAAATATCTTGAAAACGGTGCATCCTACGACAAAATCAATGAAATTTTCGTCCCCCCTCTGAAGCCCCCCCCCCCCCCATCCCCCCTGTGTTTTTGTCAAATATCTTGATAACGGTGCATCCTACGACAAAATCAATGAAATTTTCGTCCCCCCTCTGAAGCCCCCCTCCCCCATCCCCCCTGTGTTTTTGTCAAATATCCTGAAAACGGTGCATCCTACGACAAAATCAATGAAATTTTCGTCCCCCCTCTGAAGCCCCCCCCCCCCATCCCCCCTGTGTTTTTGTCAAATATCTTGAAAACAGTGCATCCTACGACAAAATCAATGAAATTTTCGTCCCCCCTCTGAATCCCCCCCCCCCATCCCCCCTGTGTTTTTGTCAAATATCTTGAAAACGGTGCATCCTACGACAAAATCAATGAAATTTTCGTCCCTCCTCTGAGTTTGAGCTATGCCTCTCAAGCAAAGGGTCATGGAGTCGAGCCCGGGCACGCTCCTCTGAGTTTTCGGAATTTATACGCGAAATTACATTTGAAATCTGCCATGAGATTTTCGTGAAATGTTGTTAGCAGGTTAAATTATCACATTGAAATTGACAGACATTGTATTTTTTCAAAAACCCATTTTTCATTTTCATTCTTCAATTGATCTTGTTTTATCTATATTGTAGTCTTCCTCGTACATGGGTCCCATCCTCAGCTGGTCGGTGGGGGGCTTAACATTCTGTGGCCCATCCGCGTACTGGTCGGGCCCCTGGTCGGGATAGTGCTGGTCCCAAGTGCTGCCCCCAATCTTTACCTTTCCATTGGCTACGTGGCTGCATGAGAAGCTTTTGCACTGAAAAAACATTTTTAGTATGCTGACAATCACTTTAAATAAATAAATAAATATCACGGGACAATTCACACCAATTGACCTAGTCCCAAAGTAAGCTTAGCAAAGCTTGTGTTATGGGTACTAAGCAATGGATAAACACACTTACATAGATAGATACATACTTAAATACATATTAAACACCCAAGACCCGAGAACAAACATTCGTATTTTTCATACAAATATCTGCCCCGACACGGGAATCGAACCCGGGACCTCAAGCTTCGTAGTCAGGTTCTCTAACCACTAGGCCATCTGGTCGTCTAAATTAAGAAACATATTAGTATTTAAAAAGGCGAAACATTGATAGTATGCTATGCGCATCATCATCATTATCATCCCAGCCTATATACGTCCCACTGCAGGGCACAGGCCTCCTCTCAGAATGATAGGGCTTGGGCCGTAGTTCCCACGCGGGCCCATTGCGGATTCGGAACTTCGCACACACCATTGAATTTCTTCGCAGGTGTATGCAGGTTTCCTCACGATGTTTTCCTTCACCGTAAAGCTCATGGTAAATTTCAATTGTAATTTCGCACATAAATTCCGAAAAACTCAAGAGATACGAGCCGGGATTTGAGAGGTCATGCGCGTGTGTGTTTGTAACTCTTTCACTTTAACTGAACGGATATGGATGAAATTTTAAAGAAAGTAAGAAAATACATTTACTTGCAACAACACAAGACATCAATATTTTTACAAAACTATAAGACAACACGAAAGTTAAAGATAGGTAGAATGTATTTTCTTAAGCTCAGCATTATGCTGCTGAGGCGTTTACAGCACCACAGAGCCAGTGGCGTAGCTAGTTAACCAAAGGCCCTGGGGCAAAAAATAAACTAGGGCCCCAACCCGTGTTTGTATACATGATAAGACAAGTAAGGATGAATGCACTTTAAATTCACTAGACTCACGCGCTTGTAAATTCACAACTTAGTAGCGTTTTATAGCCGCGTTTCTCATAGGTCCGCGTTTATAGTTTGTAAGTCAGAGTCCGAGGGGCCCCCTGAGCTTGGAGGCCCCGGTGCACTGCCCCGCTTGCCCTACGGTAGCTACGCCACTGCACAGAGCTGATTTTTTCAGCCAGTCCCGTTGGTGACATCCGGGTCGCTGTATACATAGATAGATAAACTGCACACTAATAGCTACATAAGACAAAATAAAAGCAAATAATAATTACAAAATTTGGTATACAGGGTTATTTTTAATTCACTGACATCCTCTTAACCCTGAATTCCTATAACTCAAACAAATGTTTTTTGTTTTACGACTTTTTAAAATGTAGCACTTTTTTTCCCATACAAATGCACAGAGTATCGTAAAAATAAGAGGCAGAAACAAATTTTCAAAACGTTATTACACCAAAAATATTAAGTTATGACAAAAGCCGTAAAACAAAAAACATTTTCACCTCACTAGCTTGGAAAGCCCTTTTTGTTTGTTTGACATCTATTGAGAAAATCGCTTTTTATCCACATGTGAAGAAAGAGTTTTGACATTTGAGGGCAGCTTAAGTGATATTTGACAGCTAACAAAACGTAAAACGTTAAAGTGCTGAATTTTTAAAATCACAATTAATAAATTGCATCGAGTAAAAAACACTAAATACAGTCTTACAACTTTATTTTAATTCATAAATATCAGCATTCAACATTAACCTTCATTCTTGTTGTAAAAACGGATAAAATGTTATGACAGTCCAAGTAAGTCGATGTGCGAACAAAACGCATCCGAAATAATAAAAAAAAACTTAAGTTAAAACTTTTCAATTAAATATTCGCATGTTTTTCTAATTATTTTCCTCGCTGTAGTGAGGTGAAAAGTTTTGTGTTATACACGGGTGAAAAGTTATTTTACGTCTCGTGTGTTGAAACACTCGCTATCGAAAGGATTCTATTTTTGAACCACTCGCTTCGCTCGTGGTCAATCATAGAATCCTTTCGATAGCTCTTGTTTCAAATGAACACTCGCTGGTAAAATACAACTTTGTTTTATTGTTTAAGTGGTAGGAGTTTAGGATTAAAAGGATGCTAGTGAATTACAAATAACCCTGTATACCAAATTTTGTAATTATTATTTGCTTTTATTTTGTCTTATGTAGCTATTAGTGTGCAGTTTCGACCTTTGTAACATCATTTAAGCTTTTTTTATGTCTTCCTCTACATCTACAGAGTAGTAGGAATTAGGTGTCAAGCACACTTACAGAAGAATTTAAGGTGATTTTCGGATTATCAGGGATTATTATTATTTTTGGGATTTTTGTAGATTCAGTTTTAGATTTTTTTTTCTAGATGGCAGATCCATGAGGATTGAAAATATAAAAGACAAAATGGCGATATCTACAACTCTGAGCCACTAGTAGTTAGAAAGATTGTGTGATAAGTAATCCTGCAAAAGCAAAGTTATACATAAATTCAAGCCGCACTTACATCCGTTTTGCATTCTGTCCCTTTGCACTAAAAATAATGTATTATTAATTAAAACTGACACTTTTAACGAAATATTTACCTGACTATGTTACAAAAATAATCTACAAAAAAATCGGGGTGTATGTAGAAGTTGAGGGAAAGGTTTTGTCCAGTTGTGGGACACTTTTCAGACTAATCTATCTATTCTATACATATAATAAATCTGTAACAAGTCGGTGTCTGTACATTAAAGATATTTGAGAAAAACTGTCACTATTTATTAGCGCAATAGAACCAAAAACAATGATTTTTAGAATTATTGTCTGTTTATCTGTTTGTCTGTGCGTTTGTGCGCGCTAATCTCAAAAATGGCTTAACCTAGAAGGATGCGGTTTTCACTGATATGTTGGTATTTTCTTGGATTAACATTTAGTGTTTGTTTCATTTGAATCGGTTGACAAATAAGAAAGATACGATACTTTCAGTGTTAGATAGCCCATTTATCGAGGAAGGCTATAGGCTGTATATCATCACGCTGGGAGTACGGTGGTGAATGTGAACGCGGGTGTGTGTGGGGGGATTCGGTGGGGGGAGGGGCTGGGGGGGGGGGGTGCAGGGGGGTGTAATTTTTTTATATCGAGGAACTAAGGAGAGCCATAATTGATGAAAAAGCAAATTGGATAAAAAAAACAAAGCTGCCCAAATTACTAATTCCACGCGGACGGAGTCGCGGGCAAAAGCTAGTTAATACCTATAATATAAGAGAATCTTTAGGCCCAAGAGGTCCAGACGCGAAGAAACTAGCAGAAGTCTCTTCGCGCCTGGTAAAAACGAATGGCGACCAGAAGGCTACATCCGCCAACGATTAAGCCTGCCCAAGGCGCAAGCCACACAGTAGAGACGTGAGACGGGGGTGCGTTGCAGTCGCGGCGCCCCTTGATTCAGTTTTCATACTAAATGTAATAGAAGCGTCGCGATCCAAAGCAGACAGAAGAGACGGGGCGGAGACGCGGCCTGCGGACAAACGACGCGGACTGCGACGCGCCCCCGTCCCACGTCTCTCAATGTGGTTTGCGCCTAACACAGTAAAGCTGCCTGCCTCTTTGCAACTATGCTGTCGAGTGGTATTATAAAAGATATTTTTTATTTGTTACTTTTTTGGTACATTGTCAAGTAACTGTGTATCATTTGCGTTAGGTTAACATTTACTAAATGGTATTGTGATTACTTTATAGCCTCCTGAGGTCCGATGTCCTATTATTAGGACTTATTCTAATGTGACATTGAACTCAACTCATTAGTGAAAAAGTTTAAATTTCATTGAACAAAATTTGACATGGGCTGCAGGAGGATAGGCAAGTCGTGTAGCTGATCAAATTCAAATGATTGACAGTTAGCGCACTGGTGCATAGGTAATAACTGGGTAGTATCAAGGATGATATAGACTGGATTCGCAGTCGCCATAGTACGGATCGGCCGCGGTTTTTGTAGTTCGATTATTAAATCTAGATGGCGCTGAAATATAGCCAGAGGCTTTGAAGGCAAAACAATAAGACTACAGATGTTTCATTATTACTACAAATGTATTATTTTTCAAAAATATTGCATAATAATACATTTGCAGTGAAATGAAATATCTGTAGTCTTATTGTTTTGCCTTCAAAGCCTCTGGCTATATTTCAGCGCCATCTAGATTTAATAATCTAACTACAAAAACCGCTGCCGATCCGTACTATGGCGACTGCCAATCCAGTCTATATCATCCTTGGTAGTACATATGTATGTATGTAAACACTTTATTGTAGTTTACCCTATACTCGTATAAAAAACAAATGATACTAACCCGTGCGTCACACGCTTGGCCGTTACACTAAAAAAACCAATATAAAGATTCATTCAGGTAGGAGAGACCGAGGACGAGGACAGTTGTGACAGAGGAGAGTAAGTTGCGACAACATCGATTTTTTTAGAACTTCTTAACTGCTAGCGATCTCGCAATAGCGCGCGTTTTTTAGTTCAAATCTCGAGCTATCAAACACGCGCTGTTGCGAGCTTGCTAGCAGTAAATAAGTTTCCAATAATCGACGATGTCACAACTCTCCTCTGTCACAACTCTCCTCGGTCTCCCTACGAGAAATATCATGCTAGTTTCGCTATATTACTGGGATTGTTTTCTCTGTTAATTGTATGTACTATTAGATATCCACTGTGCGGCGAGCGTCTCGGCCGCGCAATGATCACAACACGCTTGTTGCAACGCAGACCGCAAAAGTTTGCTTGCAAAAGCCTATATTTTCCTATCCTAATATACAAATAGGTATAGTAAAGAGGCCAACGTTGCTTCTCAAAAGAAAAAAAAGAAAGAAAAACATTTTGCTCACGTAGAAGAACACTGGCACCATTAAAAAATATTGTGATTTAAAAACTAAACTTTATGTCTTTTTACATGAGCGATTTATTCAACACATGCTGTTAGCGCCAATGTTAGCGCGGAATCTAGCGAGAGTCAGGACCTAAGGCGAGGTACGGAGAAACGAAGGTTTCTATACGACCTGGAGTGAAGGTATGGAGGAATAGCCACCAACGAAAGTGGACTGTATTTTAAGATGTTTATGGCAGACAATCTACGTTGGCAGTCAGTTAGATGGAAAAGCACGCCTACCTGGAGGATCCTTGCGAAGCTCCCAGAGCACGAGGTCCAGGTTCCACGGTCCAGCGTCCAAGGATGGAGCGGACCAGAACAATCCAGTAGTGCGTTGCCCGTCACACCACAAGACAGCACCAAATGTTCGTAAAAAGTCTAAAAAAGGTGGCCACCACAGCTTCCTTCACCAATGAACACTCACGAACGAATCGAGAGACTCCAAAGGTTAGAAAAGTCCTGAATTATAATATTTTTACTGCGACAAGCTCATGCGCGTGTCGGTATCTCGCTAGCACTCTTCATGTTGGCCGGCGCGCAGCGAGCCGCGTTTAAATCAGCCAATCAGTACGCTTAGTATAAGTTTTACTTCACCAAAATACTTCTCGATCGCGTTTACGTAAGCATACAGTACGCTTAGTATACGTTTTACCTCACCAAAATACTTCTCGATCGCGTTTACGTAAAAAATTCAATTACTAGGGAAACATGGACAGCGTCTCCGCGCGCGCGCTTCCATGTTTCCATAGAATTGAAATTTTTACGTAAACGCGATCGAGAAGTATTGAAGTGAAGGAAAACTTATACTAAGCATACAGGGCGCACTTGTGTCGCGCGCGATAGAAGATATGTAGGCGTGCAGGGAAGGAAAGGGACATAGGATATAGGAGTTATACTGACTGCCAACCTAACCAAATTTGTAGTAATAGAATCTACACGTATGCAGGAGACGCAATAAAAGCGCGTGAAATTATAAACTAATTATTTGGCGTTACCACATGCTATTGGAAACAGAGGCCGTATTGCCGAACGCGCGGACGCTTGGCATCGCTTTAACCACTCATTCTGTCACCGACTCATACCGTTTGACAGAAAGAAATAGTGAATGCGATAGCAAGTATCAGCGCGTTGGACAATAAGCGTACAGAGATAAATAAATTGTTACGAAATGGTTCCAACTCAGCATGATTTCGGGCTTGCAGCCGACGCTGGTCTTTTCTTGTATATTTTTTATTGCATGCTAGTTTTCATATTATTAGTTTAATATTATTAGGAATTTTTATAAAAGCAAAGAAAGCTAAAAAGACGGAACCTAAAGGGTGCCTCTCCACCAGAGATGTGCTATGCAGTTATACTGCGAGGATATGAAAGCTTCGCTAAGAAACTGTAACTAATCCTAAGCTATGTAGAGCGTTTGCAGACAGAGCGCGTTCTGGCGTTCCGCGTTCCGCGTTCAGAGTTCTGCGTTCTTTCGAATGTACTGAGTCCTTTACGATAATGCACACAGCAGGCGGTCGGAACTATCGAGCGGTCAATACACAGAACTCTGAACGCGGAACGCCAGACCGCGCTCTGTCTGCAAGCGCTCGTAGCTCGAGGAAGATCCAGAGCACACTTCTACAATACACATCCAGTGCACGCATCTTTCTATATAAAAAATATAGCTTAGTTAAACCCGTCTCCACCTGCAGTCTATGCTATGTGGAATAGAGACTTATAATTGGTGGATATCAAACGCATTCATAGCAGCGTAGTATCCGTAGCACCCTTAAACTGAATTAAGTTGTAAAACTAAAAACATTATATTTTATTATGTGCATACACGTACCTTGGCTTTACATTCATCTCCAATGCACTAGAAAACAAAAAAAATGTTCTAAGTAAATCATTTTTTGGGCAAGTTTTCAAATCTACTATACATATAATAAATCTGTAAATTGAAGATATTTGAGAAAAACTGTCACTAGGGCTATTTATTAGCGTAACAGAACCCAAAACAACGATTTATATATTTATTGTCTGTTTGTCGGTGCGTCTGTCTGTGCGTTTGTGCGCGCTAACCTAATCTCAGAAAAGGCTTAACCTAGAAGGATGCGGTTTTCACTGATGTGTTGTTATTTTTACCCGACTGCAATTACAGGGTTATGTTTTCTTGGATTAACATTTAGTGTTTGTTTCGTGTAACATGTAAATATATTTATTTACCATTGAAAGACATCCTGGACCATCGCACTGTGTCGAAATACAAAAAGAAATTTAAATATAATAGTTCTGATGATTATACAAAAATACAGGGTGAAGTTTTTAACGTGATACTAATTACGTGTCTCCTGCTCAGCAGGTGCTGTATAAGGCCGGCCACATACACGCGGAATTTTTCTTCGGTTTCCGTACGGAATGACGCGTGCAAACGAGACAGGGCTACGAAAGTATATAGCGTTATCTCGCTCGCACACGTCATTCCGTACGGAAACCGAAGAAAAATTCCGCGTGTATGCGGCCGGCCTAATTAGATGGATCAACTCGTTTGTTCTTGTGTCGTCTTACATGACTTCAAAGATTGCAATTTTGTTCTATGTCGTGGGTAGGGCTGGATTTAGAAGTCTGGAGGCATGGGGGCATAAAAGGAGTGGAGGCGAGCCACAAATTATTTTCTACATAATATCCAAATAATAAAAAAGCCTTGGTGGCCTAGTGATTTGACCTATGGTCTCTCAAGCAGAGGGTCGTGGGTTCAAATCCCGGCTCGCACCTCTGAGTTCTTCGGAATTTATGTGCGAAATTACATTTGAAATTTACCATGAGCTTTACGGCGATGGATAACATCGTGAGGAAACCTGTATACACCTGCGAAGAAATTCAATGGTGTGTGTGAAGTTCCCAATCCGCACTGGACTGGATTCTGAGAGGAGTCCTGTGCCCTACAGTTGGACGTATATATAAGCTGGGATGATGATGATGATGATCCAAATAATTACTCGTCGGAATTTGATTTTTTTTTTCGAAGTTTCTATTGTGTAGGCCCCAGGGCTTTGGCCCTGTTTGCCCTCCCCTAAATTCGGCCCTGGCGTGGGTCAATAATTCGGAGGTAGTTGCAATAGAGAGATCTCTCTCCAGGCAGATGTTATGCCTGGAGACCGAAGTCCAATGGATGAAAGTTGGAAGTTGTATTTATGCAGCCGAGTTGAGAAACTTCGATAGTGCGATGCAGGATGTAGTAATAAGTTTCTCATGTGATAGCTAGATGGCGTTAGTAGTCGCTACAAATCTTACGGAAGATGTGCAGCGTAATCCGATACACTGCAAAACAAACAAAAAAATGTTTTTAGTAACGCCAATTAAAAAACCGGACGGACAAGTGAGAGTCGAACTCGTGTGGAGGAGTTTCCGCGCTCTTAAATATATTAATAACTTTTTATTTGTGACCCATATTTAAACCATACATCTATTATAAAAATCTAGTGTCACGGTGTTTGTTATCGAATTCCTCTGAAACGGCTTGACCGATTTTTATGAAACTTTTTTTTCCATATTCGATAGGTCTGAGAATAGGTCGTAGGATATTTTTTATACCCCTATTCTTCGCGGGCGGAGTCGCAGGCAACAGCTAGTAATAATATATTTGAATGAGACTACCTATATTTGATATACATATGCATACTATCGAAACAAACGAAGTGTCATCGTAAAAATACAGTGGAATTGCGAGTGAGAAAGAAGTTTCACAAATAACGGGACGGGTGAAAACTATGTGTACATGTACCTAATTGTTAGTTTTCTCCACCCTGTATAAGCTGGGCTGATGGCCCATGTATCTTATTTCAATAGTATATGTCTTTGTGACGGTACAAAGCTGTATATGTGCTTATCGAATAATTTGTTTTTTGTTAAATCTGCCAATTTTTTACGTTACTCGTCTGCTACTGTTTTTCTGTTGGCAACTCTAAAAGATCATAACGCTCACCCCTGCAGAACAAGTGTCGCCATGGCACTAGAAAAAAAAACACAATTATATTTTTTATTTATTCCTTCACTCTGTCTGAATGATATTACTATCACTTTCGTATTACGGTTTAATTATGTTTCCTTATTTCTGTTGTCTAATGGCAGTGAGCAGGGGACATCGCTCGTAGAACTGATGGCCGATGGGGCCAGAAGGTTCACAAGTGGCGTCCACGGACCGGAAGACGCAGTGTAGGTAGGCCTCCAAGATAGAGCGATTAGGTATCTTGTTAAGTTCGCGGGAATTGGATGCAGATGACGCAGAAATGATCAGTCGGTTTTTGAACCTTGGGGGAGGCCTATCTTCTACTAAAATTATGATGATGATAATCTCCGTAGTTGATGGATGACATAGATTTCTAGGTTTTTGATTATAACTGTGTGGGTACTTAAGTGTTTGCTTGTTGTTGTTGCGGTTTAAGAACATAACTAATTTGTACAATCGAGGTCAAAGATATCTTTAAGGTATAAGTTAAGTCGTCAAGTCGTCAGCAACAGCAGACGACGTGCCGCTAGCTACGGAGGGAATTTCATAGAAATAAGATATAAGTTGGCGTAGCTAGCGACACGTCGTCTGCTGCTGCTGCGTGCGGTCGGCTGCCAACTTATAATCATACACTTTAAGTAGTATCTTGTCACTGCATGCCTTCTAACGATTCTGTACGTAGTTCAAACACAAAGTGACAGTAACAAGCAAAGTGTGAATATATCTTTGACCTCAACTGTACACAGATTTTTTAAACTCTTTCTTATCACAAACGCATGTTACAAGAATCTCTGTATTGCATCTTGACATAGAAAGCAAACCATTACCACCAGTTTTCAATATTTCTAAACCCTGACTCCACAAAATGGCTGTCCTTTCCAGGTTGAAAATAAAAATTGTCCTCCAACTCGCACAAATGATTGTAAATTACAATCGTTTGTCAGAAAAGCTTGAGGTGTGTTTTTTCCGCCATTTTTCTCCACTATCTAATGTCCTGATATATTATGCTCTTACCCCGGGCAGTGAATAACTTAAAACTTCTTGGGTCCATCTAGTATTCTAAAAGCTTTTTATTAACTTGCAATGTATGTATATGTACTAGGTGCCAGATAACGCTGCCTAATCTGTGTAATCTAATAGTGAGAAAATGTTGACAATTTCAGCAATGACCGCAAGTGAACTCAACCCTGTACCATGATAACCGCGTAAAGTTGATTTAGCGACAATTTTCATACATTTAGCGACAGTCGTTTTTAAACTTGAGATAACATAATACTTGAGGAGTAATGAACTTTTAGGCAGCGTTATCTGGCACCTAGTATATGTATGTACGGGTCAAATCTTGGAAGTTGAATTTGACTCACTTCCAGTGGTCGGATTTACTTGAAATTTGGTATACTTATGTAAGTTGGATGACAATGCAAGTACAGTCAACAAAAAGTACAGTCAGCGAAAAATCTTGCATTGAAAATAATTTTTTTAACAAAAACTTTACAGGTCATTTAACCACAGCTCTGGCACTATCTTACTTGTTACTAAATTATAAACGCGACGTTCGCATGGATGGTTGTTATTCTTTCCGGTTTACGTTTGACGGATTCTGATTATATTATTTGGTACACAGATAGTTTATAACCTGGATTTACATAATATTACACTTTTTATCACAGAAAATCCTAACTAGTATTATAAACTCGAACGTTTTGTATCGATGTGTGTTACTCTTTTACGAGAGATTTTGATGAAAATTAACAAACAGTTAATTTACAATTTATCGGAATAAAATCTTAATTATTAAAAGCTTTTATCCATTTCGCAATGATTGTTTAGGTCCTCATCAGAAATTATTTCGGATAAACTCAAATATCGCTTAAATTCGAACTCTTCTCCTGCCAGCGAAACTACAAGTCTATTTTTATTACAATTTTAAGTGAGAGTACTTTAGTATCATGTAACTTTTTGCAAATAAAACAATAATATCTATAATATTCACCGTCGACTGACATGACTGCGTGTAACACTGGAAAAAAAACTCCATGTTAAATCGTTTTTGTATCACTTAACTGCTGTCATCTTTTTTAGACAAGAACTTTACAGATAAGGGGGGGAGACGAATATAATGATTCTAACCCCCTGTTTCACCATCCATTGATCAAATTTATTTGACGGATAAATATGGTACCGCCTCTGTTTGCTATGTTCGAATAGACGGAGATGGCATCACATTTATCCGTCAGTTAAATTTAATCAATGGGTGGTGAAACAGCCCCTTAGTCGACTACTGTCAAAGTATGCTGATATATAAAATATACACGAGACGATATATTATGTAATAAATACCTAGTTGAGACGATTAACTCCTATTAACCTAGTTCTAAACTAAGGAAAGCTTAGACTATGGGTACTAGACAACGATAAACATACTAATACAAATAATTCTTACTTAAATACATATTAAATATCGAAGACTCGAGCACAAACGACCGCTTTAGCCTAGTTGGTAGTGACCCTGCCTACGAAGCAAGAGGTCCTGGGTTCAAATCCCGGTAAGGGCATTTATTTGTGTGATGAGCACGAATATTTGTTCCTGAGTTATGGATGTTTTCTATGTATTTAAGTATTTATTTATTTATATAAGTCTGTTTATCGTCGTCTAGTACCCATAGTACAAGCTTTGCTTAGTTTGGGACTAGGTCGATTTGTGTAAGATTGTCCCCTAATATTTTTTTTTTTTTTTTATTTATTTTAAACATTCGTATTTTTCATACAAATATCTGCCCCAACCGGGAATCGAACCCGGGACCTCAAGCTTCATAGTCTGGCTCTCTAACCACTGGGCTATCCAATCGTTTTGCATCCAGACACTTAAAAATATTAAGCCTGGTAATTATCCTGTCGCTTCTAAGATAACATAGGTAAATATTAATATGTTAAACTTTAAACAACTTCCAGGCAGGGAAGGTTTTTTTTAACCCCCGACACAAAAAGGGGGGTGTTATAAGTTTGACCACTATGTGTGTGTGTGCGTCTGTCTGTCTGTCTGTATGTCTGTGTGTTTGTCTGTGGCATAATAACTCTTAAACGGGTGAACCGATTAGGATGCGGTTTTTTTATTTAAAAGCAGATTTCTTGGCGATGGTTCTTAAACATGTTTCGTGAAAATTGGTCCAGCCGTTTCAAAGTTATCAGCTTTTTTGTATGCTGCGGAAGGGATCTTAGAATTAATTGCGTTGGGGGTTTTTTAAATTTTTAATTTTGCTTACCCGTCCTTGACACCCTCCTCCATCGCACTAAAAGTAAGTTTTGACATTTTACACAAAAGTACCCAAGGAACTAATAATAACTATAATTTAGTTGTGGCTATGGGAAAGATTTTCAAAAAAAATCCTAATGGCACAAACCTACTCGTAGTTGTGCATACGTAGTTGGTTCATGTCATGAGGAAATGGGAAAAAATTAACTGGTAAACAATACAATGATTCTTTATGGTATACGATAAACAACATAAAGTATTTTATATTTTGATTTTTGGTAGGTACTTGTGAACAAAAACTAATTTTTCTGATCACGGGTTAACTTGATCAACTTATGGTGTCAAAATCTCTAAAAGTATAGATAAATAGAAAATACCCATTAAAATTCAAGACAAAGAAAAAACAATAAATAATAATAATAGTTGGAGTATGAAAAAATTCGTACTCCAATTGAAGATCGAAGCCGCGACCTCAAGACTAGTCTATCCGGTCGTCAAATGTTTGTCAAACGATCCATTTGATCAAACATTTGTTGGTGAGACGACAATGATTGGACTTATAGCTAAACCGTTTAAATGAGTCCACGCCCGCACGGTACAGGGGCTGGGGCGTATGACGACAAAGGGGACCGGGAGAGATGCGGGCGGCTTCTATCGACTTCTATCGGCCCCCTTTTGTTGTCACCCCCCGCGCCTCTCTATTAAATGGTCTAACTATAAGTACCACTTGTTGGGCTTCTCCCCTATTCAAAGCAGCATCAAATCCCAGCCAGTCGTTTCTCGTCAGTTCTTCTGGCGTCACGAATTGGAGAAGAGCCTTCATGGCAGTGTTGTCCGTCGTTGTCCTTGGTACGACAGTAGTGGGGGGTGCTATCTGCAAAATAATGTTTTTAATGCTACATTTTCACGCTTTCCGAGGCTTGCCAAACGCCTACAAGCTCCAAGCATGAAACAGCACACATGGCAGACGTGTATAGTCGGGGTCAGAAAAGGTTCGTCACTTTTCGACTCTATGTCAACGAGTTAAGGTCGAAAGGTGACGCACCTTTTCTTACCCCGACTATACCGTAAAGTTGCTTTGGCGCTTTCTGTGTGGCTTGCGCCTAAAACGGAACTCAACGTAAGATGATAAGGGTCATATGTATATGTATATGTAAAAGCATCAGGAAAAAAACGCGAATGGAAATTTTGCTACTAAGAAATAACGATTCTGGTAAATTGGTCTAATCAGTTGCTTTTTAGCCAGACAGACGATTCCCCTTACGCCTCGTACGTATTGTACATCTCCACTTCATGTAAGGACTGTGGTGACCTATTAATTACTACCTAAAATAGTAGATTGTTCAACAAGGGAGGAAAATAACCAATATCACACGAGGTTACTTGACACCCGAGCACAGCGAGGGTGGCAATATTTCGAGGGTGATATTGGTGTTTTTCCCGAGTCAAACACTCTGCTTTTCATTTCGACTACAAGGAAAGTAAGAAAATATAAGTATAAATAAATAAAAATGTCTAAACCGGTCAATATGATCGTTGTAAAATATTTCAATAGAGTTTATTGCTAAGCAATAATTAATTTAACAAAATTTAATATATTCTACACAATAATCAATGAAAACAGTAGATAAAGTAGGTATTTTAGTAAATTTATTTGTAAAATAAGTAAATAACCAATTAGAACCAAGGAGTTAAGCTGTATAGAGATAGGCTGTGTGGACATATAACATTGTCGTTTACCGTGTTTTTTTTTCTTAATATTTTTTAACTTTTCTGGTTTAAGTCACTAAATAAGAAACTAATTTAAATTAATAATTTAATTTAATAATATTTCACTGGCATTATAAAATTTGTAATACGATTAATTGAGAAAAAAAAACTCAATACTTAATTTATTCCATGTATATGCCGTAATGTTTGGCTGAATGCGTATGCGTTCCATTGACAGCCAATGCCTTTATTTTTTTTAATTCATATCTACCCTAGGGAAGAAAATAATAGTTATCCTCCCGTATGTCAGATATGATTTGCCTCACTTTCCGAGTATGAGAGATGAAAAAATATTATATTCTTGTAATTACCGTTGGTACAAGGCTGTCATCGATGACTGGAACGTATATCGTACCCTGAAAATTACATACGAAATTAGAAAAAATCATATAGAGCTCAGTTAGAGCCATAAAAGCATATATGAGTCTGACAGAGCACAGTTCTCCTCTCAGAATGGGAGGGTTTGGGCCTTAGTTTCCAAACGGGCCCGGTGCGGGTTGAGATCTTCGCGTACACATTAGATTTCTGCTCAGGTTTCCTCACATTTTCTTTCACCGTAAAGCTCACCGCGAAGCCACGATCCTCTGCTTGAGTGACCATACGTCAAACCGCTAGCCCGCAACGGCTATTATCTTACTATTTTAGATTTAATTCTCATTTCTGTTACCATATTGTTGTAGATTGCCTCAGGCCTCAAACATCAAAATAAAAGCCATTGTACAGAATGAAAATGAGATAGACTAAAACAAACTCACATTTACGATGACGTTGAAGTTTCTTCCAGTGTCCATGTCCTGTGAACATACCCTTGTTATTATAATTATGACCTTAAGGGCTTAAAAAGGGAACGATATGAATATAACTTTACATGAACACATTGTTAGTCTAAATCTTTTTTTGGTGCCGTATCTAAAGGGACCTTGCTACTGAGATCCGCTCCCATTACAGGATCCGCTGTCTGTTAGTCTGTCTGTCACAGAGTTCTACCTCTGGATCATAATAGCTAGACACTTGAAATTTTCACCAATTACGTATCACAGTGACCGCTATAACAACAAAAACCTAAAAATAAAATAAAGTTAAAAATTAAAGGGGGTCGTCATACAAGAAAAGTGTTTTTTCAACGGTTTTAAGATTTGACTCCGGCCACGGTTGCTAGGCAACGCGACACCGGCAGGTTGCTAGGCACCGCGAGCGACCCTATCGTCGTATCCTAGGAAAAGGGGCGTAATCGCCATTAATACTGTTTTCCTCTTCTTTGATATTCGAATTCTACGATTTTTTTTACATCTACTGACCTAAAAAATAAGACCCTATCATTTCATTTGGAAAAGTTATTCAAGTTTTTCAAATTAGCCACAATTGCAGTGGCTCCAATTCCTTCATCGAATAACGCCGCTATAGCCGTAAGAGCCGTATTCCGCGGAGAGTTGAAGCGCGGGGAGCTTACGCCACCGGCCGCGGGCGCCATTACGCCCTTTACACACGGAGCGTTTGCGCAATAGCAATGGTGTATGTTTTAGCAAAAATTAATAGTGTTAGCCGTAAATTGTGTGTTAAATTGGTTAAATCAAGATTTTAAATTACATAAGCAGACTCCGTGGAAACAAGCCACAAGTTAACGTTAGGTCCCGCTTCCACGGACATTTGGCTGGTGTCGCTATGATCGTTACGCCTGTTTTCGATGGAAATAATTTTAAAACGAGATAATTTAGTCAAATATGTAAAAAAGAAGAGTATTAAGCAAAAAAACAAGTTTTATAGATGTAATATTAAACGAATAACATCAAATGATACCGTCAATAATGCCTCACATTAAAATACATTACGGTTCTTTGTACACGTAAAAAGCCTTAACAGACGTTATGCCCGTTTAAAAAGTGAAAAAAAAATTAGCTTTTACAAAATTTTGTCATTTTAATGTACAGGAAGGAAATATACCAATTTTTTGAAATTATGGAAAAGAGAGGGAGGAAAGAAATTGGAATATACTTAGGGAGAACTTCTGGCGTTATAGCACAAATTCATGCTGATTCATCAAGCTCTGCAATCTGCAGACGCAGCATCTGCGACGATCTTTGTAGCCATTACTACCAGAACAATTTTCTTTACAATCCATCCAGAAATTTCAGGATACTTCGTTGGCATTGCAAGATAATTTGCCTAGCAACCATGTCTCTCAAGTTGCTGTCCATTAATTTTTGATTTATCGGTACAAAAAGATATGAAGGCACAAAGCAATAAAGTAGTTATTAATAGAGTAAAATTTTTCGGCCACAAGCCATATTAAACAAGTGTCGCCAGCAAAAAGACCAACCACTTTTATCATTGATTCATCAATTGTTGACAGCAGCGAAATACTGAAAAATTATTCTGATGACACATTGTCGTTGAAAGCCCTAAGTAATAGTTCAGTTTTCTAATTTCTTCGGTTCCTTAAACAGTTCAGTTGGATGCCAGTTTTAGTGAAAGTCCACATTTATCTCGAAGAAATTATGAATATAAAAGGAAAAAAAATAGTAATATATATACGAGAAATTGCCTTTAAGTGCCTGGAACAGAAAGGACTAGATATCAACGTCAACGGCGAACACATCACTCTCTTCAATTTGCTGACAATATTGATGGAGAAAGTCAGTATGATACTCAAAGGCCTCAACCGAGTCTCCCTACGGATAGGCCTCAGAATGAATATGAACACGACGAAAATCATGTTTTATGTCCATGTGGCCCCCTAACCACGTTATGGTTGAGAGTTCGATTCGACTTAAGACAAACTGTCCAATTTGGAAGGTTAAACTTCGAAAATGAGGACAAAATCGTCGAATTCAACTCGGATGGACAGCTTTCGGATAACTCCGCAATGTCTTTTCGTCTGAACTACCACAGTGCTCAAGAATAAAAGTCTTTAACCAGTGTGTGGGTGAATAGGCTCAGATCAGAGTCGCTCAACGAGCTATGGAGAGGGATATGCGCGAGGTTGCTCTAGGTAATCGAATCAGGAATGAGGAGATTCGTAGAAGGACAAGGGTCATCGACATAACCCAACGGATTAGCTCGTTAAAATGGCAATGGACAGGTCATATAGCACGCAGAACCGTTAGTCGTTGGGATCGAAAAGTTCACGAATAGAAACCATGAACTAGCAAGCGCGGCGTTGGACGTCCACCAACGAGATGTACGGATGATCTGGTAAAGACCGCAGGTTCACGGTGGATGCAAGCCGCTTCCAACTGTAATGATCGGGTATCAATGAGGGAGGCCTATGTCTAGCTGTGCACGTCTTTCGGCTAAAATGATGATGGTGATGAAAATCATGTTAATATTTATTAAAGTGATCAACGCAAATTTTATTTTACAAGTATTAGCATTTATGTCAGCTCATATATTTTATACTAGCTGTTGCCCGCGACTCCGTCTGCGAAGAATACTTTTATCGCTATCCCATGGGAAGTATGCAATTTTCCGGTATAAAAACTACCCTATGATAACATTAATCCTATGGCCTGAAACTATCTCCATTCCAAATTTCATGTAAATTCGTTCAGCCGTTATTGCGTGATTGAGTAACAAACATCCAAACATCTTCATAAATTTTCATATTAGTAAAAAGTAGTAGGATTAAATTCGACTAAAAACATATCAGACATAATTGAAGAAAGCCCTAAATGCGTTTAAGACCATCTTTTTCACGACGATCAAAGACATTATGGTGCTTACGCCCTTATTCCTTGTGAAAAAATAAACGTTTGGTTTAAATTAGCGTGGAAAAAAGAATTAAGGGACATATTTTATACAAATAACTTGAATAATAAAAATAATATTTATCTATATCAATTGTAAGGTATTAAGTATTCTTAGTTTTTAGTTTCAGTTCATAAGCTTCTACGCTGATTTTTTTAAACAGTTTAAACCGTCTCCTGTAAAATCAACTTTTCGTAATTACGCCCCTTTTCGTAGGATACGACGCTATGCTGTTAATATTTAAGTAACATTTAGATACTCACCGTTACTTTGGCTATGCCGTCTTCCACTTTGGCCTGAAACGCAATGTAAACCAAAATATGCATTAAAATAAAATAAAATATGTAACACACATCATCACGCCTGTATCCCAAACATACATTTACGTTTCAGGGCTACATTTAGCATTTTAGATTTAATGTTAGATACCTAAAAGTGGTACAATACAATAGTGCACAGGTTGCTAGCCTATCGCCCTATATACAGATGTAGTGCAAGATGCAAGCGTTTGCCTTTGGAATCCAAAAGTTTAATGGTTACTTGACCTGAAATGTGTTTTTAACACAATCATTTTTAATTATTGTGACATTGGAAGACATCTCCAATATTTTTATTTTTTCCTTTTTAATTTTTTTTTTGACGGTGGAAGCATTCTACACTTCCACTTAACGTAGATATAGTTAAGATGTAGGTATTGTTTTAGTTTTTTAACTAAGGGACCCAATACATCCCTGTATTGTTTTTTTATATAATTATTTTTTTTATTTACTTAATTCTATATTTGTATGATTTTTTTAATTTGTAATTTATTATATTTTGATTTGAAAAGATGACTTTCTGCCAAGTTTCTTGCGGCGCATTCTTCTTGGCAATGATGGTCCTTACGAAAGCGCTGGTAGTTTAAAAAAATGACATGTAAAAGAGCCCTTTGCGGCCTACTTGCAGAATAAACGTTTTGATTTTGATTTTTTGATTTTGATGACTTTCCATCAGGAAAACTCAGATCTCAATCGGAATACGATGGGGCGACAGAACAGTCAATCAATGATTGTATTAAATGAGTGACGTTTTCATATCCATTAATATGGAACTTTATTGTTTAGTGTCAAATGTCAAAGTGAAAAAAGTAAGATGGCTACAGTACCCGGCCATGAAGATTGCACATCGGTCTTTGGAACAAGACTCGGCAAATGTCGGCTTTGTAGAGCGTTGTCGCACGCTACTTATTTATTTATTTATTTATTTTCGGAGAACCAACAGCTACAAATTACAGAGTAGGTTAAACATGTAATAACATAGGAGCCAATTATAGGATCTCACAAATAGAACCAAGCAAAAAAAAAGAAAGAAAGTACGCGAACAATCGCAAAGTTGTGCCACACAAATTTTGATACAAAAAGATATCAGAACTAATCTCTATACAAAAATAAAACATATTAGTAAAAAGCACTACAAGTACTTACAAGTAATGTGTGACAACGCTCTACGAAGCCGACATTTTGCCGAGTCTTGTTCCAAAGACCGATGTGCAATAGCGTTGTGTAAATCCTGCTTTTTAAATGAGGATGAGGGAGTAACTCGTTTTGCCTCGCGAGGTACCCCTAATTTGAAGTGATGTGAGGTGTGAGGAATTAAAACGATCGCAATTCGCAATGAGTTGAATGAGTAAGTGAGCAGCGAGGCGCGCGCATCGTTGCCGCTTCGTATAGTGAGTTATCTGTGCTCGCGCCTCGCGCCTCGTTATCTGTGCTCGCACCTCGCGCCTCGTACTCTGACTCATCACTAATGTGCAATCTTTATGGCCTAATTGAGAGAGCACGATAATTATACGAACTTTTCCGATAAAGTACGAAGGAATCATCTGTCCTTAACTTAACCTAAGCTATATCCTTAGTCGCTGCTTACGAAGAACTGGAGAGGTGTCATTCTAAACATGACACCCCAGGGGCAGGGGTAAATAATATACAATAATTAATTTAAGTAGGTACTTTACTGTTTTCTGCTATTTTTTTTTTCTAAATTAAAATCAATTGCAAAAAATGTATGTACGATATGTTCAGAAAGGCTGTACTTATTTGGCTAATTCTATTTTATTTTGTTTATAAAATGACAGTAGAAGGCTTGTGTAAAATAAAATATTTGAAAAATTGTACGGAAAAGTAAAAAAGTTTTTTTCTCACCGATGACATCGGCACCCATTTAATAGGTGTATTGAAATCATCCTACAAAAAATAAAACAAATAGTATTAGTACCAAACATACTTAAAAATAATCGACTAAACTCACGATTATAAGCAACGGTGGCACCGATTCGATACCGTATACAGTTACCCCAACAGCCTCAGTATAGTACCCCAGTTTCCCGCTGCCCCCGCGCAGGCGCAGCGACAGGTGACTTGACGCCATGCGTGGGGAGTGTTATAGGTAACGCCATCAGAGTTGAAGTCACGCACACAACAACACGTCATGTAATGACAGCGGGATTTTGACATTTATTCGTACCGATAGCAAGTTCAACAGACCCAGCATAGAATTACAAGATTGACTAAAAATTTCTTTAAGAATAATTTAGGAAAATACATCTAGTTCAAACAAAACAGAAAATAAAATATTTTGATCTATTTTATATAAATCAGATAAGCATATTTTTCGCTATTTATAAAATACCAATTTTTTTCTTGCGAATATTTCTTATCAGTTTCAAATTGTTTTATTTCAAAAATAGGTTATAAGAAAAAAGGAAAATTATAAAATTATTATAGTATTTCATCATAAGATCATATAACTCACATTTTCATTCACTCAGTAATTTCATTCATTCATTATCTTTTTTGCAATCAGTAGGTACTTTATGTAGCTGTGCGTGTAATCATTCGTCCCTACTCTCGTGGCGTTACCTATACCGTCGTGAACGCGCTCACCTTTGAAAAAGCTCTTCCGAAAGACCGAATCTAGTTAGACCATTCCTGACTTACATTCGCGAGTTGAGCCGTTTAATTTATTAGTTTTATTAATCACTAGCTTTTGCCCGCGACTCCGTCCGCGTGGAATTTTATTAGTAATTTGGGCAGCTTATTTTATTTATCCAATTTGCTTTTTCATCAATTATGGCCTCCTTAGTTCCTCGATATCAAAAAATTACCCCCCCCCCCCGCACCCTTCCCCGTGCTCACATTCACCACCATACTCCCAAGTCAAGCGTGCCTATAGAAGTTTTACTTCAAAAACCCCCGATTTTGAAACATTCTTCATTGGTGCTCTGCTCCTATTGGTGTTAGCATGATGATATATAGCCTATAATAGCCTTCCTCGATAAATGGACTCTCTAACACTGAAAGAATTTTTCAAATCGGAGCAGTAGTTCCTGAGATTAGCGCGTTCAAGCAAACAAACAAACTCTTCAGCTTTATAATATTAGTATAGATGTTTCACTCTTAGGGCGATGGAAAGGACTATGCTCGTAGTTTATCTGCGGGATCACATTAGAAGAGCTAAAAAGACACCGACATACTTGTAGCTTGAAGAATCGTCGTACTCAAGTTGCGTACTACTGTACTGAACCTGTGAGCTACATCCTCGGCCTCAAGTGACATGAAGGTGCTGATCACTTTTAATATTAGTAAAAAATACATAAAATTCAACTTACTTTATCAGGCAACATCCTGTATGGTTCCTGTTTTTAAAAAATGTCATAATTATTAAATAGTTCTTTACTTCACTAAAAATACGAAATACGAAAGCCATGAGCGGCCTGCCTGGCAGATCGCCCACTTCGCGGTAAGCGGTTTCGCCATCAGAGGTTATCAGCAAAGAACAGTTCGTCACAAAAAAAAAGTGTCACTTGTATTTTTATATGAATAATTATTTTTGAAGTGAAACTTCTAATGCGACTTCCAACAAGGTCGCGTTAAACGTTTAACGCTACCATGGAGAGGGTATGAAAGCATTAGTATATGTACCTGCCGAAGCAAGTACACTTGGTACACATCTCGCATTGTATATAATTATACTAACGGATGTTAAAAACTTCGATAGTGCGATGCAGAACTCATACTGTCTGTGCAAATGTATGAGACTTGATAAAAGCACCATCTTGTGAGTAATTTAAACACATAGATGCATAAGTAAATTTCTTTAAATTTAGTTCTTTAAGTTATTGCAATAAGGTTCATATTGATGTATAAGTGCCTTTTTCATTTCCACATTACGAAGTTTCACTTCTTCGGCACGGAGGAACTGCACGCACCATTTTTTTCAAATCGTCACAGTTACCTTTCAGGGCCAAAGTAACGCCACTTCACTGTAATCGTTTAACGTCCGTAAAAACTAGTATACTTAATATGGGTATGTATTACAATACCGAAGTACGAAAGACCGAATGTATTAAAACATCGAATGGGTCAAAAGACCGGCACGATTTTTTCCTGAAACCGTAAACTTCTCAGAATTTATTAAAACGGCATCATACAGAACCCATTAGGTTAGGTTAGGTTTGTTTTATAAAAATTTTAAAAAGTTAACGGTTTCAGAAAAAAATCGTGTCGGTCTTTTGACCCATTCGATGTTTTAATACATTCGGTTTTTCGTACTTCGGTATTGTAATACATACCCCTTAATATAAATTTGATTTACCGGAGTAGCTCGTGGTGCGTACTCGTACATTTCTGGTGGTGGGCCCAATTTAATCGTATTATAATTATCCAACTGTAATAAAATAGAAACTTTAATAAAGTAGAGCCTCATTTTTAGACCGTGCAGGAAAAATCACTTATAAATCCTCATCGTCATCTTTACAGGCTTTTTATTAACTTGCAATGTATCTATGTATGTATAGTCGGGGTAAAAAAAGGTTCGTCACTTTTCGACCTTAATTCGTTGACATAGAGTCGAAAAGTGACGAACCTTTTCTTACCCTGACTATACCTTTGTATGTATGTATGTAGGGTTCAAATCTTGGAAGTCGAATTTGACCCACTTCCAGTTGTCGGATTCACTTGAAATTTGGTATACTTACCTACTTATGTAAGTTGGATGACAATGCAAGTACAGTCAACCAAAAGTACAGTCAGCGAAAAATCTGACATTCAAAAAAGAATTTTTAACAAAAGTTTTTGTATACAAGCTTTTTATTGACTTGCAGTGTAAATATGTACTCGTATGTATGTAAGGATCAAATCTTGCAACCACCCACTTCCCGGTTTCAGATTGAGCTACAATTTTGCATACATGTATAAATTGGATGACTACGCAATATTATTATGATATGGAGCTGATCTGATGATGGAGCTGGAAGGTGGCCATAGGAATTCTGTAATAAAATTGCATAACTGCATCTAGTTTGGGCTCGTTTGGTTCGTCATGACGAATACTTTGGTCCTAGATGGTAACTAGGGGCAAAAAGTACAGTCAGCAAAAAACTTGTACCTATTTTTAACAAAACTTATTTATATACGATCTGCTGCCCGCGACTCCGTCTGCGAAGAATTCGTTTATCGCTATCCCGCGGGAACTATGCAATTTCCGGGATAAAAAGTATTCTATATGTTAATCCGGATTATAAACTATCTTTGTGCCAAATTTCATCACAATCTGTCACAACCGTTTTAGCGTGAAAGAGTAACAAACATCCATCCATCCATCCATACTTACAAACTTTTGCGTTTATAATATTAGTCGGATTACCTCTTTCTGAGGATCTTTGTCAGGTGCAGGCATTGGATCATTACGGTCCACTTCAGATGAAACCCATTGTTGATCCGGCTGGCTCGGCCCTCTTGCCAAAGCATCAGTGTATGGATTGGCCCCCTCTTGAAGAAATGGCATTGGACCTGTTCTGCCTATTTGAGGTTGATATAACTGCGTTGGACCATTTCCAGTCATTTGAGGAGCTGGTCTCGATTGAGGAATCGGCATTGGGCCATTCGCACCCATTTGGTAAGCGGCTCCCGGTTGAAATAACGACATCGGACCATTTCCAGCCATTTGAGGAGCTGGTCTCGATTGAGGAAAGGGCATTGGACCATTCCCACCCATTTGATAAGCGACTCCCGGTTGAGATAACGACGTCGGACCATTTCCAGCCATTTGAGGAGCTGGTCTTGGTTGAGGAAACGGCATTGGACCATTCCCACCCATCTGAGGCATGACGTCCTATCGAAAAAAAAGCATTACATTATTACTACCTATCTAACGAAAGATCCCTCGTCGGGTAACTAGAATTGAAGGCATATCCATCAATGGATGCTGCTAACCAACAACATGTACAATCCACACGATCATAATTTTTTAAAATGGCATCTAAAGATCAATAGGGATATTTCAGTTTGTTTTTTTACGTATTAAATGAAAGTATTATTTTTACAACGATAGTATTTTTCACTATTATGTGGAATGAACGGCTTTATTACACTTAAGTTTACTGTGAAATTATGATAAGTAACATAACTCTTTTTTTTTAAATGTAGAAGAGACAACAAGGTACAATTCCGTATTCAAATCTAAATTTTCGAGTTTTTGTGGATGGACCCGGTTATTACTTATCAGCATCTAGATGCCTTAAACTTTTCACATATATTAAGAGTAAGAATGGAAATAAGAAAGTGCTGTACCTACCTGCTGTCAAGTGGTCTTCGCTGCTCATATGAAATTGCAGCGTCACAAGAATCGCATAATCGTTGGTAACCAAGAGGGATAAATTCCTATGCTCGTAACTTTCCCAGTGGTTTTACTTTTCACATCGAAAGACAGTACAAGTAAAAAAAGGCCAGTTACAGTAAAATTACATTTAGTTTACCACTGACAGATGGTTTGCCTTCATTTCATATTCAACTTTAACAACCTACAAATAAAGCCAATTTTAGAATACTGTTACCAACGTTTGCAGATTTTGTAATAGCTACTTTATTTGTATGGTGTTAAAGTTGGAAATGAAATGAAGGCAAGCCATCTGTCAGTGTTAAACTAAAAGCAAACGTATTGTATATGGTGGTAACGATTAGACAGAGCACAGTTCTAGCACCAGCAAAACTCGCTAATGTTACAAACTAAGTGGACATTGGCTTCTTATCTGCACGCATTATTTCACCAGGGAAGCCTACTAATAATTCTAATTGATTGAGATCACGTAATGTAAGTACATGGATGATGGTGTAACGCCAAAGGATTACAGATGTGTTAAGTGCTAAAGCGCTAAGATAGAATACCTCTTGTGTCGGTTTGCTAAAGTAATTCGCTTCTACAAATTATCTATTTATGCGTGTAGTTTATGCAGCTTATCGCTTATGAACAGTTTATCTATCTGTGTGGCGTTCCGGGTATTACCGACGTGCTGGCTGAAAATCAGCGCTGTAGCGTTATAAACGCCTCAGCCTTACGCTGAGCCAGTGTCGAATTTACAAACGCAATGATACACTTTAACTTTAGCCTTCGTATTGCCCTTTTGTAAAAATATTTTTGTGTCTTGTGTTGTTATAAATAAATGTATTTTCTTTCTTACTTAACGGCGTCTAAAATTTTGTAGTAGCACAAATTATGTCGAAAAATAGTCCGATTGATGACCAATAAAAAGTGGTAAAAAATCAGAGTACCATATAGAATCATAGTCTTTATTTAATTGATTTAAACGGAGGTAGACCTTCAGTTCCAGGCCCAAAAATAGTATATCATAATGCGTGTATTTTAAATTTATTTAAATGGAGTTAGCCCTTCAGTACGAGGCCCAAATTTTGGTTTATCATAATTCATATGTGGCAAAGGCTGAAAAAAAGTAATTATAATGAAAAGAATACCAAAGAAATATCTTATCGCGTTGTTTTAAATTGGAGAACATTCCGTTTTCGTGGCCAAAATTAATTTTATACTTCATCATGTGCGTCTGCCTGTCTGTATTTTTTATGTCACAGACATTTTACTCGGAGTAGGAAATTGATTTTTTTTTATTTCAAAATAATGGTATAAGTATTCAGTAATAGCTATCAAGGTTTACTTACCGCCGACATCTCAAAAACCTAATAGATAGAGAGACTTCAATACCCCTTTCTACGAGTACATTTGAATAATTTGATATATTTACCGGTAAAGGTCTTTGTGCGGATTCTGCAGACTTGTCACCCATCCCAGAGTAAGGGGATTGCATGTAATCCATAGCACCCATTGGAGGATAGTCTCCTTGTTGGGAA
The DNA here is from genome assembly GCA_947563465.1 of Archips xylosteana. Classification (NCBI taxonomy): domain Eukaryota; kingdom Metazoa; phylum Arthropoda; class Insecta; order Lepidoptera; family Tortricidae; genus Archips; species Archips xylosteana. Next base: position 8,909,766 of record OX387369.1, read on the forward strand.
TAATCTCCTTCTTGGGGATATGGCATTGGACCCCCATTACCCATTTGAGGATAAACCCCTGGTTGGGGTGCTGACATTGGACCATTGAAAGTCGGCGATGGTCTCTGAGGAATAGCTCCTTGATGAAGAAATGCCATTGGACCATTACTGCCCATTTCAGGATAAGGCCCTCGTGGCATAGGAGCTGCACCGCCCATTTGAGGAAAAGACCCAGGTTGGGGTACTCTCAAAGGAGCCCGGTAGGCCGTAGACTTAGGAAAACCTCCCATCTGAGGAAACTCCCTTAGCTGGTCCTTTGGATTATTACTGCCCATTCGAGGAGCAGTCTCTTCCCTGAAGTATGGAATTGCATCAGTGTGACGCTCTTGACTTAAAGAGCTTTTCCGATATGACCGCGATCCCTTCCGACGACGTGCGTGAGGACCAATACCGTCATCAGCGGCCGCAACATACGTCTAAAAAAAGAAAATTGAGACCTCATGGTAATTAAATACAATGACGAGCAAAAATAAAGGGTCGGTTACAAAAATGACGATAACTACAAAACCCGCTGTGATAGCTTCTTCGAGTAAAATGAGTTTAGTAAAGAGTTTATTTTCATTTAAACTTTTTCTTGTTAAGAATAAAACTTTTTACTAAACTCATTTTACTCGAACAAGCTATCACAGCGGGTTTTGTAGTTATCGTCATTTTTGTCACCAACCCTTTATTTTTGCTCGTCAGTGTAGATTAATATTCGTAATTATTCATCGTGTTTCACGAAATTATTATTTTTTAAATATTCTTTATACAGTTGTCATTTTGAGGTTATTTCCACGCCCTAAAAAAGGCTTCCACAAACCGAAGCGCAGGGCGCTACGGAGCGTCCGCAGCGCGCTTTGGTCTGTGGAAAACTTTAAAATTGTCTGATAATAGCGATATAGCGATAATCCTCCATTCACAACACCGTGATTGGCAATTTAGGGGTTTCCAAAATAATTAAAAAAAAATTACTTTAATCCCTAGAAATAAAAAAAGAGCTTTAGTCCCGATATGCAGAGACTAAAGTAACATTTTAAGAGCATGAGAAGTGAATTTTGTTTTTTTAGTGTTATTTTAGGTACTTAGAAATATTTTTAATATTTGTCCATGTATTCGTACAGCCAAGAAAATGTATAGTGAACAAAAAACACTTTTTTTTTAGAAAAAACTGATAGTAATGTTGTTTACCTTCTCTTCGGATTTTTTTGGTTTTGGTTGATTTAACGGTCCAGTAGCCATCCTGAGTTGCGCTTCCTAAAAACGATTATTAATTAACTAAAATCTTTTATTTTCCTACTCCTTGTGACAGTAGCAAAATCAAAGTCAAAAATATATTGATGAATTGAATGATTGTCATTTTTATTTTTTTAAATTGTATGGGTTCTAAAAAAATGCCTTAATAAATACATTTATTATTATTATTCTTATTCTATAGCAAGCACTTATGAAAATCGAAGAATCTACCACTGGTTCGGAAAAACCCTGTTTTCAAACAGACCTAAGTACAGTTTTATTTAATTAAGTACATTTAAGTATTTAATAGTATGTGTCGTGGTATAGTGGAAATTGAGTTAAAATACCGAAAAAAAAATCTGCAAATTGTTTTTTTTTGTACAATAAAGAGTTTACTTGTTATAAAATTAAGCTAACCTAACCTAATGGGTTGCGTATGATGCAGTATTAATAAATCCTGAGAAGTTAACGGTTCCAGAAAAAAAAACCATTCGACATTTTAACTTTCGATATTCAGAACCGTGCCCAATTTTGACAACAACCAAATAAAGTAAAATTTTATTCCATACCCTCATTTTCGTTCTAGCCTTATTCATTACATCGGATACAGGAATCTGTACAAAAAAGTTATAAGGGTGAATCAACTGTTACATGTTGTTTACTCAGTTCCCAGTGGTCCAAGTGACATCTTCATACTGTTTCATAGAAAAATGCTTACGTTGTCCAGGGGCTAAATTCAGGAACGGGGGTTTGGTAGCGGTAATTCAATCGTTTGGGTTGGGTTTGGTTTGAACTGCTATTCAGGGACGCCAAAAATCACTGGTTTGCGAAAGGTTTGGGCTGAGTTTGGGATGATTATTTGTTCAATTATTTATTTATTTACAAAGCGAATTATTTATTTATTTATTGAGTGATGACTTATGGCACTGAGACGTGGCCGCTAACGATGGGTCTTATAAGGAAGCTCAAGGTCACTCAGAGGGCGATGGAGAAGGCTATGCTTGGAGTTTCTCTGCGGGATCGCATTAGAAATGATGAAATCCGCGCGAGAACTAAAGTCACGGACGTAGCTCGAAGAATCGCTAGACTTAAGTGGCAGTGGGCAGGGCACATCGCCCGTAGAACTGACGGCCGATGGGGCCGAAAGGTTCTCGAGTGGCGTCCGCGGACCGGAAGACGCAGTGTAGGTAGGCCTCCAACAAGATGGAGCGACGACCTGGTGAAGGTAGCGGGAACGCATTGGATGCGGATGGCGCAGGGCCGATCTGTTTGGCGAGCCTTGGGGGAGGCCTATGTTCAGCAGTGGACGTCTTTCGGCTGAAATGATGATGATGATGAAAGCGAATTAACAGGAAAATAAGGCTCATCCCTAGCTCAACCCATTCCTATCCTCTCCCAAACGATTGAATTACCGCTCGCAAATCGTATTGGGCCGTTCCTGTATTTAGCCCCTGGAGACAAAATTTGCGTAACCATAGCAACAAGTGGCAAGAAAAAGTTGATTCACCCATAAATATCATCAACCAAAGTCAGGTGGGCATCATTTCAGCTGAACACGCCTCCCCCAAGGATCGCCAAACAGACCGGTCTTGCGCCATCTGCATCCAACGGGTTCACCAGGGGGGCACACTTACATATATCATCACTTTTCATGCGACTACAGCGATCTCTGGTGTTTGCCGAAGAACTAAATTAGCGGCCATTTTGGTTGACTTGTCAAACTTGTCAGTTGTCATTCATCGGCCATGGCCATGGCGTACCAAATTGTACGGTCAAGGACTTTAATTGATAGGCCACTTGCCAATGTTCGTATTTTAGCCGTATAATGCAAATCGGGTTTAGCCGCTTATACTTCGTATAATGCTGATTTGAATTAGACGGCTAAAATACGAATAGTGGCAATTAGGCTATCAATTAAAATCCTTGACTGTACATTGCTATAGGTACGCGTATCTATAGCTGTACATCACTACCAACATATAAATATAGATAGGTATATATCTATAGATACGTCACATTAGTTCTTGAGCTGCCGTAGGGCGGCAGCACCTTCTATACATGCATTTTTGACCATAGAGTTGCCACTCTTGTTCATATAATATTACAATACTCTTTGGGGTTCACGCAACCTTAACCAGATTGGGACCGTGCACGACGGTGGCGCCGCGTAGCGTTGACAACATTTTCTCCTCATTTACTTCCAATTTTTGCCATGTTGTGCGCTGCGATCGTTTTCTGTACCTACCCCACCACCCGCTTCGCACATAGCCAATAAGTATTGTCTAACATGTGGACGCTTGCCCTCGCTTTCACCATCTCTTTCTGTCACGGTCTCATACCGTTTGACAGAAAGAAATACTGAATGTGATAACAAGCGTCAGCTCGTACGACAATAAGCGTACAGGTCGCTGCTCTATCTTATAAAAAGTTGTTGGTGCTGTCGTTGTTTTTTACCCAACAAGTGAGCGTCACGAACGACTAAAAGAGGATGTTCTTATATTCCCAACACAGTGGCTATGCGAAGCGCCCTCTCGATCCGATGGGCCTCTCGCCGTGAAAGATTCTCGTTTTTTTCATCATCATATTTTTTTTTTCATTTAAAGTGTAGTGCGCCATCATAGGGTCTCGCGAAATATATTTTGCCCACGCTGAACGCAGCTCTCGCGCCACCTACGATTTGCCACCTTATTTTAAAGATTATTCTTTAGTATAAACTTTCACTTAGTCATCATACAAATGGCTACCTGCTACCCGAACTTGAACCTGAAATCTCAAACTTCATAGTCAAGGTAGTTCATTAACCACTAAATAAATGTAAGCATTACCTAATTTAAACTTTCTTACAATTAAGCATTCTTTTTTTCCTTACTTTTCCTCCAGCTTTTTTATCATTTGTTTCCTGAAAACAATTTAAACATAAGCTCAAAAATTGTCGACTGTTACGTTTTTTTTGCATAATTATTCTTTGTAATTTTATCATAACGTCATAAAGTCATAAGCTATAAAGGCCACCACAGACCGCAGCGCGGGGTGTGCGCGCAACGCCGAGGAGCTGGCCCAGCGCGTTGTATAACACTGAATCACGCTGCGCCGCACTGCCGGTGTGTGTCACCGTATATATGATTCAGTGTTATATAACGCACTGGACACGATCCGTCGGCGTCGTGCGCACGCCCCGCACTGCGGTCTTTGGTGGTCTTAAGTCTTACTCATTATATCTTAATTATATTAACAGAATCCATTTCAAGGTTCCTGGAATTGCAGCCGCAATTCTTGCCTGGACTACCATTAGATAGACAAGTGAAAATAAAACCTTTTTGCATTTTCACCAAATTATACAGTTAGCGATAAAATAAACCTGAGTGAGGTTACCTTTGTAATTTGGTCTCGCACATTCCTCTAATATAAATAACAAATGGTACCGACTCCAAAAAAACACGAAATAACTTTGTACTGATCTGTTTAAAGTATACTTCTCTACTTCTGAAGTAGTTAACAAACATGTAAAAATACTATAAATCTTTCTTTTTTTTGTAGTCACTTAAAAATTGTAAAAAAAAACAAATGTTAAAGGAATTATCAGTAGAAATCCACCTGGTTAGGAAACACGGGGCTTTCATTCTTCACAGGTTGTTCGGGCCAATACATATTCATCTGAAATAAAATAAATTACGCACTCTAATAAAACTATTAATAAATCAAACCTATAATAAAACCTGTTCAAACTAAGAATTAATTTACAATTTTCTGCATGTATTACTGTTTTGCATGAAATTTTTCTCTAAACATTCTAGTTACCTGCTTATAAATAGAGGAGCGGTATCTACATGTATTTTTTATTACCCTTAAGAAATAGAATAAATATTTTTTTTTTAATTTTTATTTTGCCTTTTTTCACCTGAAATATTTTTCCCAGCTGATAAATTTCCTAAGCGTTTTTTTTTCTGAAACGGTAACTGTTCAGGATATTATTATATATATTAGTACTATCCTGTAGATCCCTACAGGATAGGTTAGGTTCGTTTTATAACAAACTTGAAGTAATAATAGTTTCAGAAAAAACAGCTGAGAAATTAATCAGTTGAAAAATATATCGATAGTATTGCACTCTGTCAATTAGTACTGTCTCGTTCCGAGCTATTGATTCTATCGATATTTTTTGCCATCGAATTACTATCGATACATTATCGAGCGGCCACACTAGAGCATGGAATTATTCGAAACTCATGTTATCATTTATTCAAGCGTAAGCGCAAGACATTTATTGAATCAGGCGTTACTTTGCGGAGGTCCATATTAATGAACTAAAACAATTACCTACTTTGCTCACCCGCGACCTTACAATAGTTACGTTTATGCAAGAAATGTGTGTTCATGCAGTTCACACACATTTCTTGCATAAACGTAACTATTGTAAGGTCGCGGGTGAGCAAAGTAATTGTTTTAGTTCGCAAGACATTAACAGCATTCAGCAAAAAATTGTGTTCCAGAAGACATAAGATCAAAAATGCTTGCAACAAACCCCAGGGCTGGGGTTGGGGTCCTGTTTCCATGATTTAATTGGATTCTGAAACAAAAATACAGTATTTATATTTTTTTTAGGCTATAATCCCCACTGCTGTAATGAAATTACGATTTTTTCTATCAAGCAAACTACAAGTAATCGTGTTTCGAAAACTACTGGTCATTAGGGTGAGTCCTCAGATATCTTACACGTGAAGTATGAAGTATTGGGCCCCAGGCCCCCTCACTGACCTTATGAAACACAGGAGGAGTCCATGAGATGATTATTGAGTCCTGAGTCCAGAGTCCGGTTAATAAACCACTATTTTATTAACCCCCGACACAAAAAAGAGGGGTGTTATAAGTTTGACCGCAATGTGTGTGTGTGTGTGTGTGTGTGTGTGTGTGTGTGTGTGTGTGTGTCAGTGGCATCATAACTCTTAAACGGGTGAACCAATTTGGATGCGGTTTTTTTTTATTTGAAAGCTGGTTTCTTGGCGATGGTTCTTAGACCAATTTAGATGGTTCTTCAAAATCGGTTCAGCCGTTTCAAAGTTATAAGCTCTTTTGGTAGCTGCAGAAGGGATCTTAGACGCATAATGGGCATTTACTTTATTTTTAAACAATGTGCGACGAAATTGCGTTGGGGGTTTTTAAATTTTTTTCAACACATTTGCTCGTTAATTTACTCTTATTACACCACCGTTTTTAGTTTCATAATTCAGCATATTACCACGCTTGTGCTGTAAAAACATTACCGTACAAGTGCTGTAATATAAACTTTTTTTTAATTTGAGCAAAAGTTTTATGTCTAAGAACATTGAATATTTTCACGAATATTAAATTATTTTAGTGTTAAGATGACAAATAAACATTTTATTTCATCAAATTGTATATTTATAAACACAAATTAACTTAATTATCGTATTTACAAACATTAAATTTATAGTTTATTTTATTTTTTATACTTATTGCTGCTGCTCTGGCTGAACAGCCGTTTTTCTAGTGCCTTTATTGAACCTGCGCGCGCATCGAAAGTGCGGCGCGCGAAAAAAACAAAACTAGTGTGTCATTTTACGTAAATATTTGGTAAAGTTGCTGCTGTGTGGTTAATTACTATCAAAAACATCTACTTCAAATAGTGAAGACGAGCAAAATATTAATTCAACCCCGCCGGAAATACTTATCGAGGCACGAACGCGAGTGATAGCATAAACTGGCAAATAAATACAAGCCCAGCTCGTTATATCCATGTTGAAAACCACAGTAAAGACCAAAAATGAAGTTGGTAAACATATTATAATACTTAGTAACTTGACGGCATTTCTAAAGAGACATCCTGGCAGATCTATTGGTCGAAAGTCAAAGGTGTCGTCACCAACCGATGTTGAAAAGTTTTTAAAAGAAGCTCCGGACAGTCAGTACTTGACAACAAAGGTCAGTTGAACATTATAAATGTAAATTTATGTATCAGCTCTACAATTGCGTTAAGTACTATGGCAATACGTTCCTACAACTTTACTAATATACTTATTTGATCTCTTTGCAGGTTGCGTTAATATTCGGTATTACTGGTGCGTTTAGACGTCAGGAGCTCAATAAATATTACAACCAAGGATGTAGAAACCCACGGTGAAATGTTCCTTGTAAAAATTACAAAAATTACTAACAATACAAGTTTGTTTTTTTCCTCGCAATTGTGTTGAAAAACGTCGTATGCAACTCGTGTGCATTGATCATTACACCAACCAACCAACCAACCACCAACCAACCACCACCACCAATGACCAACGTAGCACACTTGTATCATAATGTACTATTAATTTATAGCTATCTAGATTCGCGTAGGTACTATCCATGTCTGTATACACAGTCCACAACTCCACTCTGCATGACCCGATCGCACCGCTCCAGTGGACAGGCAGCCGTATTCTTAGTCTTAGGCTGCGTTTCCACCAGAGATGTGCGAGGTAGCTAAGCGGTGCGCTGTGTAACGGTGTGAATGTTTCCGCCAATGATGTGCGACGTAGCTGAGCTCTTTTCAAATAAGCGGGCGGGGTGCGGTGAGGCGGGAGCGGAGCAACGCCGCCTTGCAACACATCCCTCGCAACTTATCCCTAGCAACACATTCCTCGCACACTTCTTTCCCTTCTTTTGTATGTACAAAAACCTCGCTCCGCTGAGTTGTTTCCACCAGAGCTGAGCTGAGCAAGGATATAAATAAATAATAAATAAATATCACGGGACAATTCACACCAATTGACCTAGTCCCAAAGTAAGCTTAGCAAAGCTTGTGTTATGGGTACTAGGCAACGGATAAACATACTTATATAGATAGATACATACTTAAATACATATTAAACACCCAAGACCCGAGAACAAACATTCGTATTTTTCATACAAATATCTGCCCCGACACGGGAATCGAACCCGGGACCTCAAGCTTCATAGTCAGGGTCTCTAACCACTAGGCCATCTGGTCGTCTAAATATGTAAATGAAGTGTTTCTATTGGTTCATGACAGACACATCCCTCGCACAGCTCCAGTGGATACGCAGCCTTTACTTTACCTGAAACGGGTGCGAGAGGAAATTTGTCCTCATTGCCTGGAAAAGAAAACAGTTTTATCTCCTGAGACACAGCGTTTTTCAAACATCAGTGCTTGAAGGGGCCATTCATAAAGTAGGTACGTCACACCCCCCTCGCTTGAAAAAAATGTGTGACGTACTTTATGGACGGCCCCGAAGCACAGGATTAGATTTTTTGTCAGTTTTGTGACGTTTTTTATACATACATTTTACATGGCTCGACACAAAACTAACACAAAAAAAAATATGGGAAATTAGGAATATTTTTTTACGAAAAGGGCACACTTTTTTGGAAATGCCCAAAAACTGTTTTAAGGATGACACTTTGACTAAATTATGACAGAAATGCAACAAAAAAAAACCGTGGGACGATTGACACCAATTGACCAACTCCCAAACTAAGCAAAGCTTGTACTATCATATGGGTACCAGACAACGGATAAACATACTTATATAGATAAATACATACTTAAACACATATTAAACATCCAAGACTCGAGCACAAACATTCGTATTTGTCACACAAATATCTGCCCCGACCGGGAATCGAACTCGGGACCTCAAGCTTTGTAGTCAGGTTCTCTAACCACTAGGCCATCCGGTCAAAATCAAATATTAATTCATCATCATCATCATTTCAGCCGAAAGACGTCCACTGCTGAACATAGGCCTCCCCAAAGGCTCGCCAAACAGATCGGTCCCGTGCCATCCGCATCCAACGCGATCCCGCAACCTTAACCAGGTCGTCGCTCCATCTTGTTGGAGGTCTACCTACACTGCGTCTTCCGGTCCGTGGACGCCACTCGAGCACCTTTTTGCGCCATCGGCCATCAGTTCTACGAGCGATGTGCCCTGCCCACTGCCACTTGAGTCTGGCGATTCTTCGAGCTATGTCGATAACTTTAGTTCTTGCGCAGATTGCATCATTTCTAATGCGATCCCGCAGAGAAACTCCGAGCATAGCCCTCTCCATTGCCCTCTGAGTGACTTTGAGCTCCCTTATAAGACCCATCGTTAGCGGCCACGTCTCAGTGCCATAAGTCATCACTGGCAACACACACTGGTCAAAGACTTTTGACTTGAGACATTGCGGTATATTGGATGACAAGATATTGCGGAGCTTCCCGAACGCTGCCCAGCCGAGTCGGAGTTAATTCATTTCAAATGTTAATTGTAGTAATAGGTATCTACTTTAAATAATCATACACTATTGCGACTCCATTGAATCTTGTTCTATTACCGTATCTGTTTTTACGATGACCTGTCCGAGCTATGATAATGAAATGACCTTAGATTATTTATGCACTAGATAGAGCGTCAGTAGCAAACATTGCGATACAAAACGTCCACAAATACATTTGACAGCTTCATATTACGATCGCGTTACGTCATTCCGGTTGTCACTGTGTGCGTGCTTAATGATACCAGTTAATTTCACATTCCCCAAAATGTGGGGAAAGTGAAGCTGATTGGGGAAAGTGTGGGGAGAGCTTCAATTCGGGGAAAATGAGGGGATTTTAAGTACCTCTATGAACACAAATACGCGACATTTGACATCAAATTTCTGCTAGTGTTGATTAATTTCCTACAAATCATTATTCGCAACAGCTGTAAACTAAGTCACTCGGCCCACATAATTTTTCATTCCCGACACGTGGGGAATTTCGACAATGCGTTTGGGGATTTTAGCATATTACTATTGGCAACCCTGCAAATGACGCAAATGACATATAAGCCAACTGTTGGCTCATATTTTTTCGGGACGTTTTCATGCCGCCGAAGCTCTATCTAGTGCATAAATAATCTAAGGAAATGACTATACCTACATAATTATAAAAAACACAAGTCAAACTAACCTCTTTCTGTACATTCCCTTCTTTAAGGTTCTTTAGCCATTTCTGAAAAAACAGACAAGAAAAAATAGCAAACACAAAAATAAAGACGTTAATGAAGACAATTATAGCAAAGATACACTCAGCTACAGAGAAACGTGACCCTCTGCATCCTAAGCTTGTGTGCAGTGGGGGTAAAAGATAATAAAAATAAAAGACCTGAAACCCATCTGGCTCTTGAAATGCCTCGTCCAAAACTAAAATTATATAGGGATAACTGCTATTACATGGCGTCTCTGATTTATAATTCTATTCCACTACAAATAAGCAGCTTACCCGCTAATCAGTTCTACAAGACACTCAAGCTGTGGCTAACCGAACAAAGTTTTTATTCAGTTAAAGAATTCCTGTCAAAAAGTGCATGTAGATACAATAGATATTAAATAATTTCATTTTCATTATTTAAGTTAGGTTTTTTTGATTTCGACTCAACATTTTTTTAATTGTTTATCAGAGTTTTTCTCTTTATTCTTAGTTTTGTAAACTTGACCACTCTAATGCTTGTAATTTAAATTATTATTGTTTTAAATGTTATCTTATTGTTTGTAAAATTTGACATGTAATACCTAAATGTAATTTTTATGACTGTGCATAATTCACTGTGTACATAAATGTTGAATTCGCACGCCGGTTTCCGGTAGAATATGCTTGATACTAATTTATATTATGTTCCACCTTTTGTAACCATATTCAGCGAATAAATTATCATTCATTCATTCATTCACGTTTCTCTGCAGCTGATTGTACACTGTGAGGTTGCGCCCGTTCATTAGGGTGACTTTCTACGAGAGATGTGCTATGCTAATGCTATAGCCCGACAAGCTCGTGCACGACCCTCCGCGGAACCCTGTCGCAGTCAGCATTTGCCGCACTTATTAAAAACAGTCTTGTTAAGGACAGCAGAAGCTCCCTGCGACAGGGTTCCGCCGAGCGCCGCGCACGGGCTTGTCAAGATACTATCGCCCCAAGCGCCAGATAACCACCTTAAAGGCCCAGTTTGCGTGCAGTGGCTAGACATCTGTCCATAACAATCCATAGCAATAAACATCAACGGCTGCAAGCAAATTTGTTATGAAAATGGGTATCTGACGTCTGGGGCGATGGTATATACGTATGCTGCGTGGATGTGAAAGCTACACTACGATACTATGTGACCGTTACCACTAATGCTAAGCTATGTAGCCCGAAGAAGAACCAGAGCGTTTCAACCGCCTCATTTATCTGGTCACATTTTTTTAAAAACCGGCCAAGTGCGAGTCGGACACGCGCACGGAGGGTTCCGTACCATTATCTATAATAATAATAATAATAAGCCCCTCACAAATCTAACTCCACGTCCGGCACGACCATCAGTGCCACGTGAGGGGCGGATATTGGCAGCTATATATTTAGCTATATACTTACCAATGGCTAACGGAGCACTAGTAAAGTTGTAAGTATGGAAGCGGAACAAAAGAGAAGTAAACTACCCCAGGCGGGTACCAGCAGAGGAGACGATGCTGGAGAATCCCGCCCCGAGCGCCGCATCACGCGCAGCTCGGGCCGCTCCGCGTATTCTGGGGGGAGCAACGTACCGCAACCTAAATCAACTCGGTCAACGCACGCAGCCGATATCATTTCACGACCATCATCACCAATCTCATCGACCCACATCATTTTCGAATCACCCAGCTCATCACCGCACCCCTTTGACACCCTTACATCTTCGGATGCAACATCTTTTTCTTCAATGTCAGTAGATGTTGTCCAGGAGGCAAACGCCATAAACCCTGGACCCGCTACGGACAATCCTCGCGCGCGAATAAAGTGGACTATTGAAATGAACAAGTTCATCTGGCGCACCTACCTTTTAATCACCGAAATAGAATCAAAAACGAACGGCTACCTCGACACTCTATACACACAGTTTAACGATAATTTCCCAGAAATGAAAGTATCAAAGCAAAGAATTGGCGATCAACGACGGGCCATTATAAGAAACAAGATGCTATCGAAAGACATTTTAGACAACATAAGAGATGAAGTTGTTTTACAACTCTCTCACTCACACACGAACATTATACAACAGTCACAGACGTCAAATAACTCCCAATCACGAACCCGAATGATATGGACGGACGAAATGAACGAAGCTATCATGAGAGCTTATTATACAATCACGAATTTAGAGTCTAACACTACAGCGTACCGCAGACAGTTACACAAACACATAACAGAATAATTTACAGAACTATCAAGTCTTTCAGAACAAAGAATTGCTGACCAAAGACGTTCAATTATAGCAAACAACCGCTTATCAGACCAACAACTACAAAAAATTAAAGATGAGGTAAAACAACTGCTTGACACACAAAACGGTCCCACTGTTACTCAAACTAACGACCTAGAGGACGATGACCACGAACATAACTTTGCAATTGAAAACACACAAACAGAACCTAGAAACCATAACACGAATTTATCAGAAATTACTGAACCACCTGACGCAGACGACAAATTAGCCCAAAATATATCAAAAACATTTCAAATTACATTAGAACGATTCAAAAGCACTGACCCAACACAAAGACCATACATACCAAAACAAAAAACGTCAAAAAAACTAAGTTACATTATCAACTACATCAACACAAACATACTACCCAAATACATATCCGAGGAGGACAGTTATATTGTGACACAAACTTTAATATATTGCTCAGCTTACACCACTGCGATCTGTAATGGCACAAAATTCAGGGACACAAATCCATCCCCACAACAAAGAAACGATAGCAGACCACCTTGGCAAAAGAGACTAGAAACTAAAATAAGTATTTTGAGGAAGGATATTGGTAGGTTAACACACTACATTCAGGGCTTTAGGGGTGTGCGACTAACTATGCGTGTCGAAGACATAAAAAAGAGGCATCAACAGCACTCTCAACACGAGGAACCCAATACAACTGACGAACAATTTCTTGATACTCTGAAACAAAAACTAAATACAGCTACGGCAAGACTCAATAGATACTTAAATTGTACACGCAGAAAGAAACAAAACACACAATTCAGTAACAACGAAAAACAATTTTATAGGCAACTCACGATGGACACACAACACACACACAACGCCCCGCAAACTGACACGCCTGACGCAGAAAATCTTCATCAATTTTGGTCAAATATATGGGGCAATCCAATAGAACATAATAAAACTGCTGAATGGATGTATGCCGATGAACAGTTACTGAACGACGTACCACTGATGCAGTTCGAATACATACCGATAGACACATTTATACGAGTTATTAAAAAAACACATAATTGGAAAGCACCAGGGACTGATCACATACACAACTTCTGGTACAAGAAACTTACTTCACTACACCCTACGCTGCATAGACACATTAACAACTTCATACACTCACCAAGCACCATGCCTGAATTTATTACTCAGGGCATCACTTACATGCTACCAAAAGATAGCGACCGACTAAATCCCGCTAAATACCGACCGATAACCTGCCTGCAAACAATTTACAAAATACTCACGTCTTGTCTCACAGAACTCATTTACCAACACGTTACAACACACAATTTGCTAGCAGAAGAACAGAAAGGTTGTCGCAAAAGCAGTCAAGGGTGCAAAGAACAACTCATCATAGACTCTGTTGCCATGAAATCAGCGATAAAACATAAGCAAGACATCACCACTATGTACATAGACTACCGAAAGGCGTTTGACTCCGTGCCCCACAGCTGGCTCATACACATTTTACACCATTATAAAATTAACCCAACAATAATTACCTTTTTGAAAGATGCAATGCAACACTGGAAAACTAAACTTAAGTTAGTTGACTCTCCAACGCCACTACAAACTGCAGATATATTTATTAAGCGGGGCATATTCCAAGGCGATGCATTGAGTCCTCTTTGGTTTTGCCTCGCTCTTAACCCTCTCTCAAATCTACTGAATCGACATGTCAACGGATTTCCAATATCACAAGACCAAACTCGCACCAGGCTGACACATCTCATGTACATGGATGATATAAAACTATACAGTTCAGACACAGAGTCCTTACATCAACTCGCAGACATTACGCAAACATTTTCCAACGACATATGCATGGAATTTGGCATCGACAAGTGCAAAACGCTGTCTGTCCAGCAGGGAGCGGTTGTGCAGAAAGACTATGCGCTTGACAATGGCGACCTCATCTTATCACTAGACGAAGACACTCCATACAAATATCTAGGATTCCAACAATCACAGCAAATTTATCAGGCAAAAACTAAAACAGATTTAATTATAAAGTTCAAACACCGACTCAATGCACTTCTTAGGTCACAATTAAATTCTCGCAATCTGATCAAAGCTGTCAACACTTACGCAATACCGGTTCTCACCTACAGCTTCGGCATAATAAACTGGTCGAAAACTGATCTCCAAAAACTGCAATGCACAATCAGCAAGCTAATGACTTCACACCGTAAATACCACCCAAGATCATGTGTACAGCGATTGACTTTACCGCGAAGCCAAGGTGGCAGAGGCCTAATAGATATCATTAACTTACACAACAAACAGATTACAAAACTAAGACAGTTCTTTTATAGAAAAACACACGATTCAGCCTTACACTCAGCAGTCACACACGCCGACGCACGACTCACCCCTCTTAACCTACACGACACAAACAAACAACGAAACGAGCACATTATAGACCCAAAAGAGAAAGTTAACGCATGGCAGCTTAAGTCTCTACACGGAAGACACTACAAAGACCTGCAGCAACCACATGTCGACAAAGTTGCGTCGAACGCATGGCTGCGTCGTGGTGAACTCTTCCCGGAAACGGAAGCTTTCTTAATGGCTATCCAAGACCAAGTGATTAACACAAAAAACTACCAAAAGTATATTATCCGCAGACCTGGATCAGATCACTGCCGACACTGTCACGCTAGCCCCGAAACCATCCAACACATCACGGGCGCTTGCCGCTCCATAGCACAGACTGACTACAAACATAGACATGACCAAGTAGCAGCCATAGTCCACCAGTACCTAGCATTCCAGTTCAAACTCATTACAGACAAAGTCCCGTACTACAAATACCAGCCTCAGACAGTTCTAGAAAACAGCGATTACAAGATATATTGGGACCGAACCATTATGACCGATAAAACGATTCACTGCAATAGACCAGATATCACTGTATTAAACAAGAAAGAAAAGTTAGTATATTTAATTGATATTGCCATCTGCAACACACATAACTTACAAAACACTCATACGGAAAAAATAGCTAAATACACTGACCTCTCCATAGAAATTAAAACACAGTGGCGAGTCCGTACCGTAAAAACAATTCCTATCATACTCTCCACAACGTGTTATACCGACAACACTCCATGCAAGCCTCCGGGCACTCAACATACACCCTTTCACATACACTCTCTTACAAAAAGCAGTCATCTTAAACACATGCCGTATAGTACGCAAGTTCCTATCAATATATAGTTAGGTACATATTTAAAGTTAAAATTTTTAGTTAGTTGGATATAAATTCAAAAGCACTTGGCTTAGGCCCGTGCAATAATTTACCTCCTAGCCTTTATAGGAGAGATAACAGAAAGTTGAAAACAAATAATAATAATAATAATTAACGGGACAATTCACACCAATTGACCTAGTCCCAAACTAAGCAAAGCTTGTACTATGGGTACTAGACAACGGATAAACATACTTATATAGATAGATACATACTTAAATACATATTAAACACCCAAGACTCGAGCACAAACATTCGTATTATTCACACAAATGTCTGCCTCGACCGGGAATCGAACCCGGGACCTCAAGCTTTATAGTCAGGTTCTCTAACAACTAGGCTATCCAGTCGTCTAATCTACGCAGACTCAGCGGAGCATCTATAAAAACGGCAAATAAATCATGTTTGTTGTATGGGAGCCTCCCTCAAATATTTGTTTTATTTTAATTTAATAATTTATTTTTAAAGTGAATATATAACTAAATGTTCTGTGAATATTTCAAGCGTCTACCTGTTGCCGTTATCAAAATCGAGCAGAAACGAGCAAAAAAATCACGATTATTGTATGGGAGCCCCCTTAAATATTTATTTTATTCTGTTTTTTAGTATTTGTTCTTATAGCGGCACCCGAAATACATCATGTGTGAAAATTTCAACTGTCTAGCTTTCACGGTTCATGAGATACACACGGACGGACTGACAGCGGAGCCTCAGTAATAGGGTCCCGTTTTTACCCTTTGGGTACGGAACCCTAAAAATACCGTTTCAGAAATAAATCACTGTACGACTAACGTTGATTATGACTAATGATACATTATGACTTATTAAATTATGGGGAAAAGGGGCACCGGGCAAATAACATATAAGTCAATAGTTGGCTTATCTGCCGTGTCATGACAAAACACTAACTTGAGTTACAGTGTTTTGTGCTAACACCGTTAAATTAACTATTCGGACCCTAATCTATATATGCATGCTTAGAGAAACTGATTTTCTATCAAAAACATTGAAAAACGTCATTGCAATTTACACTGTAACTCTTAAAACGTAGGGTCTTGATTAGATTAAATACTGTATTATCTCCAGATACCGTGTTTTGCCAAAACAAACTCACATTTTCTTAGTATAGTACCAAGAGTTACAGTGTTTTGTCGCAACAATCACACGAGAAATTAGTCCAAGTCCTTGTTTGTTTTAAGTCGGGACTTCTTCAAGGTAATCATCCTTTCTAAAGACTAAGAAATATATATTAAGATGAGAATGTTGGTTTTATGAATAGTGATGTTAGCAATATAGTACTAAATTGAATTTGAAGTAGCATTTTCTTATGATTATATGTCATTAAGTATCACGTTACAGTGTTTTGTTATAGCAACTCTCATATATTATTGATAAAGGGCATTACGACATAACACGTTTTTGCTTGAAAATTCATGTCAAAAGTTAAAATTTTAATATTATTTTTCTTTATCCACTACTAGTAGCACATTATCCGTGATTTGTCTAAATTTTATTGCAATCAGATCAATATTCACTGTTCTGTAGCCATTTAAAGACAGCAAAAGTTTTTTGCAATTTCTGAAAAATAGGTGTTTTTTAGATACAGTGTTTTGTCATGACACGGCAGTATATATTTTTCAGGACGTTTTCGTGCAGCCTGAGTTCTATCTAGTGTATAAATAATCTAAGCGTCTACCAAATAACTGGAAAATGTATAAGAATTTTCTGCCATTTCTTAAAAAATGTGTCCAGATAAATGAGGCGGTTGTAACGCTTAAATAAATGCCCTTTAATGTAGGTATCTAATGTATATTTAAAACAAACGCTGCTAATATTACTTAAGCTCTCGTGAGACGTAACTTAGAACTAAATAATTAAACGGCTCAACTCAGGATTATGAGTCAAGATCGACCCTACTAACAACCCAAACTGCCTATTAAATTTCATCTGTTTTATAAATGCACTAGCTGTTGCTCGCGACTCCGTCTGCGTAGAATAGGGGTAGGTATTCTCAGACCTACCGAGTATGGAAAAAAAAGTTTCGGAGGCATTCGATAACAAACACCACTGACACGAGATTTTTATATATTAGACTAGCTGACCAGGCGAAATTTGTTCCGCCCTAGAGGACCCCCCGCCCCCCGCACCCCGCATTATACATCCTGGCGTTCGCCGCTCTCTTGCAATTGGCCCTCGCCGCTCTCTTGCAACTGGCCCTCGCGGCTCATGTACTTACAACTGCGTCATCATTTTTCGTGTATGCAGCCGGCGTTCATCGATTTATTAGACGTTGTCACGTCATAAATTAAGGGGTGAACCACCCTTAACATTTAGGGGTATGAAAAATAGATGTTGGCCGATTCTCAGACCTACCCGATAAGCACACAAAATTTCATGAGAATCGGTCGAGCCATTTCGGAGGAGTTTGGTAACAAACACCGCGACACGAGAATTTTATTTATAAGACTAGCTATTTCCCGCGACTCCGTCAACGAAGAATAGGGGTATAAAAAATAGCCTACGACCTATTCTCAGACCTACCGAGTTTAGAGAAAAAAGTTTCATAAAAATCGGTCAAGCCGTCTCGGAGGAGTTCGATAACAAACACCGCGACACGAGATTTTTATATATTAGATTACACTTTTTTTTCAACTGTTCAATTGACATCGCGGACTTCGTGTCATATCCATGTTAACATTTCTATGCGACACCCTGAGCCATGCAAACATAATACGACATTTCACCATTTGTAGTGGTAGAGCCATGTTGTAGCTTGTAGTGGTAGAGCCATGTTGTAGCTAGCCGCTGCATCACGAATGGGCCGGCTCGTCCGGGGCAGTACCACCCTCTCACAGAACACCGGCGTGAAGCAGCAGTGATCCTGCTTGCGTTTCGTACGGTCAGTGAGAGTGCCGGGGGCCCAATACCTCACCCCTTCCCTCTCCCCCATCCCCTATTCCCTCTCCTTTAGGGCCGACAACGCACTGGCATTGTGTAAAGCGCTGCGGGTGTCTATGGACAGTGGTGTTCATTTAACATCAGGTGACCCACTAGTTCGTTTGTCTGGCCTATCTATCATAAAAAAAAAAAAAAAAAAAAAAAAAAAAAAATCGCTCGTGCCTAAAATACCACATTCCCAAAATACCAGATTTTTCGAAATACTACATTACCTATTTATTACATTCCCATTACACCAGTTGTGCAAAATAAGACGTTCCACCAAAAAAACACTTCCTAGAGTTTCTTCGATTTTGTAATGTGGTGTAACGAGAATCTGTACCACTACCATGAGTTTGCAGTGACCGTGCTCGATAGCGACTGCGTAAATGATTTGTATGGAGAATCCGAGTGTGGTCACTGTGAACTCATGTATGCTTAGTATAAGTTTTCCTTCACTTCAATACTTCTCGATCGCGTTTACGTAAAAATTTCAATTCTATGGAAACATAGACGCGCGCGCGCGGAGGCGCTGTCCATGTTTCCCTAGTAATTGATTTTTTTACGTAAACGCGATCGAGAAGTATTGAAGTGAAGGAAAACTTATACTAAGCGTAATGGTAGTGGTACTGGTAAGCTAGAAACGTGGTCGTGGAATAGGTTTTGGAAAATGTGGTGTTTTGGGAACGGGGCATTTTAGGCACGTGCTGGTCACTGTTAATTACCGTGGAAACATTCACCAATGGTGGACAATTTAGTAAAATTATTAATAAATAGCAAATTCTAAACAGAATAATTCTTACGCTCAAGTCTCTGGCATCTTCCTCAAACTGAAAAAAAAAATACAGAGTGGATAATAATAATGCATTTAGCCAAGTACGAGTCGGACACGCGCACTGAGGGTTCCGTACAAAATTTGTAGGTATGTCAAAATATACGCTACGTGGTTTTTGTAAAAATAAGGTAAACGTCCCTGTACTCGACACTGGCCCAATACATGACACCTTCAATCTTATATCATAGTAAGAGAGGTGACAGATAAGTGTCATCTACTGGGCATTGAGGTGTGGAGTATTGGTACGTTTACCTTACATTGTTAGCAAACCCCTTCTAAGCAAAATATACCTACGCACTAGATACTCACATTAACATGTTTTTTGCCTCTATTTTTTTTCTGAAAAGCAAAAATGTAGGTACTTAATTAGTTAAGGTTTCTTCGAAATGTGTGGGGCCCTAGTTTTTACGGTAGTTTCATGTTTAATACTAACTAACCTGTATATCTTCAGCTATTTCTTCAAATTCATCCCACTGAAAATAGTTTGAGTTAGAACTGACAACTTAAATAATTGGTAAAAATAGAGGAAACCGTACGCTTATTGTATGATGCCCGGGTGCTTATTATCGAAGTCGCTATTTTTCTGTCAAATGGTATAAGATGGTGAAATTAAAAAAACGCGGCGTATATCGGAGTAATTGAGTCCCAGGTAAGTATACACCTGAAATAATACTGAATAAATACTTCGAATAAGAATCGCAAAATATGAAAAACTAAGCCTTATCATCAAATAATAGTAGATTGTTCAACAAGGGATTAAAACAAGCCATAATGACACGAGATATTTAGCCACCCGAGCGATAGCGAGGGAGGCTATAATTCGAGTTGTCATTATGGTAGTTTAGTCCCGCGTTAAACACTCTACTTTTCACTTTGAATGCGAGGAAAAAAACGACGTACAAAATTACTTTTTTACAACGTATGCTCCATACGAGCAATGGACATCTGTTCAAAATTCAAATAGCAAAAAAAAATACCGCTGTCTTCTCATTTTTTTATATTTTTTTTTGTAATGTGACGCTTTAAATGCTTGCATAATTAGCAAACAGATTCTAACTCAAAGACTATGTTAAAACTAATTGGACTATGCATGTAAGAATGATAATTGTTCATTCATTAGAATCGGCAAATAAATTAACCTAATAATTGATCTAAGTTCACACACAAAATATATTGTTAACTGAAACACTTACCCGTGAATAAAGAAACGACTTTTTAAGTTTATTTTCTATATGCCAATTCTTTGTTAAATTATATCTAATTATACTTTCTATTTACTATTAAATGCAACTGATATCGCATTATTTTGAAGTCACGCCATATTAACTTTCAAACTTAACTGCTCTATCTACCGTAGGTACACTCCAGCACTGCTTTGCCGACAGTGCGGATTGCTATTTTATCGACAGAGCAGGGAACTGCTTTACCGACAGCGTTTTTAAAAAAAAAACATATTAAAAAACACCTAAGCTAAAGCAAATCTTTCTTTACATGCAAAATAAAATTAATTCATCTTTAATATTTTATAATTAAATAGATTAATATTCTTAATTATTCAATGTGTTTCACGAAATTATTATTTTTTAAATATTTTTTATACAGTTGTCATTTTGAGGTTATTTCCACGCCCTAAAGGCTTCCACAGACCGAAGCGCAGGGCGCTACAGTGCGTCCGCAGCGCGCTTCGGTCTGTGGAAAGCTTTAAAATTGTCTATACCCAGTTACTGAAAATGGCGATAATCCTCCATTCACAAACACCGTGATTGGCAGTTTAGGGGTTTCCATAGTCAATTAAAAAAAATTTACTTTAATCCCTAGAGATCAAAAAAGAGCTTTAGTCCCGATATGCAGAGACTAAAGTAACATTTTATGAGCATGAGAAGTGAAAAGATTATAATAAGGAAGATTACCTTCTCTAGCTTCGTCAAAGTTGTGTCCTAAAAACACATAAAGTTAATAAATAGGGCATCACGAGAGCGAGTGGTCAAGTTATAACAATCCTAAAAAAAGAAAAAAAAAACCCATGTCACTCTTATTTAAGCGATAATAGACTTTTTAAAAACCGGTTGTCTGTAACTGGCCTTCGCCTGTCTCTTGCAACTGGCCCTCGCCGCTCTCTTGCAACTGGCCTTCGCTGCTCTGTAGGTATATTGCGTCATCCTTTTTCGTGTATGCAGCCGGCGTTCATCGATTTATGTATTAGACGTTGTCACGTCAATAATTATGTAATGCTATAATATTACTAAGTCAGTGTTGATTGAGTAGGACATACAAGAGGCAGGCGCTACGTTTGTCCCGTACATGACGTCAAAATGTAAGAGGGGCTCAATATTTTTTTAAAGTGTTCTACTTCAAACTTTATATCGCAGCGGCAGACTTACAGTAGGACATTATACTGGTTGAGTGCAAAATAATAATAATAATCATTTAATTCAGATTGCATCCATAATGTGTTAGTAACAATGACCCTTATTGACTATGTTAGTAACAACATAGGTACCTACAGACTAACTTAAACTAGAAGGCAGATGCCTGGCACTCCACCCCTGCTGGAATGGGCCATCTACTCTGTTGGCGACGGTTGCCAGGAGTGTTAGCGCTGCCGCGCACTCGCTGCAACAGAGATGCTGCGCGTTTACGCAAAATGGCGTGAAAATCATCTGTGCGCGCCTCCGCGAACATTCCTGAGGCGCTGCAATGGCGCGGGAACCGTAAGAACATCCTAAATGCATTATTATACTGTACTCGTAGGGCACCGAAAGTTTTTCGAGTGTAAAAGGACTGACAGTAAGCCCTGAAAAGTGTTACTTTTGTTAAGTAATGTGTGTGTATGCCTTATAATAAGTAGTTTATTTGACTCTAGCAACATTGTTTCTGAACATACGCCCTTCCAGCGCTAAGCTGTTAGCTCTTCCCTCTTTTTACAACGACCGTCGCCATGGCCGGACCGTATATTTTTTTACTTTATACATATGTAAGTCTTTTTTCCTTACAACGACCTTATATACAATATATACAAAAGTATTATGAAGTAGCGCTGTTTGTTTTCTCGCCCTGTGCCTCTCTCCGTTCAAGTTCCACTCCAAATACGTTCCACAAAATCTAAGAACTTTCACTTCCTTAGTAGACCTAGCAAACCTACGAATCAACATATTACTTCTTACTGCCAGCGCCCCACGTTCTCTCTCCAAGTCTACGTTATCAGTTAGCGTCGCGGTGACCCAATGCCCCAGGAACTTGAACTCAGTTACCAAACTGAGAGGAGTGCCGTTAAGTTTGACCGGCGGTATTCCATAGTCCATATTAATACCTTTCCCCTTAAAAACCAGCAACTCACTCTTAGCGACATTGTACCTAAGGCATTGTACCTAACTACTCTTATGAACTCTTTTTCAAGTCGTGTTAAGGTTGCCATCCGTCCGGGTTTCCCCGTATTTGTCCTAGTTTAGAGAGCATCCGGGGACCGTCCGGGCGGGGTTCCATTTGTAGTCCGGGTTGGAATTGTAGTAGTTAGATTGTAGTTCCGCTAGTAGTAGTACAGATTAAAATAAAACAAACAAAAAACGATGACGTGTCCGGTTTCTGAGCTCCAAAATCCGGGGATCGTACACTTTTTGTCCTGGTTGCCGAATTTTAGAGATGGCAACTCTCCTACCTAACACTACTAAGTATAATACATATAAGTGATATGTTATGTGACTCTATTAAATTATCGCTTAAATGACAGGGTATTTTTCTTATTTTTTCCAGATCTGTTATAACTTGAACTTTCATCGGCACCAGGTTATCGTGAGTTTTGGAGCACTCTGTATAGCATATACACGGTGATTTTTAATCGATGATCAGGACTTGAAAAATATTAATACCTAGCCAAAATGGAATTTAATAGATGAAGTCTCAAGCAATTAAGTCTCTGTTTAATTAAAAAGAAAATGTTATTGTTTTAACTTTCTCCATCCACTGAATGCATAGTCATCCTACATCTGTTGGAAGTTTGGTAGTTTCGTCAAGCGGGGAATTTGACAGGTCTCACGTCAAAGTATGTTTAAGAAACTGACTTGTCAAAGAGGTTTTAGACTCATAGACTAAGCCATGTGTAGAGTGACAATGATTTTAATCAAAAAATTATTTTCCAAATAGTCATTATTTAAAAAAATGGGTAATACTTTATTAAACAATAAAAGTAGGTACAAAAACAGAGACTAATATTAAAATAAACATAAATAAAACTAACTTAAAATACTAAACAAAAATTAAAACTAAAAATTACAATCTAAATTTGGACCCTTAGGTAGGGTGCCCATCACGCAGGCAGCATTCCCACGTTGAATTGCTATAGCAAGTCTTTGTGCGAGAAAGCTGCCTGCGCGAGGGTCACCTGTTGCCTCTCTCAGGCGCTTGCTTATAGCTCCGTGGAGCCCTCGTGCGCCCTTGCCCCACGAACCGAGTGTCTCGACACCGAATGCGACGAACTCGTACTGGGCGCCGAGACAAAAAAGATTGGATAAAATTGTAGATTAATAATTTTTAAGCATGTTGACTTTAGGTACCTAAAACATTGTATACCGTAAATCGGTTGATTGTGACGCACTACTGAATTATGTAACATCTGTATAATTATCGACAATCTGGCAATAAATGTATCTGTATCTGTATCTGTATCTGACACTCGTATTTAATGGCCTTATTTTTTTTTAAAAAAAATGATCTTTTGCTTCACGAAATTGTGACCTAAACGTGATCACCACCGAATACTGATCCAGAAAAACTGGTTCCTGATCACCATTTAAAAATCATTGTGTATAAAATAACAGGAACTTAAGAGCGTTTATACCCGCTGAGCTGGCAACGTTGCATTTTTGTTAGTTTTTCTCGATTATCCCATAAAAATTGAATGACAATTAAAAATGTTTTGTATACAAATTGTTCTAACATATAAGTTAATGTGTCTACTGCAATAGTCGTGATAGACTTTTATTTTCTTTAAAAACGAACAAATTATTACCTAATGGTTTTTAAGGAAAATAAAAATCTTATCACGAATAATTATTACAGTAGACACTTTAACTTATATATTAGAACAATTTGTAAACACCACATTTTTAATTTTCATTCAATTTTTATGGAATAATCGAGAAAAACTAACAAAAAATGCAACGTTGCCAGCTCAGCAGGTATAAATGCTCTTAACAGAGACTAGCGGAACAAGCTTTTACACTTACTAAGTCGGATAAATCAGGCTCGTCGTCTTTATTGAATGTTCTGTAGGTATTTTTCTGAAACAAACATTTTATTTTTCACACAAGAGTACCTATAGGTGCGCTTCCATTGAAGCGGAACTTAAGCATGCTAAATCGACGAAATAGTATTTAAACGGAGTCACGAGCAACTACTAGTAATAAATGAACATCATGCCCATGCTAGACCCAAAATACGCAAATCTTATACAGTCAGCTGCAGAGAAAAGTGACCCCCCTGCATCCAAAGTTTGTATGCAGTGGGGGTCACGTTTCTCTGGAGCTGACTGTACTATAGATACTATGCAAATTCTACTAACTAACGGCACCAATCTTGGACATTTTAAGCACAGTAGTACCCAGTAATGGACAGCGCCGTCTTCGTGAGAGAGTTCTTGACCCTCGCTCTGGGTCGCTTTTGGTGCAAAGGTTGTCCATCACGGTATAACGGGGATATGCGACACCTATTCCGACGTCTATTTGGCGTCTTTGCACCTGGTACGCTCCTGGGCGGGTTATTTGCCTGACTGCATTTTTTTTAATTGTATTTTTTAAGGTTTTTAGTTTTAGGATAATATTGTTATTGTACTTATTTTAAATCATTTCTATTGTTTTTATTTTTTTATCACGTGAAACATACTCGGATATAAATAATAAATAAATAAATATCACCTCTCCCTCTCCTCGACTACGGTGATATTGCCTATCTCGATCTCTCTGAACAACTGCTTGACAAGCTTGAGCGTCTTCAAAACGTTTGCATACTCTTTATATTCGGTCTCCGAAAATACGACCACGTGTCCTGTTTTCGCGCTCAGCTGAAGTGGCTCCCAATTCGTCTGCGCCGTAATGTTCACATCCTGTCGTTGCTTTTTAATGTCCTTTTTAATCCACAGTCCCCTTCCTACCTTTTCGAAAGATTTAATTACTTGGCTGCTGGTTCTGGGAACCGGTTGCGGTCAAGTAGTAATCTTTTGTTAGCTTTTCCTGTAACTAAGTCCAAATCCTATTCCAAATCCTTCTCCGTGCTCGATGTTAGTCTGTGGAATCGGTTGCCGAGTGAAATCAGGCGGTCGCAGTCGGTAGCTATCTTCCGGAGTCGCTTAAGGGCGTACTGGCTTGACAGTTCCTCTTAAATAGAGACAACCTCTATTGTGTTCTCTGTTTAGTGTATATGCGTATATTAATGTATGTAGTTTTTATGTAGGTAGTCTATTTGTGTTGATATGATATGTATTAGTCTATTGTATTCATTAAGTATATAATATATTAGTGTGTAGTTGCGTGTATTCTTTGTATGTATGTGTATTGTTTATGTTAAGTATATTGTTTTGGGTTTACTTTTGATTTCGACTCTTTTTTATTACTCAGCATTGTATGCCTACTCTTGTCTCTGATGTCCTGTCAATCGTTCAAAGGTTAACTGGAAGAGATCCCTTTATGGGATAAGTTCGCCTTTGTACATCTGTTTTCTTGTTAACTGTTATTTTTCATGTTTTACGTACAATAAAGAGTTTTACATACATACATACATACATATCACGGAACAATTCACACCAATTGACCTAGTCCCAAAATAAGCAAAGCTTGTGTTATGGATACCAGGCAACGGATAAGCATACTTATATAGATAGATACATACTTAAATACATATTAAACACCCAAAACTCGAGAACAAACATTCGAATTTTTCATACAAATATATGTCCCGGCGCGGGAATTGAACCCAGGACCTCATGCTGCGTAGTCAGGCTCTCTAACCACTGGGCCATTTGGTCGCCAACAAGATATCGATTATCGACACACAGGAACAACCCCCCTTGTTCATTTCAACATTCGGCATTTAGAGTCATCCCGAGTGGAAGCTTCGAACTCGTCATTCATTCATTCAATCATTCGAGCCCCCCCCCCCCTCCCCCTGGGAGATTGGATGTAAATTTAATTTGTCAAGTTTTCCCATACATGGGAAATAAACAAAGGCTTCCATAGGTACGGGATTTGCGACGCATTTGAGGGCGCTTCACGACGGTTGATTGATTCGGGCGTTATGTTGAGGAGGTCTCGTATGTCGTACGTGCACGTGCATGAGGGATACGTCTGTATGGCACTTATGTAGGTACTCCCTATTCCTCTCTCAGACACACTTAACTATCACAAACACAGCACAAAATGCTAACGCGTATAATAACTCTAAGTATTAATTTACTGAAGTGAAGAAGCGACAACATAAAATAAAAAAATAAAAATATATCACGGGACAATTCACACCAATTGACCTAGTCCCAAAGTAAGCTAGGCAAAGCTTGTGTTATGGGTACTAGGCAACGGATAAACATACTTATATAGATAGATACATACTTAAATACATATTAAACACCCAAGACCCGAGAATTAACATTCGTATTTTTCATACAAATATCTGCCCCGACCGGGAATCGAACCCGGGACCTCAAAGCTTCGTAGTCAGGTTCTCTAACAACTAGGCTATCCGGCCGTCTAAACATGAAGGTTGGATGTGGATGGCACGGGACCGATCTATTTGGCGAGCCTTCGGGGAGGCTTATGTTCAGCAGTGGACGTCTTTCGACTGAAATGACGGTGATGATTAATTTTCTAGCATAACCATCAAGAGTCTTAAAAAAATTAACAGCACTTAACATAAGTACTGAAACGTGCTACTATTTTAAAATCATCTTATAATATCATTAACTAAATGCATCATCATCAACCCAGCCTATGTATTTACGTCCCACCGCACGGCTCATCCCTCCACTCAGAATCAGAGGGCTGGGGCTGTAGTTCCCACGCGGGCCCCGTGCGGGATGGGAACTTCACACACACCATTAAATTTTTAGTGCGTTTCCTCACGATTTTCTCAATCACCGTGATGCACATGGTAAATTTCAAATGTAATTTCGCACATAATTTCTGAAAAACTAAGAGGTGCGAGCCTGGTATCGAACCCCATGACCCTTTGCTTGAGAGACTATCAAACCACTAGGTCACTAAGTGAAAATAATATATTTTTACATACGAGAATTTCACTGTCAAAAGAAAAAAGAATAATTTCTTCTAATAAATTTTAGAGTTGACAACCACTTAGGTACACTACGATCGTCAATCAATCAATCAAATCGTTTATTTGTTAACATAGGTAAGTGTTACAGATGTTACATAAAGTTTTGTATCACTATGCTTGCCATAATAATAATAATAATAAAAAAAAAACCGCTGTCACGCGACACACGTGTCAAATTTTTTATCATATTTTACAAATTCGTTTTTAATGTTTTCGACGTCTTTCTAAACATTTTACACATTTCACAAGCATGACAACCAGCTGTCAAAGACGAAGATAAACAAATGGAAACAAAACGAAGAGTATGATAATATGATAACGAGGACACGTTCACAAGCGGCACAACGCGCACGCCCACCATCTCCGCCCGCGCCATCCAGCTCCTCGCCATCGTCGTCGGGCGACGAATTCGCCACAGCGCCCGACACCAGCGAGTCGAGCGACGAGCGCGGGCCGCCGTCCCCGGCGCCACGACCACCTGCGCGACGAGGATGACCACCGCTGCCGGCACGCTTGGGGCCTACGGGGCACTCCGCCCCGCCTACGGCTCCCGCTGTCGGTGGTGTAGTGCGCCGCATGCGATGGACTCAACAAATGAATGAGAACTGCATGCGAGCGTACTTTGGGGCTACAGTGGGGGGAACCAATTTGTCCGCGTACCGTGTCCGGATGCTTCCTCTGTTCCAGGCTCTTGAACCCGCCATCACTGTATCTGCGCAGCGTCTGTCGGATCAGGTGCGAGTCATCCAGCGACACAAACGATTGGATGACGCCACACTTGATCGGCTACGCCTGGAAGCACTTTCTGCTCGCGCGGCCTCTTTTTCGACGCGGGATCTGCCCGCTACGTCGCCGACTCCGGTGCCCGCACCCGATCTGGCATCGGGGGTACCGCGGGTCGATCTCAGTGCCGAGGAAGAGGACTGTGCGAATCAGAGTGTAAGTACCCAGGCCAATGAGCAACTGAGGAGGGTTTTGGAGGAGGCGATTACGCAGTATCGATCCACGGGTAATACTAGGCCACGATTACCTCGCTTGCCGTTGAATAGACGCAATCTAGCGTTAATGGGAGCCCTGAATGATTTGCTAGACCCGTATTTACGGGCTAGTGAAGACTTAGTTGATACTCACTCAATCATGTACTGTGGGGCCATCGCGGCGTGCCGTGTTGCTCGCGTCAAGTTTCCGGACGCTGACCGAGCACCTAGGACCACCGGGGGTGTCCCTGCATGGCAAGTGCGGATTGAGCGGCGTATCAATACGTTCAGGACTCTCATTGCAAAGCTGATCTGCTTCAGGGGGGGCAACAACCGCCCCCGAGTAATGCGCTTCGTGGCCCGGGCCTTTGTGGGGACTGACATCAGGCCCTGCAACTATATGGCCTGTGTAACGGAACGTATCGACTTTCTGAAGCAGAAAGTCTATGCATGGGCAAGCCGTATTCGCCGCTACAGGAAGCGTGTGGACCGATACCAGCAGAATCGCCTTTTCCAGAGCGACCAAAGGAAGGTATACCGAAAGTGGGAGGGAGACGATCTTCGTGTGCCCGACGGACGGCGGCCGGATACTACTGCCATGATTGACTTTTGGCGTAATATCTGGTCGGTACCTGTCGAGCACACCGAGGGCGAATGGATAGGTGTTGTCGAACGTGAGTGCGAGTCCATCGAGCCCCGATGACGTTAGTTGTGCCATCCGGTCGGCTCCGAACTGGAAAAGTCCTGGGCCGGATGGATTGCACAACTTCTGGCTGAAATGGTTTCGATGCTCACACCAGCGTTTGGCAGCACAGTTCCAGCAAGCCCTTGAGCTCGGATCCCTACCATCTTTCTTTACAACTGGTATTACCTCCCTGCTCTATAAGTCCGGTAGTACCACAGAAGCGAAAAATTACAGACCCATCACGTGCTTGCCTACGCTGTACAAGCTCCTTACATCCATTTTGAGAGCAAAAATTAACACGCACATTGTTGCCAACAACGTTTTGGCCCCTGCTCAAAATGGATGTAGGGTTGGGTCTCGTGGTACTAAAGAGCTCCTCCTCATAGACATGACCATTTGCCAACGAGTCCGGCGGAACAAAGGGGCTCTCTCGGTCGCCTGGATTGACTACAAGAAGGCCTATGATTCGGTGCCCCATTCATGGCTGGTGAGGGTCTTAGTACTGTATAAAATTGATGCAGTCCTGAGATCTTTCTTAGGCGCTTGCATGGGACAGTGGACCACAGTCCTTCGTCAACCGGGGGAAGGAGACGGCCCCTCTGGCCCACAGGACTCTATCAGGATTGAGCGAGGGATCTTCCAGGGTGACAGCCTGAGTCCTATGTGGTTCTGCCTAGCGCTGAATCCGCTCAGCACCCTGCTGAAGGATTCAGGGCTAGGCTGCCGGCTTCGAAGAGGGGGTGAGGTCATTTCTCATCTGCTCTATATGGATGACCTTAAGCTATTTGCACCAAATAAACATGACCTGTTGGAGCTACTGAAAACAACAGAAGTTTTCAGTAGCGCCATCAACATGGAATTTGGTGTCGATAAGTGTGCGGTTATGCATGTACAGCGGGGGAAAGTTGTAAATTCAACAAATTTGCAGCTTTCTGATACAATGTCCCTCAGATCTATTTCCGAAGCAGAAACCTATAAGTATCTTGGTATGTCACAGTCATTGGGTATTGAGAGTGAGGTCGTAAAGCAGACGGTGAAGGAGCGCTTCTTCTGTCGTCTGACAAAAGTACTTAATAGTCTTTTGTCGGGCGGCAACAAGATGCGCGCCTTCAACGCCTGGGTAATGCCCTTGCTCACTTACTCCTTTGGCATACTAAGGTGGACTCAGACTGAGCTGGATACCTTGGATCGAAGAGTTCGTGTACTACTCACTGCGCATCGCTTGCTTCACCCGCGCTCGTCTGTTATGAGACTGTACATCTCGCGGAAGTATGGAGGTCGTGGCTTTTTAAATGCCAAAGACCTCCACAACCGCGAGGTGTATAATCTCAGGGATTATTTCCTAAACAACGAGTGTGGGGTGCATCGCGACGTAGTAGCAGTAGAGAAAAACTTCACACCGCTTTCCTTGGCAAACGAGAACTGGCGCCGACTTAAAGTAATGAGCATCGAGGACCGCAAGGCGGTATGGAAGAGCAAGGAGCTACACGGGCGGTTCTACAAGGCACTCACAGGGCCAGATGTAGATCTGCTTGCGTCGGTGAACTGGCTACGTTTCGGGGATCTCTTCGGGGAAACCGAAGGTTTTGTCTGTGCAATTGCGGATGAAGTTATCATGACGAACAACTACCGGAGGTATATCCTGAAGGACGGTACGGTCGACATTTGTCGGGCATGCCGCCGTCCCGGGGAGTCACTCAGGCATATAATTTCCGGTTGTAGTCATCTTGCTAACAGTGAGTACTTGCACAGACATAACCTTGTAGCCAGAATTATTCACCAGCAACTTGCTCTGCTATACGGTCTTGTGGACTTTGAAGTGCCTTACTATAAGTATATACCTGCGCCAGTTCTCGAAAATGGTCGTGCCACGCTCTATTGGGATCGGTCTGTTATCACGGACAGGACTATTTTAGCCAATAGGCCTGATATCGTGCTGACAGATCGATTGAAACGCCAGACAATGCTCATCGACATCACCATCCCCCATGACGAGAACCTCGTGAAAGCTGAGAAGGACAAAGCCAGCAAGTACCTTGACCTAGCTCACGAGATAACCGCCATGTGGGATGTTGATTCGACGATCATTGTCCCGATAGTCGTTTCTGCGAACGGTCTGATAGCGAAGAGTCTCGACCAACACCTCAAGAGACTCTCGCTAGATGGCTGGATCAAGGGTCAGATACAGAAGGCGGTACTCCTGGACACTGCGCGGATAGTCAGGAGGTTCCTCTCTCTGTCGCCCTAACCACCGATAGCTTAGGCCCCGCCTCGCTGCCGGTGGCACCCTAGGTTAGGTTTTTATAATGATTTTACGTTTTGTATGTATAGTTTTATATTTTACTTTTTGTATAATTATTGTAAAAATCTAACCTAAGAGAAAAATATAAATAAAGAGATGATAATAATAATAATAACACGAAGACACCACGAACCCGAGACCTCCAGGGGTACACATACACACATGCGCTTATAAACACACTCGCACACCTACCCCGCCTCTAGATTGCCTTTGTTGGCCGCCTAGAGCGGAGCGCAAGAGCTAAATGCTCGAAGAATGGATGTGTTTGGCCGTAAGTGGCGAGTTGGTATTTTGAAGTTTAAAGTCTAGGGACACCTCTCCATCCTTAGCCGTTCACACCAATGTTGCCACCTCGTTGCCCCGAGCGGGCAATAGTCTGAGGGGCCCATTTAGTGAATGGCGAGTCACCGCCTACCAAAAGTTCAGTTTATGAGATATTGAAATGGTAGTGTCCGTTTTCTCACTCCATAGCCCGGTAATCCTGTCCACAACATCCCAACCCCATAGCCAATTCCATGTCGCTTCCTACCTGGCAATATATTGGCAACTGTGGAGGACTGTCCGCTAGCACATCCTCATGGTGTATTAGGGGATAGACCTCCATAGTTGCGCCCATCTCATTTATATTATATGGTACCAAAGGCCTCTTCATGTTGGCTTCGGCCCCATGAATGCCTTTCAAATGACCGGGTCCCCATGGGCCCGTAATCGGAAATCCGTACCAACATAATAATAATATAGATGTAAGCAGTATAGTATAGCAGTATAGATGTAACATACGCATGATACGCTGTGAGCACCGCGGATACACTAGCTACTTTTCAAATTGTTCTGGGCATATGAGTATTGGTTGAGTTTCTTACATACATAATCAATTTGACATTTCCATGTTAACTTGTTGTCTAAGCGAAATCCTAAAAAATTTGTTATATCGGATTCATCAATATTTTGGTCCCTATAGGTCACAATTAAATCAGGTGTTCTTAATAGAATACATTTTGTCTAAAATTCATTATTTTGGTTTTGGTAATATTAATTTTCAAGTTATTTTTACCTAACCATTCAATTATTAATTCTAATGTTCTGACACTTCTTGGACAAGCTGCAAATTTGTTCCCCCACTCTTTTGGGTGGGGGTTTAATAAATAAGCATCATTCACGGGTCGCGGGTAACGCGGTCACGTGTCATGATCAGTGCTTATGAAAGGAACCACGGGCGGGAACCATTTCTCATATTTAGGGTTGCTTGGGTAGAAAGTTGAATTCAAATTCAAAAACATTTATTTGTAAGAATACAGTAGGTAGAAAGATCTTAAAATAAGTTTAGCACATGTATTCAGCAAGCAAGCAAGCGTACAAATATTTAGTTTTAGGTCACTAAGATTAATTTACAAGTTTCGTCAATATTCACTATTTCATATTATATTATTATTAATAATTAATAAACGAGTGATTATAATTTAAAGCACTTGCTACATTATTAAATTAAATCTTGGGTTATTATTATATTAGGTATACTCAATCATTATTAAGAGAAAAAAAAAAAAGAAATATAAAACAATAGCAGACAAATAAATAAATTACAGCCCCTTGTGACTCAAGAAATCCTTGACACTATGGAAACATTTTTCCAATAGCCATTTTGTTAATTTACATTTAAACATGTTTCCTGACAGAGTTTTAAAATTTTGTGGTAAATGATTAAAAATTACAATGCTCATATTATAAGAAATACATAATGGTCATAATTTAATTATAAAATAAGGTATAAAAACAGGGACTAAGTATAAAATTAACATAACTAAAACTAACTTAAAATAGCTAAACAGAAATTAAAAACTAAAAATTATTATCTAAATTTGGACCCTTAGGTAGGGTGCCCATCACGCAGGCAGCATTCCCACGTTGAATTGCTATAGCAAGTCTTTGTGCGAGAAAGCTGCCTGCGCGAGGGTCACCTGTTGCCTCTCTTAGGCGCTTGCTTAGAGCTCCGTAGAGCCCTCGTGCGCCCTTGCCCCACGATCCGAGTGTCTCGACACCGAATGCGACGAACTCGTACTGGGCGCCGAGACACTCGTATTTAATGGCCTTGAGCCGTTCTCGGGTGTCGGCCGCTGCACCGGCACGTCTGCTCGTTGTGGGGAGGTAGGACGCTGCCAAGGTGTCGGCGCAAGTGGCGTCCCACACCAGTGCACGGCCCATCCTCCATGGAATTAACGACATCCCGTCAGGGCGCTTGCCATCACTCCGCACGATCTGGGGCTCCAGAGCAGCAGGAACGTTGGCACTGACGAGCGCTCTTCTGAGGATGTCGTTAAGGGCGGCATGGCGGGACAGGCGGCCGGCACCCGAGGAGCAAGCAAGTCTGTGGTGGCCGAGGCAATCTACGGGGGCTCCACAGGAGGCACAACTGTGGTCCACGCAAACCTCAACACCAAGCCGGAGACCGACGGCTATTCGGAGTGTGCATGGGTCTATTATATATATATATATTTCTCTTATACACATCCTTGTGACAAGGAGGTTTGCATAAAAGAGACATAACATGTGCTCGTGTCTTTCTTGATAAAGTTTCTCCGCGTTTTTTATAGTACTCTGGGTGCGAGTTGACAAAAACACCAAGATCAATTTGCGTTCTTGATTCTGAGTAATAAAACCCAAAAAATAAGAGTTACACTTTTTATTGAAAACGCCCTAGTATGTAAGTCAATTTACCTACATGTAGTTGATGTCATTTTTTTTATTGAATTGTTGATATAAGTACTTAGGTATGTACCGATTTTCGTGAATAAAAAAACCGGCCAAGTGCGAGTTGGACTCACGCACCGAGGGTTCCGTACAAATTTATATGTATCTATTAATGTCCAGTCTTAGCAGACCCCTGCTCCTAAGCAAAATGTGCGCAGTGTGGGATCATTGTAGAATGGTTACTGATATAGACAGACAGACAAGAATATTTATGCTTTTCACAATTTTTCCTTTATCTGTGCTATAAGCCCTTGCTTCGTACCAAATTTCAAGATTCTGAGTTCACGGAAAGTACCCTGTAGGTTTTGAAATTGTCAGAAGGCATACAGTGACAAGGTACAAAAGTGTAAAGATATCTCTTAAATCTTTTCACCTCACTAGCTCGGAAAGCCCTTTTTGTTTGTTTGACATCTATTGAGAAAATCGCTTTTTATCCACATGTGAAGAAAGAGTTTTGACATTTGAAGGCAGCTTACGTGATATTTATTTGATAGCTAACAAAACGTAAAACGTTAAAAGTGCTGAATTTTTAACATCACAATTAATGAATTGCATCGAGTAAAAAACACTAAATACAGTCTTACAACTTTATTTTAATTCATAAATATCAGCATTCAACATTAACCTTCATTCTTGTTGCAAAAACGGATAAAATGTTCTGACAGTCCAAGTAAGTCAATGTGCGAACAAAACGCATCCGAAATAATAAAAAAAAACTTAAGTCAAAACTTTTCAATTAATTATTTTGAGTGAATAAATAAATAATAATTGATAGTACAAACCCTTTTTCTTATTTTCCTCGCTGTAGTGAGGTGAAAAGTTTTGTGTTATACACGGGTGAAAAGTTATTTTACGTCTCGTGTGTTGAAACACTCGCTATCGAAAGGATTCTATTTTTGAACCACTCGCTTCGCTCGTGGTCAATCATAGAATCCTTTCGATAGCTTGTGTTTCAAATGGACACTCGCAGGTAAAATACAACTTTCCCCCCTTGTATAACAAATAACTATTGACCTCAACTGTACCTACCAGAACCCTTCGCCTCCAAAAACATATTTACCCGAGTTATTTAACACGCGAGAAGTTTCGTTCCGCGAAAATGCTGACAAAGACGGATGTACTTGCAAACTTATGGGCTCCTGGTATCCCACGAAGTTATGGGTTTCGTGTGCTTGACGCATAGTTTATCTATTCCTTGTATTTCATTATGGATACACGTTCTTGAAGGTAGGGATTCACGAGAGAAATATCCTTACACGTGTCATTTATAAACTTGAAGAACCACGGATGGTTCAAAACATTGACAATCAATTGTCACATCTTTCAATAACTCTAAGTGGGAATTGCTTTAGGGTGCATACTACAAGTACTTATTTAAATGCCTTGCTACATAATAATTGTGTGTGTATCTGTTTTGTCTCCAATAAATAAAATAAAAAATGTCAAGCCTACTTCTACTACTAATACGTGAGTGATTATTTCCCATTTTAGTATTAACCTATCGTATGCCGGAATTTTAAAAAAAAAAAAGTCGTGCATTCTAGCCTCAACAGTTTCATATAAATCCAATGATACAGATTTTAAAAAAAATACAAAAAGAAAGCCTTAAATTGGGTACGGATCCGGTACAAGGCATACGAAGGGTTAATGTTGTCACCACCAATCAACTGACGTACTTTTTATGAGCTGTCAAAACTTATTTCTCCCATAGAGTTTGAATGTCAATAGCAACTTTATGACGTCACTTGTTCGTCAACTCAATCAATTTATTTATTTATTTTCGGAGAACCAACAGCTATAAACGATGCCGTGGTGGCCTAGTGGTTTAACCTGTGGTCTCTCTAACAGGGGGTCGTGGGTTCGAGTCCGGGTTCGCACCTCTGAGTTTTTCGGAATTTATGTGCGAAATTACACTTGTAATTTACCATGAGCTTTACGTTGAAGGAAAACATTAGCGTTGTGCCGAGTACGGCTTGACTCGAGTCAGACTCGATTCCAACTTAAGACTCGCCTACTCGAGTACAAAAATATTTTGATTTGAGTACGCCAGACTCGATTCGGTACTCGAGTCAGAGAGAATTGGTTTCGTACTCGCTGACTCGATTATATTATGCCAGTACATCTGACTCGAGTCTAGTATTCGAGTCAGATTGACTCGTTTGAATTCAATCTCTTTTTACTTAAGCAATGAATGAATACTATGCTGTTTGAAGATACTCCTCTTCGATTTTTCCTTTTTGTTATAAAATTGGTAACGGACTTGATTTCTGGACTCAAATTTCATGACTCGAGTAAACATTCGAATATATACCAATCATAGACTCGAGTAGGTCTTCACTGGACTCGAATCGCGGAATCGAGTCAGGATTCGAATAACATATTAACTGACTCGAGTCGCGGAATCTCTAACGACCTCTTTAGCCAAGTTGGTAGTGACCCTGCCTACGAAGCAAGAGGTCCTGGGTTCGAATCCCGTTAAGGGCATTTATTTGTGTGATGAGCACGAATATTTGTTCCTGAGTTATGGATGTTTTCTATGTATTTAAGTATTTATTTATCTATATAAGTATGTGTATCGTCGTCTAGTACCCATAGTACAAGCTTTGCTTAGTTTGGGACTAGGTGTAGGTCGATTTGTGTAAGATTGTCCCCTAATATTTATTTATTTATTTATTAATCGAGTCAGGATTCGACCACCACAATACCACATAAAATGACTCGAGTCGACTCGATCCTTCAAAACAGCGACTCTGCACATCACTAGAAAACATCATGAGGAAACCTGCATACACCTGAGAAGAAATTCAATGGCGTATGTGAACTACGGCCCAAGCCCTCTCATTCTGAGAGGAGGCCTGTGCCCTGCAGTGGGAAGTAAGTATATAGGCTGGGATGATGATGATGATGAACAACTACAAATTAGCAATTTATTTGTTTTAAAGCAAAAAAACTAATTTTGTAGTTAATCGAAAATTAATCCGGTTTTCAGGGCTAAAATAGAGCGTTTTTTACTGGAGTCGTCTCTTCGAATTATTTTTTAATCGCGTCAACATCCCTATTAGGTACTCGCTATTGCCTGTGACTCCGTCTACGAAGAATTCGTTTATCGTGATCCCGCGGGAACCATGCAATTGAAATTAAAACTGGATAGTTATGTACCTACCCAGGGTCTCAATCTCCATACCAAATTAATCTAAATTTAGGATATTTTCCACCCCCTGTCACTGTACCAAATTACATCTAAATCGATTGAGTGGTTTGAGCGTGAAGAGGTAACAGATAGATTAGACAGACAGATAGAGATAAATAGAATGGATTCCATACTATTATTGTAAATGCGAAAGTGTTATCTATAGAGATAACAACTAATAACAACTAATAATAACAAGATTGAGCGGTTTGAGCATGAAGAAGTCAAACCGCTCAATCGATTGAGATGTAATTTTTTCCATCAGGTGTGACGTGTCTTGGTGGTCAAGCGCAATTATATCCATAATAGACGACCAGATGGCCTAGTGGTTAGAGACCCTGACTATGAAGCTTGAGGTCCCGGGTTCGATTCCCGTGTCGGGGCAGATATTTGTATGAAAAATACGAATGTTTGTTCTCGGGTCTTGGGTGTTTAATATGTATTTAAGGGGTATGTATTACAATACCGAAGTACGAAAGACCGAATGTATTAAAACATCGAATGGGTCAAAAGACCGACACGATTTTTTTCTGAAACCGTTAACTTTTTAAGATTGTTATTAAACAAACCTAACCTAACCTAATGGGTTCTGTATGATGCCGTTTTAATAAATTCTGAAAAGTTTATGGTTTCAGAAAAAAAATCGTGTCGGTCTTTTGACCCATTCGATGTTTTAATACATTCGGTCTTTCGTACTTCGGTATTGTAATACATACCCGTATTTAAGTAAGTATCTATCTATTTAAGTATGTTTATCCGTTGCCTAGTACCCATAACACAAGCTTTGCTAAGCTTACTTTGGGACTAGGTCAATTGGTGTGAATTGTCCCGTGATATTTATATTTATTTATTTATTTATAATGAAGATGAGGTCGACGATGGAGCACACTTGCCTAGTAAACGCTCATTCACCCTAGACTTGAAAACGGCCTGGCGATTGTAGTGTTCAGGGAACACAGGCGCAGGGTAAGGAATCAATTAATTACTTAATTTCTGCAATCCCGTCTGGTGTTAGGGGTGTCCTTGGGGGGTAGCTATCATTTTATCGAATACTGATTCGTTTCGCAAAATTATCGTTTCAACGAATGCATTTTTTTCTGAAACTGTATATATTTCAGGATTTTTATAAAACAAACCTAACCTAACCTTTAGGGTTCTACACGATGGTCTTGAAATAAATCCTGAAATATTTACAGTTTCAGAAAAAAATGCATTCGATGAAACGATAATTTTGCGAAACGAATCAGTTGTGAAAAATTTTCGATAAAATGATGAGTTACCGTCCTTGTATTATTTATTTTATTAGCATTACGGCTGCTCACCGAATACCCAGGAGACGTGGGTTCGAATCCCACCGGCGCACCCGAAAAACTTTTTCGCTTTTAAATAATCTTAGATTCGGTGAGCAGCCGTAATGCTAATAAAATAAATAATATTTGAATAAATAGATGTGGTACATCATTTCTTACGCATTTCCAATGTAATTTGGAACGTAGGAGTCGTAGCTTCTAATAGTTGCGATGGATGTTACCACACGCCACTGTTGGCGTATGTAAGCGATTAAGAATTTCGGGGGAGTCGGTTGGATGCGACGTGGTTCAATTGGTAGAACACCCGTTGGGGCGCATACCCAGGAGACGTGGGTTCGAATACCACCGGCGCACCCGAAAAACTTTTTCGCTTTTAAATAATCTTACCGTCCTTGGGTGGCGGAGCTCACTAACTCTGCCACTCCATGAAAAGTGTAAGGTTTTATATAATTTAATTTTACTCACATTCCTATTCATGTTGATGTTGTAATCAGATGGCATTTGAAATGTGGGTGCCTGAAATCAGAATAAAAACATTATTTACCTTACTTTATTAAACGTAAGAACCGCGGTTTTCTGTGGGAGCCCCAAATTCGCTTTTGTACTCTTTTTGTTTTGCTGTTTCTTTCGTATTATTACTTATACTGTTTATTTCGTATGTACAAAAATACGGACAAAGCTTGGACCATGTTTCCAGCTACCTTCCTCTCATTCAGACTCAGGACTCAGGTTTGGTCAGGACTTCGATGAGCGAATTCACTGTTCAACGTTCATTGCGTGGTTGATACGATTACCGTACGTACAGACGTCAATTGACATCACGCGCAATGTATAATACAGCATACTGCCTGCCGGTCGCTCGTAGTCGTAGGCCATTTCGACCCTCATTAAAGGGGCCTAAATTTCAACGGAAGCTATGAAGGATTAGGTTTCATACTCGTAATATCTAAAATTACACCAAAACTAGCTCCCTGATTTGCTCGTGCTTCCACGTCATTAAGTTAATGGGATACTTAAAATTAAGTGTCCGTTTATTTCATTAGGTATGGTGTTTTGTTGTTAATGCGAAGAACTATCTTACCTTTATACATTTTACTACTATTATTACCTACGTCCGTAGATCCCTTCCGCACACACCCTCCCCCTCATTCGCCTCTTTTCGTAACGCATTCACCAGCTTACTCCCCAAGTTAAGCGTGCCCAAAGAAGTTTTTCTTCAATAAGTTCCCAAAAATCGACGATGTCACAACTCTCCTCGGTCTCCCCTACTAACCCCTACTAAATGTATAGAAGCATCGCGATCCAAAGCAGACAGGAGAGACGGGGCGGAGACGCAGCCTGCGAACAAACCACGCAGAGTGCGACGCGCCCGTGTCCCATGTCTCTACTGTGTTCGTTTGCCTCCCTCTCATAATAAAAAAATATATATATATTTATTTTCAGACAATTACAATCCATAGTTGTTAGTTTTTTTTTTTTTT
Source organism: Archips xylosteana (assembly GCA_947563465.1). Lineage (NCBI taxonomy): Eukaryota > Metazoa > Arthropoda > Insecta > Lepidoptera > Tortricidae > Archips > Archips xylosteana. Next base: position 8,950,324 of record OX387369.1, read on the forward strand.
TTTTTTTTATTAAGGTTCACCAACAATAGTTTACAACAATACATTGCATATATTTTTACAGAATGAACTTATAAAGAATATTGTAACTATTACTTAAAGGTAAACTCAGCATGCAAAACTTACACTAACTATATTGTGCAGGGGATAAAGTAGAAATAGTCGTAGGAGTTAACTAATACTATATTAAATGATAAATAAATGTATAGACATTATTAAAAAAAAAGGAAACAGTGTCATCTTGGCAATAATTGAGCTGAATTAGGTTTGGTTGCGCTCTCTAAGAATTCTCACTAATTTACCAGGCGGATCGAAATGATATTCACCTATAAGCTATGTTAATGTTATATTACAGTACAGTCACGGTCTTTTATACAGTCAGTTGCGGCAGATCTACCGATCCGCATATTTGTGAACATGCAGCTCGATATATCGCCCCAAAATGACAGAGTCAAAACGCTCCGCTATCATTTGCAGGATCCCGTTGGTGCTCCCACGCTAAAAAAAATAAACTACTTCCGGTCTATTTTCAAAATAAATATTAGAATTCAGAAGGCACCCTGCCCATTAGCAACTATCTGGGAGACATTTGTAAATACAGGTTTTTAGGTTTAGATTAAGTTAATTTAAGTTTTTTTTATTTTTGTGTTTTAAAATATGTTTCTGTAAATATGTATATTCAGAAGTAAAACCGTAGGGCATAAGTTAGTTAATTAACCTCATCAATCCAACAAGGCCGGACCCTAAAGTTTGCGCATGGAATAATAAATGACTTGGCCAAATGGCCACGTGTTACGAGTTGAGCTACTTGCCCTAACTTGCCAACATTACATATACGAGGAAGGTAACTGCTTGAACACCGTTCCAATTTTCAAATTTAAAAGCACTCTTTTATTTTTTTCAAAGACAAAGGAATGGCGATGTGAGATCGATTTATCGAAGAGTCGATTTTTTTCAATCTATATCTAGTTGCAACCAGTGAACCGATATTTCACCCCTTGGAAATCGAGATTTGATTTTATCTTTATTTGTAGCTTTTTCTCGCGACTTTGTACGCGCACAAATAAAATTTGTGGCCAACTCTCGATTTCTATCCCACGGGAAATTCCAAACACCCCTATTTACTACACCTTTATGATCCTAAAGAAAATCTTAAAATTAGTTGTTTGCCAAATTGAAGTCTCTAATAATTATAGTTACGGAGATTGAAGCGACATCATAAATCCCAATTTATTCCCTATCCCGTGGGAATTTCGAAAAATCCCTTTTTAGTGTATACCTTTAGAGACACTCAAGGTATATGTGTGCTAAATTTAATGTCTTTAGCTTTAGCGGTTTGGGCAGTGCGTTGATATATATCAGTCAGTCAAGTGTTTGAATTTTATTTAACTATAAAATAAGGTATAAAAACAGGGACTAAGTATAAAATTAACATAACTAAAACTAACTTAAAATAGCTAAACAGAAATTAAAAACTAAAAATTATTATCTAAATTTGGACCCTTAGGTAGGGTGCCCATCACGCAGGCAGCATTCCCACGTTGAATTGCTATAGCAAGTCTTTGTGCGAGAAAGCTGCCTGCGCGAGGGTCACCTGTTGCCTCTCTCAGGCGCTTGCTTAGAGCTCCGTAGAGCCCTCGTGCGCCCTTGCCCCACGATCCGAGTGTCTCGTCACCAGTGTTTGAATGTTATTTAAATAGATTCTGATCGCTATATCAGCGTCATCATGCTGGAGCTAAACTCAGGAACGGCCCAAATCGGTTTGCGAGCGGTAATTCGATCGCTTGCGAGAGGATAGGGATGAACTGCTATTCAGGAACGCCAAAAATCAAACCGCAAACCAGGGATGTAACGGAAGTAGTTTTATCGGAACCGAAGCCGGAATCGGAGTTTTTAAATTTGTTTTATCGGAATCGGAACCGGAGTCGGAATCGGAATCGGAAGCAGGGTGACATGAGAGAGAATTATTATTTAAGGACAAATAAAACATTATGTAGTATTTTTTTTTATTTCAAGTTTCAGTTGTAACATAAAACATAAAAAATGAACAAAATTGGCATATTTCCAAATAAACAACAAGTTTAAATAGAATGAATTTAAACCCAAAGTAGCATATATTAGTAATTATATTATACTATCCCCGCTATCTATGCTTCGACCTCCGATTCAAACCTCCGATTAAAAAATGTCGGAGCCGGAGTCGGAACCGAAAGTATAATAGTAATCGGAAGTTCCGACTTAACGGAACCGGAACCGAAGCTCCGTAACATCCCTGCCGCAAACCGTGTTAGGTCGTTCCTGAATTTAACCCTGGTTGATGTTATCTATGACTAAGTGTTCCAGATATTTCACACAAGAAAGGATAGCAGTAAGATTTCTTATGAGGATACGATGGCTGAGAGACTTTTGAGAAATAAATATAAATATAAATAAATATTCGGGGACAATCTTACACAAATCGACCTAGTCCCAAACTAAGCAAAGCTTGTACTATGGGTACTAGACGACGATAAACATACTTATATAGATAAATAAATACTTAAATACATAGAAAACATCCATAACTCAGGAACAAATATTCGTGCTCATCACACAAATAAATGCCCTTACCGGGATTTGAACCCAGGACCTCTTGCTTCGTAGGCAGGGTCACTACCAACTAGGCTAAAGCGGTCGTTAAAAAATAGGTATTTTAATAAAATGTCGCTGTCTCGCCCGAACCCCTCCGTGTCAGTACAGCGAGAGCGGGACAGCTGCAGCTCAGACCGTTAATAGGCGCGTAAAATTGATCAAAACAGCATTTCGTAGTCCCCTGTTTTCTTTTCGAAAACTGGACCAATAAAATAATTTTTTTCAAAAATAATTAGAGGACAGATTTAGCTATGCCCCTATGTTTTCCTTTTTTTGTTTATACGACAGATTCTTTTCTGATAAGTGTCTGAAAATGACGTTGAAATTGGGCAATTTTTTCAGTTTTTGAAAGCTCATATTTCTTATGTTAATTGAAATATGGAAAAAAACGAAACATAGGGGCATAGCTGTGGTAGATACAGATTACACAGTAAAAAAAATTTGGCTCTAAAGCCATTATCCAGAGAGGAATCAGGGGACTACGTTTGTATGGAGAAATGGTGCGCATCGTATCCTCTTAAGAAAGCATCCATTTACTTAGTTGTAAAAAAAACTTTAGTTAGCCACAAGTGAAGTGACGAAAGTTCGTAAAGTTCGTGTGCGTACATTTGTGTGTGCGTGTGTGTGTATTTTTTATTACTATTTGACATTAAACAGCTGACGGAAATGGTCAAAATTTGATACGTAGGTATGATAAGATCTCGGGAATAACACATAGGCTGCATTCTAATTCATTTAACCGCAAGGTCTATTCTTTCACGCGAGCGAAGTCCCAGGTACCTACCTAAGTTAAAAGTGAATTAATAATCTTCCAAATTACCTTCTGATACATCATACCGGGCCCTGGATTTTCCGGGGGTTCAATAAGATCCATATTAAACATCTGTCCGCAACATAACTTTATAAGATATACGAAACACACAGCTATCATCGCCGAGCTCATTGTTACACAGTGGGACGCATTGCCATCCTTAGCCAGTATAACACTTCAGAACTCTTCCACAGCAAAGGCTCACTCCAACCATAGCCACTTCTCTAACGTATTTTCGTTTCAGTTTATTGTGATAAGGTACTACGGTGTTACTGGTCATATTTGATACTGTACCTAATTGTATTATTTGAAGATAATTGGTAATTTACGAGAAGATAAGGCGGTAATGAAATGATGGAATCATTTTGCGTTGGCTGTTTTGTTTTTGGCGAAATTGGTGTTGTTTATTATTATGTCTGGTAACACCAGAGCTGGTAACCTTTTACTGCTTAGAACGAAAGTGACCCAATCTGAAAATTCGCGAAATAAGTCAATCAAATATAAGTAGGTACGTTCCATTTTTTCATGACAGACATAGTAATCCAGACGGAGCCAAAAATTCACAGTTTTGAAAATTGCATTGAAAAAATATTCTCATGGGATAAAGAAAAACCGGCTAAGAGCGTGTCGGACACGCCAAAGATAGGGTTCCGTAGCCATTACGAAAAAATCAAGTAATATTTTTCTAAGGATTTCGTATGTGTACGGAATCTTCCAAGTTAGGTATCGTCAATACTTTGAAAAAAGCTCGTATCTCAAAATCGTTAATCTGGCAAAGTGAAGTTTATTACGCGCACATCAAGATTCAGTTTTGTTTACATGCTGATTTGAGATACGAGTTTTTCAAAGTAGTGACGGTATGTTTAATACCTTAGGCTACTATTTACTCTTAAACTACAAATAATTCCCAAGCAATCTTAGCCGCTATAATTTTCCTTGTAAATTTAATATATTTACTACCATTTTGAATTTTTTCAAATTTTTCCACCCAACAGTTTAGATTTTAGAGGGGGGGGACGGTCGATTTTAATGAAATTTTTCACTTTAAAGTTGAATATTTCGCAAACAAATCACTGAATACAAAAAACATGTAAGCAACCCCCCAATGGTTTTGAAAGACCTATCCAACGATACCCCACACTATAGGGTTAGTCGAGAAAAAAAATCACCCCCACTTTACGTCTATGGGAGGTACCCTAAAAAAAATTTTTGTAGTTTTTTTTATTTAACCACTTTGTCGGCGTGACTAATATATATATTCATGCCAAATTACAGTTTTCTAGTACTAACAGTCTCTGAGCTTAGCCGCGGACAGACAGACGGACAGACATGGCGAAACTATAAGGGTTCCTAGTTGACTACGGAACCCTAAAAACGGGATTTATGTATAAACTAACTGATATCGCTGATGACGACGGAGGATTTTAGGATTTTTGCTTTATTCAATAGAAAAAGTGACTTATAGTATAAATTTTAATCTTCCTAGGTGAATTTTTCGCTTCGAGCCCTTATATTTCAAAACAAACTGTATCGTCATAGTATTAAGGTTCAAATTTAATGTAATGGCTCGAAGCGAAAAATCCACCTGGGAAGATTTATACTATACCTACCTAGTAATAAAATATACTGACGAGGAAAATAATGGGTCACTTTCTTTACAAAGTGGTATCAAAAGCAATGAAAACGGGCACGTTCTTTTAATCACTAGCTTCACAAGCAAACAAGTTTTTACTGCGCTAGTTGCTTAGGTAATCTGGATATTATTCCATTTCAATTGACATCATAAAAATGACCAATAAAATAGTGGTCACTTTATGTATCGGAAAATGTGGCACGAGTCGTAAAGCGGCCATTATTTACCGTCCACGGCCAGGTAATAAATTTTGACCTTACAACCTGAAGTTTGTTTTATGGTATCAGGTTCAAACGACAGTGAGCTTAATAAATAGTGGGTAATTTCGAATGAGCGAACATGAAAGGGTGGTGGCTTAATGGTTTGACCTACGGGCTCTCGTAGAGGGACGTAAGTTCAAACCCGGGCTCAAACCCGAGTTTTTCGATATGCGCGATGAGCTTTCATCATCATCATCATTTCAGCTGAAAGACGTCCAGTGCTGAACATAGGCCTCCCCCGAGGCTCGCCATCCGCATCCAACGTGTTCCAGCTACCTTAAGCAGGTCGTCGCTTCATCTTGTTGGAGGCCTACCTACACTGTGTCTAGCGTGAGCTTTACGGTGAAGGAAAACATACACCTGCGGGAAATGCCAACAAACAAGCCGCAAGAACTTTAATCAACTGTAGATCAAGGGTCAGTACTGTCTTTCATAAAAAGTTAACGCTGCACGCTGAACATACCCCCTTTCACAATACAGGGTTATTTGTAATTCACTAGCATCCTTTTAACGCTAAACTCCTACCACTAAAACAAATGTTTTTTGTTTTACGGCTTTTGTCATAACTTAATATTTTTGGTGTAATAACGTTTTGAAAATTTGATTCTGCCTCTCATTTTTACGATACTCTGTGTATTTGTATGGGAAAAAAAGTGCTTCATTTTAAAAAGTCGTAAAACAAAAAACATTTGTTTGAGTGATAGGAATTCAGGGTTAAGAGGATGTCAGTGAATTAAAAATAACCCTGTATTTGCTGATGCAGCAATGAGGAAAAAAACGCAGTGAAAGCTGAATATCAATTGACACTGACCAAACCTAACCCAACAGGAATCCAGCGCGACACAGAACAACGTGCATTTAGGTAATTGCTTATTAAGATTTGGTGATCGTTAATAGGTTTGGCAATCATTTCATAAATTTGGAATTTGGTGACCATTCAATAAATTTGGAGGCCAAATAATAAATTGGGTAACCATTTAATAAATATGGTGACCATTCAATAAATTAGTTGCCTATTTAAAAAATTTGGTGCCACATTGATACATTTGGTGACCATTTAATTGGTGACACCACAGAATATATAATAGTACTGACGTACAGAATGGAAACGGTCCGCCCCGCACCGATTCGAATTACCCCACCCCTCAAGGCGCAGATAGCCGGAAACCGCCAGAAACCAGAAGAGTGCGCGCGCGATGTATGTAGGCGTACGCGTGTACAGACGTCGTCGTGCTTATGTAGATTCAAGAACGCGTATTTGTACGTCGTGTCCGCCGCGTGGTGACACTTAAATCAACTTGATGATAATTTTATAAATTTGGTGCTTGAATAGGTGCATTATAGCAGATACTTTAAAAATTTCAAATATTCTTGTTTTTGGCGCTCATTTTATTTGTCTTCTTTACCTAATCCGGTATCTGAATACCCATTAATAAGTAAGTTTTCCATAGAATTAACTCGGATGGACCTGTCAAACATTCATGTTCACTTATTTGCTGTTCCTCAATGCTGCCCTCGCGTCAGCCCCTGAATGTGACATATTTGCAAGAAAATGGATGATGGTGCGTGATGAATGTTTAAGGTTTTGCGAGAGTACCTATGGATGTACGTCCCTCTTCTGTTTAATTTTATAAATTACTAGCTGACCCCGCAAACGTTGTTTTGCCATAATCACTTAGGGGTATAAAAAATAGCCTACGACCTATTCTCAGACCTACGGAATCTAATGAAAAAAGTTTCATAAGAATCGGTCAAGCCGTTTCGGAGGAGTTCGGTAACAAACACCTTGACACGAGATTTTTATATATTAGATAATGTTTATTTAAATTGTCGTGTAGCTTCACAGTGCTTTAGTCATGCTGTTATGCTGTGTAATTGTTTGGAATAAATAAATAAATCTAATATATAAAAATCTCGTGTCACGGTGTTTGCTATCGAACTCCTCCGAAACGGCTCGGCCGATTTTTATGAAACTTTTTTATCTGTATTCGGTAGGTCTGAGAATATGTCGTAGGCTATTTTTTACCCACGACGGAACGGAGCAGGTATATGCGTTTAGGGTGAGAGATGTTTGTGCGTTTGTGCAAAGTAATGTTCCCACCTATCTTCTAAACTAATGATCCGATTTTGATGCGGTTTTCAATAACGGGTCTGTGTTTGATGAGTTCTCATGTTCTTAGACAGGTGTCATGGCTGTAACTCACTAGGGGGCGCCACAATATTAGTGCAAAACAATGTTGCAATATAATCAAAACGAAATGTCCGATTACAATTCTGTTTTCAGCAATGTGTACGTGGTAGCTTAATGCATGTTCCCAAATAATAAAAATTACGTCTGTAATTCACTAGACGGCGCTACAATATTAGTGCAAAATAATATTGCAATAATATTAAAACGAATTGTCCGATTTCAATGCGGTTTTCAGCAATGGGTTCGTAGTTGATTGGTGCATGGTCTAAGATAAGTCTTATGATATTAACTCACTAGGGGGCGCTGCTATATTAGTGTGAAACGATTATATTGCAATATTATTAAAATTAGAACGTATTGTCTGATTTCAATGCGGATCTTATTGTTTTGCGAGATCTTACCTACACATTATATAGATTATAATTCGTATATGCTCTCTAAAAAGTCTGAAATAAAATTAAGCAAAATTAAAAATTTTGAAAAAACCCACGACGGTAAAAATCTCATCGAAAAAGAAAAAAAATCTCATCGAAAAAGAATAAAATAACTCAAAACCCCCGACTTAACCCAATTATTATGTAACGAAATATTATAATAGACGTAAAAATACTTTCTAAAAAAGAGTTGATATCTCGAAAAATCGGTAATAGATATACTTAAGTACCTAAACAATGAATATCGATGTTTACAGTTTTTCCCTAACGTGTCTGTTTTTCGAAGATGTACTTAGATGTAGCGATAATAATTTTACAATAATACATAACCGAGGAATATCCGTCGGGGGCTGCCTTTCCTATATGAAATTTTAACAACAATTTAATCATATTCATAAGTGTATTTTATGTCGTCGTTAATCATCTACGATTCTTCAATAATTGTATTCACGTCACTAGAAAAACTTTAGCTGGTTTAATGGCAGCCCCCGACGGATATTCGTGTCACGGTGTTTGTTATCGAACTCCTCAGAAACGGCTTGACCGATTTTAATGTTTTTTTTTTGTCTATTTTCGGTAGTCTGAGAATAGGTCGTAGGCTACTTTTTATACCCCTATTATTCGCAGACGGAGCCGCGGGCAACAGCTAGTCTAATATATAAAAATCTCTTGTCACGGTGTTTGTTATCGAACTCCTCCGAAACGGCTTGACCGATTTTTATGAAACTTTTTTCTCCACATTCGGTAGGTCTGAGAATAAGTCTTAGGCTATTTTTTATACTCCTATTCTTCGCGAACGGAGTCGCGGGCAACAGCTAGTAATAAATAAATGTTAATCTTTAAAATTTCTGAAAATCTCCGTGCCATAGAAGTTATAGCAATTGCTTGCTTCAAGATATAGCTGTATTATCTATATATTTTGTGTTTATTTGGTGTCGTCCCAAACTAGGGACAACATAAAGGCCGCTGTGCATTACATCCGGCCCATTTTGTGAACACTGCGCTCGTTAAATTTCAGGCCGTAGGATGTCATTAATGGACTACAGCCCTAATAACTATGGCTATTAGAGGAGGTCGCTATAACAAAACTATGTATAAACAAGGTATGTTCCCTTCAAGTTAATAACAAACTGAGAGTTTCTAAGCTTTGCTCCGCAAATAGTATATTATACTTCATTTAATTTAGCATTGAAAAGCACAACAACATTATATTGCGGCTCGTGAACTGTACTCTCTTTACAATTTGTACTAGAGTAACAATTGACAACACGCAAATAATGTGGCATTAAAACAATTTTATTATGCGGCTCCCAGACTATTGTACTGTACTATTTGCTAGGCAAGAAATAGTTGACCAGACGCAATATAATGTTGTTGTTCTTTTCAATGCTAAATTAAATGAAGTATAGAATAGATACGTGTAGCCAACCAATTTGATGAGTCTCTATGGTTTCGCATAATTTGATAAGTCATAATGCATCATTCTTCATAATCAACGTTAGTAATAAAGTGATTTATTTCTGAAACAGTTTTTTTTTCGGAATCATTATAAAACAAACCTAACCATTCTATAAGATAAGATGCATATGACGATGATGATATATTGCATTCTATAAGATGGTATTTAAAAAACCGGCCAAGTGCGAATCGGATTCGCGTACGAAGGGTTCTTACCATTATCTACACTGACGAGCAAAAATAAAGGGTCGGTTACAAAAATGACGATAACTACAAAACCCGCTGTGATAGCTTCTTCGAGGAAAATGAGTTTATTAAAGAGTTTTATTCTAAACAAGAAAAAGTTTAATTTTTTTTTTATGTTAGTGAAGACAGACAAACGAACTAGTGGGTCACCTGATGTTAAATGAACACCACTGTCCATAGACACTCGCAGCGCTTTACGCGATACTAGTGCGTTGTCGGCCCTGCAGAAAATTGTACACTCGCCTCTTAAAGGCACCCAGGTCGTAACTCGATGGGAATAAGACCCCAGCGGGAAGCTCGTTCCAGATTTTGCAAGTTCGTGGCAAAAAAGACCACTTAAAACGCACCGTCGAAGACTGCCATTCATCAACATGGATTGAGAAAAAAACTCTTTACTTACTACTTTATCTTTTAGAAATGATGAAATCCACACAAGAACTAAAGTCACGGACTAGCTCGAAGAATCGCCAGACTTAAGTGGCAGTGGACAGGGCACATCGCTCGTAGAACTGATGGCCGATGGGGCAAAAAGGTTCTCGAGTGGCATCCGCGGACCGGAAGACGCAGTGTAGGTAGGCCTCCAACAAGATGGTGCCACGACCTGCTTAAGGTGGCGGGAACGCATTGGATGCGGATGGCGCGGGGCCAATCTGTTTGGCGAGCCTTGGGGGAGGCCTATGTTCAGCAGTGGACGTCTTTCGGATGAAATGATGATGATGATGATGACTTTATCAAGCCAATTGCAAATAACGCTCGAATTAGCAAAGGTAGTATGTTTGCGTATGATCCGTCCTAATTCAACAAAATGAACTCAAATACACGTGTAATTGAACTAACGTATTCCTGTTAGGGCCAACCCAGGAGTTCAAGTTTTAAAATTAATGTGTTACGATAAAGGGGAAAGTGTTAAGTGACGAGTTTGGTGTTTGTTTGTTAATTTGTCGGTAACAGTACGTAATCGAAGGAACTTCAGGCGCGGAATAGGAGTTCCGCTGCGTTGGGATCCGTCGCCTTTGTCTCGGGATCACGTACTTCGCATCTGCGCCAGAGTGTGACGTACTTGCTGGTCGTTGGAGACTGTGTGTAGAATGGCTGCGTTACTGTGAGGCGATAGATGCACGTGTGTAGCCATTGTCCATTGCTCGTATAGAGCCTACGTTGAAAAAAGTAATATTGTAATTTTGTATAAAACGTCGTTTTTTAGGGTCCCGACCCGAAGGGTAAAAACGACCGAGACTTCGCTGTCCGTCCGTCCGTCGCTGTCAGTTGCGTCAAGTAGCCGCGCGACCAGAGCGGTAGCGCGCAGTGCGCGTTTGGCAGCCGCCATGACGTCTGAGTCCGGGAAGAAGGGCTACGGATTAGTACGAAACATGTCAAGTTAAACTCGTTTTAAGACGTGAGTGATCCCTTTATTTTCAATAGTAGTAGGGTTATTATATTTTGCTTAGAATAATCTTTGATCTACCCAAATGGCTTATGATTCTTATGAAGCTACACTTGGCTCGATTTTAATCCGTTTGATAACGAAGCTACGTCATTAATTATCACTTAGAGAGTAAATTAATTGTTCTGGGCTGTAATTACTAAGTGAGTAAGTACTCGCAACATATTGGATTGGGAACAACAGGTATGAAGAACCGATTCAAACTAGTTAATAACGCACACTTACTAACTATGTACTATGAAATGGAAAATAAAAAACCGGTCTCGCGCGAATCGTACACGTACATGAAAGGAGTATAGTACGATTTTTTTGAGGTGTCCCGATCTCGTTAAGAGCCCACCTTTCGAACAAAACCATTGTATTCTATTATGTCCTCAAGTGAATAATCCTCAGTTTAAAATGATCGTAAATATAAGATAAAATAGCTCATTGAAATAACGACTTTATTATTTACAGTAGAGAGTTCATTTTAATAAAAACTTTGTTTGTTTGTTTGTTTTGGTTGTTTTGGCTACATGTCTACTCAACCGATTTGGATGTGATTTTTTGTAAGGCTTTGATTGGGCTGCCCCTCTCGGCAATAGCTTTGAGCATGAAATTGAATTTGCAGCCTTGAACGCGGGTGGTTGCGTTTGTAATTATTGAAATGTCTTTTAAATCTTGGATAATTGCTTCAGATGAAAAAGAGTGAAGATAGGGTGATAAATGTAATACCTATAATTGAACTTTTATTCCGTTGTATGCGTCTGGATCTGCCACTGATGGCACAAATCGGAAAACTTCCGTCTAGTGCCACTGCACTAGTCTTGTCACTTTTTAATGAGATTTGTACCTACTGAACGGATATATATTTATATATTCTTTTATTTATATATTATATACTTATGTGTTGGTATGTTTTTGTGCGAGTCGGACTCGCGCACGAAGGGTTCCGTACCATTTTCTATAAAAATGGCATAAAATCACGTTCGTTGTATGGGGCTCCCCTTAAATATTTGTTTATTCTGGTTTTTAGTATTTGTCGTTATAGCGGCAACCGAAATACATCATCTGTGAAAATTTCAACTGTCTAGCTATCACGGTTCATGAGATACAGCCTGGTGACAGACGGACGGACGGACGGACGGACAGCGGAGCGTCAGTAATAGGGTCCCGTTTTTATCCTTTGGATACGGAAATCTAAAAACTAGGAAAGAAAATGCTTAGGCCTGGGATCGAACCTGGGTGTTTGTCAAACGGAAAAGCGTGCTGGACCATTAATAAGTAGGTACACCTAAGTAAGTAAATCTTTATTTGCTTCAATACATTACAATATACAATTAAAAGGTCTTCATCATCATCATCATCCCAGCCTCTATACATCCCACTGCAGGGCACAGGCCTGCTCTCAGAATGAGAGGTCTTGGGCCGTAGTTCCCACGCGGGCCCGGTGCGGATTGCGAACTTCACATATACCACTGAATTTCTTCTCAGGTATATGCAGGTTTTCTCACGATGTTTTCCTTCACCGTAAAGCTCATAGTAAAAAAATCATTCCATAAAATCGTTTCGTGACGCCCGTATTCTCAACCACACGGTATACCTACGGTAAAAAATATTTCTCGAATAGTACCAGGTTTCCCGCATAACCCGTGCCTAACTTCTACGACGCAATTTAAATAAAATAAATAAATAAATAAATATCACGGGACAATCTTACACATATCGACCTAGTCCCAAACTAAGCAAAGCTTGTACTATGGGTACTAGACGACGATACATACTTATATAGATAAATAAGTACTTAAATACATAGAAAACATCCATAACTCAGGAACAAATATTCGTGCTCATCACACAAATAAATGCCCTTACCGGGATTCGAACCCAGGACCTCTTGCTTCGTAGGCAGGGTCACTACCAACTAGGCTAAAGCGGTCGTTAAATCCCAACATGTTCATGTCCCAATATGTTCATGATAAAATTTAAATTTTTAAGCGACTTTATAAATAAGGAGGAGATTCTCAATTCGTCAGAATCTTTTGTTTTAACAAGTTAGGTATGAAGTATCTTTTTGTATTTATTTTTCAACTTCACTTTTTATTACTTTTACGGTCATCCCGTGAAACCATATATTTCAAACTAAATACAAACTGAAATATAGATGCACAGAAAAAACCCCAGAAAAAAGACCAATGCTGGGAATCGAACCCAAGTAGGTCCAGGTGAGCGGTTAGTTCCAAAGGAGTGTTAAGTCTCTCGATAGAGGGCATAAAATAGATGCGCGCTTTATCACTGCATAAGGTGATTATAACAGACTGAAATGTACGATGTATGGGAAAAATTCGTCGCTAACCTCTAAACCAGTGATGGTGTAGGGGTAAGCACGCAGCACGGAATGCTGAGGACCTGGGTTCGATTCCCAGCATTGGTCTTTTTTCTAGGGTTTTTTTCTGTGCATCTATATTTCAGTTTGTATTTAGTTTGAAATATCTTTTGTTTTAGTTGCAATCTTTTGTAGCCTTAGATAGATGAATTCATTAAAATCGCATTTTGGAATTATTAGTTGGGTCATCATCCATATTGATCAGGCAGACATAATGTGTATGTGTGCTCATGCTCAATCTAGTTTATTGAAGTATGATTTGCTTAAACAGTTTCCCGTATGTCAAAACTTTTGATTGTAAACCAATAGGGGAATAGACTAATAAACCAAAACAAATATGTGCACCTCAAACACGAAACTCCAATAATGTTAACTGTAACTATCCCTTGAACTGTTATTTGCCAGCTGACTGCGGCAAGGGAAGCGGTTGTATCTCAGAATGAGAGGACTTGGGCCGTAGTTCCCACGCAGGCCCAGTGCGGATTGGGAACTTCACATACACCATTGAATTTCTCCTCAGGTGTAGGCAGGTTTGCGATGTTTTCCTTCACCGTAAAGCTCATGGTAAATTAAAAATGTAATTTCGCACATAAATTCCGAAAAACTCAGAGGTGCGACCCTGGATTGGAACCCACGACCCTCTGCTTGAGAGACCATAAGTCAAACCACTAGGCCACCACGGCTTTGGTAGTCTCTAAAACGGTATCCGTTAAGAAGTAGTCCGTTAAGGGCTCTTTTACATGTCTTTTTAGGGTTCCGTACCCAAAGGGTAAAAACGGGACCCTATTACTGAGGCTCCGCTGTCCGTCCGTCTGTACGTCTGACAGTCTGTATGTCTGTCACCAGGCTGTATCTCATGAACCGTGATAGCTAGATAGTTCAAATTTTCACAGATGATGTATTTTAGTTGTCGCTATAACAACAAATTCTAAAAACCAGAATAAAATAAATATGTAAGGGGGCTCTTATACAACAAACGTGTTTTTTTTTGCTTTTTTTTGGTCAATATTGATAACGGCAGCATAAACACGACGACAATTGAAATATTCACAGAATATTTAGTTATATTTAAAAATACGATTACTCGTACGATCCGGGGTGGGTTATTTGACTGACTGCTTTTTTTTTAAATTGTATTTTTTAAGGTTTTTAGTTTTAAGATAATTGTTATTGTAGGTACTTATTGTTAATCATTTCTATAGTTTTAAATTAATTTTAGTTATTATTATTATGTTTTTAAGTTAGATATTTAGTTTATAGTTAAGTTTTATTCATTGTTATTGTTTTTAGGTTTTAAAGTGAATATATTTCATTGTCTATAGCCAATATAATTAGAATTAAAAGTCATTTAAAAATAAATAATGTAATTAAAATAAAACATATATTTATCGGCGGCGAGGCAGGCCCAGACGCAGATGGCGAGGCCTGGATGCGGAATTAAACGATTGGCCAGATTCCGCTCAGGACAGGGAACTATGGAGGACCAGAAGGGAGGCCTTTGCCCAGCAGTGGCACACTTTATAGGCTATTAAAAAAAATGATGATGTAATATCCCGAAACTGTTTACTGCCGCTCTGGAAGACGCCTTCAAGCTCCTGGAATGGAAAGGACTAGGCATCAATGCCAACGGCGAATACATCACTCACCTTCGGTTTGCCGACGATACCGTGGTCATGGCAAAATCGATGGAAGAACTCAGCACGATACTTGAAGACCTCAATCGAGTCTCACGACGGGTAGGACTAAGAATGAACATGGACAAGACGAAAGTTATGTCTAATGTTCATGTTGTCCCTGCCCCCATTGTGGCCGAGAACTCGGTTCTTGAAGTTGTTGACGCATATGTATATCTAGGACAAACCGTCCAACTAGGTAGGTCCAACTTCGAGAAGGAGGTCAATCGGCGAATCCAACTTGGATGGGCAGCGTTCGGGAAGCTCCGCAACATCTTTTCGTCCAAAATACCTCAGTGCCTCAAAACAAAAGTCTTTAATCAGTGTGTGTTGCCAGTAATGACATATGGATCCGAGACGTGGTGCTTCACTATGGGCCTGATGAATAGGCTCAGAGTCGCTCAGCGAGCTATGGAGAGGGCTATGCTTGGAGTTTCTCTACGGGATCGAATCAGAAACGAGGAGATCCGTAGAAGAACCGAGGTCACCGACATAGCCAAACGGATTAGCGCGTTGAAATGGCAATGGGCAGGCCATATAGCACGTAGAACAGATGGCCGTTGGGGGCCAAAAGTTCTGGAATGGAGACCACGGACTGGCAAGCGCAGCGTGGGACGTCCACCAACGAGATGGAAGGACGATTTGGTGAAGGCTGCAGGTTCGTAATGATTCGTTCGTAATCGTAATGATTGGGCATCAATGAGGAAGGCCTATGTCCAGCAGTGGACGTCCTACGGCTGAAATGATGATGATGATGATGAAAAAAAATGCAGAGGGTCGTGGGTTCGAATCCGGGCTCACATATCTGAGTTTTTCGGAATTTATGTGCGAAATTATTTATAATTATTTATGCATTAGTATGAAAATGCCGTCAAAAATTAATGTAGCTATGTAATTTGTATGAAACAATAAATACCTAGTCAATTATAAGTTTTAAACAATATGCCAGCGCCTGGAACCACACGTCCATTTTCAATGCATTTAAATGGACTACTTGCCGTCTCATCTTTATTCAACGGTTATATTAAATATTTAGGTCAAAGATGGTGCAGTTCGCATATTCTGAGGTTACTTCAGGATTGCATAGTTTGTGAACACAGATCTGATAATAAAAAGAATAAACGGTTTTTTTGACGTGGCAACGTCTAATAAATCGATGAACGCCGGCTGCATACACGAAAAAAAATGACTCATTTCAACGTACCTGTAACGTTACGTAACGTTACATTCTACAGAGCAGCAAAGCAGGCCAGTTGCAAGAGAGCGGCGAACGCCAGGATGTACAATGCAGGGTGGGGGGTTTTGAATGTTTTGTTATGACGTTGTCACGTTAAACTATCGTCCGTAAACCGACTTTACAGACAACCGGTTTTTTTTATACTTACAACTGACCCGTGATTGAACTCTACATTATTTCACCTGATGAAAAGTGCAGATGAGGCCAAAGGTGTACCTCACTGGTTCAGTAACTGCCTATTCACTCTAGCCTTGAAGAACCCTAGGTTGTATTTACCTGGAAATACAGACGATGGTAGCAAATTCCATTCCTTATAAGTACGTATTAGGAAAGATGAAGCGAACCGTTTCGTGCGGGCTAATAGAACACTAACCACATTTGGATGCCCCCTGTCTGGACGTTACTGGTTCAAAGTACTCGAGCCTTCTAGCCCGAAATTGAAAGCTTTTTAGAGCTGAACTGACAGAAATGACTTGCAAAGAGCTGTTAATTGTGTCAAAGACTAGTGTTAATGAAAAAAAACTATAGGTACGGTGGGCTGCAAAAGTGTATGGACATCTCGAGGCGATAATCGCGTGAGCGCGCGCGCGCGCGGGTATGTTAATAACATCATAAACGATCAAACACTGCTCAAGCGATTATCGCCCCGAGATGTCCATGCACTTTTGCAGCCCATCGTACCTAGCTGAAATTAGTTGCTGAAATAGCTGAAATAGCTGTATTTTTTAGTTGAAAAGGCATTTTACTCAATTCAGGAATATTTAAATGAAAGGTGGTAATATTAGGTTGTGTCTCATGTTATGTATTACTATGTACTTATAGGTTAATAACAGAACATGCATGCCTCATATTTCCTATATATTTGTATGCCTCATGGTGCAACATAGTGATGCTAAATTATACAGTTAAGATCTTTGTACATGCATTTACCTATGTTTTGACAAATAAAGTTATTGATTGATTGATTGATTGATAGCTTTTTAGGATTCCGTACCTCAATAATAAATAAATATCACGGGACAATTCACACCAATTGGACCATTTGGACCTAGTCCCAAACTAAGCAAAGCTTGTACTATGGGTACTAAACAACGGATATACATACTTATTTATATAAATAAATACATACTTAATTTTTTTTTTTATGCTAGAAAGGCCAGACAAACGAACTAGTGGGTCACCTGATGTTAAATGATCACCACTGTCCATAGACACCTGCAGCGCTTTACGCGATGCCAGTGCGTTGTCGGCCCTTAAGGAGAGGGAATAGGGGAAGGGGGAGAGGGAGGGGGAGAGGGAAGGGGTGAGGTATTAAACGCAAAGGTAGGAAACGCAAGCAGGATTACTGCTGCTTCACGCCGGTTTTCTGTGAGAGGGTGGTACTGCCCCGGACGAGCCGGCCCATTCGTGATGCAGCGGCTAGCTACAACATGGCTCTACCACTACTAAAAACATATATCATACACCCAAGACTCGAGCACAAAAATAATGCTAATGCGGTGGGCTATGTCGATAACATTGGGTCTCTATATTTCAAACTAAATACAAACTGAAACATGGATGCATAGAAAAAACCCCAGAACAAAGACCCGCAAAAAATACAAAAAGATACTTCATAGCAAACTTGTTTGGGTCTCTGTTGAACATGTTTACGCGCTCGTATTGCTCGAATCTCGTCGTACGCGCATATTACGACTCGCTTGCGCTACGACGCCATGTGCGTAGGAGCTTATGGTACTGTTGACGACGAGTGTATGATATTAGTACGAGTATAATAGTATAAACAATTGTAACCAAGTTATTTAGGACAAGAATCTCACTTTAAATAAATAAAATTTTGCAGTCATTTGGCTCCAAGCTTTGCCAAGCCCCCAGGTGCGGATAGCTGTATCGTGTTCATAAAATTATACTTATAATGGTACCTACCTAGAAGGGGGTCTAAGGTGTAAGCGTTAGTTTGAACGGAAGTATGCTTACCAGTGTTACGTACAGACGTTGCTTGTGATATTATATGTCGTTTTTAAAAGCTTTTATTTGTTCAAAGTTCATACATTAATGTTGTGGTTTAAATTTTTCAAGCATTTCCTGATATTTGATTAGGCTGAAAGTTGGTGTAGGGTAAAAAACCTAGTATCCAGCCAGGCACCGGTAGGAGGCTGAGGCCAAGTAACCGAATTTTTGAGTTTTGAATCGCGTAAAATGATCATCATTTCATTTTCTTTGATCATCCGTTGTTTAGTCAATTCATCAAAATTGTTTTTTTGAGATGTTCCTACATCTATACTAATATTATAAAGAGGAAAGATTTGATTGATTGTTTGTTTGTTTGTTTGCATTGAATAGGCTCCGAAACTACTGGACCGATTTCAAAAATTCTTTTGCCGTTAGAAAGCTACTTCATCACTAAGTGACATAGGCTACTTTTTACCGCGGGAAAATACCTTTTCCTACGGGAAAATTAATTTATCGCGGGCGAAGCTGCGGACGGAAGGCTAGTCGGTCATAAATAAGTAAGTTCTTGTTAAAAAATATTATTTTTAGTTCTTATTGTCTACACTGGATACGATCGTGAGCAGTTGAGCACCCATGCTCTAGATAATACAGCCTCAGGACTTGAAACAGGTAGGTTCAAGTGCAAAAATACGTATTGATTTCATCCCCTCATAATTATGTACCAATACCTTAATTCGAGGACATAAAAGCTATAGAACATATTTGTGAGTAAGTTGCATGCACCCATAATTTTACACTTGACTGTAAGAATGCTACTCTTATCAAAACTGGTACTGCTATTTGTGGTACCGGTTTTACGCCGTAGCCTCGTCTATCCGCTTATGAATTGCGGCACAATCCCGACTGTCGCACCTAACTCGAGTTAATAGATGCTCTCTGCATAATATACGAGACGTTTCACGCGTAGTGCCTTTAAAGACTGCGTAATGTCGCACGCGCACAAGTTTAAACAACACCCTGTATTATGTAATTACGTGGATGGCGTACACTTGGGAGTTCCCCTTTACAAGCTTTTATTTAACTGGTAATCTTCGTAAGTGAGTTATATATATAATTAAACATGCAAGATTTGAAGACAACTCACTTACGAAGATTACCAGTTAAATAAAAGCTTGTAAAGGGGAACTCCCAAGTGTATATATATATGTATACTAGCAGTCGCCCGCGACTCCATCTGCGAAGAATAGGGGACAAAAAATAGCCTATATCTATACCTATCCTCAGACCTACCAAATAGGTCTAACAGATAAAAAGTTTCGTAAAAATCAGTCGAACCGTTTCGGAGGATTCCTATAACATAACAAACACCGTGAGACGATCGACGATCACGAGATTTTTGTATATTAATGTCGAAAAAGAAATATAACTAAATACATATGCTCGAAAAACATAACATTCGGATAGGGCAAGTATAATTTTTCTACTTACTTTTTAAACTAAGTATAAAATATAGTTTCAGCCCTCTGCAATAGGCTGTATTAAAGTTGCCAAGTAATTGTGGCAAAGAGGTGTTAACTCGCAGTAAAGCTGTATAGCGGTGCTATAGAGCGAAGCTGTGTAATGGTGTGCTAATCTGACCTTAACTTTAATGGCTCGTATGGATAACAACCTTTTATTTAGCAGACGGTTTGAGTTTAAATGAACCTTATTAAAGCGGTAGACGAGGTAGGTTAGTTTTCCTTGTTTAGCATAAGAATGTAGTATTCCTCGTCGATTTCGATGGCGGCGAGCGCGCCTCGTGTGCCTGCCGCCCGCACCTCTCCCGGCCCCCTTTGTCTACAGCCGCGCCTCTGTACCACGCGGGCGAGGACTTAGCTAAACGGTCTAGAATAGGGTAATAACCAAGGGGCGGAATTTTCATAGCAAAAATCAAACATCAAGAGGGATTGACCATTGTATTTTATCGACTATCGATAATTAACTGTCACTTAGCCTGACATGACATGTTAAGTAATTAAAAGCAAACTGGGAATTTTCACAGCATAAATCAAACGTCGAGGGGTATTGACCTGTATGTTTTATCGACTATTCCAGTTACCCATTTTATCGAATCTTTTCGCATGTTACCGACTACTAACATTATTCTGTAACATTTGACCTCTTTGATAAGTGACTTGCGTCTCATTATTAAAATAAATTAAGTGACAATTAACCATCGATAGTCGATAAAGCACAATGGTCAATCCCTCTTGACGTTTGATTTCTACTATGAAAATTCCCAGGTCCTATTTAATTACTTACTTAAAACATGTGCTACATAAGTGACAATTAACCATCGATAGTCGATAAAGCACAATGGTCAATCCCTCTCGACGTTAGATTTCTGCTATGAAAATTCCCAGGTCCTATTTAATTACTTACTTAAAACATGTGCTACATAAGTGACAATTAACCATCGATAGTCGATGAAACACACTGGTCAATCCCTCTTGAAGTTTGATTTCTGCTATGAAAATTCCCAGGTCCTATTTAATTACTTACTTAAAACATGTGCTACATAAGTGACAATTAACCATCGATAGTCGATGAAACACACTGGTCAATCCCTCTTGAAGTTTGATTTTTACTATGAAAATTCCGCCCCTTGGTAATAACCTAAGGCACTAGTGCAAGGGAGAGAAAGCGCCTAGCTATCGACTATTTTCTCGCTCAAGAAACGAACAAAACATAAAGATCCCATATTCACACACACTGCCGGCAAGGACTAGTTGATCGCAGCGATAAAAGCTATCAACGATAAAACTCGCTCAGCGATGCTCGCTTGGCGGTCAGAATTCACGCTGAGAGACCAAACAGCGATCATTTTACTGTACAGCGTGGAGCCCCGCCCGAGCGAGTGGTGCGAGTTATCGCCCGTCGCACTTGAATACTCGCTTAAACCCGAGCGACAAAACTGTCCGAACTACACACTAGCTTCTCGCTGCTAGCCTCCTCTTTTCTAGTTTCTAGATCTAATCGCTTCTCGCTCATCGTCAGCGGTGGGACGATTTTCGAATTTCGGAGTAGCCCCCCAGTGCCTAAAGTACTTAGGACAGGAAACGGCAAAGCAGAATAGAGATGGCGCTAGTGTGTTGTGTGAGAAGTCGTTTGGCGTAGTAGTTTGGCCTATGGCATCTCAAGTAGAGGGTCACGAGTTCCAGCCCGGGCTCGTACCTCTGAGTTTTCGAAATATATGTGCGAAATTACATTATGAAAATTACCGTGAGCTACTCCAGGAGCTGAATTTACTTTAGAGCCGTTAATTGACGCTAATTATAAATAAACGTGCAATAAGCGGAGCCGAAGGGCTTTATCATAAATTATGGTTATTGTTTTTTCAATAAGCTTCAGAAAATCATGATTTACATCATCTTGTTGGTAGGTAATAGAACTTGGTTCTCCTAAACTTATTTAAAACTTAAAAAAGAATTAAATTACTTACTTAAACAAATCTTACTAGGTAATACTATGGGGAACTGTGTGACGGATTTTGACGTGGCGCACAGACAGTTTATAACCTTTATTAACATATAGCATACCTTTTATCCCGGAAAAATTAATATCATAGGGACAGCGATAAACGAATTCTTCACAGTCTGTGAATCACAGACGAAGCCGGCGGCAACAGCTGGTGTTAAAATAAATGTATGCTCAAAAAAAATCCGTTCAGCTGTTAATACGTGATTAACTAACAAACATTAGAACATTTAATTTATTGAATCAGGCGTTACTTTGCGGAAGTCCATATTAATGAACTGAAACAATCACTTTGATCACCCGCGACCGACTTTGGTAATCCTGCTAAAGATCGTGGTGGATAGATAATCTAGTTAAAGCAGGCGAAGTCACGAACGAAGTTAGTTTTGTCGTGTGTCGTTCGTCCTAGCGCTTAGTTCACTGACTGAATATAAAAGAATGCCTAAACGGTATCTGAATTTTGGGAATTGATCACAAAGACTAGAACTACGGAAGAAGGGAAAAAATCTGTTTTTTTTTTCAAATTGCAAGCTGATTGCTTGATTGATTGAAAGCGTTGTTACGCTTTAAAAAAATATCGTCGGACAATTTTTAGGTATACCTACCAATTGATCTATAATCCCAAACCAAGCAAAACTTGTACTGTAGATGCTAGGCAATAGGATAAACTAAGTATATTTCATACTAAATACAAACTGAAACATGGATGCACAGAAAAACCCAGAAAAAAGACCAGCGCTGAGAATCGAACCCAGATCCTCAGCATTCCGTGCTGCGTGCTAAACCTACACCACCACTGGTCAAGAGTTTAAACACGAATTTTTCCTATGCATCGCACAACTCAGCTTGCTTAATCACTTTTGCAGCGATACTAGCGACATCTATGTTATGCTCTCATCAACACTCCTTCGGAACTAACCAATCCAAAAAACCAATCTTGATTAGATTGCTTAAGGGCGACATCTCTTGGTCCGGGTGAGCGGTTGATTTCATCATCATGGTCCCAGCCTAAAAACGTCCTAATGTAGGGCACAGGCCTCCTCTCAGAATTAGAGGGGTTGAGCCGTAGTTCCCACGTGGGCCCAGTGCGGATTGGGAACTTCACACACACCATTGAATTTCTTCCTAAGTTTTCTCACGATGTATTCCTTCACCGAAAAGCTATGGTTTATGGTTTAAGACATTTATTTCCCAAAACAGAATACAATTCACTTATATTGAGAAATAAGGATTACTGTAACATATATATTTGCAATTGGTACATGCAGATTTACAAACTACTTACCTACTTAGATGTGACAAATAAACATAAAATAAAACATTCATCACTAACTTGATACATTATTTTGTGTTGAGGGTATACAGACATTTAAGTTAAATAAACGTTAGTTAACTATGCCGTCGAATGTTCATTGCGCTTCAATCAATGATATTATATACATAAAAGAGGTAGATACGCCACCAACGCACCAAAAGTGTGCCGCGAAATGGTCCTAATTGTGACCATTGGAATCAGTCGGATTGTGACGTTTGCTTACACTTTGCGCGCAAGTGATAGACTATCTTTGTCTTTTTTCTTCATATCGTCTTAATGAAGCCATCTCTCTTATACCGTCTGTCAATGTAATAAAATTTAAGTAAAATGAAACGTGTATGTGTGTGTGCCTGCCGCCGCGTGCGGAGCATTTTTTTTGGGCATCATGTGAGCATATAACGTATCTACACTTAAAATATCATTGGCTTCAATGGCCTTCATTACATATCGAATGAGTAAGGAATTGCGATAGAAATGGCAATAATTTTAGGATAACAAATTATAGGTCTCACTTTAATGTAGAAAAATTTTTTAGAACATGGTTTTTTAATTTCACACATAAATGCAGAAAAACTGAGAGGATGAGACGGCATTTGATCCCCTAGGCCACCAAGGCTATTTTTTTTATTTACTGAAATAAATATAAAAGAAGTACAAAAAGTCTCATATAGGTAAACTTGCAAGTTTCAAATACACCCACGTAGCATCCATGAACTTTACATAGATAACATTAATAACACCTCAAATCTTTGCCAACATTTTAATATGCTTTGTCCAAATATTAAAATTGTTAACAAGCAAAGCCTTAGCCTCCTGGGGTCACCAATCTTCGAAGATGCAATTCCAGACATAATCGCCAAAAGTATATCAAAATTTCAAAATTGTACCGACCGGTTACTTGATATCAGTGCTCATCCCGCTATTACTATTTTAAAATTCTGTTTTTTTGTACCTAAATTCACATATTTGCTACGCTGTTGTCCCTTCTGGAAACATCAAAATTTATTAACTCCTATTGATTCTCTCATTAAAAATTCTTTAGAATCCATTGTTAATATACAACTCAGTGAGCATTCTTGGACCCAGGCATCCCTTCCTATCAGATATGGTGGGCTTGGGATCCGCAAAATTTCTAGTGTCGCACTGCCAGCTTTCTTATCATCAGTCCACAGCACGTCCAATCTCGTAGGTAAAATTCTAAAGGATTGTCCTTCAAACTACGAGACGACGGGTTTGGTCGATGCTAGGAATGCTTGGCTTATGGCTTTTCCGGGTCAAAATCTTCCCTCCCATCCAAATTATCAACGGAGCTGGGACGACGTACTTTGCAAATTAACTTATTCTGAAATTTTAAGTTCCAGCTCAGGCCCAGATCATGCAAGGCTTCTCGCTGTAGGAAAGAAAGAATCTGGTGAGTGGCTTCAAGCCTATCCTTCTTTCAATACTGGAACCTTCCTGGAGCCTGAAACCTTGCGAATTGCAGTTGGGCTGAGGTTGGGCGCTGCTTTGTGTTCTCCACACCGCTGCCCCTGTGGTGCCAATGTCGACCAAATGGGCCACCATGGGCTTTCCTGCCAAAAAAGTGCTGGCCGCTTTTCCCGACACGCTGCGCTGAATGATATTATCCGCCGGTCTCTTGCCACCATAAACGTGCCGTCAATATTAGAACCAAATGGCATTGCGCGGGATGATGGCAAAAGGCCGGACGGTATGTCTCTGATTCCCTGGAGGATGGGTCGGGTTTTAGTTTGGGACGCAACCTGCGTGGATACCCTAGCCCCTTCACACCTTCAGGGTACAACAAAAAAAGCTGGCGCAGCGGCTGAAGCGGCCGAGAGCAGGAAAGTATTAAAATACCAGGGTCTCGGTTCAGCTTACAATTTTGTTGCTGTCGGTTTTGAGACCCTGGGTCCTTGGGGTCCTGGCGCACACACCTTAATTAAGGAAATACAAAAGCGTCTGGTCGACACCACTGGAGACCAAAGGGCTGGCAGCTATCTCTCTCAACGAATCGCCATCGCCATTCAACGAGGGAATGCTGCCAGCCTTTTGGGTACGATGCCACGGGGGCCTTTTTTAGACTTAGTTTAGTAGTTTTTAAGTTAGATATTTAGTTTATAGTTTTAAATTTAGTTTGTAATATTTAGTTTATAGTTTAGTTTTATTCATTGTTATTTTTTCTTACTTGTTTTATTTCTACAAATTATAAAAATAATAAATGACTCAAATACAATAGGTATGTCTACGCCTTCGTAGATGACACTACGAAAACGTTATACTTAATTCGGCGTAGCTAGAAGCTTAAGAAGTTTCAAAAGGTTTTGGAGACAAAAAAAATATTTAAATCATCTAGTTTTTCATCCATTATCCATTTCTTACAGTCGCATTCTGGGTAAGTAATAAAATATCCGACGAATATCATTAAAACCTACAAATCGAACCCTTTCATTTTGAGTCGGACGCAACGTGGGAGACGAGACAAGCCTCATTAAAAAAAGAACATATATTTTATTCAAAGTCATTCAGCAACTCCAGGCGCACACAAAGACACATGTAGAATCTTTACCTGTATGTTCGCGTTTAGACGTTTTACGGTTGACAGACACGCAGACGAAGTGCTGAAAATGGCGGATAGCGCGGTGTAGCGACGTTGTAACTAAAAACGGTTGGTATTACTTACAAGGAATAGTACCCAACTGTCCGGCTCCGATTTCATCCATTTTGACATATGTTAAAGAGAAGTCTAAAATAACAGACCTATATTTTTTTTACCTGCCCAAATTCAACCTATTTGGAGAAATTTTCCTCCAAAGTACTGAAAAGTGACTAAACCCTTACTAAACCCTATAACTTCTATAGAAAATTTTTTTTCAAGCATGTTGCAAATTATTACTGGTTTGATTATAATCAAGGAAGATAATACACTGACGAGCAAAAATACTTAAAGGGTCGGTTACAAAAATGACGATAACTACAGAACCCGCTGTGATAGCTTTTTCGAGTAAAATGAGTTTAGTAAAGAGTTTTATTCTCAATTAAACTTTTTCTTGTTAAGAATAAAATTCTTTACTAAACTCATTTTACTAGAAGAAGCTACCACAGCGGGTTTTGTAGTTATCATCATTTCTGTAACCGACCCTTTATTTTTGCTCGTCAGTGTAGATTGTCTTCGATTATAATATAATGTTTGATTATTTATCTTATATACTCATACTTATACTCATTTATTCATAATATTTATTACATGTCATTCTTAAAAATATTTTAATATATTATTCCATATTCATCATAATAATTAGTAAGTTGAAGTTTCTGGCTGAAAGTTAAGGAATTCATCAAAAGTGTAGAATGTGTGTTCGAGAAGCCAATTTTTGAGTCGTCTCCTAAATATGTCCAACGAAGGAGCCGAAGTAATCGCTTCAGGTACCCTGTTATAAACTGTCGGGCCTACAACATGTGTCACCTTGCCAGACTTAGCAAGCCGTCGCTTCACTGTAAGGAGCCTTGAGGGTTCCGCAGCAAGTGGGCCGCCATATCAGCGCGCTTTCCATACTCATTCAGATTACTGTGCACATATACTGCTGTCTGAAATATTACAAGCGAGGGTAGCGTGAGTATACCTAACTCTTTAAAGTATGTTCTTGCCGACATCTCCTGTCCCGCCCGAACGATTGCTCGTACAGCTCTCTTCTGAATACTTACACTGCGACTTCTAGTCCGTGGACGCCACTCGAGAACCTTTTCGCCCCATCGGCCATCAGTTCTACGAGCGATGTGCCCTACCCACTGCCTCTTGTCTGGCGATTCTTCAAACTATGTCGGTGACTTTAGTTCTTGCGCGGATTTCATCATTTCTAATGTGAAAGCTACGCTACGAAATTATGTGACCGTTTCCAGTAATGCTAATAAGCTATCCAAACAGCAGAGTCATGCGGGTCATCTGATGGAAAATGATCACCACCGCCCATAAATGTCAACCACTCAAAGAAAGTCCCTGATCTGTTACCAGCCTTCAAAAATAGCAGAGGGAATAGGGGAGGGGGAGGGGGATGGAGAGAGGTACTGGCAAACGGCGCTCTCACTAATCATACGAAACGCAGCAGGAGTAGGTACTGCTGCTTTACGCCGGTGTTCTGTGAGAGAGTGGTACTGTCTCGGACGAGCCGGCCCATTCGTGATATAGTGGCTAGCTACAACATGGCTCTACCATTGCAAAATTATATAGGTATCTTTTCATTATACGTTCGTGTGCCTTTTGGATACCTTTTTTATTTATTTGCATCTTTTACGAAGCCTCAATAGGCGCACCTACACTAAATATGCTATGTGAATGAATATGACTGGTAGATTTCAAACGCATCCAGCAAAGTAACTGAAAGTGAAAAATTAACTGAACCACTGGTTGTTCCTTAGTCCGACTACAAGCCCGCCTTTTCCTGTACTTTGTGAGCATGCTGGTGCCTTAATTACTGCCCTTTGAGCCGCCATCTTGTTCTAGTTAGTTTGAGCAATTAATTACGATGGTATAATAGTTGGGAGACATGTTTTTAGCGGGTTGAAAACGTTATTTGGTTATTTTAAGAGTGAAACTAGTATAAGTAGTGTGTGGGGGACCCCTTAATTTTTTATTAGGCTATTAAATAATGTTCGATTGTTGGTCAAAAGCCTCCTCTTTTTCTTTTCACCCGTCTCTATCCTAGGCAAAATCTTACCAGAATGCAGGCAATGTCTAACGTTTCTGACGCTTGCCTTCGCAATTACTATTTCTTTCTGTCAAACGGTATAAGATGATGACAGAAAGAGATGGAGAAAGCGAAGGCAAGCGTCAGAAGCGTTAGACAATACGGACTATCAGAGACGATTTTTAAAAGTTTATTTTATTTTTAATTTTCTACCTAAGTAAGTATTACTGGTCTAAATATACAGCCCTGTGATAGATGGATCGAGGGACGGGAACAGATTAAATAGCCGGGCTTAGTCATAGGTTCCCGTAGAAACCGTAATAAAAATCTATAAAACTCCATTTTTAGGCTAGATTTCCTCCTACGCTGACATCGGTCGCTGACGTCGGTCGAGCGTACGAATAAACACAATACTCTATGGGCCACCGCACAGCGACGCTGACGTCCGCGGCAGATTTATTGCTACGCGCCGCTGATGGCGCGCGGCGGTCTCGCTCGTCCGCGCCGCGCGCGTCAGTGCGCCGACGGCGCTGACGCGCTAAACGCCACTATCGCGCGCTCAGTGCGAAGCTGACCGCTGACGTCGGTCGCGCGTACGAACAAACACAATATTCTATGGGGCACCGCACAGCGACGCAGATGGCCGCGCGTTTGTCATACGCGATCGACGGTACGCTCGACCGACGTCAGCGTAGGAGGAAATCAAGCCTTAACCTTTTCTTAGCAAAGACATGTCAGTTCCATATCAAAATATCCTGACTGTCTGAATCTATTAGAATTCCAATAACGGACAAGGACCTAACTATTTTTCAATTCCAATACGCTATCGAGTTGATTCTGGACTCTTCCATTTCCATACTAAGCGAACTGTGGAACTGACAGGGAAGAAAGGGTCGGTTCATTTCCATTTAATTTATAATCATATTTTTAGTTTAGTTTACTTAAGCCCGCTCCCTAACCAATTCTTCCTTTTCATAAAAACTTTAGGTAAAAGCTCATTCAGCTAAATTAAGAATACTATACTCCTTTCACTATAGCATGGTGCAGGTGACACTTGACACACCGTTCCGTTACACTTAGACAAAATTGCTGCGGTGTATTTCATGTTGAATTATTTAATTTCCAGTCTGAATTTGTCTGGAGTTAAACATTTAAACTTCGAAAAAACTATCGTGCACAAAAGAAATTTAACGTAATTATTTTTTATTATCAATAAAAAAAATAAAATACGATTAAGTTAAGAAACGTAATATGCGTGTAACGAAACATTTAATGATGGGACACAATCTACCACGAGTTTATCGATACATATTAATTTGTAATGTTAATAACGATGCGCTTTAAAAAAAAATCATTCCATGCCGTGGTAAAAGAACAGGTTGGTATGTCCGACAAATACGTAAGTTTATGAGTGACACTTACCTTACCTACGTGATATAATGCTTCAAAAATAATGACTTATTTTATTCAATAAGGTTCTGTTACAATAAAAGATACAAGTAGGCCATCATCATCATCATTTCAGCCATAGGACGTCCACTGCTGGACATGGGCCTCCCTTATTGATACCCAAACATTACGGTTGGAAGCGGATAGCATCCACCTTGGAACCTGTATCTCTTACTAAATCATCCTTCCACCTCATTGGTGGACATCCCACGCTGCGCTTGCCATTCCGTGGTCTCACTCGAGAACTTTTCAACTCCAACGACCACCTGTTCTGCGTGCTATATGTCCTGCTCGTAGCCATTTCAACCAGCTAGCAATGACATAAATATAGACCTATCCTTTACGAACACTTTAAGGCATTTATTCCGCTCTATCGCATCTTTAATACAAGCAGTATTAAATTATCCATGTGCCTCTGACTATTAAGTGATCACTTCCGGTTTCCATCTTATCTATCACAGAGACATCATTAACCACCACATTATGGTTACTGCTTTAGTTTTTTTTAATTATAGTTTTGCTTTATGTTACGGCCTATATATTATATACCAAAAATATGTACGGAACCCTCGACTTTTCTTTTTTTCATGAAATAATCATAAATTTATATTGTTAATTACACATACCTAACTAATTAAAGTTATAAATTTATAGTTTTATCGATTCGAGTTTTAAAGCTTTCACTTCTCTAGTCTGTGGGTTTTGACACCTGCCACCCACACCATGCTACAGTGAAAGGAGTATAGAATTTATAGAACTTACGCGAAGCTAACTTTGTCAACATTGCAAATTTGAGATAAGCGCCATCTATAGAAGCTAACTGACACCTCCTTCAGGCAGTACTAGCTAGTAAGTCGTGCCAGTTTCAAACCGATTCCTTATTGTGCACACAGATGGCGTTACCTGAGAGATCCGCTCTGAAATAATAATAAAGATTTCTGTGGAGATCCGTAATATTGCCTCGTTATGTTGATCATCCATCAATTAGATTTTCACAAAGAAAAGTACCTACCTATCGCGAATGAAACTAGCTTTCAAGCTTTTTAAATCAAAAATCTGTGCTAGACAACTACGTGATTGAGATATCATCATCATTTCAGCCGTAGGACGTCCACTGCTGGACATAGGCCTCCCTCATTGATGCCCAATCATTACGGTTGGAAGCGACTTGCGTCTATCCAGATCCTGCGGCCTTCACCAAATCGTCCGTCCACCTCGTTGGTGGACGTCCCACGCTACGCTTGCCAGTCCGTGGTTAGAGAACTTTTTGGCCCCAACGGCTATCTGTTCTGCGTGCTATATGGCCATATAATATGGCTATATCGGTATTGGGTTTGGGTATGTAGGTATACATATACATCAAATAAAACTAAGTATAAATTTGCATGTATATATACTACAGGATTTAATAGTTAGCCTCCAAATTCAGACTTAAAATATCAAAATTTTAATACACGGTATCGCATTGGAAAATACAGAAACTTAATTATAAGGCATGCATTCATAATTGAATAAAAAAAACTTAAAATGGCTTCTATGTGCTAAAAACAAAATTTCAATTTCCCCTTTGTAACAAAAATCCGAAAGCAAAAAAAAAATATGAATAAAAAAAGGTTAAGTTTTTAATCTCACTCGTCAAGCCTCCTGATATCACAAAAGAAGTAAACAGTGGCTTGACGTAAATAATTCTAACTAAACAATTAACAATTAAGTAGGGTAAAACGCCAATAACTGGCCACGCTTCAATAACTGGCCCCCCTCATACTGAAAATGAACTCTGTTCCCCTACAAACAAAATTCAATTTAGTATAACGTAGCCAGTTATTGAAAGGTGGCCAGTATTAACACCTTATACTAAAAATGAATTCTATTCTGGGTGAATAGAGTTCATTTTTAGTATGAGGTGGCCAGTTATTGGCGATTTATCCTATCTCCTAACATACACAATTCTCTACAAAAAAAAGCCATATCAAGGACAATACACAATAATGTTTGAACAACTGTACTCAATTTTAAATGTTAACTTTTCAATTGGAAAATTTAATCTTACTCCATTGTTACAAAGTTCACCCAACACCCACGATTATTATTGGCTTTATACCAATATTTTTTCCAAGTTTAGCAAAAAAATTACATATAGCAATTATATAATTTTTAATAAAAAAATACAGATGGTGCTTTATACAGATAAACCAGTTTGGTTATTAAATTGTTAAGGGCCTACCGAGTTTTTCGCGCTAATCGATTTTGGGTGGCCAATTTCGGGCGTGGGGGAGGCACGATGGCTCAAGATAGGTTGGTTGGACTGCGCGTGTTTTTGGGTATTTTCATCTTATTACTAAAACAAATACATATTTTAAAAATGTAGCAAAACTACGCCCTAGAAAACATCTTGTTTTATTAACATTCAAAAAGTCATGACCTTCCGTGCATTATTATCGTCATCTAAGAGTTTGTTTTATTTTTTAGAGACGACTTTGGATTTTTTTTCCATCAAGCAAACTACTTGTAATCGTGTTTCGATAAATAGTTGTCACTAGAGTGAATCCTCAAATATCTTACATATGAATTTCAGGACTATATCATTGCTAGTAATGATACAGCAAGTTTAAATTAATGCAATAAATGTGCCAAAAACACGGTAGGGCCTTAATAATTTTATGTGAAAGCAGAGGGTTGGCTTTTGCATGAAGATGTATACGTTTCGCACAGACGCAGCTGTCTTGCATGTATGCTCGCAGATTAGTAACTTTTGTTCATTATTAACAAAATCAGTTTAGAATTTTCCAAGATTTTTAACTACCTACAGTCTACACCTACACCTAAGCCACCTTAGAGGCACAGAATAAGAATGTATGTTATAATTCTATAATAAATCTGCTGACGGCACCAATCATGGACATGTTAAGCACAGTAGAAACCCAGTAATGGACAGCAAAGATTCAATGCCTTATAGCCCACCGTTCATGGGTTCATGGACTTTACCAGTGATGACCATCACTTATCTGAGCATAGTTTTGATAGTTTAAAAATATAGTGTGGCCATTTCTTAAAATTTGGGTTT
Source organism: Archips xylosteana (assembly GCA_947563465.1). Taxonomy (NCBI): domain Eukaryota; kingdom Metazoa; phylum Arthropoda; class Insecta; order Lepidoptera; family Tortricidae; genus Archips; species Archips xylosteana. The sequence goes on from OX387369.1 coordinate 8,982,683, forward strand.
ACGGAAAAAAAAGACCATAATTGGTTCTTGTCCATTACTGGCGATGTCACCTACATTCAATTTCGATACAAACTCACCTCACTTGGATATAGCTTAACCCTATCAGCAGCTTTCACTCATACGCCATGACATCGGAACGTCAATAACTATAAATTAAAAATTTTAAAAACCCCCAACGCAATTTGGTCGCCCATATGTTTGAAGATAAAGTAAATTCCCATTATGCGTCTAAGATCCCTTCCGCAGCTGACAAAAGAGCTTATAACTTTGAATCGGCTGGACAGATTTTGATGAAACATGTCTTAGAACCATCGCCAAGAAACCAGCTTTCAATTAAAAAAAACCGCATCTGAATCGGTTCACCCGTTTTAGAGTTATGGTGCCACAGACAGACATACAGAGACACACACACACACACACACACACACAGCTGTCAAACTTATAACACCCCTCTTTTTGTGTTGGGGGTTAAAAGCGTTGTTGATGTAGAACGTATGGTGCTGATATGTGACGTTGGAGTCGAAAATATCAAATAAGGATGATTAATCAAGACTGCCACACAATTTTGGTGGAGGACTATATCACATGGCAGTCTGAGATGAGGGGAGATGCTACAACTCTCTAAACTCCTGGTCTGTGACTTCCTCTCCGCATTAAACCTAAAGGGGGGTTAGAAATGTGGCAACTAAAATACAATGTTTACCAGTGGCTATTTGATAACATAGAAGGAACAGTAATACTGTATAATCAACCAAGAAATTACCTAATCAGTTTTAACAGGAAGTTATTATAACAGTACATATTTAAAAAAAAAATACTAGTCATGGTTTAGCATGTCAAAACATAAATGTTGAACAGGATAATAGACAAAATACCTAAGTCATTTAATAATTATTATTGATAAAACTATTATAAGTAGATAGACTTTTATTTATCATGTAATCTGCTGATAGATTATGTTTATTCCAGAACAATTCTGTTAACACTTTCACTACCGGGAACACATAATTATGTATGTGTTTATGTGACTTGTGCCTAGTCTTAATGTCACAGTTTGGCAGTCATTCGAACATACCATGTACATTTCTTTGGGGCACTTGAATTTGAATGTACATGTACATTAAATGTACACTTGAAGGAATCTCGAGTCTGTGTGTTAATAATTTCTGAGAAATTGCATGATATGAAATGACCATTGTGTATTTTAATCATTATGATTTTCCAACTTTATGTCATTTGATACAATACGCAATCTTGTTAGACTGGACTCGGATCTCCATTATGGTCCAACCATCTAAAGATCACCAGACCCCACAAAATTACGACAAATACTGTATTAGTATATGGTGTGTGATACAAAGGTATTTCTTGGCGAATTATACTCTCAAATACAAGCTAATATCACAGAATAGAAAGGTACTATTGGTCTTCAATTTTATCTTCGCTGAACTGGGATGATATCCAAGTCAACGCCCACTTCAGGTTTGTCAACATATACTTGAGAGCTTGCGTCCAATGCTCTTCCGAATTAAACTGAATTTTAATGGAATACGAGTGAGGCGGTGATGCAGTATCCTCGATTTTCCCTTTGTCTATTCTATATGGCAAATAGAACTGCGTATCACCTTTCACAACTTGTTCCCGGAACTGATGGAGACAGTCAAGAAACGCAACCATGGCTGCATCGAACTTTGTGTCCCATAAAAAGCGGAATCCACCAGAACCGTACAACGGTAACATTTTTTGATCTTCTAACACTTCTATGTAGGAATGATTCCCGTAGGGCACTAATCGGTAGCGTTGGAAGCAGAAGTTTATCTTCCTCGCCAACGAGGAGAGCAGTAACACAGTTTGACCCCAAGCCGCATTGATTTCGGACCAATCCACTGGTGCATTTGGGAGCCGTCCCAGTCTAAAGTTGTTAATGATCCCAAATTGCCCTGAATCCGTAATATGGAATGATGCCTTGAATACATTGTTCTTTTTTAGCTTCTCCAACTGGTGCTGGCTATAGGCGAGTTGACATTCATAAAACTTCATTTGGTCCTCAGTAATATTCAACTCTTTACGGTATCTCGAATATTCTCTATAGTAAATATCCTGTTCAATCTCAAGCCTTTCTTTTTCTTTCTCTTGAATATCTATCTCGTCTTGCATAGCTTTTTCTTCTTTCTGAAGCGCAGACAAGTCTTTTAAAAGCCTGTTTTGCTCTTGCTTCCAATCTTCCAACTCTTTCTCGAGCCCTTCCAAATTTAAATCTTCTTTATCATCTTCAAGCTTCTTTAAGTAGTCGCTGTAGTCTTTCCACTCAGCTTCTGTAATGCTCAACTGGTTATCCATAAGCTCCAAGAGCGTATCCGTGCATTCGTCGCACAAAGGATGATCTACATCAGAGTTGTTAGACAAACAATCAAATAAAGTGGCTTTGACGTGTAACTGATGGCCTACAGAAGTAGTTTCCCATCCGTCTGAGATCACCATGAACCCGTTAGCTCCGTTACCCGACTCCGACATGCGAAACGGAGGCACGTAGTGCTCCAAACTCGATGACTGCATATCCAGATCCGTTTCATTATTACGCCGAATTTGTAGCGTTAAATCGGCTATAGTGTGTTCCCCGAGGTTATTTAGGGACTCGTCTAGCTTCAGAGGCTGCAAGCATCGTTGACACGAGAAATTGACGAAGGATTTCGAATCACTCATCTCGGACTTCCCCTTTCACTGTTGCGTCATTCAGTAATTTTTAACACACTTTAGTAATTATTTATGCACTTGCTTACACAATTTGCGACTGTTGATTAAGTATTTTAATTACTAGACTAGACGTTGTGTTTATTTTTCGAACAAAGAAAATAATACCATGCGCAGCGCACACCTATTTGCACCTCACACAAATAATAATATGATTTTTTTTCGAATTTTCTTGTGTTGATGACACTGACGTAAAAACTGACAGTGACAGACTGATGCTCTAAGTATGTTTGAGACATCGATACAACTGCTCTTGTTGTTGTTTTTGAAAAAGACAAAGGTTTAAAACCATACAGCCAAATCTTATAAAATTGAGGCAATAAAACATTGCTCAGTCTAAACCTAAGGTTTGTAAGGTTTAAACTGAGCAATGTTTTATTGCCTCAATTTTATTGTATGGAAAGTGCAAGAAAGTTTTATAATCTAAATGGGCCTTCACTGTATGATTAACTGCTCTAGACTTGCTCAGAATACACTGTAAGAATTCCGAACAGTCACGCGTTTCTGATTTCTTTGTTCTTTTTCTTTTTTTTTCTGTTTCGGTTCGAAATACCAGCGGGAGATGAAAGATGATAATATGTGCCTTAAAAACTTATTCTTGTATTTTAGGTTATGCGCCCAAATTATTGGTTTATTATGTGAACTGCTTAATCTAGTTAAATATTAATAAAACGAAGGATTAATTCTTTAAGAATTTTATTACACTTGTAGACTAGAATACATGTAATCATTTAAAACATAAACAGCACCTTATATTACACAAGTATAGTTTACAAGTAGTAGTTAGCCGGTAAATCCGGAACATAAAGTACTAAAATTCCAAGATAAAACCCATATATTTTATATATCAATACTTATACAAGTATTACAAAGCAAAAATAACGGGGCACTTTGTATAGAACTTTTTACAAAAGTAACTCATTATTTTTACTTTCGCGATTTAATCCGTCCAAATCTACACAAAATTGCTGCTCAAAGTCTACGTCAAACATATGACAGTTACGAAGAAAGTGTGCCCTTAGGTAATATTTACTTTTGGACAAACTAGAACAATAAATGTGCATGAGGTGAAATATTATTTTAACTTAAAACCTTATTCAAATCGGTAGGTACAAATTGAGGTAAAATATGGAAAACAGTACAAAGGATATACTTTAATAATAAAATCAGTCCCTAATCCTTAAATCAATTAACAAAATAAAATCTTTTCACTTACGAACTAGTTTAAAATATTTACAAATTTGCATTCACGTGCATTATTCAATGAACTTTTTTAAAAAAATGGATAACATATTTTAAACTTCAGTCCACTGGTATAATTGTTTTCAGTATTATTTTTCTTTAAATTAGGCCATCTATGCTTCACTAGGCATATTCGTAATATTTACGTGAGCAAAAGAGACGTCACCAGTAACGCGAACACGCAACGCCAAGACGTAGTGTACGATTTAGCAACAAAAAAAACAACATTAAATTTTTATATTAAGGGGATGTTTCACCAACCACCCATTGATTAATTTTAACTGACGGATAAATGTGATGCCGTCTCCGTCTATTCGAACAAAACAAACAGAGACGGCATCACATTTATCCTTCAAATAAATTTGATCAATGGATGGTGAAACAGGGCGTTAACGTTGTAATTTTATAAGACAATGGCTTGGTTTTAAACCTCGTTGCACATTATTACATTTTTACTGACATAATCCTGCGGCCGTATCTAACGCGCGAACGCTTGCTATCACATTCAAGTATTTCTTTCCGCCAAACGGTATTAACATGGTCACAAAAAGAGATGGCCTCTGCTGACCTCTAATGACAAGTTGCAATGTATTATAGATGCTTAATTTTCAATACAAAAAAATAACACAGCCAAAAGCAGTCATAAAAGAGTATTTTGATTTTTGCACCAGAAAATTGAACTTTGCGGCTTGCACGAGTCATCAGGATACAGGCTGTATACTACGAAAAGCAAAATTCGAACTTCGTATTGTACCATTCCTCTCACGCTAATAGTATTTAATACAAGAGCGAGCAAGACGATGCGATACGAAATTCGATTTTCAAACTTCATATCGTGCCTATAGCCTATATAGAAGTACCTATGAAAGAATTGGCACCATACGAAGTTGGAAAATCGAATTTCGTTAGAGCTCCCATGACCTTTTCCCAGTGAGCATTCCTATCTAAATAAAATCTTTCTGTTGTCTTTTTTAACGCTCTTTTTTCCTATTTATTACAGGTCTATCTCTTGTCACTGGCCTTAAGTCAAATGTGTTTTTTTTTATTTCTTCTATCATTGACACATTTTTGGTGCTATGCTTACGGCGCGTTGCTCAGATAGTGTGAAGGTTCCTGAAGCTGGTGGTAGTAGCCGTTTGGCAGCAAGGTTGGAGCTAATCCGCTCTGAGGACCCGCGTACTGAGCTGGTACCAGCATTTCTCCTCTGGAAAGATACAAGGAATTTTTATTTTTAACCGTTTTCAAAAAAGTAGGAGGTTCTCAATTCGGTTGTAATGTTCTTTTGTATGTATGTTTCCTAGCCTGTTAGTGTCAGTATTGTAATAGAAGGGGGCTATATTTTATACTAGCTGTTGCCCGCGACTCCGTCTGAGCAGAAATCGTTTATCGCTATCCCGCAGGAACTATGAAATTTTCTAAGAAAAAAACTATCCTATGTCATTTCCTGGGATTCAAACAATATCTATACCAAATTTCATCTAAATCTGTTCAGCGGTTTAAGCGTGAAGTACATCTGTAGAAAACAGGCATGCAACCTGCATTACGGGTGGGGGGGATTTACAATCACGTACAAAATGATAATTTAAAGTATAAGCCAAGTTTACGTTATTTTAGTAATGGTAATGGCATAGTAATGGCATTGCGGGCCCTCGATGCTAATGTGATACAAGAGATCAATCGAGCACTGCAGTGTCATGCTACTGCAATGATTTTACTGGAATAATTTAAACAGGGCTTAATTTTAAGTCATTAACGAAAGCTTTGGTCTTTGAATGTAGCGTCTTCCAGCCATATTTAATTATTCGTGGTTATAATCAGACGGTATCAACGGCCTTTATCTACACCAAGCCAACTAATCTTGGTTATACTGAGTATTTGTAGCGTAGGTATCATTTTTATTATCTATAGTACTGTTAATTCATAAGTCATAACTTAGGGGGTAGTAGTGATATAAACATGTGTGACTTGACACATTCGTCAGTTTTCCTAATTCATTAATGTTTTAGAGCGTTGTGTCCTTTTTGTATAACCAATTTTTTAAATCACAGTACATCAGTCAAGGTGCTTGAACTCACAAAACATAACCCAAATAAATTATAGCGATCAAACAAACGGCACGTCCCGAACATAAAACCGCGTAAAAACCAGCAGGTATTGCCGTGACTCAAACAATGGCCAAAAAACATAGGTACGAAAGCGGCGCTTTCATTGGTCCGTGTCAATTATTTTGTTTTTTATGGCGCGAAACCACCCAGTCCCAGTTCTGGCGAATTTTGTTTTTGTTTGCTGATGGATGACGCTAGTCTGTGTATGTGTTTTTTGAAGTAAAACTTCCTTAGGCACGCTTGACTTGGGGAGTAAGCTGGTGAATGCGTTACGAAAAGAGGCGAACGCGGGGGAGGGGGTGTCGGGGGGGAGTATAGGAGCAAGAGAGAGCCAGGGTGTACAAGAGAGCAGTGCGCGCCAGGGTGTACAATCTTAGTACTAGCACTTAGCTCTTAGTTCATACAATATAGGCTTGCGTTTGACCACAATCACGCCTGATGGAAAGCAAAGGTGAGGCCTACGAAGGAGCTTGCTTTTTTGATGATGAAAACCGAGTGTACTTTAGAGACCACACGACTGAAGTAAAACTTCTTCAGCTCCAACTATAATGATGTATATATATATTATATATATTATGTTTATTTATGTATATATGTATAATATATACATGTATGCCTAAGAAGCAAGAGGTCCTGGGTTCAAATCCCGGTAAGGGCATTTATTTGTGTGATGAGCACGAATATTTGTTCCTGAGTTATGGATGTTTTCTATGTATTTAAGTATTTATTTATCTGTATAAGTATGTTTATCATCGTCTAGTACCCATAGTACAAGCTTTGCTTAGTTTGGGACTAGGTCGATTTGTGTAATATTGTCCCCTAATATTTATTTATTTATTTATTTATTATATACATCATATACATGGAGCTGAAGAAGTTTTACTTCAGTCGTGTGGTCTAAAGCACACTCGGTTTTTTTGCCATTGGAATGAGTTGGTATGTAGTATTATTAATTTCTAAGCTATTTTCGATTTGATTGTATAATGTAACTTATTAATTCATTTAATTATTAATTTCAATACTTTTAATCGAGTTCCAGACTGAAACGAAACTTAGTTTTAGTTCAACCTTTCGGCTCTACGTCTACGTACATTTTATGGTACGCACAACGACCGCTAGATGGCGCTAAACGTCGCGCGGAACTAGCTAACGTTGTGTTGCCCCAGAAATAACAAGTCTGGTACTCGTCCTCACCAACGTTACCATCAGGTGATACCCTTTGCTTAAGGGAATTTTTGATTAAGTGCCTTCTTTCACAAAGTAGGGGCTTATTTTAATACAACTTAAAATTTATTAATAAATTTAATAGCATCTGCGCTTGCTTAGCAGGAGTTAGCAGAAAATCAATCTGGGCCCGAATGCATAACAACAAATTACAAGCTAATAGATAGAGCTGAAGAAGTTTTACTTCAGTCGTGCGTGTGGTGTGGTCTAATTTTTTAATAATTAGGAATGTAAAATTAAGTACTTAACTAAATGAAATAGGTATAGGTCGGCGACTTTCAAGTATGTACAGTCAACCAATTTGATTCCTGGGCCACTATAGAACCTTGTCGCAGATAATTACAACGTCAGTTCAGTACGGGTCAAAAGAGTATGAACTTTCCGATCACAACATGCAATAATACCTAGTAAAGAGTTTATAAAAGTTGGTGCTCCATGACATGACAAGAAATAGTACATTGTGCATCAAGGGCCGTAAGTAGGGGATTACTAACGAGAGTCTATTAGAAATTTGTAATCCCCTTACTGCCCGCGATACACACAATGATTTTCATCACATTGCGAGGAAAACGAATCCAAAAATAAAATTATTTTGTCTCGAAACACTTAAATTGAATAAAATAATGGCTACCCGCCAATACAGATTGTCACTTTTTTCGCGTCGTCTACCATAGATAATGTAAACTGTGTTTAGTTTAGAATTTGAATGGTCATACGGCCAGATTCTGCCAACATGTTAAAAAAATACTTACTAAATTTATTGCAAAACTATTTGATATACATTTTAAATATAAAAATAACGAAGTTTCATGAAGCGTAGATAAGTTTTGTGTTGTAAAATTGGGCTATAGCTAAGTTTTAAACATAAATAAAACGTTGGCTGACTTGAAACCTCCTTAGTCTGTTTGCAAATTTTAAAACTAAAGTTAGAACTCCCTTGGGAAGAAAAACTGTACGTAAATCCATAACTCCCTTAAGAACAAATTAGGCCTTTGTCATTTAGTATACAGGCATGGAATAACACCATTGACGAGCAAGTGTGATGAAAAATAAGTTTTGGTAGATGGACAGTGACAATTCAAGTTACTAATACACAAGCAAACTCCTTACCTATTCATAATCACTGACGTTGAAGATAAACAAATTGATTCATTATGACATGGTTACTCAGCATGGTACATATAGTGGTATGGTATTTATTAATAAATTCAAACCATGAAAGTCGTCCACTCATTGATGACTTGACAAACATTCCAAATAACAATATTCCACATGTGGTCATTTCGAAGTTACTGGAAACAATTTCTGAAATCAATAACTGTCCACTTCGACCATTTGAGAACAAAAAATAAACAGCGCTACACGTTCGAAACCATTCGCAACTTTATTTGTAAGCAATATGCCTGAAATTGTTATGACATTAGAGAAGGACAAAGGCCCTTTTTCACGGTCTAATTTGATTAATGCGTTTTAGAACAATGAGGCGTTTTTTTAAAAGGTCAAGTTGAAAGCTCTTGGGGCGTTTTAACTAATTGGTAAGTTGGTGATTTAAACTAAACATATGTTCGCAACCAATCCATAAGGAATCATAGTAGGTACTTTATACTCCATTTAATTTAGAATTAAATGAAGTTTAGACAGTTTTGATTTTACTCAAGACTTTCAATGTGTAGGTATAAAAAAGTGAATTAGATAAAACCGTGTTGTCAAACTTGCCTCGCAAAGATTAAACTTTAAATTAAACTTTAATCGTTTTGTACAGTCAATCAATTGGATTCCTACCCTAGGCCACTATAGAACCATGTCATAATGAATCAATTTGTAAACTTTGTTTTATCTTTTACGACAGTAATTATTCCTCGAGGTATAGGTATGTCATGATGACATTTCGATCCTTGCGAACATGTGTCAATGATAATGAATAGGAAAGGAGTTAGCTTGTGTATTACTTATCTGGGGGCACGGGAGTGCCCCCGCCAAGACGAGCCAAGCGGAGCGCAAGGGCACTACCTACCTTTTCTCGAAACGTTTCGTCGTTGTTAGGGTTCCGTACCCAAAGGGTAAAAACGGAAACCCTATTACTGAGGCTCCGCTGTCCGTCCGTCTGTCACTAGGCTGTATCTCGGGAACCGTGTTAGCTAGAGAGTTGAAATTTTCACAGATGATGTATTTCGGTTGCCGCTATAACAACAAATACTAAAAAATGGAATTAAATAAATATTTAAGGGGGCTCCCATACAACAAACATGATTTTTTTGCTCGTTTTTGCTCGATATTGATAACAGCAACATGTAGACACTTGAAATATTCACAGAATATTTAATTATATATTGACTTTAAAAATAAATCATTAAATTAAAATAAAAAAAATATTTAAGGGGGCTTCCATACAACAAACGTGATTTTTATAGATAATTGTACGGAACCCTTCGTGCGCGAGTTCGACTCGCTCTTGGCCGGTTTTTTTGAACTCTTATAACTTTGCTTTGGATGATGTTAAATAGTTGAAAATTTCAAGATATAATGACACTAGTACAAAAATGAAACACACAAAGTTTGAATGTCGTAGCTATTATACTTTAGATTTTATCAATGTCTAAAAACCCCCGATTTCGTTTCTGATTCACTCACTCACTGATCATCAAAATTCTTAAGGTAGGTACTTCCTGAAGTCCTAGAATGCTGAAATTTGATATGTAAGCTAGTAATAGTAGGTATACAAACAACGAAAAAATCTTAAAACTTAAAACTTTAACCCCCCAACCCCTTAAACTAGGGGGTGAAAGCTTGTATGAGACTTCCGCAAATTTTGATGCTAGAGGTCTGAAAATTGATATAGAGGGTCCTTGTTATCCTTGTTATTAAATAATAACATATGTATTTCAGGATTTTTAGTAAATCATCCCCTACCAAAAAGAAATGAAATCCCACAAAAACATTTCATGTTAAATGTTGCCAAGACGAGACCATGTAGCTCGCACTGTCAAAAAGCAATCAGATCTCTTGTAGAGCCAAGTTTCTAACCCTACGTGCCCAGCTCTAAATCTATAAGCCCTAATTTTACACTAATTAATCTCGTAGGCGTGCAAACCGTGGACTAAACTGGCGAGCCGGCCGCACGGAAAGAGTTTAAAAGATTGAATAGATTTTTAAGTTCAAGCCCATATGCCGAATTGCAAAAGGTTCGGTCGGCCGACTCGCCAGTTTAGTTCACGGTTTGCACGCCTACGAGATTAATTAGTGTAAAATTAGGGCTTATAGATTTAGAGCTGGGCACGTAGGGTTAGAAACTTGGCTCTACAAGAGATCTGCAACATTTAACATGAAATGTTTTTGTGGGATTAACTTGACTTGTCACTGTTCGTCGGCCGAAATTTATTTTTCTTCTCATGTCATGGAGCGACAAACGTTTAGGTATAAACTCTTTACGTTTATTGCATGTTGTGATTGGAAATTTTGATACCTAATCCTTTGTCCCGCACTGACGTTTTAATATCTAGTAGTTAATGCGACAAGGTTCTATAGTTGCCTATAAAGAATCAAATTGGTTGACTGAACATAGAGTAGAAAAATCGACACACAATTTTCTACAGTGTCCTTTGACTGCAAAGGTAATTCTTACAAGCAAAACTTGAAGGAATACCTTATCATTTAATTATTGATGGTGCTGGGGCAAAGAAAAAAACAAAACATTTACACCTAAACAGCCCACTGCCAGTCTAAACTAAATCTTAAACCAACCCACTGCAGTACAAATTAAGCAACCAATCAATTCAAGTATTTCATAAACAAAGTATTCTAGAACAAAAACATATTATGTCACTTAAGACCAGAATATATTTTGGACTTAAAAACAAAACACTACGGCTCGAAATAGAGTGTGTTAGATTTAAGTAACGCTTAAGTGACCTTCTACGGAGAACGAAGAACGAAGGTGCTTCATAATATGAAGCAATAAAGTTGGGTTTATTTACTTAAAAGCTATTAAATGGGCTTTAAGATTTCAGCCAAGCTTGTGATTTTAGCCGCTCAGCGGAAGTTTTGACTAGGTATATATGCCTTACTAATAAATGTAAATTTTGTTTGTGTGTATCAGTCATAGTAGTATGTAGCATGCTAGTACGTGTATGTAGTATAGGTATACAGAGTGGTACATTTAGATAATCAGTATGGGCAAGTCTAACATGTCGAATGTTACAATTCATGGTCTTCCTTTTATTTCTGACACTAAGTATGTTATTTAGCAAAAACTAATCCTTATGGTGAAGCCTTTCGAGCGGTATGATAAAGCTAATACAAGGTAATTTTTTTTCTCGTGTAGCGAGTTCGATTCCCGGTTCAACCGTGTAATTATTTAAAAATCTATGAATGTGGTATAGCCGTGGGACGCCCTGTATACTACAGTAGGTATTATATAGTCGCGGAGACACTCACGGCCGGTTGATCTGCTGCGGAGTCCTGTCACGCTGCCTCCTGTTCTTAAACCAGTTGGAGACCTGCGTCAGAGTGAGCCCTGTCTTCCGGGCCAGCGCTCGCTTCTCATCCGGGGTAGGATACCTGTATAATGATAAAATATGTGTGACAAAGAATCGCCAGACTCAAGCGGCAGTGGGCAGGGCACATCGCTTCTTCGCTATGTCGGTGACTTTAGTTCTTGCGCGGATTACATCATTTCTAATGCGATCCCGCAGAGAAACTCCGAGCATAGCCCCCCCCCTCTGAGTGACTTTGAGCTTCCTTATGAGGCCCATCGCAAGCGGCCTCGTCTCATTGCCATAAGTCATCACTGGCAACACACACTGGTCGAAGACTTTTGATGAAGTGGTGGGTGGTGATAAACGAGCGATACAACTCCGGTGGTAAGCTTCGACCGTGGCTGGTCACCACCCTATAGATTGAGCTAGGCCGCCAAGCGACTCATGTTGTTTTGGCCTGTTGCCTATAGAAGCCATTCTGGAGGAAGGGTTTGAGCAGTTGTGCAGCGCGCGTACTGGTTACAGTGCCCGTATTTGTTGTACGGTTTGCAGCTTGGGTGCGCGCGCAACTCCACGCTCAACTGCCTTCTTTCTGCTTATTCCCCTAAATTCAAGTCTATGGCTAATGAGCATTTAAGCGTGCTCCATCGTAGGCCTCATCTTCGCTTTCCATCAGACGTGATTGTGGTCAAAGGCAAGGCTATGTTGTATAAAAATAAGTCAAAGAAGTGACTTACCGGTTCCGATAATAGCAGTCCTTGAGGGCATTCCTGCTCTTTTCCTTGAAGCAATATACGGTCTCTTCTCCGTCCCAGATGGTCTTTGGGAGGGGATACTTCTTCCTTAGTCGGTACTTGTCCACCGCGCCTGGATAAAACACAATGAAAACGTTTATTCAGTACTAGCCTTCCGTCCGCAGCTTCGCCCGCGATAAATTAATTTTCCCGCGGTAAAAAGTCACTCAGTGATAATGTAGCATTCTAACGGCAAAAGAATTTTTGAAATCGGTCCAGTAGTTTCGGAGCCTATTCAATGCAAACAAACAAACAAACAATCAAATCTTTCCTCTTTATAATATTAGTATAGAAGTAGGCCGCAAAGGGCTCTTTTTAACCCCCGACACAAAAAGAGGGGTGTTATAAGTTTGACCGCTATGTGTGTGTGTGTGTGTGTGTGTGAGTGTGTCTGTCTGTCTGTGGCATTATAACTCTTAAACGGGTAAACCAATTTGGATGCAGTTTTTTTATTCGAAAGCAGGTTTCTTGGCGATGGTTTTTAGATATGTTTCATCAAAATCGGTTCAGCGGTTTTAAAGTTATTAGCTCTTTTGTTAGCTGCGGAAGGGATCTTAGACGTATAATTTGTATTGACTTAATGTACCAACATACGAGTGACATAATTGCGTTGAGGGTATTTTTAATTTATAACTATTACAAGCTTTTATTTATAAACTTGCCCTGTTTGTTTGGGTCAAATCTTGGAAGTCGAATTTGACCACTTCCAGTGGTCGGATTAACTTGGAATTTGGTGTAAGTACAATGTAGGTTGAGTGATGTATGTTTAGAGGATGGAGTACAATAACAGCAAGTCAGCAAAAAGAGCTTCCAATAAAAATGAATTAAGAATACTTTCGGAAAGACCGTCATTGCTAAGAAGAATGCGTTACTTTAACTAAGGAGAAAGTAATTTTTAGAACCGACCGGCCTTGCCCGCGATGTTGGCAAGAGACCCGACGGCATGACCCTCGTACCATGGAGGATGGGTCGGCCGCTGGTTTGGGACGCGACGTGTAGCGATACTCTGGCGCCGTCCCATCTTAATGGCACCGCATCAAAGGCTGACTTTACCGCAAACTCGGCCGAGCTCCTCAAACAGCGCAAATACGCAGCTATCAATAGTGGCTACCTATTTGAGCCGTTTGGGGTTGAGACTCTGGGGCCCTGGGGAGAAAGCGCCCACAGAGTCTACAGGGAATGCTCCAAGCGGTTGGTCGAGGCGACGCGTGATCAGAAGGCTGCGTTATACTTGGCACAGAGGATCAGCATTGCCATCCAACGTGGCAATGCTGCCAGCCTTCTGGGCACGCTACCCATAGGCAGCGGCAAATTTTTTATTTATACATAATTTTTATTTTTAAGTCTAGTTTTTAATTTTAGTTTTAATTTTTATAATTACTGTGTAAGTTAGATATCGATACCTTTAGGTTCAATTGGCGTAAAGGACAAAATGCCGAAAATGAGTTATATATACAGTTTTGTTCAGAATTTTAAGCTCCATCGATCTGTATACTTAAAATTTTGATATCTCGCAAAATTTGACCTTTACACCCCAGAATTTTTCATAGCTCAACATCAAAACTGATTGTTTAGTGGGTGTAAATACCACACTCGAAATCACATGGAATGTAAAGGATGTCATGAAATTTAGACCACGTCGTAAAGTCCTAGTATTATACACGTTGGCCCTTTAAGACCTACCATTTGGAACCTTATTTTATTATTCTGTCCTTTACGACCTTTACTGTTCTTCATTTACGTACTACATTTACTTCATGGCGTAGCTAAACTATGGGCGTAAAGGTCGTATATTTTTTTCCTAGCATTATATATCGTGGTTTAAAAGACTTACATAAATGCTAAGGTATATTAATGATGCAGCGTAAAGGACTTTTTAATGCTTTACTACTCTTTTTTTTCTGTAAATTGGTGAACTTAATAAAAAAAAATAATGGCGTAAAAGAGTTTTCCATTCCTGTAATGATATCATAACGTAATTAAATCAAGTTTTAATAGGTTTAGTTTGTTTAAACATTTGATGTTCTTCTATTTTCATTATAATTGTACTTTTCTTACTAATAACAGTTTGCGTCGTAACCACGGGTCGTAACAAAACATGCGACAGTTTTGCGCGGTAAAAAATTCCTCATGCCGGTTGTCTCTGTCATCCTCGGAATTTTGTATTTTATCAGTAGTAAAGTCCTCCACAGACTGCAGCGCAGGATGTGCGCGCGACGCCGACGGAGCGTGCCCAGCGTGTTGCACAACACTGCCGGTGTATGTCACCGTATATATGGTTTAGTGTTATAGACCGCGCTAGGCACGCTCCATCGGCGTCGCGCGCATGCCCCGCGCTGCAGTTTGTGGTGGCCTTAAGAGCAAGATAGGTGATGTGTCGATGATGGTACGGACTTATACCTAGTCCCCGATGCATACGCATGCAGATCAGATGATTGTTTTGTTTAGTTCAGTTATTATTATAGAAATATTTTCTAACGCTGTTCGATTGAATTAGTATCGAGTAGTGTTTTTGAGGCATGTCGTCAGCAGTCGTCTACAGTGACATTGCAGTAGACGAAATAAAAAATTTCTGACGAGTTGCTTTAAAGAATTTTTGCGTTATTCTTACTACCTACTTGATACTAACTCATTTATTTAAGGTCTACCTAAAGCTAGTTAGTCATTTCTGAGAACCAGTTTATTAATATCAAGTTACAAAACAATAAAAAGTACGGTTTTATCCGGAGAGATTTGTTTATTAGAATTTGTTTTGATTTATACTGGATGATTTTGTGTTTCGTTAGAGCTGTAGGTACAACATACCTGATAATTAGTTCTTACACAAAGAAAATGACGTTATTAAATTCCTAGTAGGTAAAGTAATTTTGTGATTGAACCTATATTGTGTAGCGTTTCTCTAGTAAAGTGCATTTAGCGAATACCAAAGTTGACTTTACAGCGATTTCTCACAGACTAATGACTCCATCCTTTCATTCACGGCATACCTTGATTAACCTACCTGTTTTATTACAATAATAATAAAATTCCATGGATGTAATTTTAATATTTTCAAGGCGTAAAACGTTTATTACATGTATTTAATGATATTTTATGCTACTACCAACTACTAAATTACTGGTAAGTAACTACCAACGAATAATTACGACAAATGATGAATATTTTCGCATAATACATTCCTGTAATGACATAAATCTAAGGAAAACAATATAAAATTAGTAAGTTATGGTGGTCTATACACCCAAAATTTGCATTATTTTTTACAAAAATGACCTTTACGGCCAATCAACCAATCAACTATCTTAAATTTCTTAAAATGGTGTGGTCGTATGTGACTTTATAACGCTTTTTACCGTGGTGTAAAGGACACTAACTTTTTAAGTTTCATATTTAACGTAATAGGTACCAAATAACTACATAGAGACAAGAATTCTAAGCACTTTTCTCATATACATCAAAAATATAGGTCAACAAAGAAAAAAGTTACAAAAGTTTTTCTAAAAAAAAATTTGTTTTTTGGCTCTCCTGAAAAGTGCCATTTTGTCCTTTACGCCAAATGAACCTAAAGGTATCGATATTTAGTTTATAGTTTTAGTTTTATTCATTTATTTCAATGTACTTTTACATTTATTAGAATTAAATGTACTTCAATTTAAATATTTGTTAGGTTGATCCATTAAAACAATAGGTATGTAAAAGATAAAAATTACATGGGTATCGACTGTTTTAAAATATATATTAGTTGTAATAATAATATAATTTAATAACATTGCAGATCTGTTTTAAAAAAATGGGCATATCTGGTGGCATAAAATTTTTAGTCATACATAATATATAGGTAATGTTTGTCATAATTTATGTATGTCATATTTATTACCGTCGAAATTTTTTAGAAATTTTTAATGGTCATCCTGTAGAACTCTGAGGTTAGGTTAGGTTTTATAACAATTCTGTTAAATTAATGGATTCACACTAAAAAGTTATGAATAACGATACATTATAACAAACTTTTTTTTTATAAAAAATGGGCTTACGTTTGGCCTCAATCTCGCCTGATCCGTTACATTATGTTATGACCTTCAACAATTATACAACCCGATATGTTCCCGAAAATAACATACCTTCTTAGACATACCTTGTTTAGTTTCTTGCCGGATTCTGCTCAACAGGGTTTTTCCACCTATTGCCCCCCCCCTGGGTCAACGCCTGACTGACAGCAGTCTATGCTAGCCTATCTCCTCACCTAGTTCCCGTCCCCGCACTTTCTCGGCCTCCTTGTAGTGCGCCTTGAACCACAGAGTCTGCAGCGCGTTGTGGTGTTTTGGTGGGAAGCTGTTGGCTTCCAATATGGCGTACACCTCTTGGAATACGCATGTGTGGTACGCTACTAGCGCTCGTGCTCTGAAAATAACGAAAAATTAATCAATTTGCAAAAAAACCGGTTGTCTGTAAAGCCGGTTTACGGACGATAGTTTAACGTGACAACGTCATAACAAAACATTCAAAGTCCCCCCGCACCCCGCATTGTACATCCTGGCGTTCGCCGCTCTCTTGCAACTGGCCTTCGCCGCTCTGTACGTACATGTACGTTACATAGCGTCATCCTTTTTCGTGGATGCAGCCGGCGTTCATCGATTTATTAGAAGTTGTCACGTCAAAAGCCGCGGTAGCGTAGTGGTTTGACTCATGGTCTCACAAACATCGCGGGTTCGAGCCGGGCTCGCCTTTGAGTTCTTCGGAATTAACGTGTGAAATCACATTTAAAATTTATCATGAACTTTGTGACTAAGGAAAAGATTGTGACGAATCCTGCAAAAAAATTCAAATGTGAAGTTTCCAATTCGCATCGGGCATTAGTTCGATAAAATAGGACATAGTTAATAAAACTTGAGTTCATGCTACAGCGTTTTAATTAAAACGGGATAACACGAATGCAGACATAAACTCTGTAACATGAACGCATCCTTCAATTCACACGATTCGTGGAAAACATAGATACCTGAGTACAGTTTCGCTTTTACAAAGCAGCTCGCTCGGCGGCAAGCTCCACAGAAATTCCGACAGCTTCTCTATATCGCCTTTCTGCTGTAAAGCCTCGCAGACACACTGGACTTGCTCAAAATTAAAGTTTAAACACCTCCGCGTATTCTCATTCTCAGCAAAATACGACTGCGCTACCCTATCGTTGGTAACGCCATTTTCAAAAGTCTGCTCCGTTATTCTTAAAATATTCATATTAGGATTGTTCTCGTCGAATTTCTCATTGTAGTTTCTAGTCTCCTCGTTGTAGTTTGAACGCATGCGGTCGTCGAATGTTTCTTCTTCTGGATTGTTCTTGAAGCGTTCCACTAGTTCCTTGAATTCGCGGACGTAGGGAAGCTTTGGTTCATAGCAATCGCGGTATTTCTTGCGTTGCGGTGTTAGGTAATTGTCGAACGCCACTTTGCTGGTTTCTAGAAAAGGAAATTGTTGTAAGACGAGGCACTCGAAAATATTCGAACGCAAGCTCCACTCATGTAATTTGCACAACAAAACCGCATGCGGCATAGGGCCCAAAAGTATAAAATGAGTCATAAATAGTAAACTATACGACTGAGGAGATAATTAACCCCTATTTGCTAGGTAAACAATATTAGATAGGTAGGTACTGTCATTCTTGAACATTATCCTAATATGAATTCTTCTTAATGGACCGACGATCTCGTAAACACGTTCCTTGTCAAAATGGGTGCCATCTATTTGGCATAATGTTTAATGTCCGAAACGTATTAGGCATAACGAGTTTCACATGATTTATTTACGCCGAATCTTAGACTTAACGAAATTTTATTTGGCATAAATCTATATTATCCTAATGGTAGGTATGTTAGCATAATATTGACATGGTAGAGGTTAGAGTTGTGTTAACTATTAGGAATTCTGAAAATTTGCGTAATACCAATTCGGCTAAAATTGGTTATGCGTGATAGCATTCGGCGACAACAAATTATGCGAGAACAGTTTCTGCACAAATACAATGTAGCCTAAATAAATTAGAATTTTTTAATTAATTTATACCAATAAATTAGAAATACTGAAATATGACTAAAACAATTATGCGTCAACAGGGGGAACGGTTCTATCGAATTCTAACACGCATAACCAAATTTAGGATTTAAACTCGTTAAAAGACGTAAGTAATCCATATTTTTTCACCACAAATTTCTCACTAACACTGGCTGTCCGCTAACCTTTCTGATTGTCGAAGGGGAAGAGCGGCAGCGAGGTCTCTGACTCGTCGGTGTCGCTCGAAGGGCTGAGGCAGCTGGAGCAAGGGTCCATGGCCGTGGATTTCATCACAGCTCGGCTGGCTGCAATATTGGCTCATTAATTTCCACTCCAACTTTTTCTGATGGGAAATAGGCTTGCGTTTGTCTACAATCCATCAGACCAGTATGTTCAGTATGTACTTCTATCAGTGATTCGGAAGGATCACAGGGGTTCCGTGGTCTGTCCGTGAGTTAAATAAAACGTTCGTGGAATATAATGGACTTATAACCGCGCCGCACCGTCGTGTAGATCTTTCGCGTTCAATTGTCAGATATACTTAAGCCGAATTTTAGTGCTATTACACATAACTAGCTTTTTAGGGTTCCGTACCCAAAGGGTAAAAACGGGACCCTATTACTGAGGCTCCGCTGTCCGTCCGTCTGTCCGTCTGTCAGCAGGCTGTATCTCATGAACCGTGATAGCTAGATAGTTGAAATATTCACAGATGATGTATTTCGGTTGCCGCTACAACAACAAATACACTCCAAGGGCAGACCCAACAGGAGATGGCGTAATGTCCTGAGCACTTTTCAGCTCGATTGGCAGGTGCATGCCCAGGATAGGAAAGAATGGCAGAAGAAAGGGGAGACCTTTGCCCAGCAGTGGGACATACAAAGTGCCCACCAGGTTTCCACGAGAGACTAACCACGCATTCCTGAGGCCATATGGAGTAATAAATATTACCTATGTGAACCTAGGTCGAATTATGCTTTTTAAACTTTTTTATTTTTTCATACATAATAAGTACGCAATCCCAGCACCTCCACCACTTTCATAGTAAAATTTAAACATAAAAATGGGAATATCTCAAAAACTAAGCATATTTCGGCCTAGGTTCAAATAACATTTATTACTCCATATGGCCTCAGGAATGCGTGGTTAGACTCTCGCGGAAACCTGGTGGGCACGTTGTATTATAGGCTATTTTAAAAAATATACAAATTGAGCTACATCAAGGCTACATCTTACGAAAGCACCTCTAACCGTACCTATGTTTTAAATGTTCACACAATTCCGATATCCGCTCTGAATCGCGGTAATTGGACACCCTATCCGTTGAATAATAATGACAAAAATTCGGCCGCCGCGTAAAAATATGGTGAATGTTTCCAAAACATAGCATAGGATGTCTATACTTGCGAGACAGTGAATGGCAAGTAATACGACACTTTAAAAAGTATCGACAATAAGAAAAATTCACGAAAAATTAAATCGCACGTAAAAGCTAAAATAAAAAAATGTTTTGAAAAAATCAAAGTCTGAGTGGAGAATCGTCATCGTTTCAGCCGAAAGACGTCCACTGCTGAACATAGAAAAAAAATAACAAAGATAAAAATTTCATGAGCCCCCTTTTGTTTGTTTGCCTGACGTATCATTTTATAATCTTTACTAGCTGTTGCCCGCAACTCCGTCTTGTAAAGAAATAGCCTACGACCAGACCTACTGAATATAGAGAAAAAAGTTGTATAAAGATCGGTCAAGCCCTTTCGGAGGAGTTCGATAACAAACACCGAGACACGAGATTTTTATATATTAGATTAGACTAGCAGTTGCCCGCGACTCCATCTCCAAGGAATTCGTTTATCGCTATCCCATCCCGCGTGATAAAAAGTATCCTATATGTTAATCCAGGTTATAAACTACGTGGGGTACGTATCAAAATATATAAAGTTTAAAATTAATAATGGACGAAATACATAATGGTCATTTGATATAATGCAATTATCTTGGAAATTCTTAACTTTACAGGATTTTCATAAAATAAACCTAACCTAATTTAAACCAATCTGTAGATTACACGATTAAAAAAGTACGTTTTATCAATAGTTTTATAGAAAATTTTAGTATATATTATGACCATTATGTATTTCGTCCATTATTCGTTTTAAACTTTATATATTTTGAAACGTTCCCGCTACGTGTGTGGCAAATTTTATCACAATACCTCAAACCGTTTTCTGTGAAAGAGTCACAAATATCCATCCATACAAACTTTCACGTATAACATTAGTAAGACACTAGGGCGGACGGACATATAGTGTGGGATGTCCTTGGATAGGTCTTTTAAAATAATATCAGGGTTTTGAAAACGATTTTTCGGTATAGTGATTCGTTTGCGAAATATTCAACTAAGCGCAAAGTGCAATTTTTTGTTAAAATCTAGCATCCTCCCCCCCCCTCAATTATAAGCTAAACTGTTGGTATAAAAAATTTGAAAAAAATCAGGATGTGAGGAAATATGTCAAATTAACAAAGAAATAGTTAACGGCTAAGTTTGCTTGAGAATTTTTAGTAGTTTAAGAGTAAATAGCAACCTGACCTATGAAATATTGCTTGTTTAATACGGACAGTATAATTAATAGTAGGAAAAATTTTCTCATATCCACCGGACCTCCACAAGGGCAGCAGCCGCAGCTGAGGCGGCCGAAACCGCTAAAATTGGCAAGTATAGTGGTCTCGGCGCCGAATATAATTTCATCCCTTTCGGTGTCGAGACCCTTGGTCCGTGGGGCCCAGGAGCACTAAGCCTCTTCAAAGAGATTTCGAAGAGGCTTATAGATGCTACCGGTGACCGAAGAGCTGGCAGCTACCTCGCTCAAAGAATTAGCCTAGCGATTCAACGAGGAAATGCTGCCAGCATCTTCGGCACAATGCCGCAGGGGCCTTTTTTAGATGTAGTTTAGTTTTTAATTTAGTTTGTAATAGTATTATTTTTGTTTGTTTAGATCTAGTTTAGTTTTTAATTTAGTTTGTAATATTTAGTTTATAGTTAAGTTTTATTCTTTGTTATTTTTTCTTAATTGTTTTAATTAATTTATACCAATAAATAGATCACTTAAATAATAGTAAAATTAATAAGATATGCAAGGATTTTTTCGTAACTGCTGTGGAACTCTATCCTGGGCGTGTCCGACACGCTCTTGGCCGGTTTTATTTATATTCTAGGGTCTAAATGTCTCTCCTATGTCCATAAAATTAGCGACTTTGAATCTGCTAACTTGAGCTTTATTTATATGGGCCGATAGTTGGCCAGGCGTCCCGTTCGTCGATGTAGACTTGACTAAAAAATATTGGCTGCATACCCTTAGCTTTTACCATAAAAAAAACCGGCCAAGAGCGTGTCGGACACGCCTAAGGTAGGGTTCCGTAGCCATTACGAAAAAATCAAGTACTATTTTTCTAATGATTTCGTATGTGTACGGAATCATCCAAGTTTAGGTATGTTTTATACCTTAGGCTACTATTTACTCTTAAACTACAAATAATTTCCAAGCAATCTTAGCCGCTATAATTTTCCTAGTAAATTTGATATATTTACTACCATTCTGAATTTTTTCAAATTTTTCTACCCAACAGTTTAGATTTTAGAGGGGGGGGGGACGGTCGATTTTAATGAAAATGTTCACTTTAAAGTTGAATATTTCGCTAACAGATCACTGAATAGAAAAATCATGTTAGCAACCCCGCAATGGTTTTAAAAGACCTAGCCAACGATACCCCACACTATAGGGTTAGTCGTGAAAAAAAAATCACCCCCCTTTACGTCTATGGGAGGTACTCTAAAAAAAAATAATTTTTATTTTTTATTTTACCACTTTGTTGGCGTGACTGATATTCATGCCAAATGACAGCTTTCTAGTACTAACGATCTCTGAGCTTAGCCGCGGACGGACAGACAGACAGACAGACAGACATGGCGAAACTATAAGGGTTCCTAGTTGACTACGGAACCCTAAAAAATGCGCATGACCCTTTAAGTATTTACTTACCAGCTGAGTACTAGTAACTTCTGATGTCATAGATTTTTCGGAAATACAGTCAATCCGTTTATAACGATGTTCAAGGGACAGCAATATTTGGTCGTTAAACACGGTTGGTCCTTGTAGGTAACCTGTGTTACTTTGGTAGGTATATAAGATCGTGTTGGGTTTTTCTTGGTTGTTACATCCAATATTTCGTTGTAATTGGTGTCGCTATAAACGGTTTGGACTCTTAATCCTGAGATAGCTAAAAGAGGCTAAGATTTGGAAACTTTTTTATTTCCAAAAACTGAATTTAAAAAACGTAGAGCTATATAGTTTGTCTTAGTTGAGCTTTTTCGTTATTATTTTCTTAAATTTTCAGCCTTTTTCACATCATCATCCCAGCCTATATACCTACGTGCCACTGCAGGGCACATGCCTCCTCTCAGAATGAGAGGGCTTGGGCCGTAGTTCCCACGCGGGCCCAGTGCGGATTGGGAACTTACATACTATTTTGTAATAGATTTAATTTTACGCACTCCGAAATATATTGTAAATATTCAAACACACAACACAATTAAATCATTTTATATAAATAAATTGAAATAACAGTGATAATTGATACCAAGCCGTTATCAATAAAAATTGTACTTTTTGATAAATGAGGAAGGATTTTTGTTACTCAGAATCAAGAACACTATTGATTTTCATGACTAAAAAATGACCCTAATTTTCCATAAGTACATACATGTATTTTTATGACCACCCATTGGTTGGGTCATCACATTTTTTTGTTCTCGTCTCTCAATGTGCAGGCAGTTGAGGGAGCCAATATTTTTTAGTCAAGTCTACAGCGACGCCTGGTCAACTTTTGACCCAATAAATCCTAAGTTTGCCGACTCGGAGTCACTAATTTTAAGTCCACAGGAGAGACAACTTTTGTGTCTTACGCTGTATTATGACCCCTAAACTGTATGAAAAAAACGTCACAAAACTGACACAAAATTTAGGAACTTTTATTTTATCATCAAAATCCATAGTGCTCTTCATTCTGAATGAGAAAAACTCAATATTTCCTCATTTGAAAAAATAAAGGGCAGGTACTCTTTTTTTTAAATTACCTTGTGAAATTATCTACCCATAGGAAGGGCAAGTGGACAAAGTAACGATTGAACCTATAAACTATATAAAAAGCTTTATTTATTTTTGTCATTTTTAATTATTATGTTTTAAAAAAAAACTTTTACTGCGTTTATTTAAATACAATATTGTGTATTATTCCAGACAATTCCTATAAAACAGTAAATTAAATTTAGGTATCCAAAACACAAAGTAATTTGAGACCTCTTTAAGTACGATCCAAAAAAAATAGATTATGTATTTTTACATTTTTCATTCGATAAATAAAAAAAATTAAAATTACCTTTTAAAATTCCCAAACGTAAAATTACAATTTAATCTCACCTTAAAATCCGCCGGAAACCAAAATAATCACACAATGTCACTTTTTAACACAGAAATTGTATTTTGCACGCACCCTCACTGGCAGAACACTCGGGGTCAAATGACGGTGTAGGCTTTCAAAGCGTGCGAGCGAGAGCGCGCTGGGCGGGGCTTGGCTGAATACACGAAGTCTGTGCCGTGAAAAAAATAAACGGACTTTTTAGACTGACCTCCGTGATACCGCCTTCGAGCTTCGCTTCGGCTTGATGACTATTTATTTTTGATGCCTCAAGTAGGTATATTGATTGTGCTTCTATGTTCGTTTTTTTAGCATTAAGAAAGAAGGTAAGCGATCTTGACATTTTTTTTTATTGAAAAACAATTTGAAAAATAAATCACAGCAAATATGTAACAATTAGCAAGGAAATATGGTTATTTACATTATGTTGGTTTCATAAGTAAGAGTTAAGTAATATTTTTTAAAAGCATTATTCAATAAAAAGACTCATCAAGATTGTTTATCCTATTTCTAATGTTAAAAAAACGAAGTATAGAAATTAGAAGTTACTAGATTTGGTTTTAGAGATAAAGATTTGAAACAAAATTATGAATAATTCCGTTGAATACATACCTAAACGATTGTCTAAAATTAAAGATCAATAGGAATGATAAAATCTTCGATTAATAAGCTTTCAGACCACGATTCGTATGATAATAGCTAGTTATGACGTCACTCCTTTGCGAAATACGAGTAATTTTACTCTGTTTTAAACCTCCAAGACCCGAGGGGAAAAATTTGTACTTATATTTCATATCAACCCAGCAATACAAGTGGAAACGAAGTGATTTCCCTCGATCCTGAAAGTGCGTCACGAGCTCTATCAAACGGTATCAATAATACGTTACAGAATAAACTGGATCTATCCAAAAATTCAATGTTTCCAGCTTCCATACATTTAGTACCTAGTAGCTAGCAAAAAAAACCTATAACCAATGTTTTCCATAAATATTTTGAAATAAGAATGCAATTTCAGGATCAGTAACCAGTTCGATATCTTGTATAGTTTAGAAATAATCGAGTGAGATCACCTATCGTTTCCACCCTGTGTAGACGTCTCAATTGGAAGGCACAAGCCTCCTCCCAGAATGAGAGGGGTTGGGCCGTAGTTCCCACGCAGGCCCAGTGCGAATTGCGAACTTTACACTACACAACACACACCATAGAATTTCTTCGTAGATGTGTTCAGGTTTACTCACGACGTTTGCCTCCACCGTAAAGCTCATGGAGTCATGGCAAACACGTAATTTCGCACGTTCGAAAATGAACTCCACGAACCTCTGCTTGAATGGCAATAGGTCAAACCACTAGGCCACTACGACCTTGAGTATGGAATCCTAAAATTAAACCGCTGAATTGAGGATGTCTATTTATTTGCAATGTATAGTAAATCGAAAACCATTTCGAGATAAATGCTTTTTATCTAGTTTTATGTAGTTATTTAATTTTAATATTATATAATGAATTTATTATATAACAAATAAGCAATGACCTTCATTTGACATTGGTGTAAATTGCGTGACCGGTCCAAGTCGTACTTTATTCTGTGTGGTTAGAATTCTTCACAATTTACGCGTGGATTATACGGAGTTTTATTTGGACCCGCTGTCTGACATCTAGCACTTTCACAGTGCCAGTAAAGTGACACTAGTTACAGTGTACCACTACGCAAAAAATAATTAATGGGCTTGCCATCGTACGCATTTAGATAGATTTAGAAATTTGCCAGTGTGGGAGCCCTCTATTATAATCTGACGTCATCAACCAAAATAGTTTAAATTATTAATTTTGAAAAAGTAGATAACTAAATGAAAAAATATTGAAATTAGTTTCTTGTAATTGACTTTTCTATACAAAAAAAAATATAAAAAAACCACTGGAAATTATTTTTAGACATTCCCACATACACATTCTTTTGTTTGCGTGTCTCCTGTGGATATGGCAAAAGTTAAGGGTCTACAGCCAATATTTTTTAGTCAAGTCAACATCTACGTGTTGGACGCCTGTTCAACTTTTGGCCCATTGAAATAAATCTTAAGTTTCAGCTAATTTAACAAGTTTGGTATTGAACTATCTTTTGTATTTTTATTTTTTCCAACTCCATTTTTTTTACTTTTACGGTCATCCCGTGAAATCCATATGTTTTATACTATACAATCTGAAACATGGATGCACAGGAAAAACCCCAGAAAAAAGACCAGCGCTGGGAATCGAACCCAGGTCCTCAGCATTCCGTGCCGCGTGCTAAACCCCTACACCACCACTGGTCAGGAGTTTAGCCACAAATTACCAGTGGTGGTGTAGGGGGCACGCGGCACGGAATGCTGAGGACCTGGCTTCGATTCCCAGCGCTGGTCTTTTTTCTGGGGTTTTCTGTTGCATCCATGTTTCAGTTTGTATTTAGTACGAAATTTCAGCTAATTTTGTGTCACAGGAGAGACACCATTTGTTGCCTACGCTGTGTATAACCCTTACATTATGCTTAGTATAAGTTTTACTTCACTAAATACTTCTCGATCGCGTTTACGTTAAAATTTCAATTACTATGGATAGTTTCCAATCGCAACAGCGTCGCGTAAACCGCGGGCTCTAAGAAGTGTGTGTTTGTCAGTAATTTCCCCGGTGTCGCGTGTCCGGCGCTACCTGGAACCGTGTGGGAACACGAGTTGCGCAAGCGCATGTTACACGTAATACCTGATTATTGAAGGACTTGTTAACGCCCGTGACTTTGCCCCCATAGTGAGACTCATCATCATAATTTTCCCAGAGGTCAGTACCTCTACCATGACACACACATGTACAGCGCCTCTAGCGGTCACTTACGGAAGTACAATTCTCCATACAAATCATTTACGCCGTTGCTAGCGAGTACGGTCACTGTAAACTAGTGTAACTCATGGTAGAGGTACAGGACTCATTTAAACGGTTTACTATAGTGACCACCACCACGCGTGGTATCGTGTGTGTTCAGAAATGCAATGCAATGCTGTAATGTGGTCAAAACGTCGATGTACGTCGATGTAGTCGATAAACTGTTGTGATAAGTGCTGGGTGTAATCTTGCATATATTTACTACTTATATATACTTACTTACAAATAAAAGGCAAAGGTGATTGACTGATCTATCAACCAACACATAGCTAAAACTACTGAACGGATTGTGCTGAAAGGCTCACAGCTATTATGACGTAGGCATGTGCTACGAAAGGTTTTTCCAAAATTCACCCACTAAAGGGGAGTACTTAAACGGGGGTCCAAA
Source organism: Archips xylosteana (assembly GCA_947563465.1). NCBI lineage: Eukaryota > Metazoa > Arthropoda > Insecta > Lepidoptera > Tortricidae > Archips > Archips xylosteana. The sequence continues at coordinate 9,010,086 of OX387369.1, forward strand.
GTATGTATGAGAAACAAGATTAGATAGACTTTTTCATTCGAAACTTCGCAGAAGTACTTCTGCAAATTCAAATTCATAAGTCAATATGTGTAGTGGCTTTTTCAAAATTTAACGAGAGCGTAGCAGCCAAAGTGGTATCCTATTATCTCGCCTCATTGGTTTTTCGATTAATTCCTATTTCGTCACATTCTGTAGGTATTCGTCTTCGTCTTGTTCGCTATCCGTCACTATCTTTTTTGGTCAAATTCTGCTACTAGTCTATCTCTTAATACGTCTTATTCGTTTTTCGTCACGGTCTTCCTTGGACTCATTCGTCGTTCTTCCCTTTCGTTTTTGTCTCAATTACTTATTCGCCAAAATTATTTCGATAAGTTCAGCGCTGGTAAATAAATGTTCGTAATTGTAAATGATACAAAAAACGAAAGGTAAGAACGACGAATGAATCCAAGGAAGACCGTGACGAAAAACGAATAAGACTTATTAAAAGAGAGACAAGTTACAATATTTGACCAAATAAGATAATGACGGATAGACGAAGTGACGAATACAGAATTAGACGAAATAAGAATTAAACGAAAAACGAATGAGGCGAGATAATAAGTAAGTAGGATACCGCCAAAAGATATAAAACAATAACAAACAACTCTGTTCTTAGAAAATAAGCTAGGTGTACCACAGGGAAGTATATTGGGTCCATTATTCTTTATAATTTACATAAATGAGTTCTCTAAAGTCAACCCACACCTTAGCGCTCTCTATGCAGACGACGCTTCTGTTCTTATATTAGGCAAGGGATTAAGCAACACTGAATATGAGACATCCATAAATACCACATTAGAAAATATTGTGCAGTGGTTGGCTTCTTTGAATCTAAGCATAAATTTGTCGAAAACAAAGTACATCCAATTTAGACCCCATCAAGCCAAAGCAGTTCAGCTTAGTATTAATTACAAAGGGACAACTATAGAAGAGGTAAATTCGTATAAGTTTCTAGGAATTGTTATTGATTCATCCCTTAACTGGAAACAGCACATAGAGATGATTAACGGCAGGTTGAGAGGTTTCTGTTATGGTTTGCAGATGTTAGTAAAGGTTGCGGATACTAAGACAGCGCTATCAGCCTATTATGGATATGTGTACTCTATTTTAAGTTACGGAGTTATCTTCTGGGGGAACTCAGTCAATTCTCTCTCTACTTTTATCTTGCAGAAGAGATGTGTTAGAATTATTTTTGGGCTAAAGTGCAATGAATCATGTCGCCCTACATTTTCCGATCAAGGCTTGCTCACATTGACATGTATTTACATACTCCAATGCTGCCTTTTTATCAAAAACAACCCTGCTGAATTTCTAGTAAGGGAAGCCACTAGGCCTGTAAGAAACAAGTACCAGTTAAATTTAAGGGTGCCAGAATCTAAAATGGCTATTGTGCGCAAAGGAATGTATTATAATAGCATAAAAATTTACAACCACCTTCCCCAACATATGAAAATGATGTCCGGAGCTAAATTTAAGACTACATTAAGGAAAGTACTTGTTCAAAAATGTTTTTATTGTTTAAGGGAATATTTTGAATTTAATTTTAATAACATGACATAGTAAATTGTAATTATAATTATCATATTGACATGACCAAGCAATATCTCAACCTAATTCTGATGATTTAATGGGAACTTACTGATTTATTTGACATTGAAATTGATGTGTTATGATGTATGTATTAATTTTGTACTTGCTATTGTATGCCCCAATGGGCAGATTATGTGAGACTGAAACTTGTAAAATCTTCACTTATGTGTATACCATAATCATACAATAAAGATTATTATTATTATTAACAATATATTATACTTTAGATGTATGTAAATAATTTAATAACTATATAGATCTGTTTGAAAAAAATATACCTTGTTGAGTTTCTTGCCGGTTTCTTCTCAACCGGGTGTTTCCGAACCGGTGGTAGATTCATCGACATTCATAGGAGCATCAATTGATGCCTAAATTGGATAAAGAATTTTGACTTGATTTTGACTTGACTTGAGTGGCAGCTTTTCGGAAGATAACATAAGTAAAAAACTTAAGTAAAGGAGCTGTTGTATGGTACAACCTATACCTACATACTTGTATGATGTTAACAGTTATATTCCTCTTTTATTACCTACCTCTCTTCATTCGTTCTGCAGTAATTAGCTATACCTCTAAGTAAACTGCAAACAGGTATATTTACTTTCAACTGTAGGTATCTAACTTTATGCGCCGCTTTGATATTCGAAACGTCGAAAATACCGTCGCAGCAAGATTACATAATATGCATTTAAAATGCTTGATCATAGTTTAAAAAAACTAAGGAATTATAAGTACTTAAATAATTTATTACTCAATGCTCGGTGTTTCTCTGCGGGATCGCATTAGAAATGATGAATTATGTGTGTAAGAAACTCTTTCACTCTACGGCTGGACGGATCTGCATGAAATTTAATATGTAGATTAGATAGCTCGCTGGAATAACACAATAAGCTACTTTAGGATTAGTAAGATTATACACTTGCGAATAAATTCAATGGTGTGTGTGTAAAGTTCCCAATCCACACTGGGCCCGCGTGGGAACTACGGCCCAAAGCCCTCTCTTTCTGAGAGGAGGCCTGTGCCCTGCAATGGGACGTATATAGACTGGGATGATGATTATAAATATGAAAATATGATTGTTTGTGTTTAGCTACTTCATGTGTGAGCAATGTATGAATCTGATTTTCTGCATACCTACCTACGGACTTATCTTAAAAAAATACTCCTGTCTTCTGGAAAGAGACTAGATTTTACAATTATCTGTAGCTTTAACGGAAGACAATGCATATTCGTCTCGTTCTTTCCTGTAATTGCGTCCTCCTCTACCACAAAGAACCATTGCTTCGAAACAGCATTCAACACAAAAGTCCCTTTGACACCTTTGAAAAAAAAAAAACATTTTTTAAATATCCGTTTGAAACTCTACACCTTTTGATCGCACCTGACCGTCGCTGCTCCGTGATTGGTTGATATCCCCGCGAGGGTGAGAGCGGCGAGCGCTGATTGGTTAAAGCTAGACGGGGGTGGAACGCGTCAAATTACAGGTTGTGCGAGATTCGAATGATTTAAGGATTTAGGGGTTGTTTAACAAGGGGTAGGGTTTTGAAATAATTTTGGTTTGGATCTTTGATTAGTTTAATTGTTCGTATCTGGGACGATTTTTTTTTAACTTAGGCATAAACATTTTCTGATTTGAGTTACAAATTGCGTACCTATTAAGAAAAAGAAAAAAATAACTAAAACATTATTTTTTTTATATAGCCTGTAATGTGTCCCACGGCTGGGCAAAGGCCTCCCCTTTCCTCCGCCATCCTTCCCTATCCCAAACAACAACATAAACATTATAACAAAACATATTAACAAAAACTCAATTGTAAAAATTAATCTGCTAAAATTTAGGATCTTCGAAGTACTTTGTTATAACTATAAAGTAAAAAATTTAAAAACCCCCAACGCAATTTGGTCGCACATAATGTTTTGAAGATAATGTAAGTGCCCATTATGCGTCTAAGATCCCTTCCGCAGCTGACAAAAGAGCTTATAACTTTGAAACGGCTGAACCGATTTTGATGAAACATGTCTAAGAACCATTGCCAAGAAACCAGCTTTCAAATAAAAAAAACCGCATCCGAATCGGTTCACCCGTTTTAGAGTTGCGGTGCCACAGACAGACACACACACATAGCAGTCAAACTTATAACACCCCTCTTTTTGTGTCGGGGGTTAAAAATTAAATCAAGAACTCAGTGCATGAACACCTCAAATTAAGTAGCATGACACAATAATTTTTACACGCTTTATATTATTAGCTTCATTTTGTATTAAGATTTAAATTTCACCTCTGTGTTTTCTAATCTTATTGTTAGCTTAGCTATGAAGTATCTTTTTGTATTTATTTTTTCAACTTCATTTTTTATTACTTTTACGGTCATCCCGTGAAATCATATATTTCATACTAAATACAAACTGAAATATAGATGCACAGAAAAAACCCCAGAAAAAAGACCAATGCTGGGAATCGAACCCAGGTCCTCAGCATTCCGTGCCGTGTGCCATACCCCTACACCACCACTGGTCTAGAGATTAGACACGAATCTTTCCTATACATCATACATTTCAGTCTGCTAAATCGATAGAGGGTGTAACATAGATGAGCGCTTGTCACTGCATAAGGTGATGATTTAGCAGACTGAAATGTATGATGTATAGGAAAGATTCGTGTCTAATCTCTAGACCAGTGGTGGTGTAGGGGTATGGCACACGGCACGGAATGCTGAGGACCTGGGTTCGATTCCCAGCATTGGTCTTTTTTCTGGGGTTTTTTCTGTGCATCTATATTTCAGTTTGTATTTAGTATGAAATATAATCTTATTGTTTTGTGATGAAATCTAAATTCAATACTACCTATAAGTATCATATCAAATGGTACCCTTATAGATATTTTGTTGATGCAACAGCGATGGCGGCGACAGCGGGGTCTTTCTATGGCCAAATACGTAGCAAGCACCGTGGGCGGTCGGTGCGATGTGGCCAATTTGGATTGGCGCCACAGAATCGACAACAATTTGTTTTCATCAGCGTGTTTATGAATTTATCAATAAAAATTATGCATTACAGTAATAACTAAGTAGGGTACATTACACTACATTAAAATGCGTAGGTATAATTATCATTGGGTAGGTTTTTCAAAAATATTGCAAGTTTGCGAAAAGCTTTCAATTTTTATTAAAGTTCAGTGTACTCGTACCCTCCAACTCACACGTAGGTGAATGGTTGTTTATAGACAGCTGAAAAAAGTAAGGTAATCATTTTTTAGGGTTCCGTACCCAAAGGGTAAAAACGGGACCCTATTAATGAGACTTCGCTGTCCGTCCGTCTTTCCGTCTGTCACCAGGCTGTGTCTCACGAACCGTGATAGCTAGACAGTTGCAATTTTCACAGATGATGTAATTTGGTTGCTGCTATAAGTAACAACAAATACTGAAAAACAGAATAAAATAAATATTCAAGGGGGCTCCCATACAACAATCGTGATTTTTTTGCTCGTTTTTGCTGGATGTTGATAACGGCAACAGGTAGACGCTTGAAATATTGACAGAAAACATAACATTATATTCACTTTAAAAATATATAATTAAATTAAAATAAAACAAATATTTAAGGGGGCTCCCATACAACAAACGTGTGTTTTTTGCCGTTTTTATAGATTATGGTACGGAACCCTTCGTGCGTGAGTCCGACTCGCACTTGGCCGGTTATTTTTTCATTTGAATTTCTTCTCAGATCTATGCGTTTCCTCACGATGTTTTCCTTCACCGTAAAGCTCATGATAAATTACAAATGTAATTTCGCATATAAATCTTCCGATCTACCTAATAACTTAATATGTATTGAATAGCGGCCCGACATGCGTTTGGCCTTTTTTTTTTTAATAAGACGCAAACATCAAAATTAGAAGGTGTCATGTCAGTTTTTGCAAGTGACGAGAATTATATACCCAATAACCGATAAAAGTTCATATGACAATGGAAAAAACCACGTAGTCTAACTTTACCAACGTTACTATTTATTTAAAAGATTATAGAAATGTGAGGTCAAAATACGAACGCACCCAAACTAGGTCGGAACATTCGTTCCAGAAAAAAAATGGCGTCTAAGCTTATTTTTAATTTCGCAATAGGTAATCCAAGTTCAGTGGTTATGTAAACGGTTATCAATGAATTTGTCTGCTGTAGACAAAATTACAACCTTTTACGGGCGAGTGAATGAACTGTTGTTTACCTATACAATGACCTAGATTAGACATTGGAATTTTTTTACTTATACCATAAAGTAAAGCAGCGTATTAAGTTTTACGTGTAGGCAAAGGGGACAGCGTAACAGCGTAGGTACCTATAGTCAAGGAATTTAATTTCCCATCCACCTAAGTTTGAATATCGTAGGTACAGCAAAGCAGCAAGTTTTTCATAAGTAATCGAAATTCCACTTTCTTCTTCTCTCTATCAGAATGTTATCTGTTCCCACGACCATAATAGAGATGCAGATACAGATAAGCACTTGTGGGCATATTGTTTATTATTGTACTCCTAATCCGCGGAATATTTATTTACCTACGCACAAAGAAACGTTTTCGGAGATGGATTAGTAGATCGGGTTATTGATTTGTTTTATTTGTTGATTGCGGATGTGTTGAAAGCTATGACGATTATAACCAAGTAGAGTTAGTAAAACTTTTATACTTAGACTATCTGTTGCTCGCGACTCCGTCCGCGAAGAATAGTAGCCTACGACCTTTTCTCAGACCTACCGAATTAGAAAAAAGTTTCATAAAGATCGGTCAAGCCGTTTCGGAGGGGTTCGATTCTATATATTAGATTTAATGTTTTGTTTTTTATATTGGATCCACTGAAAATCAGCGTCGTTGCGTTTGGATTTAACATTTAATTAATGTGTTGGGTTTGGTTGCGCGGAGCTCCTTCTTCTGTGTGCTTTTGGTCCTTCGGGCCGATGCAAACTTAACATAACCTAAACCTACCTATTTTTCTGTGTCGATTAAAGTTAGGAAAAAACGCGATTGATAAACTTCAGGAAAAAACCATAGTGAGAAAAAAAAAGTGGGGAAAAATGAAACTGGCAATTTTGCTACGCGGAACAAACAAGTTTGGGGAACTGTACCTCTACCATGAGTTACACTAGTTTACAGTGACCGTACTCGCTAGCGACGGCGTAAATGATTTGTATGGAGAATTGCGTACAGCGCCTCTAGCGGTCACTTACGGAAGTACAATTCTCCATACAAATCATTTACGCCGTCGCTAGCGAGTACGGTCACTGTAAACTAGTGTAACTCATGGTAGAGGTCCTGATCGAGGCACTCGATGTGCTTTACGATAAAGGAAAACATCGTAAGAAAACCTTGCACACAACCTGAGAATAAATTCAATGGTGTGTGTAAAATTCCCAATCCGCACTGGAACCACGTAGGAACTACGGAACTACGGCCCAAGCCATTTTATCCTGAGAGGAGGCCTGTGACCTGCTGTGGGACGTATATAGGCTAGGATGATGATGGTGATGATAAAGCTCGGTCGCATAGGTACTAAATACAAAACGTTTACTTTTAGTTTACCACTGACAGATGGCTTGCCTTCATTTCATTTCCAACTTTAACACTATACAAATAAAGTAGCTATTACAAAATTTGCAAACGTGGGTTGGCTTTATTTGTAGGTCGTTAAAATTGAATATGAAATGAAGGCAAACCATCTGTCAGTGGTAAACTTTATGTAATTTTACTGTAATTATATTTAGCTACGTATCTACCTACTGATAATGATAATAAGTACCTAGAATAAATTTTAACAATTTAAGGAACTTACCTATTTAATGTTACTAAAATATCTTCAATGATTTTACACAACTTAATAAAACCTCCGTCACACTACAACTTAATCTTTACACGTCAAGTACCACATTAGGGCGTGTTGACACGGACTAAATACATTGTTACAAAATTCATTGTTACCACAACGCAGGGGTGAAATGCGCAATGCCGATATTTTGTATCTGTGCAACTGAATTGTCAAATTGACCAGCATTATTATTGCTTGGTATAATGTTGTAACTCGAGAATTATTTATAGGTACATCGCATTTCTAAAAAAAAATGCCAATAAGATTTTCGAATCCGATTTCCAAAAAACAATACAGCCAGATAGATTGAATGATACTGAGCTCAACTAAAATAGTTTCCCAACAGTCCTAATTCATTTGTACTTATGAAAACTTCCTTTTTTGTTACCACGAACCATGGATAGACTTTTGCTAACGAAAAAGGAAGTTACCATGCAAACGAATTAGGACATTTTGGGAAACTATGTTATTTGGGTATGTTTTGCAAATCGGAGTCGAAAATCTTATCCTCCTGGGACCCCGCGTACTCGTAGCCTTTTTTTTGAGAAATGCTCATTTCGATCAGTTCAAAAAAAGAGTTAGTAATAAGCTGCGAGACGTCAGATCATTAGCGTAACAGGCCAAAAAGTTAACAATGTAGAGTCGACTAAAAAATATATCGCATCAGTGAGAGTGATATAACTAATACATTGAAAAACCTGCATGAATCTTTAAATTTTTCCGACGATGAAACTGTTATAAATGTATATGTATTAAAACCATCTCTGCAAGTTCATAATTTCACTTCATTTCATTTTACCAGTTCTCTTTTCCGTTGGCTATGTTAAAAATCATCAGCTGTTGACACATTTCACATGATCTAGCGAATTTTTTTATACAAAAGACAAGACATAGGTACTTTTAACACAAATTAAGTAAACGTTTTTAACAGCGTACCGATGATTAATTTTACTAAATGCAAGCTGCAATCTTTTACCCCTCATGATCCTAAATACTCGCGTTCCAAATTCAAACTACTATTGCGCATTCATTCAACATGTCACCTCTCTACAAAGAGCTGTTCATTTCACCCGCACTATTGTCCCATTGTTCGAATACTCGTAACTGAGGATTAACAGCGTCGCGCCTTTGCTCAGCACTAATCTTAAAAAAAAAACTGGCCAAGTTCGAGTCGGATTCAAAGACCGGGGATCTACAATATACAGCCTGATTATTTTTTATTATTTAAGTTTTCAGAATATACCTACTATACGTTCGGTCAACAACTTTAATTGTTAAACAACTTGCCACTCCTCGCATTTTAGCCGTGTAATGCAAATTAGGATATGCGAGTATAAACGGCTAAACCCGATTTGCATTTCACAGCTAATATACGAACAGTGTTAAGTTGCTGAACAATAATTAAAGCTGCTAACCGTATTTTAATCGTATTCAAATATTTTTTACAATAAAGCAAAAATAAAGACGACCAGATGGCCTAGTGGTTAGAGAACCTGACTATGAAGCTTGAGGTCCCGGGTTCGATTCCCGTGTCGGGGCAGATATTTGTATGAAAAATACGAATGTTTGTTCTCGGGTCCTGGGTGTTTAATATGTATTTAAGTATGTATCTATCTATATAAGTATGTTTATCCGTTGCCTGGTACCCATAACACAAGCTTGCCTAGCTTACTTTGGGATTAGGTCAATTGGTGTGAATTGTCCCGTGATATTTATTTATTTATTTAAAGATAAATAAGTTTTTGTTGAAAAAATAATTTTCAATGCAAGCTTTTTCGCTTACTGTACTTTTTGTTGACTGTACTTGCATTGTCATCCAACCTACATAAGTATACCAAATTTCAAGTAAATCCGACTACTGGAAGTTGGTCAAATTCAACTTCCAATATTTGACCCGTACATACATAGTTACATACATTGCAAGTTAATAAAAAGCTTTTAAAATAACGCGTCTTGCACATTAGAGTATTAAGATACTGCATTATAATAAAATGCAAACGTATACATACGTATTTATACTCAACGTATTTTGTGAGATACAGTCCTATAGAAATCGGACAGAAAGACATACTGACACACAGTACCTACATAATACAGGCTCTCGATCAGCGTAGTGCGGAATCCTAAAAAAAATCTAAATTCAAACTTACTGAAGGATCGCATAGGGTTCGATTTATTTCACACTCGTCTTTTCTAAAATTAAGCGAGTTTATTTCTTATTTTGAAAGTGTTTAAGTTTTCATATTATTTTGCCGACGTCAAATAGAATTTTGTATTAGCTGTTTATGTTATTGGATTTGGGACTTTATTTTGATGTAAAATACAGTCTATATATGACTGCTGATTGTTTGTAATCGGTTCTAAAATCAAACAAAAGCATATCGACAATGTTTGCGAAGATTAACGCACATTTGCGCTATCTCGTGAATGTTTGAAAAAACTCTAAAATTTTGGATTTTGGATTAAATTGGGTAAATAATTCAATTTAGAGTAAGACGCTGTGATTTAAAGAGTAGATAGGCTATTTTAAGAGACATCATCATCATCATCACCATCAACCCAGCCTATATACGTTCCGCTGCAGGGCACAGGCCTCCTCTCAGAATGAGAGGGCTTGGGCCGTTGTTCCCACGCGAATTTCATGGTAAATTTAAAACGTAATTTTGCACATAAATTTCAAAAACTCAGCGGTCCGCGCCAAGACCCGAACCCACGATTCTGCTGACAGGCTATGGCCTGGCTATGGTCAAACCACTAGGCACCACAGCTTTTAATTTAAAATACTTAACATTATCTAAAGCAACTAAACAAACCATCAGCAGATTTCAAGAAGACCACACCAACAATCCCATACAATTTCTACGACATTCCATACCGCCGCAAATCGACCTTTATTACGTCGCATTAAGAGCCAAAGGTTCATTATAAAGGTCAGGTTACACGGTTCACATGGTTCGCGAAAATAATGACGCCATGTGAAACTGCCTTATCAGAGGCATTGGGTTACACAATGTGGTGCCGTGTAGGTATCTTAGTTGATAATAAAAACCGGCCAAGTGCGAGTCGGACTCGCGCACGAAGGGTTCCGTACAATTATCTATAAAAATCACGTTTGTTGTATGGGAGCCCCCTTAAATATTTTTTTTATTTTTATTTATTTTTAAAGTCAATATATAATTTAATATTCTGTGAATATTTCAAGTGTCTACCTGTTGCCGTTGTCAATATCGAGCAAAAACGAGCAAAAAAATCATGTTTGTTGTATGGGAACCCCCTTAAATATTTATTTCATTCCATTTTTTAGTATTTGTTGTTATAGCGGCAACCAAAATACATCATCTGTGAAAATTTCAACTCTCTAGCTATCACGGTTCCCGAGATACAGCCTGGTGACAGACGGACGGACGGACGGACAGCGGAGCCTCAGTAATAGGGTTTCCGTTTTTACCCTTTTTTTGGGTACGGAACCCTAAATATGAAGAATAAGCGGAAGAAAATAGATTTGTCGCTCCAGAAACGGAATAAAGTCTAAATTAAAATGGGTTATTTATTACCAATTTTGAGTTGACATTTATAAGCGAACAAAATGGCCTAGTGGTTAGAGAACCTGACTACGAAGCTTGAGGTCCCTGGTTCGATTTCCGCGTCGGGGCAAATATTTGTATGAAAAATACGAATGTTTGTTCTTGGGTCTTGGGTGTTTAATATGTATTTAAGTATGTATTGTTAATACCCATAGTACAAGCTTTGCTTAGTTTGGGACTTAGACAATTCGTGTGAATAGGGTAGTGTCCTGGGTAAAAAAAACACTATTACAATTAGTCCGACATTTAAATTATCAAAAAATATTGAACACGTTTTTTTTTCTTTTGTCAATTGAACAAAAAGTGACAAAGATAAAGCGCGACAAAGTTCGGGAGTGGGGGCTCGTGACGTCACGGTTCGCTAAAAAGTGTAGCGAATCGTGACGTCACGCGGAACTTCAACATACAATATCTCCGTCATTTTTTGTTCAATTCACAAAAGAAAAAATACGTGTCCAATATTTTTTGATAATTTTAATGACGAACTAATTAGATTTTTTTAGGAAACTAGCCTATTGTCCCGTGATATTATTATTATTATATTATTACTAGCTGTTGCCCGCGACTCCGTCTGCGAAGAATAGGGATATAAAAAATAGCCTACGACCTATTCTCAGACCTACCAAGTATAGACAAAAAAGTTTCATAAAAATCGGTCAAGCCGCATCGGAGGAGGTTTATAACAGACATCGTGACACGAGATTTTTATATATTAGATCAATCAACTCAAATAATTCATCATTATTAATTTAGACTTTCCAGAAACAGAATGAAGTGTAAATTAATAAGTTTTTGTTAAAATTTTAATTTTCAATGGAAGCTTTTTCGCTAACTGTAGATACTTTTTGTTGACTGTACTTGCATTGTCATCCAACCTACATAAGTACCTATACCAAATTTCAAGTTAATCCGACCACTGGAAGTGGGTCAAATTCAACTTCCAAGATTTGATCCGTACATTATACCTACTTAACTACATACATTGCAAGTTAATAAAAAGCTTTTAAGATGGGGTTGCGGTGCGTACCTATCTATCTGGTGGCATCAAATTTTTAGTCCTAATGTAATATTTGTCATAATTTTTATTAGTCATAATTTTTTTTTCCTGTCCCCTGCATTTCGCAAAAAAAACTGTTCAGGGATAAAAAATATTCCTAGCCACTTTTGATGAATGTATTAGTTAAGATAAAGACGTGAGTTTGTCCGAACACTGCCGTCAAAAATAGTGTAAGTGTCAGATGCACAGTTTTTTATTTTCGTGACATGTAGTGGACGTTTGCATTTCACGGCCCGTCGGCGGCCAGTGGAGCGAAGAGCCATACAGCTATTATTGTATGACATACAATATCCTGGTTATGTATGAGTAATAGTATTAGGTTAAAATAAGTCAAATGGCCTACATTTGTCTCTAATATACAAAATCTCGCGTCACGGTGCTTTTTATCGAACTTCTCCGAAACGGAGTGACCGATTTTTTTTTAAATTGTCTATTTTCAAAACTCTCTGCTCTGAGAATAGGTCGTAGGCTTGTCGTAGGCTATTTTGTTATTATATACCCCTATTCTTCGCAGACGGAGTCAAAATCAAAGTCAATGTCAAAATTCTTTATTTAATTTAGTTAGGCATCAAAATGATGCTCCTATGAATGTTCGGTTTGGAAAAACTCTGTTGAGAAGAATCCGGCAAGAAACTCAACAAGGTAACTATATTTTTTTCAAACAGATCTACATTGTTATTTTTTTTTTTTTTTTTTTTTTATTTATTTAATCAAACGGTACATGCTTTTACAACAAATTCTGTTATCGCCAAACTGTTACCAGTTTGTTGGCGATGAAGCACTCAACACTATAATTGAATCATGCACCAGATACACAAAACAGTTAACAACTAAATAAACTAACATGCACAACTACCTACTTACACTTTTTACATACTTTTCTAAAAGGTGTTTTTTCAATCTCTTTTTAAGGACCGGTTTACTAAACATAGGTTTTTCTCTTAACCACCCCATTTCGTTAAATAGCCTCGGCACTAAATATTTATTTAACCTTTTCCCGTAATAATTGACTGCTGGAGGCTGTATTAATTTACCTTCTCGTACCCGCCTCGTGTTGTATTTATTAGTTACGGGGCATTTATATTCATCCAAATAATAGTTTTCTAAAGCAATGAGATACTTAATTTTCATCTCGACAGGCAAAATTTTACAAACTGGAAATAGCTCCATGTAATCTTCACACATATTTTTTATTTTCCTGTCCACTATTAATTTTACTATTCTGGTTTGCAAATTTCCTACATTCTTTATATAAGTACTAAAGGTGCGGCCGTAAACGTTTAACCCGTAATTAATTAAAGAATCTGCCAGCGCGTAGTAAACAACCAATAATACTTGCTTACTCACCACCTTTTTAAGTTGATAAAATTTTCCCAACACTATTCGTAGTCTTTTACACAGCTCTTCTATGTGAAATTTAAAATTAAAATTATAGTCCACTAGCAGTCCCGAATGTTTACATCGATCAACATATTCTAATAATACACAATCACAGTCCAATTTATTTCTATGCAAACAGTCATAAGTATGTCCCACTATGCCAATCTGTGTATAATCCATTGTTTTAGCTATTCTGTTGTATGGCGAGTATATATGTAGGCACTTAGTTTTTTTTACATTTATTATAATACCATTGTCATGTGCCCACCCTGTTACGTTTTCAAAATCATTCAATTACATACATCTAAAGTATTTTTAAAAAATACCTTTAAACTTTTCAAACATGAAACTACCGTGAGACTCACTCATAGTGAAAATAAACGGATCACTCACGTCTTAAAACGAGTTTAACTCGACATGTTTCGGGCTAATCCGTAGCCCTTCTTCCTGGAGTCATACGTCACGGCGGCTGTCAAACGCGCACTGCGTGCTACCGCTCCGGTCGCGCGGCTACTCGACACAACTGACAAACTAACTATCTAACAATGTTTTAAGTTAAAAAAAAACTTGTTAAAAATACCGCTGAACTTAACAATACATCACCTATGGTAAGAATTGAGGATATTCTCGTCTTTTTTTTAGTTCGTTAAAAGAAATACCATCTTACAAGTACTAACAGCTCATTAAAATTGGTAGATAGGTAGATAAATAGGTAACAAAATCATTAGACCGTCTGCCTGAATTTTTATTTTTGTAATGTCACTGTACTGCTTTTGGTGATCAATAAAGAATATTTGTATTGTATGCTTCCAAAAAAAAATCAAAATAGTGAACTAAGTTAACCTATTAAAAATTATTTTTTTGCATGCGAAGTGTTGTTTTCACACTCCTGAAGCATCAGCAAAAAATAATGACAAATTAGTTCAAAAAAATTAACATGTTGCTTCACATTCTTAACATGTCTAGAGAATATTTTAGGAATTTTCCATAAAAAGTAGCCCTTTTTGTATTTTAAAATTTATTGACATTTGACACCGTCACCTCATTATAGCTACTGACTTGTTTTTTTACTGGCTATGGTATGAAAGAATATGAATGATGTGACCGCATTATTTCATTTAAGAAAACTGCTTCGTGTGTATTCTTAGTACAAATTTGGAAGCCAGTAAAAAATAAGTTATAGTTATAGAAAATTTAATCATTAAATGGTGTGTGTGAAGTTTCCAATCCGCACTGGGGTCGTGTGGGAACTACGACCCAAGCCCTCTCATTCTGAGGGGAGGCCTGTGGCCTGCAGTGGTATGAATAGCCTGGGATGATGGTGATGATGATAGATATAATACTTAGAATAGAATAGAAAGAATAGAATATTTAAGTAGGTATTAATTCAGATTTTACAGAAATATTTACTAATTCTGATGATAGAAAAATTAAATTATTTTTTGTATTTCGGTAATTTTCGAAAGTTCAATAGAGCCGTTGTCTCCGTTAAAAAATAATTCAAAGACCCGACTCCAGTAAAAAAAACGCTTTATTTTAGCCCAGAAAACCAGATTAATTTTCGCTTTAAAACAAATAAATAGAACAGTTAGTTGATTGAGGGTTACCCTATCATTTTCTCGAAAAAAAATTTCCGAATATTTAAAATCGCGAATGCTTCATTTATCCGAATGCATTTTTTTCTGAAACTGTAAATATTTCAGGATTTATATAAAACAACCCTAACCTAACCTAAAGGGTTCTACACGATGGTCCTGGAATAAATCCTGAAATATTTACAGTTTCAGAAAAAAATGCTTTCGGACAAATTAAGTTTTCGGGATTCTAATCCTTCGGAAATAAAATTTTCTAAACATCGATAGGTTCCCCTATTGAGCTTGGTCGACAAAAAATCATGGCGCTCCGTATGTTATCTCAAGGTCTGAAAAATCAAATCGTTAACGCTGGGTGATGTAATGGATGACAGTTCCATGCATGTTGACACTACTTACCCCTGGGTTAACAGTTAATTCGAGAGTTACATTTAACTTTGGTCCGTGCAACTCGTGCAAGTAAGTCCACCTTAGGGACAGAAATAGAAGTTCTTGATTTCAAAATTACAATGTCAGTTGATATGTAGGTACATCCTCTTCTACTAACAGGTATTATAAATGCGAAAGTTAGCGATATGTGCGTGCGTGCCTGCGTGTTGTGTGTGTGTGTGTGTGTGTGTGTGTGTGTGTGTGTGTGTGTGTGTGTGTGTGTGTGTGTGTGTGTGTGTGTGTGTGTGGTGTGGTGTGTGTGTGTGTGTGTGTGTGTGTGTGTGTGTGTGTGTGTGTGTGTGTGTGTGTGTGTGTGTGTGTGTGTGTGTGTGTGTGTGTGTGTGTGTGTGTGTGTGTGTGTATTACTTCCATAAAGGTCAAAAGTTTTTTTTTCGTTTGTGTATTCAGTTCAGAGGCATGTCCATACTAAGCTGTCTCGCGTAGGCGCGGGTTAGGGATGTTTTGCCGCAATAAATCTGTAACACACTAATTAAAGGTTAAACTGTTATTTTTACACGCATCCGGGCTTTTTAAGAAACGCCCTAAAAAATGTTGATTTATCTATTTACCATCTGTCCATACTAATATTATAAATGAGAAAGTAACTCTGTCTGTCTGTCTGTAACCTCTTTATACCTAAACCTCTGCTGATCCTGCCTAAATTTGGTATGGAAGTAGTTTAAGAATCTGGGAAGGACATAGAATAGTTTTTATCCCGGAAAATTGCATAGTTCCCGAGGGATAGGGATAAACGAATTTTATGCAGATGGAGTCGCGGGCAACAGCTAGTCTATCTATAAAACGACTGCCGTGCGCTAGTCTAAAAAAAATAGCCATACAAGAAACGTGTTTTTTCAGCGTTTTAAAATCATCTTTATTAACCCCCGACACAAAAAGAGGGGTGTTATAAGTTTTACTTACCGCTATGTGTGTGTGTCTGTCTGTGGCATCATAGCTCTTAAACGGGTGCACCGATTTGGATGCGGTTTTTTGGCGATGGTTCTTAGATATGTTTCATCAAAATCGGTTCAGCCGTTTCAAAGTTATCAGCTCTTTTGTTAGCTGCGGAAGAGATCTTAGACGCATAACGGGCATTGACTTAATGTTCAAACATACGAGTGACATAAATTGCGTTGGGGGTTTTTAAATTTTTTAATTTATAGTTATAAGTTTTTTACTGAACAATTTTCAAAACACTGTACGGAACCCTTAATGGATGAGTCCGACTCGCGTTTGACAGGTTTTTTAGGTTTCGGTTCCTATTAAGTGGCAACGGGAGTTTGTTATGTACCTGGGCTCCGCAGTCTCTCCATCCGTCTCTCACAGGACTATATCTTTCGAACTTTAAAAGGAAGAGATTTGAATTTTTCACTGACTGTTTATGATTAACGCATTCGCTTCCGGCTGTCAAGACTCGAGGCTTCTTCAGCTGCCACAAACGCACATGTGCGTTCAAATGACTACCGAACTATGACAGCGACTCTCGAAAACGCATATTTGCGTTCCCAGTAGTGAATGCGTTAAGCCCGTTGGGGGCCATCCATAAATTACGTCACACCAATTTCGATCAATTTGGACTCCTCCCCCCCCTTGTCACACTTATTACTATGAAAATCGCCATTATTTTGTTCTAGTGTCACAGATCGCTTGACCCCTCCCCCTCCCCCTAAATGTGTGACGTAATTTATGGATGGCCCCTTGTAGGCAACAACAAATATCTAGAAAACACTTGTCTTGTATTCTTAGTAATTTTCCCCTCTTTCCTGATAAAAAATAACACGCGTTTTTTTATAAAGAGCCATCCCTTATCTCCCTAGGGGATATTTCGTTACAAAAACTAGCAAATAATCGCACTTGTCATCAAAGGAGATAATTAAATAAATTATCCGCAATTTCATGGCCAATTTCACGACAAACAATCCCCTTTATGGGAGGGTTCCCAAAGTTTCGTCTAGCCTAATATTATTCGGTGTATAGGTGAAAAACTTAAGAAAATTACCTGTTGTATGTAGTAGTAACGTGTCTGTATGTTCAAATTGACGTTCCAAATTAGAAAAACCGGCCAAGTGCGAGTCGGACTCGCGCACGAAGATTCCGTACAATTATCTATAAAAATCACGTTTGTTGTACGGGAGCCACCTTAAATATTTTTTTTTATTTTAATTTAATGATTTATTTTTAAAGTCAATATATAATTAAATATTCTGTGAATATTTCAAGTGACCTGTTGCCGTTATCAATATCGAGCAAAAACGTGCAAAAAAATCATGTTTGTTGTATGGGAGTCCCCTTAAATATTTATTTTATTCCATTTTTTAGTATTTGTTGTTATAGCGGCAACCAAAATACATCATATGTGAAAACTTCAACTCTTTAGCTATCACGGTTCCCGAGATACAGCCTGGTGACAGACGGACGGACGGACGGACGGACAACGGAGCCTCAGTAATAGGGTTTCCGTTTTTACCCTTTGGGTACGGAACCCTAAAAATGACTTAAGCTCCATATCAATTCTGTGCACTACTTTACTACATACCTACAACACTGCCCTGCAGACTCTAAAACACAGTAAGAGGGTTGGATATTGAACTATAACAAGCACAGTGTAAGGAACATAATGGTCTAATCGCATTTTTGCTCTTACTGCGTTTTAGGGTCATTTACTTAACTTTTTTACTTATAGTCTTCGATCAACAATATATAGTCAACCAATTGGATTCCTAGCCCACCATAGAACCATGTCATTGTGATATTTTACGTCATTTTACTTCATCATCATCATCCGTCTCACTATACAGAGTATACAGATGAGGGGGCTTGGCCGTAGTCCCCACCCGGGCCCAGTGTGGATTGGGAATTTCACACACACCATAGAATTTCTTCACAGGTATACAAGTTTCCTCAGGATGTTTTCCTTCACCATAAAGCTCATGATAAATTTCAAAAGTACACCCAGCTCGGTTGGGCAGCATCCCAACAGAACAGAACAAAATAGAATTTTTAACAAAACTTATTTCTCAAATAGTGATGATATCACACACATCCCTTTGAGGGATTAAAAAAATATTAGACGGAGAAATTCGAGAAACAAAAACCCAATTTGATACCTAAAATTAACAAACAAGCAATTTTAGATTTTCCGCTTAATTTCCAATCACCCCTCTTCACCCTTCATTAGAGCATATGTTTGAAGCGTGTCATCCCTTCAGGGGTGACCCACCCCTCAAACTTACCTTTAAGGGACGCAGTGGTTGTCAAACTTACCATACGCGGACCAAAACAGTTTAGCTTAAAAATTAGGTATATGAAAATGAGTTTTTACCCGCGGCGTCGCTCGTTCTCGCTCGTCGCGTTCCGGGGTTTTAGGTTTTACTGAATTCCTATGGCACAGAATATATAATAGTACTAACGTACAGAATGGCCACGCTCCGCCCCGCACCGATTCGGGTTACCCCACCCCTAAAGCGCAGATTGCCAGAAAACCGCAGGAAACCAGTCGGGTGCGCAACGCGCGCGAAGCATGTCTGCCGCACGGACGGCACTAAGTTCGGGAGCAATAATTTTGCGAAATGGTAATATACATTTTCTCAAACATGCTATGAAATATTGACGTTATGTTCCTTATAATACGCCACGAAGGGTCACGTTGCAGGTGCAGGTGCAGCCGGTGGTGGGGGACCGCCTAGACGAGAGGTCAATAATGGAATTTCATACAACTTTGCTGGCCAAGGCCAGCAAAGTGATCGTCTATTGTTTCATACCATGACGTTTATAGGTCTATGGCATCATAGCATTTAGCCATTAAAAAAAAAACTATAAGCAATATTTGCGTTTTGGTTCATTAAAACATTCTGCCACTACGCTTATTTAAGGTAAGGTAAGATGGTGATGATGATGATGATGGTGTGATGATGATGGTGATGATGATGATGATGGTGATGATGATGATGATGATGGTGATGATGAGATGATGATGATGATGGTGATGATGAGATGATGATGTTGATGATGATGGTGATGATATGATGATGGTGATGATATGATGATGATGATGTTGATGAAGATGATGATGATGATGATGATGATGATGATGATGATGATGATGATAGTGATAATGATTATGATGATGATGGTGATGGTGATGACGATGATGTCGATGATGATGTTGATGATGATCATGATGGTGATGATGATGATGGTGGTGATGGTGATGCATGTTTGAGAAAAACTCTATACAAGCCTTGGCCACGAACAGGGATTGCCGGCCTCGTATCTCTAGATGGCCTCGTTAACACTCGGCCATCTATAACTACTCGGCCGGCAATCCCCTATTTCGCGGCCGCTGCAGTAATGTACTAATACTGTGCATTGTATGGGTGTTTGTCAACAGCCAATGATAAGGAAAGGAGTTTACCTTCCCTACCTACTTCCTTTTATAAATAATGCTTTCTGAAATGATCGCGATTAATACAATTATTACTAAGATTAAGGTTATTTTTTTAGGGTTCCGTACCTCAAAAGGAAAAAACGGAACCCTTATAGGATCACTTTGTTGTCCGTCCGTCCGTCTGTCCGTCTGTCTGTCAAGACCCTTTTTCTCAGGAACGCGTGGAGGTATCAAGCTGAAATTTATATCAAATACTCAAGTCTACTGTCCCTTGGAGCTGTGAAATAATCAAACTTCTAAGCCAACGCAATCAAAAGATACAGCCGTTTATGACGCAAATTTCCGCATATTTTCGAAACTCGCAAGGGAATCAAAACCTACAGGGTACTTCCCGTGAACTCAGAACCTTGAAATTTGGTACGAAGCAAGGTCTTATAGCACAGATAAAGGAAAAATTGCGAAAAGCATAATTTTTTTTGTCTGTCTGTCTATATCAGTAACCAATCTACAATGATCCCACACTGCGCACATTTTGCTTAGAAGCAGGGGTCTGCTACGACTGGATGTTCATAGATACATATAAATTTGTACGGAACCCTCGGTGCGCGAGTCCGACTCGCACTTGGCCGGTTTTTTATTTAATTAAACAACATGAAATAATTACCTACCCAATAATTCGTTTAAGTTTGTAGTCGTATATCTATTGTAATTGAAAATAATAAAATAATGCTTAAATACACAGACACACATTTTAAGTAAGTTTAAATGATTAGGTTTAAATAAATAGATAAGATTAACGATTACATTTATTTGCACATATCTAAGCCATACCTACATATATTATAAGTGCCTAAGTATATATGTCATTGGTAGTACTTATAGTACTAGGTTTTTGCGATAGTCAGCCCTGTGTTTCTTACGCACACATTGACGCGTGTACAGACGTCGTCGTGCTTATGTAGATTCAAGAAGTCGTATTTTGTACGTCGTGGCTGCCGTGTGCCTATGGCTAAAATTATAAATGTGAAACTATGTTGGTTTGTTTGTCCTTCTTTCACGTTAAAACTAAGCGACAGACTGCCGTAATTTTTTGTATGGACTTAGTTAAAGGGCTGGAGAGTGACATAGGCTACTTTTTACCACGGGAAAACACGTTTTAATCTACTTCAGCGGAGGCGAAGCCGCGGGCATCAGCTAGTACTCAATACTTACTTACCTACTTCATGAAACATGATCATCATCTACGTTGTAAGAAGAAGAATGCAATTTGTCTCCAGATTTTGCGGTTGACATTTCAATCCAATTTCGTGATACCTGATTTACACTCTCGCCTCGTCACCTCGCCTCGCGCCTCGCCTCGTCGTCTTGCTCCGGACGCGAGCCTCAAAATCAAGGCAAATCACGAGACGAGGCGCGAGGCGCGCCTGTTCACGCTCTCGTCTCGTGGCTCGTCCCCCAGTTCGTCTCGCCACTCGTACGCGAGTGTAAACCAGGTAAGAGAATATCGAAATAAAATAACCGGCCAAGTGCGAGTCGGACTCGCGCAGGAAGGATTCCGTAAAATTATCTATAAAAATCACGTTTGTTGTATGGGAGCCCCCCTTAAATGTTTTTTTAATTTAATTTAATGATTTATTTTTAATTAAAGATTTTGTGAATATTTCAAGCGTCTACCTGTTGCCGTTATCAATATCGAGCAAAAACGAGCAAAAAAATCACGTTTGTTGTATGAGAGCCCCCTTAAATATTTATTTTATTCCATTTTTTAGTATTTTTTGTTATATCGGCAACCAAAATACATTATCTGTGAATATTTCAACTCTCTAGCTATCACGGTTCCCGAGATACAGCCTGGTGACAGACGGACAGACAGACGGACGGACAGCGGAGCCTCAGTAATAGAGTTCCCGTTTTTACCCTTTGGGTACAGAATGGCCTATCTACTCCTCGAGATTCAGCCATTTATTGTAAACACAATTTTCCAAGCAAATTCCACCTATTTTAGCGTGAAATAGTAACAAACACAAACACGTGCCTTTCCTTGGGGTAAAAAGTAGCCAATGTGTTATTCCAGATATCCATCCATCTGCATACCATGTATAGTGTAAAGCCACATGCGAGCACACGAGCGAGTCTAAAACTCTCGAAGCGGTCGCCGTGACCGAAATCGGTCGGACCACATCATCATCATAGTGTAATATGGCTCTAAGATTGATTTCAGAGATCTCGGAAACGAGTAACGATTTGAATATGCTAATTGAGGGTTTTTGAGAGCGAACAATCGATCTAGCTTGATCATAATAGGTAACGCCACCAGAGTTGAGGCCTCGCACACAACCACATCTCATGTAATGACAGCGGGATCTTGACGTTGTGTTGACGTTTAACGACAACACAACGTCAAAATCCCGCTGTCATTACATGAGATGTGGTTGTGTGCGTGGCCTCAACTCTGGTGGCGTTACCTATATCTCTGGGAAAACGCGTGTTTTCGAGTTTTAGTCCTAGCGAAACGCGATCACCTAAGTACTACAACTATTTAAAACTTGCAATGAACTAAACTTTCCAACAGGCCCTTTAAAGGACCCAAAAGAACAAAAGGGTTGCTTGAACAATAAAGAACTCAACTGTCCCTAGAGAGCCAATTAAAATAAGCGAGCCGACAAGGGACGATAAATAACTCATGCGAGGTATTAGGTTACCGCGTCGTGTTATATTCGTTGAAATAATTGATAACACAAACCGGCGCACTCTGAGACTTGTATTAATCTAATAGTAAACACGATTTACCATTAAAATAATTGAAAACGAAACTACTTTAGAATCCTTTGCAACTAGTTGGTGTGGGTGTGTGGGTGGACCTAAATGTCCCGTTAAAATATAGACGAGGTGCTTAGCGAATTAGTTGCGTGTAACAACTAATAGATGGCACCAGTGATTGTTTCATTTGTAGTGAAGAGAAACTCCTTATCGACATTATTTTGTTTGGGAGGTCAATCATAGATGGCGTTCTTTATATGTTTACGTAATAAAGACAGATTTTTATTTCAATACTGTGTGTTAGATTAGGTATAAATAAAATACAATAGTCAGTTTTGACGTCATTTATTCATAAAGACAATTTCAATAAATGAACGCACTAAATTACAATAATTTGAGATATGTCACTTAGATATTATTTAGTGGTGAATGTTATGCGTTTACCAAAATATCTGTTAATATATTGGTGTTTCGCGCTTATTACACTCCTTATAATTTAGACATGACTAAAGTCAATGACTCGCTCGTTCGGGAACTATCTTAGCAATATTCCATAACACCACCACCTTTGAATTATGACCGTAATTATGTATATGTATAATAATAAGCTACAATACTTTACGCTATTGTTATAAGATCAATGTTACTGGAAGACAAATCGTATGGCATATAATAATTTTAGTACAACATTATTTTTTAAATACAAATGCACCGATATGTTCGTAATGCTATCGAACTATTGAGGAAACAAACTACAGGAGTCCCATACAAAACATTAGGAAAATAGAATTATATCTTTCTACTAGAAAACGTTTCAGAAATATTCAGAGTCCTTAAAATGATACAATATTAAAACGACAGATTTTACCAAACAATAGTGCTATCCGATTTAAAATTCGAAAAGTGGCTTACGAGTCGAGAAATATTTACATTAGACGAAAAAAGCGTATGCCTGTATGTATAAATATCGAAAAATCCAAATACATATATAAAAGTTGAATTCTGTCACTCGGCGAAACGAAAGCGACCCCTATGTACAGCAAGCGAGACCGTGGGACTATATCACTAACTTAAGCTACATGCAGCTACCTGCACCTGCACACAAACGAGATACCAACTTACACAACAATCACAAAACGCATGTTACATTAACTTAGAGATAAACGATATGTTCAATAGTAATTGATGAGTATTAGGTTACGATAAACAAAGAGCCTCGCGACTTTAAGCTTTAACACACAGCGCATCTTAACTAGCAGAACTTGGTCACTAGTGTCTTGTTAATAGCTATTTCTCTTTTGCTTATTATATATTTCAGTACTATATTTAAAACATAGTAATGTACAAACCTTAGGTATTAGCGCATGTTAATCTTAAATTAGGCAGTAAAAACACTAGAAGGGAAATGGTAGAGGAAGCATATGACGAGGAGTGAGGCAAGCAATAGAAAACTAAAGCCGAAGCTTAGGAACAGAAACCAATTTGTCGCCATCCCATCAAAATAACTTAAAATTCCATTAATGATAGAGATTCAGAGTAAAGAGTACATATTTGTTTACATTAAGTGCACATAATTCAGTGGCATAAAACCGTCAAATTCAAAATTTAAAAACCAGATAAAACACATCATCATAATACATAACTTTCATCATTTTATACCATTTGACAGAAAGAAAAAGTGATTTCGAAGGCAAGCGTCAGAAGCGTTAGACAATAAGCTAGCTGGCCGCACTTCAAATTATTTAGCAAACTTACTTTTGCAAATTTGCTTTTTGTTGAAGAGAACACCGTAAAGAAACTTTTATTGTAAGCATCTGCAAAGCAGCTCAATGGTTCTGGAAAATTGCCAAACTGCACTAGGCCTGCTTGGGAACCAACCATGTACCCTGCAGCAAGACGTACAATTTTATTGTACATAGTCTGGGGAAGATATCTTTCATAGACGTTTTAGTGAGGTCAAGTAATATATTTTTCAGTGGCCGCATTCGTAGCAACTACATAGTCTTAACAAGAAGACGCTTAGAGTAATAACTCTACCGGAAGAAGAGGAATTCATGGATATAGAAAAGGAAGAAAATATAGAAGAAGTATTAGTTGACATAATTAATAAAGTAACAATCTTAATTCTACAATACAATATAAAGCGACACTAGTGAGCCCAAGTTCTGCGCACAATACAACATCGAATACAGCCATGTGTCTTACGACGGGCATCAATAAAAAGGTATTTATTGCTTGTACACGTAATATCTCGATATATAGTGTCCGCTATCGCAAACAATCTCAAATAATATATCTTCCATATAATTACAATGAATGCTAAAATTATATAATTATTATCATGTGATATGTACCTATTTTAATATGATTATGAATGCACACTAACTAATTATAGTCCTCAATGAAATTGACTCCAAACAAAACTGTTCTTTTTTTCTTCAAATGAGTGTAAGCCAATTTTCTTAGATTTTTTCTCAAATTAGAGGGTCAAACGTTCTAACCTATGGGGCGTTTGGGTTATATGGGGATTAAATACATTTTTACATTAATAATCAACCGTCAACAACATTTTTAAACAACTATTACTAATTTGCTCACAGGCCTTCTCTGCCCATACTTAAATGGTATTTTTCATGATACCATTTTTAATTACACTCTTTCACATCGACTCCAACTTTATTATTAAAAATAATTTTGGTGTCATTTAAAACAATATTTTTTCGAAACATCGATATTTCATGTCACATCACTAATATTCGCAGCTTAGCAAATCAAATATGACATGACATGGACAACTTAAAGACTAAATTTAAAACAGGCCTACCAACGTTTAACGCGCATACTACAGCAACGATGAATTTGTCCTAGCTAGGGATTGGTAGCCGTGCAAACGATATACTATCTCACTGGAAACGTCAAACTTGACAGTTCAACAACAGTCTGGTCTACCCCTCTTAGAAATTTATCGACATTGGCATATATTTGTTTTTGAGATCTCACTAGCTTACCCTATAAGATGCGTTCTGAACTTCAAAATCCCTTATAAAAATATAAATTAAATTAAACCAAGTCCCATGATACATAAACCTATCAAGCAAGTCTACGAAACGTTTACATTTTGAAAGCAAGTCCATCATGTTTATTTGATGTACATTTTACTTTCAGTTTTTATAACCTACGGCGGATCATACACTTCAAACCAGCTTCTTTCGCACAGCTAGTAGCCCAAAAACAAAAGAACAACAACAAAAAATACTAAAACACATCAATATAAAACAACAAAATCAAAACATAGAACTCTCAAAACGAATCCAGAACGCAACTAAACCCTTCACTCCATCGTGTCGTATTGGACCTTCTTGACCTTCAAATAGCGCCATACGGCATAACAAACCAATGTACCAGCAGTGGCTATCGCTAAGGCAGCACCGACGGCAACTGGTGCAGTTTCTGAACGGGCCCTGGCGGAGTCCGAGCAGTGCCAGGGAGGCCCAAATTCTCCGTCTCGCTTGAACATGAAGGCTTGGAGGCGCATTTGACGGAGATAGAGCTTTGCACGGTGACCAACGTTTGGACTGAAAGAAGAGGAAGAATAGGGTTAGTATCATTATCATGTTTAACTCAGTAGGTTCTTGTGGCTACAGACTGGGGGGCTTCTACGAAATTCGAAGTTCGTATCGAGCCTCCCTTTCGCTCTTCTGTATAAGAATATTAGCGTGAACGGAACAACACGAAACAAAGTTCGAAAATTGAATTTCGCGGTATAAGGCCTAGTGTAAGATAATAATAATAATAATATTAGGGGACACTCTCACACAAATCGACCTAATCCCAAACTAAGCAAAGCTTGTACTATGGGTACTAGACGACGATAGACATACTTATATAGATAAATAAATACTTAAATACATAGAAAACATCCATAACTCAGGAACAAATATTCGTGCTCATCACACAAATAAATGCCCTTACCGGTATTTGAACCCAGGACCTCTTGCTTTGTAGGCAGGGTCACTACCAACTAGGCTAAAGCGGTCGTTAAAGATGGCTGAGATATGCGACAGTGCTGCCGCTTTGTACGTCCTGGCGTATACTGTCAACCTAAAGGTTAGCCACGTAAAAAACTATCAAACTCGCAATGATGCCCAATGTATTTATTTTTCCCATTCGAAAATATTTTCTCCGCGTTGTACTGAAACTAAAGCACATTGAAAGATGATTGACGCACATACCCCGCATTGACGGGGGCAAAAAATGTACCAGTGCTAGTGATTAATTAAATATCGACTAAGAGTTTATCGAAATCGATAAAAAGCAATTTTACTCATCATTATCATAACTAATGGCCATCATATGTATCATAGCTAACCTCGATCATAGACGTGAATTACCCGTATTTTTTTCATTACTAATAGCCTGGTTTAAATAACTTTTAATTATGTTCAAACCTGTTTTATTTATACCTATCGCAACTATAAACGACCTATATCTGACATTGATCTAAATTCGAGTCACTTTTGACATTACATTTATTAATATTAATATAATTATTAAACTATATTCTTCAAGTTATCGATATCAACTAATAAAATTAGTTTAATTTGTCCTCGCACTAATTAAACGTCAGTTAGTCAGTACCTACAAATTTGCTCTCGTCAATCAGGGGTATGTTGATGCGTCATAGGTCAAACACGACAGTATATCAACCAGCGACCGCGAATGTTGGTGGCGGATTCGAATCCCAAATTCTAACCAGTGACGCCGCTGATCCTCCCTATTTGACTAAGAAAAAGCTCTCGTCTGTAAGAAAATCCAGAAGAAGCCTCACACAAAGAAATTTGACCCCCTCCTCAGTTATTTTATTTTTCGATTTAGTCCGCGCTGGGTTGTATACTTAGCAAGTGAAATATAGTAATTATGTTTATATTATTATTATTCGCTTTTATAATCTACAAATTATCTATTTATATTATTAAGACTACATGTCTTATGTAGCTATTAGTGTGCTGTTTATTTATCTATCTAAACAGCGATCTGGGTGTCACCAACGGTACTGGCTAAAAATCAGCGCGGGGGTGCTATAAACGTCTCAGCATTATGCTGAGCCAGTGTCCGATTTGCAACCGAATGACACATTCTATCTTTATCTTTCGTGTTGCCTTTTGCTTTGTAAAAATATTGATGATGTGTCTTGTGTTCTTGTAAATAAATGTATATTATTTCTTTCTTTCTTTTCTTTCCCTCGTCTTACGGGATACTTCAGTGTTTCTAATTATAAACCCTTACCTGGCCTCATCTTCAACCAAGTCAACAATGGTTTCTTCGGGGCAGAAGAAGGACTTCCCAACTGGAGTAGGGAACAGCAGCGAACGCGAGTTTGTGGTGAGGACCACGCGTCTGCCCTGCTTCGCTGCATGCTCCAGGATCCGGGCACTGGAGTTGTAGGTTAGTCTGACGTTGCCTGAGTACCAGCGCTCGCCGCCTGGGGTCTGGAAGCATTGTTTTTGTCATTACTTTGAAGTTTGAGTGTGTAGGTTAAAGAAAAATTGTGCACATTGTATTTATCCCAAAAATCCCAATTTTCTGGATAAAAGTACATTCCTTTCACCCTTGTAAATTTCGTAGAATTAATTCTTCTAGTTTCGGAAAAACTTGCAAAATAAAATGTTTTTGGATGCTACGTTGGAGCTCAAACCTATTGGCTATATTGTGCGAAGTGCGAAGTGGGTGGTGGGGTACAAAAAACGATCACAGCGCACAACATGGCAAAAATTGGAAGTAAATGAGGAGGAAATGTTGTCAACGCTACGCGGCGCCACTGTCGTGTACGGACCCAATAAAGAAAATTTAATTTTCGCTATTCGCTAGACCTTAAAAGTTGCACTCTTGTCGGTGTCTCTTCCACTCATCCCTCCTATGAGCCATCCTCTTGACCTCCCAGTACAACACGAAACCCTTCTACAATGGATTTTAAGAAGAAAACCGGTTTGTCATGTACAGGCATCGTAAAATGCAAGCAAAATCGATTGAAATTACGTATGACAACTCGCATTTTACAAACCCTGCCATACATGTAGCGTGGCGTACAGAGCACGTCATTTCATTTGTTTTGTGGTGGTGAAGAGGTTATGGCCCCATATAACCCCACTGCTGCGCACGGTCAAGCTACATATAGCTACAAGCTTTGTATGAAAATGTAGGTAGATACTTCCACAGTACACACTGACAACAGACGACACTGATACACGCGTGGTCTGTTCCGACCCCAAGCCCCACCGCTGTCCACGCTACGAACCACCCCCAAACGCAGTGGGGAATGTAGACACACGCAGCTGACGTTGACGTTTTACGTATGCGTGCATTGGTTGCTGTGAAAATGTTGACACACGTATCCAGACCAATGGACCCACGTGGACGACGTGTATAGCGTGTCCGTCCGTGCGTAGCATGCGCAGCAGTGGGGCTCCGGCCTAAAGCTGTTACAGCAACGTTTGTTTATTTACCTTAGCAAAAGAGAACTCTAGTGTAAACTCCTTGAAAGATATGACGAGGCGCTCAGAGTCTCCCTCTTTGCATTCGCCTTCTACCTTCGCGTTATTTGGCACGAACGTGTTCGCGTCCTGAAAAATAAGTTATTTAGTTCAATATCATTCCAATGTAACCATGGTAGTGGTTTAAGAGCGTTTATACCTGCTGAGCTGGCAACGCTGCATTTTTGTTAGTTTTTCTCCATTATTCCATAAAAATCGAATGAAAATTTAAAATGTGGTATAAGTTAATGTGTCTACTGCAATAATTATTCGTGATAGACTTTTATTTTCTTTAAAAACGAACAAAACAAACTAACGGTTTTTAAAGAAAATAAAAGTCTATCACGAATAATTATTGCAGTAGACACATTAACTTATATATTAAGAACAATTCTTACTGACCACATTTTTAATTTTCATTAAATTTTTATGGAATAATCGAGAAAAACTAACAAAAATGCAACGTTACCAGCTGAGTGCCATCCTTCAAAAATGAAGTGGCACTATAGTGGTTCTAAATCGACAAGATATGACAGCTAAACAATACACGATTCCTAAGAACAAATGCAGGAGAAAAACTTGCTTTGGGCAGTCGTGTCGTGTAATTACTGATGTAAATTCATCTTTTAACATAAAACAGCTCAGAAGACCATAGTAAAGCACAATGAGTCGAATACCTTACAAATATGGTTCTTACTACTCAAGCAAACGTTACACGACTGCCCAAAGCAAAGCCTATTTTGTATTCAATTCGTGTAATCTGTTCTATTTATTAGTTTCTTTATTTGGAAACTAGCGAAAACATGCCCTTCATTAGCATATAAACACAGTAGACAAGTGACGCAAACAGATCAATAAATTGTCGGATATAAAAACATTTTTGAGGTAAATATTTGTTTCAAAGTAAATCTTAATAATATACCAGGGCCAATATTGTTAAGAACTAGCCTAGCGGTTTGAATAACCTCTCAAGGAAAGAATCGTGATATCAAGCCCGGCTCGCACCTCTGGGTTTTTCGGAATTTACATGCGAGCTTTTTCGGTGGAGGAAAACAGCTGATCATCGAAACCTGCACACACATACGAAGAAATTCAATGGTGTGTGTTTAGTTCCCGATCCGCAACAGTCCCGCGTGAAAACTACGGAACCCTTTAATTCTGCGCAGCCTGTGCCCCGCAGTGGGATGTACAGAGGCTGGGTTGATGATGATGCTGATGAGGACAGGATTTGTTTTCATATTCTTACCGCTCGTTCGTTGAGCTTGGTGACGTATGATATGTCTATGAGTGCGTCGACTGTGAGCAGGATGCATGTCTCGCCACCTCCTCCTTGCAGGCGGTACGTTGCCGTCGCCAGGTTCCGCTCTGTTGCTACCTCCTGGAAGCCGCAAGATTCTCATTAGTAGGGTATTTTGAAAATACAATTTACGGCTTTAAGGGACTCTTTAAAGTAATCAACCTATGGTTGAAACCATAGGTTGATTACTTGCTCAAGCAATAAGGTTTCCCGTTTTGGTTTTTCTGTTCAGACCAAGATGGCGATATCAGAGTAGGTGAGTTTGATAGTCGAATTTATGAGTCTTGGTTATGGATAAGTGAAGTTAAGGAATCCTAACTTAACTTTTTAATACAGTAGATATGCTATTTAAAACTAGAGATCGCCAATTGCGGATCGGAACTACTTCCAAGCCTCCTTATCCAAGACACAATCATTAATTTAAATACGCCTTATGTCTTCCCTTAATATTGATCGAGCCTAGGACCTGAAGTTTCGTAGTCAGGTTCGCTAACCACTGGACCATCCGATTGTCTAAATATTTGGAACTACGCTCTAGTAGACATCAACAAATGGATATGCAAAAAGAACTGTTAGAACTATTAAGGCCATCTGTAGAGAAGTAATCAAAGCCCACTAAAGTCAATATGATAGTGTAAATTTGTGTAAATAAATTGTAATCACGATTTGGTCCCGGTAATGGACTTCGGGTCTAGTTCCTTCTCTTCTGAAGATGTCAAATAAAATTCACTTACCGTCGTGCCACCGGGAGCGACGGTAGTTTTGCTGTACTTGGTGACCCTCGGCCTTCGTGTGGAGGCCTGGCTGTCCAGCTGGAGGCACTGCACCGAACATACCACCAGCACTGCACCCACAAACCACATTAACACTGGCACATGGCACTCAAGTCAAAGGGAGGTACTGTCCTGGCGCTAACAAGATTTCCTAATGCCCTGACGATATTATTGCCGATTTAAATTAGCTATAAAGATCTTTAGAAAATTGAATGAAAAGACTTTATATTTCAGTCAGAGGAAAGCGAGACTCTTCTTCCTCGAGCACCAGATGTCGCAAGTATCCTCAAGTAAGTAATCCTACATTAATTTACCTACGCCAATTACAAGTAAGATCCTTTGAAGAATGAGATCTATTGTTTATACTGGATGTGAAATATCATGCATCATATAGAGACTGACACATGCTTAGCTTAAGTCACAAAGAGTGAATTGTTACAATGTCGAATATCATTAACAAGTGCTTCAAGTATATTAACGATCATATAGACAATATGACAGTCTCAGAGAGTCTGAAAAGTTGCAAATATACCTCCAAATCTTACAATGTCTCCTGTCATGAGACAGTTGAAGGATAATATGCCTATAACACCTAAAAAGGTACTAATCGCTTCAGGCTTGATGGATTTTATGAAATGTTGCATGTAAACTTAAAATATTACTCCAGATTTAAAGTTGATACTAACTATTATAGATCAACTTTAAGAGTGGTACAAGCTTTAGTCAAACGAGACAGTTGGATGTCAAGTGTTCCATGTATACCTAACATTACTCTATTACAATTAAAACGACAATAAAATCTCACTACAATCCGAATATCACATACAATTTGTACATACAAAAGCGCTTTAGCAAACCCGTGTACTCCTTATATTGCACTACAAACTTGATCTTCTTGAAACTACAAGCCTTCACGAACTTATGAAGATAGATCGTCGAGACTTTGTCCTACTAACAAAACTGTAGCCACTTGAGACGTATCTTCATTAAGATATACGTGTTTTGGGGTCTAGACACTGGGAATACCAGTATACAGTGTTTTGTTTGAATGCTTGGACCAAACTGTAAGCAACATTTGCTCATTGTGGAGATGTACAATGCGACTGCACAATTTAGTTGATTTGTGTAGTGAGGGGCGATTTGTCGATGTTTAGAAGTGGGTCAATGTCTGTCTGAGGTCGATGTGTTTGGATGACCGCTTGACGCTTATCTTTATCTATAAAAGTGTAACGTGACCAACTGACTGACTGATCAACAGAAAACCTACGCCCAAAACAATATAATGTTTGATTATAATGTTTGTTTGATTTTTTCTTAATGTTACAATTAGTAGGTAAATATTTTTTGCCAAAAAACAAATTTCATCCTTTTCCTGGCAACGCGCAAATAGTGACCACATAGATCTACACGAAGATTCGACCTTACTCCCTTTATGATATGGTAGAAAATCAATTGAATTTCTTTAAAATCTTTTAGAAAATAGGTATTTTAATTAAATATCGCTGTCTCGCTCCAAACCTTCCATATAGGGACAGCAAGAAAGGGACAACTGCAGCTCAGACCATTAATAGGTACACAAAATTGAACAAAACATCATTTCGTAGTCCCCTGTTTTCTCCTCAAAAACTTGACCAGCAACATTTTTTTTTTGTAATATTTAGAAGAAGGCTTTGGCTATGCCTAGTTTTCTTTTTATTCATAATGTAAGTAAATTTTTTAAGGGTGTCTGAAAATGACATCGAGAATGGGCAACTGTCATACATAATATTACGTGCTTGATTAATATAGCTGGGTAACCAACCGATACGACTAATATAATAACTGACAGAGAGAGAGAGAGAGAGTCTGTTTATTCATTTAAATTTAAAAAAGAACTACAGGCAATTTTGTTCTTTTTTAGAACGATGTTTTAAAAACATCGATAGATTACTAATCGTATGCGCACATCACTAAGCCTACTTCACGAATGGAAAATTATCACCGCATCTACTCATCCAGTTGTTCGCATTCTATTGTAATGACAGCAGTCTCAGAACTTGGACTGCACCGGAAAAAATACAGTAATTATGTTTAACTTAAATCACGTTCAATCAACATGATCATCATCATCATCATCAGCTCAGCCTATATACGTTCCAGGCAGGGCTCAGACCTCCTCTCAGAATGAAAAGGCTTGGGCCATAGTTCCCGGATTAGGAACTTCACACACAACATTGAATTTCTTCTCAGGTGTGTGAAGTTTTCCGCACGATGTTTGCCTTTACCGTAAAGCTCATGGTAAATTTCAAATATAACATCGCACGTAATTTCCGAAAAACTGAGAGGTGCAAGCCCGGATTCGAACCCACAACACTCTACTTGAAAAACACCCGTAACCCGTGTTTTTTAACTCTAATATATAAAAATCTCGTGTCACGGTGTTTGTTACCGAACTCCTCCGAAACGGCTTGACCGATTTTTATCAAATTTTTTCTCTGTATTTGGTAGGTTGAGAATAGGTCGTAGGCTATTTTTTATACCACTAGGTGATAGATATAATGTATATGGCAAAACAACGTTTGTCGGGTCAGCTAGTTTTTTATATAAGAAAGGGCCAACGAGCAGACGGGTCACCTGATGGAAAGCGATCAACCGTCGCTCATGGACACCCTCAGCACAAGGGGAATCACAGGTGCGTTGCCGACCCTTTAAGGAATTGGTAGGCTCGTTTTTTAAAGATCCCTAAGTTGTAACGCTCCGGGAATGTTGCCGCAGTATGATTCCAGTGTATTGTCGGGTTTAGAATTACACCTCTCTATTTCTTCCGCTGATGTCGTAAGAAGCGACTAAGGAAGGTTAAGGTATATTGTAGGATTTGTAGGTTATAAAGGGTGAATCCTAAGTTGTTAACAGAAATTAGTATTTCTTACACAGTTAATTTATTTTATTCATTGTTATTTACAGTTTTTAAGTTTTATTAATTTCTTAGAATTAGTTTCTTTTGTGATGACTAGGTGGCGCTAGTAGTCGCTACATCATTAACTCAGTTTTTAAAATGAGTCTGATAATTTTTAGACTGTTCATTCATACTTAGTTAAGTGTGAATGAAAAGTTTATAGTTAAGTTTTATTCATTTCTTAGAATTAGTTTCTTATAATAATATGATGACTAGATGGCGCTAGTAGTCGCTACAGTTTCAATAAATTGTAGCGACTACTAGCGCCATCTAGTCATCACATAAGGAACTAACTACTACAATCCTACATCACGCTATCGAAGTTTCTCAACTCGGCTGCTTAAATACAACTTCCAACATTCATCCATCGGACTTCGGTCCCCAGGCATAACATCTGCCTGGAGAGAGATCTCTCTATTGTAACTACCCCCAAAAAATTGTTGTTACCCTATTGTTACCTTAGTTATAATGAAATCTTAAACTCAATGTATGGACACCTCAAATTAAATTAGACTAACTAAAACTAGAGGTGTCGTTGAGCAACCTGTCACTGTTAGCACTTTTATCTAACTTGAAACCTAAAATTGCTAAAAGCAGCCGAATCGTAAGTTGCAAGAAAAAGCATTATTTCAACGCAAACTTACCTAGAGTTAGGCCAAGATAAGTCTGCAACAATTTTGATAGCACACGCAGTGCAGTGCATGTGTTATTTATACGTCATAATTTCATAGAAGTTTGACGTCTAATATAACACTTGCAATGCGTGTGCTATCAAAATCGCTGCAGACTTATCATGGTCTGACTCTATTTCGTATGACTTGGCCTCACTACTTAGCGGAGGAGCAAATATTCCATTTTTCAAAAATATTGGTTTTAAAATTGACGAGATTTCATTTTTTTAACACCTGAAAATTACTACAGGAATCGAAAGAATCTTGCCTCCTAAACACGGCAAAATATTTATTATAATTTATTTCTCCATACTTAAAAAAATACAAGAAATTAAAAAATATATCTGAATTTACCAATACTACCACAGGATAGATATGTTCCCTTTGCCCTTTTCACCAGAAAAAAGAACTGTAATAATTTTAAATTTGATAACAACCTCAACGTCAGATTTACGTCATCACTTTTTTTTAATAGAGACTAGACAAAAGTAATGGATCTATTGCGTGGTAGTTTTGAAGTTATGCCCGTTTAGAATAAGCACATCTTAAAAAATTTGTTATAAATTAATTAATAATCCTAGTGAAAATTTAAAACTATCAGCGTCTTTCTCTTTCTAAACAGAATACAGAGAACGAATCAAATTTCTTAGGAATATCAAATCTTGTCAATTCTGTTGATTATTCCGTCCTACTCTACTGAAGCGCTAAAAAAAGTCATATGTGAATCAACTAAATGAATGCAAAAAGCTATTCCACTTCTGATTGGCTACAACTAACGATGGACGGCTTTTAATTGGATCAAACCTACAAACCTTGTTAGCGAGGCCTGCAGAGACTGGGTTTGGACTGTTAGGGGTGAGAAAACATCGATAAAAAATTATCGATAAAAAGCTTTTTCATTTTGGCGATTTAGACGTTTGGTATCGATATAGTTTGATAACCTGGGGAAATTATACGGATCACTCACGTCTTAAAACGATAACTCGCCATGTTTTGGGCTAATCCGTAGCCCTTCTTCCCAAAGTTACACGTCACGGCGGCTATTTTGTCGCATTAGTGCTGCCGCCTATAGTTTAGACAGTGCTGCCAACTGGTGCCATCAATTTGAACGTTTTACCCTGATAAGTTTTTTTTACTCTCCGCATACAGTGTCTTTTCTGTCGCATTAGTGCTGCCGCCTCTAGTTTCTGCACGTTCCCTATGGGCAGTCGGTATTTCGAAGTTACGCTGCGGTTGGAATTAGATCGAATCATTCATGATGACGCGTGCTGTGGTTCTTATTACAATGCCATTAATGTCTCATCATCATCATCATCATTTTAGCCAAAAGACGTCCACTGCTGAACATAGGCCTCCCCCAGTTCTCCCCAAACAGATCGGTCCCGTACCATCCGCATCCAACGCGATCCCGCAACCTTAACCAAGCACCATCTTCTTGGAGGCCTACCTACACTGCGTCTTCCGGTCCGTAGACGCCACTCGAGAACCTTTTTGCCCCATCGGCCATCAGTTCTACGAGCGATGCGCCCTGCCCACTGCCACTTGAGTCTGGCGATTCTTCGAGCTATGTCGGTGATTTTAGTTCTTGCGCGGATTTCATCATCTCTAGGTAAGTAATGCGATCCCGCAGAGAAACTCCGAGCTTAGCCCTCTCCATCGCCCTCAGAGTGACTTTGAGCTTTCGGGCCGGCGCTCACCGCCGGCACGGCACGGCATGTCACGGCAAAGGATTTTATTACTCATCAAGTTAGTTTAATAAAAAATAAAAAAAAAAAACATATCACGGGACAATTCACACCAATTGACCTAGTCCCAAAGTAAGCTAGTTAAAGCTTGTGTTATGGGTACTAGGCAACGGATAAACATACTTATACAGGGTTATTTGTAATTCACTAGCATCCTTTTAACCCTAAACTCCTACCACTTAAACAAATGTTTTTTGTTATACGACTTTTTAAAATGGAGTACATTGTAACGCGGGAACCTCCTGGCGAGCTACCAGTGGAGCCATCTATGGCCCACGGTGAGAACAATTCCGCCGGCCGCCCGCGCCGTCAAATAACGCGCCCGAAGAGATTAGCCGATGGCGCGTACTAGACAGTCATATTTTAATTGTGGATTTGTTAAAATGATAATTTCTTTTTAAACTTTTGTGAATTATAGTTAATACATAAAGTGCAATACATAAAGTCATATTATTGTCGTAGAAAAGACACCACCCCGTTTCATGGCGCCCTTAACGTGTGTCTTAAAGTGAAAAAACACGTGTTGTGCAAACGAAAATCGTGAACTGTGCAGTACATTGACTGTTTTTATAAACATTTTTGCTGTTTTCGAGTGTTTTCACGTGTTTAAAACACCTACACAATGATGACTCGTTCCGGTCGCACACCGAGTACTCCAGACCAACCGCGGGCGTCTACATCAAACGACGACGCCGCCGCCGCAGATCACCATTCGGATGAGGATTATGGTGAACGCCCTGGAAATGTGACGATGACGATGGATAACCTGTCCATTTTGCTGCAAACTATTCAGCAATCTAACGCCGACATGTTCCAGCGGTTACTGCACGAAGTTCGTTCTTCAACCCCGGCTTCGGGCGAGCCCGTCAACGTGACCGTCGCCGCCCCCGCCCCTGTCGTGACCGGCAATTTTTCTAAATGCCAAGCCACTTACAGCGGCCGCGCCGAGGAAAGTCTGGAGGGATTTATCGACGCAGTGGAAGCCTTCAAGGATTGCTGCCGAGTGACTGACGAGAACGCCATTAGAGGTTTTTCAATATTGCTGACTCATTCCGCCGCAACCTGGTGGCAAGGAATCAAGGGTACTACGACATCCTGGGCGGAGGCCCTGGATCGACTTCGACGAGCCTTCGGAGACCGTCGCCCACCCCACCGGTTATATCGCGATTTATTCGATAACGAGCAGCAGATCAACGAGAATACCGACAAGTTCGTAGCTCGAGCTCGAGCAATACTCGCCCGACTTCCTGTTGAGGACCTCACAGAGAAAGCACGACTGGATATGGTGTACGGCTTACTACATCATCGCATCCGGGAACGCCTTCGTCGTGAAGAGTTCCAGTCTTTTGACGAGCTACTCAGCAGAGCTCATTCTATCGAAGACGCATTAGAGGTAACAGGAGTGTCTCGCTCAAGCGCAGGGAAGCCGCCAGCCGCCGGCCCCGCGCGCCGCTCGACATCAAACGCGCCGCCACCGCCGCCGCCGTCGTCGTCACCGACCCCGACTGGCGCGAGTACAAGCATCGCGGATATGCACAAAAAGAAACGTATGTTCTGTTCTTATTGTAAAAAGCCTAATCATTCTAAAGACAATTGTGCTAAACTTAAAAATAGAAATATTGATAACAATGATACAATTCACAATAGTAATAATAATACCAATAACAGTATTAATCATGTTTATTGTTACGGGTGCGGGGAAAAAGACGTAATTAGGTCAAATTGTTCTAAATGCAACTCGCAGTTTTCCGCGATAGGTATAGAGCCAATCTGTAGCATAAGTTCAAGTTCAATGACCTTGTCCGCCGCACCCTGCTCAGCTGTTCAAGTTGTTGACAATAAGTGTAGTGTTCAGTTACATTGTAATGCCGCTGTTAGTAATAGACACACTCAGATTTCTTGTGCTTATAAATCTAATGTTTTGTTAGATTTGGATTTCGCGTCTGCCGATTTGCATTCATCCTCAAAACCAGTGAAACAACAACAGCGACCTATTTTGGGTGTAACTATTTTAGGCATAAAGGGCAGGGCTCTTATAGATACAGCTGCAAAACGGTCTGTCGTAGGTTGTTCGTTGTATGATTTGTTAAAGAAACACAAACAAAGATTTTTAGAATCTTATATGTCCATTAGATTAGCAGATGGATCTGTACAGAACATGAAGGTGCTCACGACAACACTGGATGTTGTTGTAAAGCATAAGACCGTGTCACTTGAGTTTGTTGTGTTACCAGACGCGTCAGGTAATGATACTTTACTAGGTATTGATTTTCTAGTTAAGGCTGGCATTTCGATGGATTTTGCAACTTCCAAGTGGCACTTCTCTGAAGAACATACACGGTATCCTATAGAGTTCGAGTCGCCGAGTAATCATGTCACGTGTTCATCAGCGGACATACTCCGGAGCGACGAAGGTATCATGCTGCAACCTTCTCAACGTGATAAACTGGCAGGTCTGCTTTATTCTAATGAGGACATCTTTAAATCAGGGGGAGCTGCGACCAACTTTGCAGAGCACCACATCAGCACAGGTAACCATCCGCCAGTATCTTCTCCACCCTACCGTCTCACTCCCGCTAAGAAGGAGATCATGAGACAGGAGCTCGACAAAATGCTAAGCGAAGGGGTAATCGAAGAGTGCGAGTCTGCCTGGACTGCTCCCGCCATTTTAGTTCCAAAAAAAGGTAATGGTGTTAGGTTTTGTGTAGACTATCGCAAGCTAAATAATGTGACCAAAACTGATTCTTATCCCATTCCTGTTATTGACGAGTTGCTCCAGGCAACGAAGCAAAACTGTTTTATGTCTACAATCGACTTAAAGTCAGGGTATTGGCAAGTAAGTGTTGCGCCACAGGATCGTGACAAGACTGCCTTTGTCACGCCCTTTGGGACCTACAGGTTCACGCGCATGCCGTTCGGGTTAAAAAATGCACCGGCGACGTTTCAACGTTTGATGGACCGTTTTCGTTCAGGTAATACCCTCAAAAACGTTACCTTACTTTGCTACCTAGACGACCTCTGCATCATATCCGAATCCTTCGAGAAGCATGTGGAGGATCTGCAGAGAGTGTTCGATAGGCTTCGTTTGTTTGGTCTGAGGGCCAATAGGGAAAAATGCTCTTTTGTACGTGAGAGTGTTACTTACCTTGGTCACGTGGTCGCTCCAGATGGTATCAAGGCAGATCCCTCGAAGCTCGATGCCATTATGCAGATGAAGGAGCCTACCAACATGAAAAATCTGAAGTCGTTCATCCAAACATGCTCCTGGTTCCGTAAGTTTATACCTAATTTTGCTCAAATTGCTCAACCTTTGACTAAACTTACTCGCAAAAATGTAGCATGGACGTGGACCGATGAACAGCGTGATTCTTTCAACAATCTTAAGCAGAAACTGACGACTGCACCTGTACTTATTCAAGCCGACTATAGTAAACCTTTTGTAATTCGTACTGACGCAAGTAGTTATGCTATAGGTGCCGTACTTATGCAAGGTGAAGCGTATGATGAAAGACCCATCATGTACGCAAGCAGACTACTAACGCCAGCTGAAAGAAACTATACGACCACTGAGCGAGAAGCTTTAGCGGTGGTCTGGGCGGTCGAAAAGTTCAGAGGATATGTTGAAGGTCATACTATTATAGTCAAGAGTGATCACCAGCCCCTGCGTTGGCTTCTCACTCTTAAGTCTCCTACTGGACGCCTAATTCGATGGGCAATGAAGTTACAAGCGTTTGATATTCGATATGAGTATACTCCAGGTAAGTTAAATGTTTTAGCAGACATGTTGAGTCGTCCTAGCTGCGATGAGTGTACTGATGGTAAGTGTGAAGTTTGTTCCATGACAGTCGACTTACCTCGGTACAGTCCAACCGATCTCCGCGAAGCTCAGCTGCAGGATCCTGAAACAAAAAAGATTATTGAGGATTTGGAATGTACTGACCTGTTAGCTGCTACCCGATGGCTCGAACGCGGATATGTCATGTCGCAAGGAGTACTCTATCGCTTGGATCCTGACTCCGACTCTGATGATCCTCAACTTGTAGTCCCAGCGTCCATGGTAAGTAAAATTCTTGAAGAATTTCACGACGTTCCTATTGCGGGCCACCAAGGCATCGAAAGAACGTTGGCTCGAATCAGAAATAGATACTATTTTACAGGTATGCGTAAATTAGTAACTGAATACCTGAAGAATTGCGCTGAATGCCAGAAATATAAGATCTCGAATCAGAAACCAGCTGGTCTCCTGCAAACTCCCGTCTTACAGCAGCGAGGTGAGGTTCTCTCCGTTGACTTATTCGGTCCACTACCGAAAGGTGATAAAGGTGAAACTTGGGTCCTTGTAATAGAAGATGTTGCTACCCGGTGGGTAGATCTTCACCCTCTCCTCGATGCATCAGCCGAGACGTGTGCACTAATCCTGATCAACGAATATTTTTTGAGGTATGGGTTTCCTCGTCGTATTATATCTGATAATGGTGTCCAATTAGTTGCTGCGGCTATGCAACAATGCATGTTTGTGCTTGGAATCCAACAAAATCTCACACCTTTGTTCCATCCACAAGGGAATCCCGTGGAACGAAAAAACAGAGATATAAAGACCCAGTTGTCGATTCTAGTCAAGCACGAGCATACATCGTGGCCTAAGTATTTGCCTCAGATTAGGTTCGCATTGAATAGCGCAGTTTGTTGTTCCACTGGTTGTACTCCGGCGTATTTGATGTTTTGTAGGGAGATGAGGACCCCTTTCGAGAGTCAAACAGATATAAGGTCTATTTTAGATAAAGAAAATTTTGTGCCCCAATGTACACCCTTTTTGCGGGATTTCATTGATAAAATGTATCTTATTCGCGAAAGAGTAGAATTCGCTCAAGACAAAGCGAAAAGAACCGCTGACGAAAAGCTTCGTCCGGCACCCGACTACAAAATAGGCGACCTGGTATTGGTTATAAATTCATCCCTTAGCAATGCCAGTAAAGGTATCACTAAGAAATTTATGCCTAAAAGGGATGGGCCATACTGTGTCAAGAAAAAGGTCTCGCCGACCACTTTCGAGGTGTCACATGTGGATAGTGGTATTAGCGCAGGAAAGTTCCATGCGTCTTTCCTAACTCCGTTTGTTAGTAGACATGGGGAAAATGAAATACCTATTCAGTCTCGACGGCCTCGCGGACGACCAAAGGTGCATACTGCAAGGGCCAAGCCACATACGAGACGTCCATGTAGCTTGGAGGGGGAGGATGTAACGCGGGAACCTCCTGGCGAGCTACCAGTGGAGCCATCTATGGCCCACGGTGAGAACAATTCCGCCGGCCGCCCGCGCCGTCAAATAACGCGCCCGAAGAGATTAGCCGATGGCGCGTACTAGACAGTCATATTTTAATTGTGGATTTGTTAAAATGATAATTTCTTTTTAAACTTTTGTGAATTATAGTTAATACATAAAGTGCAATACATAAAGTCATATTATTGTCGTAGAAAAGACACCACCCCGTTTCAACATTTTTTTTCCATGCACGGCACAGAGTATCGTAAAAATACAGGTAATCTCAAATTTTCAAAACGTTATTACACCAAAAATATAAAGTTATGACAAAAGTCGTAAAACAAAAAAGATTTGTTTAAGTGGTAGGAGTTTAGGGTTAAAAGGATGCTAGTGAATTAAAAATAACCCTGTATAGATAGATAGATAGTTAGAATCTTATTTCAATGAGTTAAGAATTCATGTTACTTTATTTCGATACCACGATGCCGCGAAATGACGCGACGTGCCGCGGGATGCTGCGGCATGACGTGTCATGCCGTTTCATTCCACGGGTTGCCGCGGCGCGCCCATGCATCCCGCGAGACGTATGGGTCACTTTGTGTCGAGGAATTATGATTGCTAAG
Organism: Archips xylosteana; assembly: GCA_947563465.1. NCBI lineage: Eukaryota > Metazoa > Arthropoda > Insecta > Lepidoptera > Tortricidae > Archips > Archips xylosteana. The sequence goes on from OX387369.1 coordinate 9,052,590, forward strand.
CTATTTGAAATAAGGTTGAAACTTGTGCAGCGGTCATTTCGGCTGCCACGGGATGCCACGACATGCCTCGGAACGCCGCGGGATGCCGCGCACAACCTGCCGAGCCATGCCGCGCCACGCCGTCAGTGAGCGTCGGCCCTTATGAGGCCCATTAATGTCTTAGTACCTGGGCGACCGAGCTCTGCTCGGGCAGAAACTCGGTACCAAGCGTTTTCCCAGAGATAAGACCAAGCTAGATCAATTTTTCATCCCCGAAAACCCCCAAATACCAAATTTCATCGAAATCGTTGGAACCGTTTCCGAGATAAGAATAAGAATAAGAATAAGAATAAGAATAAGAATAAGAAATCTTTATTTCGCATAAGTAACGGTACATGTTAAAAAGAAAAAAATAAAAACAATAATTGAAAATAGAGATAAACTACTTATACGAAAAAGGAGTCCACTCAGCACTCGTCGGGTCACTAAGGGTGGCTCGACGCTGATATTATGTGGATCCTGGTCCTGATTATATACACCGGAGGGGTGGGGTGGGGGGGGGGGGGGTGAGAGGGGGGGAGGGGATGCGGGGGAGGGAGCGCGGGGGCATTAAAGGGGGGATGAAAATTTCATTGATTTTGCCGTAGGATGCACCGTTTTCAAGATATTTGACAAAAATACCGGAGGGGGTGGGGGGCGGGGGTGAGTCACGTTAAACTATCGTCCGTAAACCGACTTTACAGACAACCGGCTTTTCCTGTTCTGTGCTTCCAATAGGGAACGTGCACATAGACGGTGCTGCCAACTGGTGCCATAAGGGTGCCATCAATTTGAATGTTTTACCTTGATAAGTTTGTTTTACTGTCCGCATAGTGTCTCTTCTGTCGCATTAGTGCTGCCACCTATAGTTACTGCACGTTCCCTATAATACTTTTTCTAACAAAAAAGTAACTTTTTCCCACAAAAAAGTAACTTTTTCTCACAAAAGAAGAAACTTGACGTTTTCTCATAAAAAATAAACTTAAAAAAAACAACTAAAAATCTTGAAAAAAACGTGGAATCGAACCGAGGTCGGCTGGATCCGCGACCACCCGATTTCTAATGTGCCATTATGATCTGCTCGAAGTTGGCGAAATTTAGCTTTATATTCTAATGCAAACAAAAATAGCCGGAAAACACGAGTAAAAGCGATTTTCTGAAAATGAAACATAGCTAGATCAGTTTTTCATCCCCGAAAACCCCCACATACCAAATTTCATCGAAATCGTTGGAGCCGTTTCCGAGATCCTGATTATATATATATATATATATATATATATATATATATATATATATACATATATATATATATACATATATACAAGAATTGCTCGTTTAAAGGTATTAGATTTTGACAAATTCACGCGTCTTCGTGAATGGCACCAGCCATACTGGCCTAACCAAACGCGGTACTAGCTGTTACTACACACTGGAGCTTGTTCCGTTTTCATGAACATTACCGTTCCAACGTCTCGTAAAAATGTGAAATGATTCCCCCGACGCATTTTATAAAAAGGGTTTAGTTTGTTTAAGCGACGGGGAAAGGTCAGGTCAACTAGATAAACACACAAAACGGACCTTTCAACGGAAAACTGAACTAAGTAGTTTTATTTTTATGCACAACGAAACGGAGAAAGTATGTATTTCAAACTAAATACAAACTGAAATATAGATGCACAGAAAAAACCCCAGAAAAAAGACCAATGCTGGGAATCGAACCCAGGTCCTCAGCATCAATAGCAGCATTATATGGTTTCACGGGATGACCGTAAAAGTAATAAAAAATTAAGTTGAAAAATAAATACAAAAAAAGATACTTCATAACTAACTTGTTAAAGTATGTAGTGTTTGTGTTTTGGAGTGTCTGTTACTATTTTTATTAAAAGAAACTACTGAGCTGATTTCAATATAGTTTTTGCATGATGTGATGTGGCAGTGGGCAGGGCACATCGCTCGTAGAACTGATGGCCGATGGGGCAAAAAGGTTCTCGAGTGGCATCCGCGGACCGGAAGACGCAGTGTAGGTAGGCCTCCAACAAGATGGAGCGACGACCTGGTTATGGTTGCGGGATCGCGCTGGATGCGGAGGGCACGGGACAGATCTGTTTGGCGAGCCTTGGGGGAGGCCTATGTTCAGCAGTGGACGTCTTTCCGCTGAAATGATGATGATGATGATGATGTGATTTATGAGGCCAACAGAGGACGCTGCAGTAGCCATCGTTAAATCTGCTTCTATAAATTTCTCATAGTGCTGAACCTATTTCATTTCAATGCGTAATTTGCATGTTATGTTTTATTTATTGGGACTGAATTAAAAGAAAGTACTTAGGTATAATGGAAATAAAATTATTTATTTATTTATTTAGGTGTTCAACAGCGGTACAATCAAGTTTATCCTAAATTACAGAGTGATTCTTAAGGCCAATAACAGAACTCCCCTAATGATATAATTTTATAAACCTGAGTAGGAGCAAACGTACAATCGAAAGCACAAACATCCACACACCCAACGCGTCAAATACATGCAATCATCAACCTTATGGTTCATGGCATAGAAGTGTATAGATATATTGACGCCCAGGGAGCGCATGTATATTTATGTTCCCGACTATAACAATAAGAAAGAAAGAATAAAAAGTACATACTTAATATGAGATAACGAGAAAAATTATAAAAAAAAAAAAGTAACAAAAGTGTTGCTAAAATACACTAAGCATGTTTGTTTGTGCGTGTGTGTGTGTGAGTGTGTGTGTGAATGTGCGTGCGTGTGTGTGCGTATGTGCGTGCGTGTGTGCATTGTATTACCAGGAAATTTCTCTCACAATGGAAACCTTGAATTTATTCCTCGAAGTGACAAATGGGTCCACATCCTTAAAGGACTTATTATAAGTGTGTACAACCCTAGTTAGTGTTGAGTTCTGGGCGTAGTTGGTAACGACGAAAGGGAACTTTAAAGAGAGGAGTGTGACGAGTGCGGCGACCAGGCGCACAAAGCCCGATTTGCGCGAGCAGAGAGGGGCAGTCCAACCGGCCGCTCGTCACGTCATGGAGCAGCATCATGTCAGACACAGTTCGCCGATGGTTTAAGGGAGCTAGCTTATGGAATTTGCAACTCTCTTCATATGAATTGAAATGCCTACGAGCTCTATAGTTGAGATATTTTAAAAATTTACTTTGAACACGTTCTATTCTATGAGAATGTACTGGCATACTCTAGCACGCTACGGACATATGCGCAAAAAAACATTCTTTATGCACGCAAGGTCTTTCATAGGCTGGCAAACTCTCATGACAAAGCCAAGGCTCTTATATGCTTTGTTACTTATGGTGTCAATGTGTTCGGCCATAGTGAGTTTTTGATCCAACTGTATCCCTAGGTCTCGGACCGAATTAACCCTTTGTATTGCAGATCCCTGTATAACATAAGGAAAGTTAACAGTAGCGTGCTTCCGACTAAAGGTTATTAATTGACATTTAGTAACATTGACTTTAATCCTATTTAAGACATAATAGGCTGTAAGTCGATCAAGATCTTCTTGAAGCTTGTTGCAATCATTATTACTGTGTATATCTTTGAAAATTTTCGTATCGTCGGCATACATTAAATAATGAGAGTGTTTGAATCAAGTGTAAATATCATATAAATAAATGTTATACAACAACGGGCCTAAATGGGATCCCTGAGGAACACCAGATGGCACATCAATAAAGTTTGAACGAAAACCTCCTATAACTACAGCTTGAAATCGATTGGATAGGTATGATTTAACCCACCGTAATAAATCTCCCTGAATGCCCAAGTGCTCAAGTTTGTGCAGCAATATAGTATGATCCACTCGATCGAAAGCCTTTTCGAAGTCCGTGTAGACTGCATTAGAGAGAGTGTAATAGAAAACATTATAACCAAGTTTTTCGAAGGTTTTGCTAAAAATGTTTAAAGTCTATGATTCTCCACATGAAGCTTTGAACCTTTCTTATGGCGGCATAATGTGGGCTTCCTTCCAAAGCTGTGGATATATTCCTTCACACAGAGATCTGTTAAAAAGTATATGAAGAGGCTTTGCTAAGGCTAAGTAGCAACGTGTGATAAATATTGGAGAAATTCCGTCACTTCCGGCACCCTTGTTTACATCTATAGTTTTAAGTATTTTCGCGACTTCATCAAGTGACAGACAGATCCTATGAGTATGAGAAATTGCACCCGATTGTGGGGGAGCCAGTGATTCATGAGGATACTGTGACGCAGGAGGGACAAACACACTATAGAAAAAGCTATTAACAGCGGATGTAATTTCTGGGGCAGAAGTATACTTAATTCCTTGATAGGTGACATAATTAGGGCAATTGGGACGATTCCGTCTTGACTTTACAAAGGACCAGAAGGATTTAGGGTAATCTATCCCAAAAATAACCATAAATAAATCTGTGTACTATTTTTGCATTATTCCATTTTTAAAGTTCCGCCTTTTTACCTTTTATTCGTCGTGTTTTTTTCTTCTCATTGCTTTTTAATTTTTGGCAACGCGAATAAAAATCTCATGAAAGTCGGCTTCATTGAAAGTCAATCGGAGTCCAAATGACCAATTTTCCAGTCTTCTTGCCGCATTATTAAAATTACCGCTCTGCTTCTTAATTCTTCTACGGGCAAAAAACTTGCACTAAACTAAGGACTCAGAAGAATACGATTAATGGGAGTTTATTCGAGCGTTTCAACCGCCTAAGGCCCATACTACACGGGCGGTTCTCCCGCCGCGGGAAACCGCTTCTGAACCGCCACTAGACACAATTTTAAGCCCATCACACACAGCGCAGATGCGGTAAGATATCTGTATCTGAACAGATATCTGTCAATATCGCTCCCTATACAATTCAATGGAGGACCACACACAGCGCAGATGCGGTAAGATTTTTATCTGCGTATCTGTGAGCACCGACATATATCGACAGAATCCGACAGATGTGAAGATTATATCTGCAGATAAATACAGGTGGATGCGCAGAAGCACACTTTCATCATCATCATCATCATCCCAGTCTATATTACGTCCCACTGCAGGGCACAGGCTTCCTCTCAGAATAAGTGAACTTCAGTGTATAATAAAATAAATATAAAATTACGTACTACTTAAGCAAACAACAAGTCATCCTTGCGTAGAAATGCATTTTCGCATTTTTTTACATTTTGTCGTGAAGAGAAATAAAGAAAGTGTAACGCGCTTTCATTGAAAATTCATTGTAGCCTATCTATCTCTCAAAGGGCCGGCAACGCACCTGTGACACCCTTAATGTTGCGGGTGTCCATGGGCGGCGGTGATTGCTCCCCCTCATGCTCGTTTACCCCCTTTTATACAAAAAAAAACACCCTGTATAAGCCATCCGCACCACAAAACACGTCTACTCAGCTCCGAAATTTTAGAGTGAATGTAAAACCTCGCATCTGCGCTGTGTGTGATACCTGCAGACGGATAAGTTTTTATACGCAGATAAAATCTTACCGCATCTGCGCTGTGTGTGACAGGCTTTATATGGAAGTTGTATGGTGCAAACTACACTGCGCAGCTCCGTCGAGCGGTTTCCCGCGGCGGGAAACCGCCCGTGTAGTATGGGCCTAAGAAATATTGGCCGTAGACCCACAGGGAGAGACGCGAACTTCACAATGTGTGTGACCCGAAAACGCTCGCCATCGTCACAGAATAAATAATATGTAACCAGTAATCCAACTTCATACTAGAGCGCCCGAATCGACACACGCACACAGCCAAGCGTCATACACGGCGCGAGTGGAAACTGCATTGTTTTGTCTGGCGAAGATTGGTTAGCGGCCGTGTAAAGGCCGGTGCCCACTGACGGCATGGCACGGCGTGGCATTTTATTACTATCAAGTTGTTTTGAAGCTTATTTCAATGAGTTTAGAATTCATGTTTCTTTATTTGGATACCACGATTCCGCGACGTGCCGAGGGATGACGCAACGCATAACCAATAAAGTAACATGAATTCTAAACTCATTGAAATAAGATTCAAAATAACTTGATAGTAATAAAATGCCACGCCGTGCCATGCCGTCAGTGGGCGCCGGCCCTAAGACGCTTAGCTGCGTGTGTGCGTCGATCGGGCGCTCTAGTATGAAGTTGGATTACTGGTACCTCTACCATGAGTTACACTAGTTTACAGTGACCGTACTCGCTAACGACGGCGTAAATGATTTGTATGGAGAATAGGCTAGACGACTAAAAAAAAACTGTTTAGTCCGTCAGTTAGATTATTAAAAAATATTGTACACGTATTTTTTCTTTTGTTTGACAAACAAAAAATGAGGAGGATACAGTGCTTAGAAGTTTCGAGTGACGTCACTATATGGTACAATTTTAACCCTTAGGTGACGTCACAAGCCCCCACTCCGGAAGTTTGATGATCTTTGTCGTTTTTTAATAATTTGATAAACCAAAAAATACGTGTCCCATATTTTCCCATAATCTAAATGACGGACTAATTAGAATGACCAATTTTTAACCCAGTCGTCATCCCTATTGTGTACAGCGCCTCTATTAATCACTTACGGAAGTACAATTCTCCATACAAATCATTTACGCCGTCGCTAGCGAGTACGGTCACCATGAGTGGTAGAGGTACTGGTTACATATTACTTATTCTGTGCCGGCGTCGCGTAGTCGTAACCGGGCTTGAACATTACGTTCACGTCTAAAGCTTTTTGCTGAAAAGTTTTACTGCACTGTCGGCGTGAAATGGAATGGCCGCAGCGTTTTATGAAGATACGTTAGCAGAGTTGAATTTCTTGACACACACGTAGATTTGGAATAATCCTATCCTACTAATATTTAAGTGTGAAAGTTTGTGAAGATGTTTGGATGTTTCCGTATTTGTTACTCAATCACGCTCGGCTGAACGGATTTACATGAAATTTGGTATGGAGATAGTTTGAGACCTTAGGAATAACGTAGGATACTTTTTATCTCGGAATATAGCATAGTTCCTGCGGGATAGCGATAAACTAATTATTCGCAAATGGAGTCGTGGGTAAATTGCTAGTAATACCATAAACTGACAATAGAAAAGAAAGAGCGCTAAATTAATACTACAGATGTCTTAAAACTGGTATTGGTACCAATTAACAATTAAGCGATAATAGACATTTTTTTTTAAATATCTATTCCTAAAAGTGATATCGTCACTACTTTTAAAAAAGCTCGTATCTAAACATGGATAATCATACTAAATTATCTTTACACTGTCAGCTTAAGGTTCAGTTCAGTTTGCACATTAATTTGAGATACAAGCTTTGTTCAAAGTAGTTATGCGACCCTATTATTTTATTTTATTTATTTATTTATCAAACAATTACATAGCTTTACAGTTAAAAACTAAAACACTATGAATTACAACAACAACACAAACAACAAATGTAAATTTTAACAGTAAAAACAGAAAAGATATAAACTTAGTACACTACAGACGAAGCCCGGATATCCATCCTCTCGCAAAACATCATGCATTCCAGGCACACAATTACCCAACTACTTGCAAATACATCCCAGTCAGATGCAGACACGAGAAGCACATTTAGACAGTGCAAAGCTCGTACCAGAGGGGAATTTCTATGTGAAACTGTACGCGCCTCGAGCTCAGCCAGTATGCCCCGGTTACGAGGACGCAATTCAAATTTAGATCGCATGGGCACTTGCAGGCGCACCACTCTGTTAACCAATTCAGGACAGTCCAAGGTACCCCGCAAGCCACCACAGACCACTGTAAGTAGCACATAATTACGTCTTACTTCGAGCGAATTGAAGCCCAATACACCAAGCAGGAACTTGGTAGGATATAAGAAAGGGTAATATCCATATATTTTTTTATATAAAAAACGAAGAAATGCTTTTTGAATTTTCTCAAGAAGTAAGACGTAAGTAGACTCATAAGGGTTCCAGACCACCGAGGCTGCCTCAAGTTTACTCCTAACTAGCGCGGTGTAAATGAGCCTGATGGCTCTAGGGCAATCAAAATCACGCGCATTCCGAATAACGAACCCCAATCTTTTAAAGCAGCTTGCCGCTAAAGCTTTCATGTGATCGTGAAAGTTGAGGTTCGGATCAAAAATGACGCCCAAGTCCTTGACAGTATAGACTCGGGTTATGAGGTCCGTTCCAAGCAGATAGTTAGTATGCAAAGGACTACGGGAACGACTAAAAGACATGACGGAACATTTATCTGTATTAAAAAGGAGCCCATTATCAATACTCCACCAATAAAGTCGGTCGATATCTTGTTGAAGCGAATCGCAGTCCGTAAGCTGTTCGACACCATACATCAATTTCAAGTCATCAGCGTAGAGCAAGCATTTCGCATACTTCGGGACCGAAGCCAAGTCGTTGATCATAATGCCGAACAGCAGCGGACCCAAAATTGAGCCCTGGCTGACTCCAGAGCGGGTGTGGTAAGGCTCTGAAACAAAGCATCCATGTTGCACGAATTGCTGTCTGTCACGTAGATAACTGGCAAATAATTTCAGAAGTTTGGGCGAAAAACCAATTCGACTTAATTTTCTCAATAGCACATCATTATCCACGCGATCGAACGCTTTTTTAAAGTCAAGGTACAACACATCAACTTGAATTCCCTTATCAAGATGTTCAGAAATTAAGTCAACCAGAGTCAAAAGATTAGTCTCAACAGAACGTTTAGGCCTGAAACCATGCTGCGAATCGCATAGGTATGGCTTTACCTGCGGTGCAATTAGTCTGTTAACAATAGCCTCAAAGAGCTTGGCTATCGAAGAGAGAATTGCAATTGGCCGATGATTCTCCACATTCTCTGTATCGCCCGACTTTGGGATGGGTCGCACTCTAGTAAGTTTCCATTGCTGAGGATAATCTCCCGAACATAAGACTAAGTTGAAAATGTGTTGTAACGGCAATTTTAACCAGTCCTTGCATCCCTTAATAATGAAAGCAGGAATGTTATCCGGCCCTGGAGAACTTTGAGGTTTCATATGTTTGATACCAGTTTCCACATCTTCCAGCGTAATATTCACAATGTTGATATAGTTGGCTGTACCTGTTGAATCCTCACGAACAATTCTGTCATGGTCGAGTGTAGGAGCATGGGGCAGGAAAACACTCGAAAAGAAATCTGAGAAAGCCTCAGCTGCTTTTGGACCCTCATGAGACGCCCCCTTGTAAGTAACCTCAGACTTGAAACCCCCTTTGAATTTTAGACTGTGAATATGTTGCCAGAAAGCTCGCGGTTCGCTAGAGATCTTAGACTGAATATCATTAATGTAACTGTCATAAGCCTCAACCGTCTGCAGCTTAACATCGGCCCTAATCTTAGAAAATCTACCATAAATTTCAAGATCACCAGTGATCTTCCACTCACGATGAAGAGTGGCTTTGCGTTTAATATCTTTGATTAAGTCTGCCGTAAACCATACTGGATAACGTCTAGAGGGCCTATTAGGTCTTACCTTTTTAGGTATACATACGTCAAAAATGTTGTACATATACTGATACAAAAGGTCCACAGCAACACCGACATCACAAATCTCAAGGATTTTCTTCCAGGGCACATTGGAGAACATCTCGTAGAGCTGTACGTAATTGCCCTTCGAAAAATTCCAATCACGGGTGGCGTCAAAGTTGCTAGGCTCCATTATAGTAGCATTATTAGCAGCATTCATCAAAGGAACGGTGACCACAAGGGGGGGATGGTAGGCGTCGGAGTAATGAACTAATTCACCTTCTTCGCTTTCACTGACTTGTACGCCATAAATGCATTCTCGGACCAGCACAACATCAAGTATACCTCCATACACATTTAAAATCTCATTCGTCTCTTTCAAGCTACAAACTGCTTTAAAATAACAATAGTAACTTAGGATACTAACAGGAGTGTACTTGGGATTGAGATTCAAGTCACCAATAATTAACACAATACCAGTTAAAGCATCAATAATAGATTCCACTTTATGAAAAAATCGCAGATAGACCTCATCCGAAGCTCGCGGTGGAATATACACAACACATAGATGAAAAGTTCTGCGTCCTATTACAATGGTGGACCACAAGTCCTCACCGACGGCAGTCTCAAACTCAGGTCTACGGCGTATAGCGATGTTCGGCCGCGCAGCTATCAGTACACCTCCTCCTTGGCGTCCATCGGCACGATCACGACGAAGAATGTTCCATTCAACTCCCACAACCTCAGAATCTTCAACTGAATCAGACAACCACGATTCAGTTATGGCGACAATATCATGTTCAAGAGTAAGAATATTATGTCTAAAGTGTTTGAGCTTAGTGTTAAGACCTCGAACATTTTGATATGCAACAGTAATGAAGTCATCGTTAGTTGGGTTGCGTGAAACCTTTGGCTTGCGCAAATTGTTTACGAAATAACCAAGCTTTAACTCTCGCATTCTCGGGCCACACTTCCGCCGACAAGCACTTCTCAAAGAATATCGCAGGGACACCCAGCTTGTAGGATCTATAGTCACCTTTGGATTTCAATTCCTCAGCCGTGCACCAGTTTCCCTGACATAAGCTTCGAAGGTATTCTTGTACTTCCTGGACTCCGGATACCATATTCCATAGGTGAATGAATTTACGGTCCTCAACTGCCTTGAGACTGGTGATGCCAGGGCCCGCAGTACAGCGCACTGACATGGTCAATCTTCTCTGCTTTTTCTGCTTTGAACGGCACCCTTTCACTTTCCAGCTCGAAAAGTCACCATCACATTCCTGAGGAGAAGACATAATGTCAATCTGCTCAATTTCCTGCACAATTTCTAGGCGTTCCTCGTGAATGGGCACCTCTGCATGCACTTCCCCTGGCACAACTTTAGTTGGTGGTTCCACTATTGGGGTTGGCTCCTTTTCCTTACCTTCCCTGTTGTTTTGCCTGCGGTTGGGGTCATGTGTTTGAAATTTTGTCGCTCTTTCCTCAATGTGATGTGCAGGACGTTCAAACTCACAAGAAGGATTGTTACGGGAATTAACAGACTGTTCCAGTTCTTGCAATCTGTCACTGATCACCTCAATCTTCTCGGTACAGATAGTGAGCGCAGAGTGATATCGCCCTATAGTGGAGATAGCATCTGCAAGCTGTTCAGTCAGTCTTGCTACTTCCTCCCGAAGTAATCCAATTTCTGTGCTCTCAGGGATGCGTGAGCGCTGCTGAGCCGGAGTAGAGGTAGTCGAGGACGGATTTCTTATGGTAACATTTTTGATAATGACTGGGGTACCAACTGGGGTTTCACAGTTTCTGCCCTTCTTAGCCGCACAAGTGCATTCCGGACATGCCCAAGTTTGTTTTTCAGTATCAGAGAGGGTTTTATTGTGGCATGCATAATGATACAGCTTACCGCATGTCACCACCATACACTCGAGGTACTCCTCACCTACCAACAGTTCCGTTTGGCAGGCTGCACAAATCATAATTCCGTATAAAAAATATTTAATTATTACTTGCGAAATTAGTCAGAATTTTGAGTTGAGTCCCTCACAATCCACAGAACAAAACGTTACCTACGCCAACATCCCGAAGTTAAAGCGCAAAATATCAACTTCCATAATAATGTTCAAGATTTCCCCGCAAATCCCCGAAAAACCACAAATGGGAAAAGTTTGGCGAAGTTATTCACTTAGCCGTGGCCAAACTAGCGACTGAAAATCCCTCAAGTAATATTTGGTGAAACTTGTTTGTATAAAAGATTCAGAAACTTAACGAACTTGATTCGCAGTTTCTCGCTTACACCAGTTCTAAAGTTCCCAATGGGCCACACATCAAAATTCAATTGTTTATTCAGTAAATTGACGAAAATATTTACATACTAAAGTTAGTAGAAAAGAGAAACAACCCACTAATATTATAAACGTGAAAGTTTTGATGGAGATGTGGATGTTATTTTACTCTTTCACGCTAAAACGGTTCGACTGGTTTGAAATTTGGTACACACATTAACCTGGATTAATATATAGGATACTTTTTATCCCGGAAAATGGCATAGTTCCCGCGGGATAACGAATTCTCTGCGTACGGAGTCTCGGGCACAGCTGTAGCTAAATCGCTTAAACGAGTCGTCGCCCGCGGAGTGCAGGGGCTGGGGGGTAAGACGACAAACGGGGCCGGGAGAGGTGCGGGCGGCGAGCGCGCCTCGTTTGCCTGCTACCCGCACCTCTCCCAGCCCCATATGTCGTCTACCCTACCCCGCGCCTCTGTACCCCACAGGCGAGGACGAAAAGAGAATTTCCCCCCTCCTTATGTTTTCCAAAATTTCTATACCAACTCTTTATCTTTTAGAGGGGAGGGACACAGTTTTCTAGCCCTAATAGTCTTTGAGCTAAGCCGCGGACGGACGGACAGACACAGACATGACGAAACTATAAAAAACGACATCTTTATGATTTTCGGTGATATTCGAAAATAATTTTAGGAACTAGAGGCTCTATTTTCTTTTCCACTGGAGTCGTGAACTCTCAATGAACCATCGATTACCACTTGACCTAACATAACCTTTGATTTATTTTAAGCCATAATTTGCGTGGCTTGACGTCATAAAGTCAGGGTTGAGGTATTTCAAACTCAAATACCACGAATATCCTATTACTATGGTAATAAAGTGATTAATTTCAGTTTTGGGCGCGCAGAAAATATTTACTTAATGCAAAAATTTTCGTTAATGGCTTATTGCTAAGTCAAGGGTAGAAATGTTGGAGTATGTGCTTGAATGCTTCACGGTCGAACTTAGCATAATTTATTTTAAATCAAGGCCTGCTAATGATGGCAGTAACGATATAACAGACTAACTATAAACCTTACGGCTTTGCTCTCATGAAAAAAACAAATATTAAACTAGCTCTCCATCCCGAGAGAATTTTGGAAAATCCAGCCCCTTTGTTCCTTAAAGAAAAGCTATGTCTACCAAATGAAATCACTTCATTCCCCATAATTTAATTTGTCATAAATGTCACTTGCCATATATATCTACTAACGTTTATAGGTTAGGTTAGTTAAATATCTTCCATGGAAGATGGGCCGGGTGCTGGTATGGGATGCAACCTGTTCAGACACGCTGGCCCCCTCCCATCTACATGGAACCAATAACAGAGCTGGTGCGGCTTGTGAAGCGGCTGAAAAAGCTAAAGCATGCAAATATAGGGGTCTAGGCTCCGAATATGATTTTGTCCCATTCGGTGTCGAGACCCTTGGTCCGTGGGGTCCTAGCGCCATAAGGCTTTTTAAGGAAATTACAAAAAGGTTAGTCGACATCACAGGAGACCGAAGAGCTGGCAGCTACCTCGGACAAAGAATTAGTCTAGCTGTTCAAAGGGGGAACGCTGCCAGTATCTTCGGAACCTTGCCTAAAGGGACTCTTTTTAATAATGTATTTTAGTTATTTACTATATTATATTTTTTAAGGTTTTTAGTTTTAGGTTAATTGTTCTAGTATATATATTTTTTTTTTTATTTCTGTATAATTAGTTAATTACTTTAATGTTATGTTATTAATAAAAACATACAGGTGAAGCTAATATAATATATATAATTCATAGCTAATATGTAACAATTTGAAAGGAAATACGGTCATTTACACTCTTTTTGTTTCTTAAGTATGTAATAGTTATTTTTTTTAATATCAATATTGTTTGAGAAATAAATTCATCTTCATCATAATTTCAGCCGTAGGCCGTCGAACTGCTGGACATAGGCCTCCCTCATTGATACCCAATCATTACGGTTTTAAGCGGTTTGCATCCCCCGTGGACTTGCGGCCCTTACCATTCATCCGTTCATCTCATTGATGGACGGCCCAGTTTGCGCTTGCCAGTCCGTGGTCTCCATTCGAGATTTTTTCAGAAATAAATTACTTTATGACAAATGAGAATTATATGTAGAAAACGATACATTATGGCATATGAAATTCGGGCAAACGATACTACCTCTGGTAAGGCTGCGCGTTGTCTCTCAATCAGTTACTTTCCCCATTTATAGGCATAAAAGTTATAACATAATAAGTAGTATATTGTGAATCAGCAGCTTGCTTTATAATTCCGTAAAATCATTAAGATTCTAGAGCGGGCAATGAACAAAGAGACGCAGTCACAACATCTCCCAAAAACTGATAAAACAGTGAAAATATACGGATAATGCGAGGTGGTTCCTCTGCTAATATCAACTTTATCCCATTAGAGTTGTTTACAACAAAAAAATAACAAATTTATCCCACTCAAATCATGACTACTGCATGTGAATGCATTTTATTGCATAAACATAGGCATTGAATGCTCTAGAAAGGTCATATCTATTTTAAGCCAGCTTAAAACTTCCATTCATGCAAGCGATTAAACATAGACACAGTTGTGGATAGTTCTATTGGGTAGGTAATCTAATCTATTTTAAAACAATTGACGTCGTTTATTTAAAAAGCCAGTTTTAGTGTGGGCATAGCTAAATTGAGATGGAAATAAAATACCGTTTCAAAGCGGCACTTCCCACTGGAACTTTTAAATCAAAACCTTAATAGATAGATGCAAGGCAAAGCCACCACATTATTGCAGCACCACGTGACCACGGCTGCTGTAATGTGGCCGAAACGTCGAGGTAAATATTGTTTGCGTATAAGTCTCGTTTAGTATAATAATTATGAGTTTAAATCACGAATGTTTAAATAAAACAGCATATAAACTGTTCCGTTGTATTTTTCGTTTGAGGTACCTACAGAACCCTAAAAGAAATTCATTTTCACAACATTAAAAAGAAATGTAAAGACTATCATCTCTTCATAGCAAGCCCAAACAAAAGAAAGGTTTACAAAAAAAGTTATCTAGTTTTTATATAAGCCACCTAGAAAACCAATACTGGACAATATTGCGAACAATCGCAGAAGTGGAAATGAAAGTTTCATAGCGAGAAAGTCGAGCCTGGATTCTATTTTTTGTGATTGTACATTGATTGAGAGCTTCGATATAACTGTAGTTCGTTTTTTAGCAACAGACCTGTATTTTTATTGAAAAATACTCAAATAAGTAACTGTAAGTGTCTCACAATTAAGTTATATGATATGACATAGTCACAGTTATGGTATGTCATTATTAGTGAGCTGTTCACAATTGTATAATTTTTGACATTTGGAGACGCATCCCTGATCCTATATATATTTTATTTATTACCAGCTGTTGCCTGCGACCCGTCTGCGAAGAATTTAAAGTAGCCTACGACCTATTCTCAGATCTACCGAATACAGAGAAAAAAAATTAATAAAAATCGGTCGAGCCGTTTCGGAGGACTTCGATAACAAACACCGTGACACGAGATTTTTATATATTGGACTAGCTCTTGCCCGCGACTCAGTCCGCGAAGAATAGGGGTAGGTATAAAAAATAGCCTACGATCTATTCTCAGACCTACCGAGTATGGAGAAAAAGTTTCGTAAAAATCGGTCCAGTCGTTTCGGAGGAGTTCGTTAGCAAACACCGTGACACGAGATTTTATATATTAGAAGAAGATTAGATTTTAACAAAAACAAGTGCGAATGTCGAACTTCTATTGGATTTGGGCTACAGAGGGTTCTGTACAACCGCACGATTTTTTCTGTGGAATTCCACAGTACTAAATGTCCTAATTACTCTGATTGTGAATAACAAGGCCGACGAAGTCAATTATACACAATGTACAAAACTCATTTGTCTAATTAAAGTTAAGTACCTGCCAACTGTTGCCTAATGGTTTGACCAATGGCCCCTGAAACAGAAGGTTGTGACTTCGAGTCCGGGCATTTGAAATTTGCCATGAGCTTTACGGTAGCAAACAATCAATGGTGTGTGTGAATTTTCTAATCCGCACTAGGCCCGCGAGGGAACTACGGCCTAAACCTCATCCTGAGAGGAGGCCTGGGCCTTGCAGTGGGACGTATATAGGCTCGAATGATGATAAAGAAAAATTGTGCAGGTTGCATTACGAGGCCTGAAGCGGACTAGTTTGATTGAAGTAGTCAATCGAGCGCCACAATGTACATAATGTAGCTTGCATGGTTTTTGCGCTTCGGAGCAAAATGCACAAAACGCATACTACTACAACGAACTAACGAAACTAACAAACTAACGAACGAACTAACGTATACTCGCATAATATAACCAGTAGCAAAGACCTACAATACGCAAAACGTACACACGCATATTGTGAAACACGCGGAACGTACCTACAAAAAGCAAAAACTAAATTCGCAAAATGTAGGTACATTTTATGTTTGACACTGGAATATGTTAGCATACGGTTTGGCATAATTTTGGCATATTTTTTACTGTTGTCTAGCATATTTTTACTAATCTTGTTGGCAACACTGTTAAACTAGACTTAGAACCATTCGTCTCGGAAATGTCAACTAAGAAGTTGCTGAATAAATTATATTAATCAGACTGAAGGGTTTACCGTTAACGGATTAAAAGTACCCGCTCTACCAGTAGGGTTGCCAACGGTTTAAAAGGCCGAAAGTTAGCCAGGGAGGCGTCCCACACGCTGATGCAGACTTGACAAAAGAAACTAAAATGTGTCAAATTTAAGTTTGGGTAAATCTGGCATCTTTAAACACTGGTGTTCAATTATAATGCTCTCCTGTAAAGTCACAAGTCAGTTTGCGGTATTGCAGTTTTATCGACGATAAAGATAATAATCAAAATATACAATCAAAATAATAATACTGACAATAAATTGTCTTATTTTGATTAAAATTATATCCGTGTACTTCTATTAACTATCTTAAGAGGCTCGATATCATACATGATATTGAACCTCTTTATAGTAATCGAAGATTTTCAATGAGCATAAGTATAAATATATAATCGACATGTTATTTCTCTATATCAAATCCTTAGAACATGCCCCGAGTCAGCACACGTCTGATTAGAAGAATCTACTAAGAACACGCTTGTTTTTTATTTCAGATGCGTAAATATTATTGATTTGTTTTCCTATCCGCAGTAAGTTCCCTTGGTGAGCTGTATACGAACATAAGGTCAAAAAGTAGGCAAGACAGCGAGGTCAAAACCTTGACATGTAACTATCGCTTTTCACACTTATTTTTCATAAATTTTCCATTAAAACTGCACTCAACACAATTTTATGATGTAAAAGAAAATTGCGTTTGAAATAAAATTGTTTTGATAGCGGTTCGTTTCGTTAAATTTATGTAAGCGTGTTATTTTATTAGTTATTCACGTTTGGTGTGAATTTTAGCGTATTTAATTGCGTGGCGTTCATTTTTTTTTTCGAAAGATAAAAATGATACTCTTTTTTTGTTTTAAAAAAATGTAATTTAAAGATTTTGATGTGTCATTTTCTTTTAAATTAAAACTCTACATCTTTTGTGTCCAAAAGTATTCATAAAATCCACAAGTGAGTAGTTGTTCTAATGAAAATGCCACTTGACAATAGTAGCTCCACAACTAAAAACAAAACCGAAACAACAAAAGGCAATGCTATAGAGAAATTCACTTACATAAACACAATATTTTCAGTAACACAGCGGCCGTAGAGTCGAACATTTTCATAAAATTCTTTTGTACTGAAGGATAAACCATCTTGAAATCTCCTTAGCTACGACCCACTGACTCTAAACAAGTACTTTTAGCATCAGATTTATCCTAACTCTGCTTTATATCGCTCAGCCACTGTCTAACAAACTTTCTGGCAGCCGCTAGCAGTTTGAAGAAGCAACCTTTGCCTTATTTTTTACTTTTTATACTGAGCTACCGCGGCTGACATCTTGTGACGTCATGTGGATGGAAATCAATTGTTTTGCGCATGCTCTATTTTTCTCCTTGGCCCAAATCCACCCCTTCGATCCCAAAGGGCTTAAGTGCATGCAAATATCAAGGGTATCCCGTCATTTTTATTTTACTTGTTAGCGATGCGCGGTCGTGGCATTGGCGGGATTCATTTTGTTTTATGACCACTTAAAATGGCAGCCATTTTTTTATGAATGAAGTTATTCATTCATTTGTTATTTTTAGGTTATCGTTGATCTATAATAAACCGTTTCGATAGGGGATCTGAATGTTAACGTTGTTGGCTAGTAATGGATGTGTTTTCGTGGTGCTTAGGAGCTACTAATTTGGGTTGCCTGTTGCGCTATGGCGCAGAAAGCCTGATCATAAACAATGAAGATTACTTTTTCGCAACTCTTTAGTCTATATTTTTATTTTTTTTAACAGAACGTTCGCTAAACAAAACTATATGTTTGTATGTTATTCTTGTACTCTTACCTTTTTATAAAATTGGGTATCTAGAAAGGAATAATTGTTGTGTACAGACAAGCTTAATTTCAACTTATTACCTGGTCTCTACCGGACGACGCAGTGTAGATAGGCATCCAACCAGATGGAGCGACGACCTGATTAATGTTGCGGGAACACGTTGGATGCGGATGGCGCAGGACCGATCTGCATGGCAATCCTTGGGGGAGGCCTATGTTCAGCAGAGGACGTGTTTCGGCTGAAATATTGAAAGATGATTATAGCTTGTCTAGTTTAAAATGACGCGCCCCACCACTGCACTCACGCACAGGATTCGAAACTCAATTCAAGCTACAATAGACTCTATTGTAGCTCAAATTGAGCTCCAAATCCCTTGCGCAAACCAAAATACCTCTACGCGTTCCTGAAAAATGGGTAAATACAAAACACACAAAAATTGATCCTGTAACGGTTCTTTTTTCTTTTTGTGGTACTGAATCCTATTGTAAAATATAAAATTTTGACGTTATTAAAACTCTTTTTGATTTATTAATGTTCATATTATACGATACGTAGGTAGGCATTGATATTTACATCATAATTTAACAAATAGGGTGAACTGATTTAAATATCACAGTGCCGAGAGAATCACGGCGTAGGTTAATAAACATTATCTAATCTAATGCTTAACATTCTTATTAAAGAGCGAACCTTAACCCGTGACTCCACTCGCCTATTTTTTTTATAAAATAACCAATTTTGTTGGCGATCAAAATGTCCTAGTGGTTAGGTAGGTAACAGCCTGACTACGAAGCTTGAGGTGTCGTGTTTGAATCCCACATACGGGCAGATATTTGTATGAAAAATATGAATGTTTGTTCTCGAGTCGGGTATAAGTATGTATCTATCTATGTAAGTATGTTTATCCTGTGCCTAGTACCCTAAAATAAGCTTTGCTTAGGTACTTTGGGATCAGGCCCATTTGATGTGAATTGTCCCGTGATATTTATTTAGTACAGCAATAAACTTTTCACAAAACACATTACTAATAGTAAATACCTTTTGCATAGAAGTCCGTACTAAGTAAAAATCTGTATTACAGATCTCCAGACCCTAATCCCAGAAACGTGTAGAATACTTAGATTATTTTTTATTTTATTTTAGAGTCCGGTAGCTACTTTACTTAAATCCCACGTAAATTCTCGAATTTTTGTTTTATTTACTCCGTATGAAGTGTTCTTGCAAATTTTCGCGTAATCTATGTTAGGTAGGTACGTAGCGGTTTATTAACGGGATTTTACATGCCGTAAATCGGAATAAAAAGTATGCAACTACTTACTATTATACTAAATTTAATCCAAGTCCAAGTTTTAGCAACGATTCTGAATATCGAAAGTTAATATATCGAATGTATTAAAATATTGAATAGGTAGTTAAAAAATCGAAAAGTTTTTACCATGAAGAACAGTGAAAGAAATTATTATCGCGAGTACACCTGCACACACTTGCGAAACAATTGAATGATGTGTGTGAACTTCATCTTAAACTAATTTATATTTTCTCATAGAGAAAGATAAGAAGTAGAGTCAGCAGCAAAATATTTATTTTCTCTAGCGACGTACAGTCGAGGCAAGAAGGTTCATAACCTTAAAGTTGACATTTGTTGCACCAAGGGCAAGGTAATGGTCAGTCCTGCCAAGATTTTATTTCAAACGAAACAGTATATCGCATTGATGTTTCCACAGACTTCAAATATAAGTAGCAGACTTGACATAACTACGTGTGTGTGCGTACATATTTCCTATTCTCTCACGCTACAATGATCAGGAATATTGTCATCCCGTTTTCTCATGTGTCGCAACACTGTCCAAGAAACCTTAAAAAAAATGACACATGCTATGTTTTGAACGTCAGTTCATTAAAGAAGCTGCCGAAGCTGCAAGCGAATTTTTTGGTAAACTGAAATTTTTTAATGTCTTTCTCATCAAAATTAGAACTGATTTAGATTTAACCATCTGGTGAAATGTAGTGCCTACCTTTGTGAAATTGTTACATATGGAAATATACCAGGATTAACCTTTCACCGGTAAGTGTTTGTGTGATAGACATGTGTGCGTTTTTGCCATTATTTAAAAAAATAAAAAATAAATATCACGGGACAATTCACACCAATTGACCTAGTCCCAAAGTAAGCTAAGCAAAGCTTGTGTTATGGGGTACTAGGCAACGGATAAACATACTTATATAGATAGATACATACTTAAATACATATTAAACACCCAAGACCCGAGAACAAACATTCGTATTTTTGATACAAATATTTGCCCCGACACGGGAATCGAACCCGGGACCTCAAGCTTCGTAGTCAGGTTCTCTAACCACTAGGCTATCTGGTCGTCTAAAATTATTATTTGGACTATTATTATATGTCAAGTCTGCTATTAGTTATATTTGAAGTCTGTGGATGTTTCCCATTTTTCAAAAGGTACTATAATAACCGAGAGGCCACGCAAAATCTTTAAAATTAGGATTAAGGACTCGTTTTGCATGTTATAGAATAGAATAGAATAATTTTATTTCAGGCTGCATAGGCCCATATAAAAATACCTTAAAGACGAACATACATATTTATATTACACTTAATTAACAACCTAATTACAAGCATTGTTATGTAAAATGTTCTTTGCTTGAAATAAACGGCTTAATTTTTTTTTAATAATAATTCAAGGGACAATTCGCACCAATTGACCTAGTCCCAAACTAGGCAAAGCTTGCACTATGGGTACTAGAGAACGGATAAAGGATTTGTCACACTGAATGCGTTCTGCGGTCGCGTCCAGGTCAAATTGACCGCAGCCCGCATTATGTATGAACAACATTGTCGGTCTCTATATATTTTGTTTAGATATGCGATCTCACCGTGCGGTCCGCGCGCTCAGATCGCACGCACGCGCAATATAATAGAGACCGACAATGTTGTTCATCATCGATATATTTCTGTGTTCATCATAATACGGGTTGCGTTCAATTTGATTGATCTGACCGCGACCGCGACGCATTCAGTGTAACAAATCCTTAAACATACTTATGTATATAGATAAATACATACTTAACATATTAAACATCCAAGACTATACACAAATATTTGCACCGAACGGGAATCGAACCCGGGCCCTCAAGCTTCGTAGTCAGGTTCTCTAACAACTAGGGTATCCTGCCGTTGCCGCCGACTAAGAGTCTAAAGACTTAATAAAAGTATAACTTCACTTAAGAAACAAGGTTTTCGTACCCTGACTGTATAGTATAAATCTTCCCAGGTGAATTTTTCGCTTCGAGCCATTACATTAAATTTGAACCTTAATACTATGACGATACCGTTTGTTTTGCGAAGCGAAAAATTCACCTGGGAAGATTTATACTATACTTTGAATCCCTCGCTCCGCTGTAGATTCGAAATAGCGCACTCGCCGTGAAAATATAATTTTGCTCTGTGATACAATCTACTGTTTATTAATAAGGGCATTTATTTGAAAATCTTGCGAAGGGCATGAACCTCCTAAGAAAGGTGAAAATGAATTAAATATGAGTATCATTTAATATAGCATATCGTTTAGGTATGCATAACTTGTATATGAAGCGGTAAATTGGCAACGTTCATTTCGTTACTCTTCGAATACCTGTGACCGGAGGTGCCTTTAACTTTCGTACTACATTTTTCAGGCGCTTGTCAAACTTGCGTGTACGGTCAAGTGCAAAAATAAGTATCGATTTAATCCTCCCATCGTTATATACCTATACCTTAATTCGACGACATTATTAAGAGCTATGGGACATATTTATGAGCAAGTTGTGTGCCATATTTTTACACTTGACTGTACAGTCAAGGGCAAAAATATGTATACACTTTAGTACGTTGTCACTTTAAGCACTGTGACAGTTCATAAATGGCAGTTCAAATATGACGAAAATAGACAAGGTACTAAAGTGTATACATATTTTTGCCCTTGACTGTACAACTCACGCTTACAATGTCAAAAGGAGATTGCCAAAAATATTTACTTAGGTATTCAAACAATATTATACAAAGAGACGGCCGGATAGCCTAGTTTGTTAGAGAACCTGACTACGCAGCTTGAGGTCGCAGGTTCAATTCCCGGTCGGGGCAGATATTTGTGTGAAAATTACGAATGTTTGTGCTCGAGTCTTGGATGTTTAATATGTATTTATCTATATAAGTATGTTTATCCGTTGTCTAGCACCCATAGTAAAAGATTTGCTTAGTTTGGGGCTAGGTCAATTGGTGTGAATTGTCCCGTGATATTTATATACCTATATATTTTTTTTATATAAAATACGAAAACTGAAAATAGAAAAGTTAAAACGTTGTCTAGATTTTCTGCCATTTACCTCTCTGAACTACTATTCCTAATCTTTGAGTATTGCCACCCCTAAGGTGTTCAGAGGCTAAAACCCGACACAAAGACGATTTTAATAAAAGTTTGATGTCTTCTGACCATGGTCCCATTGCAGTCTCAAAAACAAGCGCCGCAAACTCATGATTGTTTGTTAAAGCTGAATATTTGCGGCGCTTGTTTAATGGAGCCTGCTTGGTAGCCGCCCTGGCTTTATAAGTACTACGAAATTCGATTTTCAAACTTCACATCGTGCCGTTCCACTACGCTAATAGTATTAAGCAGATGATTGAAAGGGACGGCACGATATGAACTTATATGAACGAACCAGGGAACATCGCAAAACTATCGTAACACGGTTAGAAAAAGATAAACTGCATGCCAGTTTGTCCGCTTTCATATAATAATAAAACCTGGTTTTTTGGCATTTTTCTTTGTAAAATTCCTACAAACTCTTTTGAAAACAAAACTGTTACGAAAGAATCCCATGACAGATATGGTGGTCATTGCTTGTTGTGTTTTTTGGCGGACGAAAAATGTCCCATTACCGCCTCCTGTAATAAGTGCTTTCAGACTATCTTATCTTGCTACCTTTTGTAATCTCTAGAGAGAAAAAGAATATTTTCCTATTTAGCATATATGAGGTTCAATGCCCTTTCGAGTGGTTGTTAAGATGTGTTGTTAAGTTAAAGAAAAAGTTAAAAGTCAACTTGCGTGATTGAGTTTAAGCGGACAATCATGTCGGCCTATAAACGTCCCACTGGTAGACACAGGCCTCCTCTCAGAATGAGAGGGCTTGGTCTCTAGTTAGTTAACTCAGTTCGGATTGGGAACTTCACACACACACGCAGCTAACAAAAGAGCTGATAACTTTGAAACGGCTGAACCGATTTTGATGAAACCTATCTAATCTAAGAACCATCGCCAAGAAACCTGCTTTCTAATAAAAAAAACGCATTCAAATCGGTTCACCCGTTTAAGAGCTATGATGCCACAGACAGACAGACACACAAACACACTGCGGTCAAATTTATAACACCCCTCTTTTTGTGTCGGGGGTTAAAAACACTTAACAACATGAATTTTTCATTGCCCCATCTCTTAATTCATCCCAGGGAAATATTCAAGACAACCTTTTTCATTTCGTTTTTATTGTGTGCTTCCATTAAAGAGATTGAATGAGGTTAACTAAAAAATACGAGCAAATAATAAAGATGTAAAATGTGAAGGTCGGCCATGTTGTTTTTTCCATCTCATTTCGGCCCATATGCCCCACTGCAGGGCACAGGTCTCCTCTCTGCTGCATTCAAGTTTTGGCTGTAGTTCCCACGCGGATCCATTGCTGTTTGGGAATTGGTGGGTACCATTGCAGTTCTTCGTGGTTGTGTGCATGTTTCCTCACTCATAACTCACTCTAGTGAAAAAATATGGATATGAACTCTTCTGTGCGCGTTTGGCAGCCGCCGCCGTGGCGTGTGCTCCGAGGAAAGGCTACGGATTAGCCCGAAACAAGTCGAGCTTAACACGTTCATAGACGCGAGTTATCCGTATTTTTTCACCATGTTTGTAGCTCATAGTAACATTTCCTTCCAGCTAGCGATCATAATCATAAAATAGGAACTGCAATTTCTTTTACCTCAAAAGGTTATGGGCCCAGTAAATTTCCGCATTAAAAAAACAAGTACATACCTACAGATTTTGCGAAATCCCATGGGATAGTAAGTTCAGCAACGGGGATGAAGCCACACGCTCAAGTCATCAGCATCATCATCATCATCATATACGTCCCACTGCAGGGCACAGGCCTCCTCTCAGAATGAGAGGGCTTGGGCCGTAGTTCCCACGCGGGCCCATTGCGGATTGGAAACTTCACACATACCATTGAATTTCTTCATACACCTGTATGCAGGTTTCCTCACTATGTTTTCATTCACCATAAAACTCATGGTAAATTTCAAATGTAACGCTCAAGCTTACTTTTAGGATTATTAGGTCTACCTACAACTGCAAATTTTCTTTATCCGTATTACACTTAAAAAGCCGTGGTGGCCTAGCGGTATGACCTCTAAAATAGAGGGTCGTGGGTTCAAATCCCGGCTCGCACCTCTGAGTTTTTCGGAATATATATGCAAATTTACATTTGAAATGATCTTTACGGAGAAGGAAAACATCGTGAGGAAACCTGCATACAGGTGTATGAAGAAATTCAATGGTATGTGTGAAGTTCCCAATCCGCACTGCGCCCGCGCGGGAACTACGGCCCAAGCCCTCTTATCCTGACAGGAGGCCTGTGCCCTGCAGTGGGACGTATATAGGCTGGGATGATGATGATGATTACTGAACTCAAACAATTACTTTGCTCACCACGAGGTCGCGGGTGAGCAAAGTAATTGTTTCAGTTCATTAATATGGACCTCCGCAAAGTAACGCCTGATTCAATAAATTAGATGATGATTACACTTAAAAGTATAATACCTACTCACGGCCAGACCTTGGCCTCCCGTTTACACGAGTTCATCATTAACCGTTAACCCCTTTTTAGAATGCCTGTTTAACTCTTAACATAAAAGCAGCCTTCACAATGCTAAAAGCGGTTCATGGACGCGAATTAAGGATCATAATATATATCCGGCATCCAGTTCCACGAGAGACTTGCTATCAAGTTTTACGTAGGCGTACAATAATATTTTGTTTTGATTATTAACCCTTTGTGATAGGTGTACTGTTATAATATAATGTCATCAATATAGTTATAATATATTAGCGTATTATTCAATCATAAAAAGATAGTAAAAGGAGTTTTAGTTTATTTTTAAAATGTTGTTGATTTTTTACATGCATTTTTTTATTTTGATAACCAACATAAACATTTACTTTTCTGTTGGCAGGTGGATAACAAATTTAAGGTGCGACCAAACCGCCGCTTAAAAAACGGTGACGTTACGGAATCGCAGTGACGCACCGTAAACGTCACAACTTTACTATGGAGAGCGGTAAATTCTGACGTTCACGGCACGTCACTGCGATTCCGTAACGTTTCCGTATTTTAAGCAGCGGTATGGCCGAACTTGGGCCGAACCTTTACTCGTCAGGCTAACTCCGTCACTCCCTACCATTGATGTAATACAAACTAGATTTGTAGACAGATCGCAAACATGAGGAACCTCAGATGTAGACTGCAGTCTCGAACTCAACTGACAGCTAATCAGTCGTCGTTGTGACACCGACCGTTACATACCGGGAGAAAAATGGGGAAATACACGGTAAAATCTTGCGATTCCGCTATCAACACACACAATAAAGCAAGTGGCATTACTTTTCATGCGTAAGTTCAGTTTTCAGTTACTCATATTATTCTGTATGTGACCAAAAACTAATAAAAATATCTAATATCGAACTGTAAGTTCAGTGTGGCCAGTATAATCATTGTTTGGTTTTCCCAACCTTTAGGGGGAATTTCGCATATTGTATGGAATCTCTATTTAACCTGTGCTATTAAATTTATAATTTATGTTACATGTTTACTTTGTAGGGTACCGAAAGATGAAGTGCGCCGTCGGATCTGGATAGAAAAAATCAGATTACTAAGACGGGAAACCGACTGGCTACCTACAAAATCAACAAAAATTTGCTCGAAACATTTTCTTGAGCAACATAAAAAAAAACAACAACAGATGGTGGTTACATTCACTCATGCATAAGTGAACGTGAAGCGAACTCAGAAGTGCGAGCTTGGATTCGAAACCAACGAACCTCTGGTTGAGACGCCATAGGTCGAACCACTAGGCTACCTAGGGTTTGAGTATAGGTATAATAAATAAATGATTAAAATAAATTGTACCCAGAAAAAAATAAAAACAAAAAATAAAACGTCCGAGACAAAAATACTTACATATATCTATTTTAATGGTCGTTGTGTTTTCTATATTGTGGTTTTATTATATTATATGTGTGTTATGAAAAAAACTTTTGTTTTATTTTACGCCTTTCAATAGATATGTATACTTAATTCGCACTAATATTATAAAATGGCACTGGCAACAGCTGCTAGTAGGTGCAGTAGTAGTAGTAGTATTTGAAACCCAATTAATTATGGTTTTGTCCACCCAGTTAACATTATGAACTAATAAAAAATTTCTTCGTGTAATTTATTATTTAGGGGGAAATTTGCGTAAGGTAAGCAACACCAAGCCTTAAATATCGTCATCTTTATCACATTCATAAACGGCGCAATGCGAGCATACTAGTGGAAGAGAGACAAACATATGTCTCATTTATTATTTTGTTGATTTCAAAGCTACGTTGTCAAATTTCAAAACTGGCACGCATTTTGTTGAGGCGGTAGTATGAAGTTTGTCACTCTAGATTATATAACTCAGTGCTCCCTACTTAACTTTTTTTAAAGCTTTCATTGAAATGTTTTCGACGGAGCGAATGTTATTTTCTTAGAAATAGTATTTTTTTTTTTCTTGGCTTTCACCCTGGCTACTTTAGTAAGGCGTATTTTGCCAATGTTGACGAAGAGACATAACAAATAGTATTATCCGTGACTGAAACAGTTTGGTTTTGTGATCTGGCAATAACTGTCACTTTGACACTTTAAGCGTTTTAATACTGCAAATGGAAATTTGAAAGAAAAAGTCAAAAGGAGTACACGATTTCTATTTTCTATTATTTTTAACTCCTTTTTAAAAGCAATTCTAATTGTAATGTATTTCTATAAATCAAAATTAAGAATTAAAATGAACTCACAATAAATAAAAGTAAATCCTGAATAATAAAAATAATGACAGAAGGTTTTACGCCCTATTGAACGAAACGCACATAACAACAAGCGCACGTGTGTCAAATACATGTGTTCAATTTTATTGTTAAATTATATTAATTGTGCGTTTATTTACTACCTTAAATACCAGTAATGTTCTACTAATTTATGTGGTACCTACGTAAAAATGTCACTTAACCCTTTAAACGGTAATTATTCACACAGAACTAACAATGTTATCAACTTACAGATTAACCCCAAAAAGACATATTTATCGAACTTTTTACTTGATATAAGCACGTGAAATCTCAAGTACACACAAGACAGTGATTCAGCGGTGTGTTTATACATTTTACAGAGTTAAAACGGCGTCTAGACGATGATACAACCTCGCTTCCGAAGCGTCTCTGTCTTGCGAGAAACGTAGTACATTCTCACTACTTCCCAGCGGCTCCTAAGGAAAGAGTCGTCGCAGAATGGCTGGACGGTCTCACGAAGCTCAATAAACTCAATGGAGGGGAGCTGAAGAGTATAACTGGCTGGCTCAGTGCTGGTGATGGACTGAGTAGTGATTTGAAAAGCAAATTGATACAGGTAAGACTAATTTTAAGCTTGCTTGATGTTTAGTTTAAACTTTATTGGCTTTTTAATCCTTTTCACCTACAGTTGCCATCCTTATGGGTTTTTCGGGATCAATTTTTTGATAATGGCCTACATAATAATATCTTTATCCACTCTTCAAACATAATATTAAGATGTTGCCTTTTCTGGCTTGTATATTTATTTAATTCCCTCTTATTAAGAGAGAAAACCTGTGCTCCACAATAGAATATGTACAGGCAGGAAATAATAATGATAGTATCTATTTACATGATTCTTTAATTCTGTGTAATAATAACAGTTATGTTTTATTTTGTAGCAGCTGTATAAGATTTTTACTTTAAATTTTTTTTTAGATTGTCTCAGATTTTGTCCAGTACAACCCACTCAAACTTGAAGAAGTCCAATCAATTCTCGATTTCATAGAAAATGAAAAGATAGCAAAACAAGTGACAGAGCACATTGATGAAAATTTTATAATATCCGTCTCACTTCTACAAACATTGAGTACAAATGATGATTCAACCAAAGTAAATGCTCTTGTTCAAAGAATATTAAAAAACCTTGTTAAAAACTACAAGGAGTCCAAGAAGAAGTTGGAATTTATCATCAAACTCCTAGACGGCAAGAATTTAGAAACAATATTTGGCTTTTTAGACACTGACAATCGTAATTCTGTCATAGAAGTCTGTCAAAGCATACTGTTTCCGGTCAACAAGAAGTCCTTCTATGTCAGCTTCTTACAAACTTTGATCAGAAAAGACAATATTGATGACTTGATTGCTGAAAAAGGAGACAACATTCAGTCTGTGCTGAAAATTATGAGTGCTTTCTTTGAATTCCCAAACACTCGAACTTCTAAGGATTACAATTTTCTTTGCAACTTCATTGATATTTTCGTCAGCTGCTTTCAAGGCGAAAACCAACTTATATTCGCCTTCTACATCATGGTCAGCAATTCATTGAACATGCCACAAAATTACCTAACTCCAAACACAGCAATGCCTTCTATCATGTTCGATGAAAATGATGACAAAATCAAAAGGAGCATATTCTTGAGAATGCTTAAAATATTGCTCCAAAACGAAGTTGATATCACCACCAGACTAACAGATACTTTTGGTGAAAAAATATCTAAAATTGAAACTAGGAAGAACTTCACTATGTTCATACAAGGAGTGATGATGAGGCTTTTGAAGTTTGAAGGGAAACCTGATAAAACTACCATGAATATTATAAATGTAGCATTGAAATTAGATCCAGTGCTAATTGAACAAAAAATGGACCAAATACTGCCACCTATTATGGCAGCCAAGAAGAACAACTCAACCATCATGGAAACATATACTTCTATGTTAAAATGTCTGCTACAAACTTTATTCAAACTTAGCCATGGTACATTATTTGTCACTCAAATACTACCTAATGTAAAACTGATTTTAGAAGCTAGCAACACTGAGCAATTTGATTTGATACAGAAAAAAGATGACTCTGAGAAAATTAAAAGTAAAATAATCACAGGCAATGATGTGATGCCCAAAGAATGTGTGGATATGTATGGCAAATGGACTGCAGAGTTGATGTTCAGACAAAATAGTGAGCTGCTTGTGTCTTTGCATAAAGACTTGGAAATACACTGCCTCATGATGCTGGAGGAAGGTTTTGTCAGTAAGTTATTTTAGGGCTTAATAACCATTGCCAATGTTTGAGTTCCGGCTCCCTGTTATAATGTGTCTAGCTGATGCCCTTTCCACCACTTTATACTAATGAAATGATGCATTAAATAAGATATATTTCTCAAAAATATCCGTAAAAGTTGACATTATTATTTACATATCAGAATGCTAAGTTTATGGTCAGTAAAAAATTAAAAAGTTATAAACATTGCAGGCTCGATAAACTCAACAACAATGTTGCATACAAATTCCATTATTGTCGAGTCTCAAACTTTTTAAAAAGTTAAAACGGTCATGGTAATAACTGTAATAAGTTAGCACTATTCATATACAAAAAACAAAAAATCCGCGGACCGGAAGACGCGGTGTAGGTAGGCCTCCAACAAGATGGAGCGACGACCTGGTGAAGGTAGCGGGAACGCATTGGATGCGGATGGCGCAGGGCCGATCTGTTTGGCGAGCCTTGGGGGAGGCCTATGTTCAGCAGTGGACGTCTTTCGGCTGAAATGATGATGATGATGATGATTCATATATGTACAGCCAACTCAAATGACCGGTATCACTTGTTTTGTTGGAACTCCAGACTTTTTAATTGTGTTTGAAACAGCTTGTGGTGTTTTTGGTAGAAAAATACACCTGCAGTTTTTTTTTTTAATTTAAAAATGTGGGAAAGGGTTAAATGACATAAGTATTTAAAAAAATCTTTGGCCAAGTCTGATAGCTAGAAATACAAAAAAAAAAGTTGATACAGAGTATCCTAAAACTCAAAAAGTCAATGATAATCTGGTACCACGCAAGAGGTCAAGTTATGGGAAAGAAATCTATGTTGCTTAGTTAAGCGATAATAAAGTCGCATTACATATCACTTCCAGTATAGTTGAAATTTAATAAGCTGACCATCTTTTCTAAGTCACAAGGTTAAAATATGCAAAATCATAGCACATTTGATAATAGACAAATTTTACCTGAAAATAAAATTTATATTAAGTTACTTACCTTATTCCAAGCCTATAAAATTGAGATGGCACTTCCGTTTCCTACTGCGAACACGTGACTACCACGTGACCCGTGTCGTATAACCGCCACTATCCCTTCCCTTATCCAGCGGCCAGGCTCGGTTGCGCACCGAGCAGCCTCATTGGATTCACAATTTAATTAATCTACCGTCTGTTAAGATATGACAGGACGATAGTAAGCAAGTAAGCCACTGTGTAGAGTCCAGTTGGCGCCGATTTATTTTTGTTATGTAAACAATGGAGGTAATAATTGCAGAAATAAGCTGAAAATCAAGCTTAAGTACTAACTTAATTTTAAATATACTTAATTTAATTTATTATATTAAGTTTATGACTCATAAATTGAACAAAAATATCAGCAGGCAGTAATTAAAATTAGGCTTGGAATAAGGTAAGTAACTTAATATAAATTTTATTTTCAGGTAAAATTTGTCTATTAAGTACGTGTACCTTATTCCAAGCCTATAAAATTGAGAAGTGTTTGTTATCGGCTGCTGGATTAGTGGGATAGTATGGACGGATTGTGCAGAACGCCAATGTGAGATTAAAAGACAATGAATATAACAAATTAATCATTTTGTATTAATATAAAACATAACGTAATAAAAAACATAACGTTGATAATAATTTCTACAAATCATGTATTGAAATTATCTTAAAGTGTTTGAAAACATTTATCCAAGTAATTAGAACTTGAACACCGAGTGTTTATATTTCTTTTATAGAATTTGTGAAAAGTAGACGCACTTTTCCAGTTACCTCGAATCAAGATATCATTAATAAGTATTATGATTGTCAAGCCAGCTTGACGAAGCAACTGCGGATCGTACACTACCTGCGCTGCTATCGATACCAGCGTCTCTCAGGACTGACTTGACCCAACCGCCTATGATTGTTCGTGAGGCTGGCTTTACAATTCCACAAGTAGAAATAAACAAGCTACTTATATCTCCTCTTCGGTTCTGAGACAAAGAAATTAACGTTTTGATCCAATATACAGGATCAATATTAGTATTCGAAGGACATTGTAATAATTTCCATCCAGATTGTCTGTTCAAGGCATTGTCCGTCTTAGAACCGAAGTCGGGCCAAAATATCACACTATTAGGTTCAATCACACAGCTAGAAGGACTTATGTTTAACAACGTTAAGTCATGAATCCTACGGCCAGAACACAATAATAATAAAATAGCACATCTCTTAGATGCCTCGTATAAACTGGTATCATTAGGCATGTGATCTTCTAAGTACATACACAAGTCTTTTACATCCCAGATAGGAGATTTAAAGGGTTTAGGTCTTCCAAGGGAAATAGCTTTAAGAGTTTGACGCACTATTACGTGGGAGCTAAGAGGTGGTCCAGAATAAACTGGGCAAAAGGTTGATACTACAGATTTATGTAGACAAATCGTACTATATGATAGCTTTTCAATAAGATGTAAATCAGTCAAAAATTTAGCAAGATCCTGCGGTCCTGGACTATTTTTACTTACATTATTAGTTTCACACCAATGACACCACCGGAGCCAGGCTGGTTTATAGGTTGA
The DNA here is from genome assembly GCA_947563465.1 of Archips xylosteana. Classification (NCBI taxonomy): domain Eukaryota; kingdom Metazoa; phylum Arthropoda; class Insecta; order Lepidoptera; family Tortricidae; genus Archips; species Archips xylosteana. The sequence goes on from OX387369.1 coordinate 9,084,868, forward strand.
TATGGTAGATTTACGCCAGCCACTAGCCAGTAAACCTTTCTGCTTATCGTCCCATGAATTTATAAAGGTGGCCCACCCCGTATCAGCCAGACTTCCAAAACCATCCGCTTGATATCTGAGGGTGGTCGTTGGGTCTGAACATCTACCAACCTGGATTGGAGGTTCCGGATCTCGACTGGGAGAGCCAATGATCGATTCCTCAGATCGCTGCGCCAAAACACTTTCTCCCAATTGGGTACCACTATGAGATACGTACCTGTGGCTTCGTTAAGGTGAGTTAGCACTCGTGGTATCAGGCACGGCGGGGGGAAAATCCACGCCAGCTGATAAGCCCACTTCCGACTGAACGCGTTGATGAAAGCGGCTTTCGGGTCTTTTTTTGTCTAGAGAAACGTACTCTGGAACCACATGGGCTCTCTGCGATGCGAACAGGTCGATCTCTGGAGTACCCCACATCTGAAAGATTGTTCTTGTTGCTGAGGGAAGTAAATGCCATTCTGACTGGCTTCGAAATCTCGAAAGACGATCGGCTTCGATATTGTAACGGCCGGGGATAAATTGTGCTGTCATATGGACATGATAAAGATCTAAGGTACTTAGGATATCGTATGTCATGTCCGTCATTCGCTGAGGTTTGGTGCCTCCCTCGTTTCGCAGATATGACACAACGGTCCGGTTGTCCGACATAATCATTAACGAAGATTGGGTCAATCTTACAGCTTGAGAGGTTATAACTTTCCTTACCGCAATCATTTCCAGGACATTGGAGTGCTCTCCTAGCTCCTGAGGCGACCACTGACCTGCTAGCTTCATGTCGTTGAGCTGGGCGCCCCAGCCCTTGCCCGATGCGTCCGTCGTAAGGAAGAACTCCGGAGCCGGAGGATGAAGACTCGTTGAGAGGTGTGCGTGATTGATCCACCACTCTAGGTTGGGAACTACAGACTGAGGCAGTTTTACCTTGACATTCGGGCTCGTGTCTAAAAGCTGGTTGGAAAACGCTAACAAAAGTCTGCTGTTGAGACGCCCCCTTGGAACCACAAAACTCGCGAAGTTCCACAAACCGAGAAGAGATTGAGTTTGTTTTAACGAAGTTATCCTTTTTGACAGCATGTCGCGGCACTTCTGCAGAATGTTCAGAATCTTTTCTTCTGGGAGAGATTTTACGTTGTTCCATGGGTTCCAATGGATTCCTAGGAATTCCATGGTACGCAGAGGTTGTAGATTGGATTTCTCGAGATTTATGGTCCAGCCTAGATCTTTCAAAATGTGCATTGTGAGACTTACTTGTTTCTGCAGATGTGCCCGATTTTGGCACGCCAGGAAAAAATCGTCCAAATATACGAGAACTCGTATACCTCGTGCTCTGAGTACCTGGGCTATCCAGTTTGTTATAGACGAGAAAATCTTCGGGGCTGTTGAGAGGCCGAACGGCAGACAGGTCAGTTGCCAAAGTCGTTGCCGAAATATAATTCTCAGGAACCTCCGGTGTATTTCGCTTACTGGTATATGAAAATATGCGTTGTGGAGATCTAACTTTACCAGCCAATCCTGCGGTTGAAGAAAATCTGGAACTCTGTACATATTTACCAGACGAAACTTTGTAGTGTGTACGAATTTGTTGAGCCGTTTCAGGTTGAATACTGGACGAACTGCCCCCCCCTTTTTTGGAACCAGAAAAATGCTTGATACAAAACTTGGAGTCAATGGGGCTGGTTCTAGAACCCTTTGTTTTAACAAGATTTTGATCTGATCGCACATCGCCGGGGTTTGATTTGTGTGCAATTTTGATGAAATTTGAGATGTATTTATCAAGGGTGGTTTTTTGGAGAACGGTATTCTGTAACCTGATAAAATTTTGAGTATGTATTCGGGGGCTTCGAGCGTCTTCCACCTGTCTACATAATTGATCAACTGTCCGGCCTGAAAGGCAGCATAGTCAATCGTAGCGTCTTTGTGATCGCTTACCGTGTTTGTTTTTATAATACTTATTGTTGGGAGCTCCTGTTGGACGAAAAGTCTCAGATTTACGCTTCTTTTCTTGCGGCGGGGCGTAAACGCTGGTGGAAGGCCCTGGCTGCACACGGGACCTCGGGTACTCGTGTGATCTCTTAGAATCGGCATGAGAGACTCTTTGCGCAAGAGCTCGTTTACCTGCAGCTCCTTGCGCAGGAGTGCGTGGGCTGAAAAATACCTTTTCGATCCCGCCGTTACTATTTATGCAATCAGAAAATCGCTTATCGTCAAAAAGGTGTACCTGAGTGGGAGGGATTTTACGCAGAGATTCTTTCAGGCATTGATCCTTGACGAAGTGTAAAACACCGTCTCTGCGTTGCTGTATAATGTCTGCACGACGACCACAGACCATCTGTAACATATCTAAATGGATGCGTGTATAATCACCCTCAGAAAAAATATTATTAATTTTATCTTTTACTGCTGTTATTGTCACAGGCTCATTTTCAGATTGCAACCAGGATAATAAAGCGTCAAAGCCGTCCTTCAGCTTCTCATTTTGAATAATGAGAGCATGAGAAACAGCGGCGAGAGTTTTCTCTGTAACGGCTAATGCGCGGTTACGATCAAAAGTTTTAATCATATCGTTACTGTCTAATTCTGTAAACCCAGGGGAAGAAACATACGTTTTTTGTGCATCTATATAGCGCACCTGTGCCCAGTTTGAGGTATTAAAGTGCTGTAATTTATCTAGAATATCTGAATGTTCTAGAGATGTGGTTGCACAAACTGATTTGAGGGTAGTTTCAAGTTTGAAATTAATATCCGTTTTTTCCCCATCTCCCGATGCGACGGGAGCGGGAGGCGTAGGGACGGCCTCTAAATCGTCCACGGCAAAAAGCGACAGCACATCAGAATCATTTTGTGCTTTTGCTTGAAAAGAATCACGTAAAGACCTTACCTCACTGGTTAAGATACCAACGACTTTTTCCAATTTGCGTACGCGGCGCTGACCACGCCGCCGGCGCTTGCGTTTGCGGGACGACGCAGAAGAGCTGCTGGATGACGAGCTCGACTCGACATCGCTCTCGAGCACCGGTCGCTCAGAAGGAGCATTTCTATCATTTTCACTATTTAAACTGTTCATTTTATCACGTGGTAGAAATAACTAATTACTTCTTAAAGAAGCAAAAACAAACGTGTTGCTTCTGCTAGAAACAGAACGCCAATGAGGCTGCTCGGTGCGCAACCGAGCCTGGCCGCTGGATAAGGGAAGGGATAGTGGCGGTTATACGACACGGGTCACGTGGTAGTCACGTGTTCGCAGTAGGAAACGGAAGTGCCATCTCAATTTTATAGGCTTGGAATAAGGTACACGTACTTAATAACTCTTGGACATTGAAAGACGCACTCAGGTAGATCATCGGTGTGTAGTGAGGAAAGGCCTATAATGAGTTAAACTTTTGCGATTTCATCCTTGTGACTTAAGGGTAATGGTAGTTATTTGTATTCATTTATTGTGACTTGCTTATTTTTTCCTGAGTGGAGAATTAGCCAACCGGCTTAAACAATAAATATAATGGCATTGTGTATAAGATAAACTCTCAAGTGGTAAAAGGCCAAGTTATAAAATTTCAACTATAATATATATTTTCAAACATGGATTTTGTTTTATTTTTTCCAGAACCAAGGTACCAGATTATTGTTAAGTTTTAGGACTCCGTGTAGGAGTGCTGTGCTTACGTACTTTACGTAGTTGTAACCTAATTTACAGGTCCATCTATCATAACACTGTGTGAAGTTCTGTCGGCCATCTTGTCAAGTTTCTTCGAGAACAACAAAATGGCGGACCACACGGTGCCGCGCCACATTGCAGAGGACTTTTGGGATTCTTACCGCAAGTTTGAGAACGAATGCTTGAAGAAGCTGGGAGAGTGTGTGCTGAAACTAAACTATGTAAGTCACTTTCCACATAAATAACTGGATTATATTTGTGTCTTAACCTGCGCTAACCTTTTTATTATTAACCCATCTGATCCACAATTAAATCAAGGGGGCTGTCAATGTCTATAGAATGTAGTGTTCCTTTAAAATAATAAACCTGCTGTACAATACGATTACTTCCACTTTGGCACTCGACATTTCTCGACATTCATTGGGAGAGATCGGAAGTGCAAATGACACGTGATACATTGCTGCATAATCATAATGTCATAGTGTGCACTTAACAGCCTAAAGCAGTAATGTAGAATGTAGATCACCTGCCACAATGTAATTTTTTTATAATAAACCTATGAATAAGACAGATGTAGCTTGATTTAATTATTAGTAGTACAAGTGAATTTACTTGTTCGAAACTGTTATTTACAATAAGTACTAATTGTATTATTAATTAATAATGGATTCATATAGGTACGCTCATTCACTTTCACTGTCTAAATTAGAGAAATTCATTATAAAACTGTCACTAAACACTTTCAGCTTTCTTCTACAGTTAAAAATTCGTCGTCGCTTTTAAACTCCAACACTGACAGCGGTGGCGATGACGGTTGCAATATTCTAACTTGTATGAATGGTTGTGCGGTATCGTACCGCGAACTCGTTCATACAAGTTAGAATATTACAACCGTCACCGCCACGCCTCCGCTGTCTGTGCGTTTGGAGCTATAATGGCATGTTTGCAAACTACCGTCCATTCTTCAGGTTATCTATATTCCTTGTCATTGAAGTACACAAAGAAGAGCTAGCCAATTTTTTATTCTCCCACAAGTTCGAAGCCGGATAAACCTAGTTTATGATAAAATCAATTAAATACATCTGACAATACGCCAATTGGGATGCACCAAAAAAAATAACCTCTAGTTTTTATATTTTTTTTGGAAAGAATAGGATATTTTAAGACACCATTTTCATCGATTTTGAATTTGGTTGAGTATTTAATTTTTTATATTTTTTTTTAGAAATACGTTGGATGACGTCACAGTGAGAGAGCCACGTTCTATAGCCTAGAAAAATTCAAGTCGTACATAACATAATCTGTGGCACTACCACGGCACTACTGAGACCCTACTACGAAGTGCATAATTCAAACTTCGTTTCATGCCGTCCCGCTCACGCTAATATGATTTGACACGAGAGTGAGAGGGATGATACGATACGAACTTCGAATTTTGTAGTAGTGCCCCTGATTTGTCTTGTCACTGTCAATATTACAAGCACGGCTTAGGGTCCTAAATGAACCATGACAAAATATTTTTATTTATTTCTCTTCTTTTAGCTTCGATTATTCCTGTTTGTTTAATGGTGTGATAGTAAATAGATATTTTTTATTAAAATCTGATATTTAAATTCTTTCATATTTACTTGTAACGTAGTAATTTAATAATTAAATTTGTAAAAATACATTGCGAGTATTTTATACATTTCGGACTTTTTGATAAATGACAACTGTTTAAAGCCAGGTTTGCATCATGTGATTAAGGTTCTGTCTTTGTCACTCTTTGCTATTATAAGCAGGACAGCAACATTTCAAACTGTCAATTTGCTTTAGAGTGTAGACCTGCTTTATATCTGCCTTTGTGACGATTCACTGCAGGGGTCAAATTAAGGTCATTACTTAAATTTTCTTTATTTAATTCAGATTATCATATTTTTGGAATCTGATTTCTGAAAACGCTTCACAAAGCCTATTTCTCCAAACGGTTTTCTATTTATTATACGTTGCCAAAAATTGGGACATCCCAATTGGGGATGTCTATTTCTTGGCAATGTATAGTAAATCGAAAACCATTTCGAAATAAATGTTTTTTAACTCGTTTTCTGTAGTTATTTAATTTTAATATTATGTAATGAATTTATTACATAACAAATGAGCAATGACTTTCATTTGACATTGGTGTAAATTGCGTGACCGGTCCAAGTCGTACTTTATTCTGTGTGGTTAGAATTATTCACAATTTACGCGTGGATTATACTGCGGAGTTTGATTTGGACCCGCTGTCTGTCATCTAGCACTTTGACAGCGCCAGTAAAGCGACACTAGTTACAGTGTACCACTACGCAAAAAATAATTAAAGGGGTTGCCTTATCGTAATCATTTAGATAGACTTAGAAATTTGGCAGTGTGGGAATTATAATCTAACGTCATCAACCAAAATAGTTTCAATAATTAATTTTGAAAAAAGTAAAGAACTAAATGACAAAATATTGAAATTGGTTTCTTACAATTGACATTCCTATACAAAAAAAATATACAAAAACCACTGGTAATTTTTTTAGACATTCCCAAAATTATTATTCTTCTCATTTCAGAACCCACCTCTAGTGAGATCATTCCTGCAACTTAGTGTCAGTTTCTCGAGACTGAAGCTCCTCAATCTGAAGTATGGCAACATCAAAGTGGACGTGGAGAGTTGCAGCGGCGACGTGTACGACTTCAGTGCCATCTTACCCTGTTTAAGTGGGGAGCAGTGGGTAACACTGGCGGGGAAAGTGGAAGATGAAGACAGGGTGTTATTGGTAAGATGTTTTCTTTTGCAATGCTGTACAATATAATCCATACGGTAATTAATATTATATATGCGAAAGTGTTTATGTTAGTCCTTCATTCACGTCGAAACTGAGCGACGGATTGCCGTGATTTTGTATGGACATAGTTGAAGGGCTGGAGAATGACATAGGCTACTTTTTACCACGGGAAAATATCTCATTCCCACGAGAAAACACGTTTTAATCTACTTCGGGGGCGAAGCCGCGGGCATCAACTAAATAACTAATTAAGTATAATCCCAGAACGATGACACCACCAATCAACTGATGTACTTTTTATGAAGTGTCGAATCACGATTCTCTCATAGATTTTATATGGCAATAGCTAGTTGTACGTCACTTGCCAACTCAATCGACTCACTATTTATTGGTGCGAAACCAAAAATGTAGTTTTGAAGTAATATTTATTTAAAACAAAAACCAATATGGAAAATTACAAATAAAAAAAAACCAAGCACACTTACACACTCGCATAAAAATAATAAATTGCTTTTCATCCACAACAAGTTTCGTCAGTTAATGTGGTTAGGGCTAAAATTAGGTTTTTTTTACTATACTTCGTTTTTTTAGCATTAGAAAAAGTGTAAACAATCTTGATGATACTTTTTATTGCAAAACGCTGTTAAAAAACTAGTAAGCTATTACTTGTGAAACCAAATGGCCATACGTCCTTGCTAATTGTTACATACATATTTGCGGTGACTTATTTATCAAAAGTGTTTTTGAATAAAAGACACCACAAAAAAATCGCTTTCCTTCTTTCTGGTGCTAAAAAAACGAAGTATAGAATCGTCTTCGGTCATTTGGCTTCGTTCGCATAGCCTTTGATAGTGGAATTAAAACTGTAATGGTAACGGAAGCTAAATGTCTAACTAAATTAAACTTTAGTTTAAGTGCTTTGTATTATATTTGTAGCACTTTAAAAAAAACTTCCCTCTTCATTTGTTATTTTGTACACTTTCAGGATCACCTAGTAGCCAGTAAAGCACTGGCATCCGAGTTACTCGCCTCGCAATCTGCCGAAAAAGACTCAACTAACAAATCCTATTTGATAAAGCAACTAACTGGCTCAGATGTATTAGAAAATGAAACTTACATGAAGAAACTCGTGTTCGCTAACCTAGATAAATCGCAAGCGAAACAACTAGCTAAACATCTAGTGAAATTGTGTATTAATAATGAAGATACAGATGTTTTGAGACAAAGTTCTGTTCTCAATAACAGAATGCTCCTAAATGCACTGGTTATGGATACATTGAAGAACACAACGAAATGTTTTGATAATGCAGAAGCTTTGACTAAAGCAATGAATAAAACAGATTTTGATTTGAGTTTGTTCTTAAAAAATGTAGACGTCAAAGATTTATTTACTCAAATGACGATGAACACAGAAGAAACCAATGTGGCTAAATGTATACAAATATTGAAACAGCTACCGATTTACTATATGGAAGAAAAATATCAATTGATATCTCTATTTGTATTATTGGTTGTCAAGAATTCTTCCAGCAAGAAATTGAAACGGAATGTAGATAACATACTGCAGAGTTTATACGAATTGAGTCCCAAAAACCCAGATTTGTATAAGATATTCCCTGTGGACTTCATATTTTCATTTGAAGACGAAACTGTCATTAATCTACTGACGCTAAGGATAAAAACATCCAATAATCTACTGCTGCTGAAAAGCACTTTAGAAACTGGAGTAAAGAAAGTGAAAACCGACAGTGAGATAGTAAAAAGTATTGTTGAAATACTTCTAACGAAGCAAACGAGTAAAAATACTTCGAGCATCGAGTATTTCTGTGATCCAGTATTTCAGATCAGTTGTCTTATACTGCCTATAATAGCTAAAGAGAAGAAAGCCATAACAACTAGCGCCTTCAGGTCTATACTAGCTAATCTACAAGAGAAAATTCACAAAGCTATGCTGGATGCGTTCAAGAACATCGACTTTAGTACAAATAGTAGTTTTCTTAACCAAACTGGCAACCCCGAGGATTCCATGGTAGTTTCTGACAATGCGCTGGCAGCACTGAACGCGATGGAGGCGTATTCCCTCACTCTGTCCAAATACTGTGAAACGAATGATACCGAGGAAATAAAGAATTTAGAATGCCTCTGGTCTGGTTTGGACTTCTTTATACAAAATGCTGTAAGTACTTAAGCACTATAATTCTCTGAAAAAAAAAATGTTTTCGGGTACCTACGTTAGGCGAGATTTGAATCCAAATTTCCCAGTAAAATTGGGGATGTCTATTTTTTTGCAATGTATATATAGTAAATCGAAAACCATTTCGAGATAAATGCTTTTTAACTCGTTTTCTGTAGTTATTTAATTTTAATAATATGTAATGAATTTATTATATAACAAACTAGCTTTTGCCCGCGGCTTCGCTCGCGTGTACCATGAGTATTCCAAAGAACCAAGATATCAAGCAAGCAAGCATACAGGCAAGCAATCAAGCATGCATGCACGCAAGCAAGCGTGCAAGCAAGCCCGACTAAACTTCAGGTCGATACGGTCCTTTACAGTATTTCTTTATGTAGAATGTTTTTCACTAATTCGGAAGCGGGCACTAAAATAACTCTTATTGCTCCTCTACACTTCCCAAGCAACCTACATGCCGAATTTCAGCTTTCTACGACCAGTAAAACGAAAAATCTCGGTTTTTCCCGTTCCCGTGAGAATTTTGGAAAGTCCTCTCTCAATCCTCCTCTACACTCCCCAAGCAACATACATGCTAAATTTCAGCTTTCTACGATCAGTAAAACGAAAAATCCCGTTTTTTCCTTATCCCGTGGGAATTTCCGAAAATCCTTAAAACCGTTTTTTACTATTATAATTACCTAATTCTATGCCAAATTTGAAGGGTCCAGTAATTATAAATCATAGGATCCCGTTTTTTCCTTATCCCGTGGGAATTTTGAAAAATCCTGAAATAAATGTTTTAACTAATGATGAAATACCTACTTGTGTATCAAATTTGAAGAGTCTAGTTATTATAGTTACTGAGATAGGGTCACACGGAATAGACTGTATAAAACCCGCTTTTTCCCATTCCCGTGGGAATTCCCAAAAATCCTTCCTTAGTGGATGCCTACATTGTATAAGGTAACTATGTGCAAAATTTCAAGTCTCTATGTCTAGTGGTTTGGGCTGTGCGTTGATATTATCAACAGTCATTTAGTTTATTTAGACATTTCAACCCCATCGCACCCCATCCAGGGAGATGGTATTTCACGTCCGCTACGTCGGATTTTAAAACCGTTGTGGTTTTCATAATCAGCGACCCGATAAACCATAGAAACAACACCCATGTTGATTTTCAGACTTTGTTACCCCTTTCCCCCCTTTTAGGGGTTGAATACTCAAAAAACCTGAAACACGTGTTTACTCATTTATCATTTAGAGTACTTTTGTGAAGTTTCGAATAAAATAGTCGAACTAATCTTGTTTCCCCATACAAACTTTGGACCCCCGTTTCACCCTCTTAGGAAGGGAATTTTGAAAAATCCTTTCTTAGTGCACCCCTAGATCTTATAAGGAACCTACATGCCAAATTTGGAATCTCTAGGCCCAGTGGTTTGGGCTGTGCGTTGATATGTCAGTCAGTCAGTCAGTCAGTTTCTTCTTTTATATATTAAGATAAGCAATGACCTTCATTTGACATTGGTGTAAATTGCGTGACCGGTTCAAGTCGTACTTTATTCTATGTGGTTAGAATTCTTCACAATTTACGCGTGGATTATACTACGGAGTTTGATTTGGACCCGCTGTCTGACATCTAGCACTTTGACAGTGCCAGTAAAGTGACACAGTGTATAGTGTACCACTACGCAAAAAATAATTAAAGGGGTCGCCTTATCGTACGCATTTAGATAGATTTAGAAATTTGGCATTGTGGGAGCCCTCAATTATAATCTGACGTCATCAACTAAAATAGTTTCAATAATTAATTTTGAAAAAAGTAGAGAACTAAATGACAAAATATTGAAATTAGTTCCTTATAATTGACTTTTCTATACAAAAAAAAATATAAAAACCACTGGTAATTTTTTTTAGACATTCCCAATTTAGGTTGAGAAAACATGATTGATTACGTACGCTGACAAAAAACAAATAGTAATATTATGAGGGCTAGGGTTTAAGCATTTCCCTTTTTGCTTTAAGAACCGCTGCGAAAAAAACTAGACCTAAACGAAATGTGAACCTTTTTTATTTAGGAACCGGCTGGAAAAAAACACGTGAATGTAGACATAAAAATAAGGCATAACATCTTAAGCCTTAGACTTTAAAAAAAATTCTCACTTTCAGATACAAACCGTCCAAAACCCGGCCTCCAAAAACCCTCACATCGAGTCTTCCATCCACCTTCTAAACGTGGTGCTACGCTACGCAAAAAAACTAGAGACCCACGACATTTTCAAAGACAAAGACAAACTTTATTTACAAATATGGCGGAGCTTGAAAGACCGTTTACTCGTAGTACACGACCATAGACAAAAGGGAAGGATAAGTGAGAGCTGTTTGGAAAATATTGGTGTGGCTTTGAAATTTTTGTGGGAATTGTCGTCTGTAGATTGCTTTGGGAAGCAATTTGTTGGTGATCTGAGCAACTTGGCTGCAATTAAGGTGAGATATTTTATTTTAAATAGAACTTACAATACACCGGATTACTCTAGTATTCATATATCCGTAATAGGAATAGGACGTGATACCCCGTGGTTTGAGGTAGCGCTCCTACCTACGAATTTTTCGGAATTCATGTGCGAAATTTTGTACAGTCAACCAATTTGATTTCTAGGCCACTGTAGAACCTTGTCGCATACTACTAGATAATTACAATGTCAGTGCAGGTCAAAGGATTATCAACTTTTCTATCACAACATGCAATAAATGTATAGTTTACAAACGTTTTTGCTCTATGACATGAGAAGAAAAAGAAAAGAAGTAAAGTTTTGGGGTGCCCCTTGTTTTATAGACAAACATTTCATAGAATTTCGTTTCATAGAAAATGTTTCACATAATATTTGGTACATTTTTTTTTTTATGTTAGATAGGCCAAACTTGATTTAAGTCCTGTTGGCCTAGCCAAAATTAACAAACAACAAACAAACAAACGAACTAGTGGGTCACCTGATGTTAAATGAACACCACTGTCCATAGACACCCGCAGCGCTTTACACGATGCCAGTGCGTTGTCGGCCCTAAAGGAGAGGGAATAGGGGAAGGGGGAGAGGGAAGGGGTGAGGTATTGGGCCCCCGGCACTCTCACTGACCGTACGAAACGCAAGCAGGATTACTGCTGCTTCACGCCGGTGTTCTGTGAGAGGGTGGTACTGCCCCGGACGAGCCGGCCCATTCGTGATGCAGCGGCTAGCTACAACATGGCTCTACCACTACAACATATATTTTCATTTCTAATATTATTTTTTCAAGTACTATTTGTTTTAGTGAAACTTATTTCATAGAAACACAATTCAATGAATTTTATGATCTCATATTTTCATTTCACAAAGTTATCAAACAATAGAATTATTTTTTAAAGAATATTATTTGTTCGATGTATTTTTTCATAGTAGGTATTCTATTTCGTTGAAAATTTTAAAATAGACGTTAAGCTAATCGTAATTTTATAAAGGCACGAGATATAACTATAAAATATATAATTTTGAAGATGTAATATCATGTGTAGTTCGAGTTTTTTAACCAAAAGCAACCGAAAGGGGGCTCGGGGGGCGAAGCCCCCCGCAGAAAAAGAACTAAATGCTCCTTACTCTTGTAGTACTAGTAGGTTAGGTTAGGGTTATCTTCTGTCCCTTAGAGCGGAAATAGGCACCCCGCGAAGCGAGGTGACGTCGACACGCTGGCGACCAGGTTAGGTTAGTTAAATAACATAATATGCCCCTTCAAATCAATATCAGAATTATTTTTTCAAGAATGTTATTTTTAGGAAAGTAGGTATGCGTTTTGTTAAACATATGAAATGAAAATTTTAGAAAATGCCATTCGATAGAAAGTGTTTCTTGGTAAAAAGTTTTTAATGAACTAAACAATATGAGGATAGATAATATTTGAATTAAAATTCTATGATGCAAAATTCTTAACATTAATTATATTTGAAACAAAAATCAAGGAACTAAAATTCTTCAAAATAAATACTCTGCGTATTGATTATTCTATGAAATGATAATATGAGTAACATTTTCTACAAAATGAAAATCTATGAAATATTTTTCTATAAAATAGCGTACATCCAAAGTTTTGATAGACGGACAGTGACAATTTCAAGTTGTAAGTTATAAGCAAACTCCTTTCCTATTCATTATCGTTGACACAATGTTCGCAAAGATCGAGATGTCATCATGCCATACTTCACGCAATAATCACTGTCGTAGAAGATAAACAAATTAATTCATTATGACATGGTTCTATATACCTCCGAAGCAATTCAACGGTGTGTAATATTGAATCAGGCTTTACTTTGAGGAGGTCCTTGTTAATGAAATGAAACAATTGCTTTGCTCACCCGCGACTTTCGCGAGTGAACAAAGTAATTGTTTCGGGTCTATAATGACTCCCATAAAATTTTAAGTCATAACATAATCAACGTTAGTCATATAGTGATTTATTTCTGAAACAATTTATTTTTCGGAATTGGTATAAAACAAACCTAACCTAACCTACTGCATTCTATAAGATGGCATTTAAAAAAGTCCTGAAAAAAATACCGTTTCAGAAATAAATCACTGTATGACTAACGTTGTGTTCCGGACAATAGCGTTATCGAGTGCACACGCACCGAGTAGCGACTTGCGCGTCGTAAACTTAAGAAAACATTGCGATATAGTTTAATAGTTTCGTGCAATGTAAACATTTAAGTATAGCTGTTAATTGTAAATAAACATACTCACGTCTAGCATATCATTCCATAGCGGATCGGATAGGTTCTTATTAGATTCCAATAAGATCACGTAAAATGTAAACAAACAGAACCTATTCGATCCGCCGCGCATGCGCGTTATCTACGACTGATCACTCCCGCGATGCTAAGGCGAGTATTTATACCCCTGAGGTGGGGGGCGAGGTAATATACTAGCGTCGCGGGGGAAAATCGGTCGTAGATCGACGACACACGCCATGCCGTACGTAGGAATGATAAATTAATATGTAAATAAATATAAGGATTAGCATAAGGTTAGCGTAATTAATAAAACTCAATGTTAGTTCTATATTTAATAAAATAAAGACCGCGCGGGGGTGAGGTAGCTCGGCGAAGTGGAGGGGATACGGCCGGCAATAAAATGAGGCCGGCCGCCCGCCACGACACACTCTTCCGTACGCCGCCAAACGATAAACATCGCCGAACTACAACACCTCCCGCTACCTGGCATTCTACAAAGTATTGTTTTTCTTCACTCCATCATTAACTTCAACCAGTCATAGGTGCATCCCGCACACGTTGATTATGACTAATGATACATTATGACTTAAAATTTTATGGGAGAAAAGAGGCACCGAATTGTTTCAGTTCATCAATAATGTGTGTGGAGTTCCCAATATGCAATAAACCCGAAACTACAGCCTTAAACTGTAACGTGATTACCTGGTGTCTGGCATTAATTAGTTATTTATTTTATTACTTGCGCTTTTTTTCACGCTAAATAAGTTTTAAGAAATAGGCTTTTGAAATATCTAAAAACTTAAGATATTGAAATCAATTGATTGAACAATTTAATTTGAAATCTATTAGTAGCATCAAAATTTTATTTCAATTGTTTCAGAACGACGATAAAGATAAAAAATAACCAAAATTGTACTTACTTATTTATTTATTTATTCATTGTTACGTCATGTTTACATATTATAAGATGTTACATTTAAATTTCAAGTCAATCCATGACACCCTGACAGGGCACACAATAATTTTAACGTTAGAAACTCGTGCACAAAGAATTATTTTAACAAAACATTATATTATTACATTAATCGTCATTATGTTACATTTATATTTCAATTTAAGTCCTAAAATATCACATAAAATTTGATTAAAATAAAAAAATATTAATTAAATTTCCGTACATTACATCATTGCTTAGGTTATTATTATTATAGTTATTTAACATTATTATTTCATAATAGTCTCGTCCGTTAAAAAATCATTCACCGAGTTAGTAAACATTTCTCTATTAGCAAGGCCTTTTAGGACTTTTTAAATTATTGCCATGTTCGCGAATTTTACGTCAATAATGTGACATTTACGAAGAAAATAGCAAAGTTATTTACTTTTTGCTCATTATTATCGTACTCTATAGGCAATGCTTCATCATTTTCAGGATATCCAGACCCTTAAAGAAGACGAATCAGCCAATACACTCACAGCCCACAGAGTAGCAAAATATCTGTCCACCCAGTGTTTAAAAGCAAACATAATCGGTCCGAAATGCGCTGCGCTGTCCAAACTAATGTTCAGAATATCAAAGAACTTGAGGCACTGGATTCAAGATAATTTTGAGTACGATTTGGAACTGAAAGGAGAGAAGATTATTAGAGAAGAAAAGGAAATGATAGTGGGAGATGCCGCTTGCGATTTGTTACGGAATGGGTTGGAGATTTTGTCTGAAGTTATTTTTGCTGCTAAAAGGGTAAGTCAAAAAGATGAAGACAGTTTTGTATATAAACAAGTTCAGCTATGTATTTGCTAATCATGCCGCTAAGCAGAATTACGTGGAGAATGACCTAAAAGGCTTTATTTCAGATTTATATATTTTTGACATGGAGAAACGATACACCTCCAGTTTGTTTATTTGGCCGGTTGATCTCAGGTTGTCTAGGTCGCAAAATGACTACATAGGTTGATTGACCACATCGCATATTGACTAGATCGCAAATTGCCCAGATCAAATCGCATAATGACTAGGTCATTAAAAAATGCTGCCATTATTTTGAATCATTCAATAATATTTTAATACAAAAATAGGTAGGTTAGGTTAGTTAGATAACTTCAGTTGCCCGAAGGGTAAAATAGCCACAAAGAGGAACTCCGCCCTCCGTCGAAAAGCATTTGGACAAACTATAGTTTGACCACGGGTACGGAAGAACAAAAATAAGTTATTTTGGCATTTTGCGACCTAGTCATTGTGCGATGTGGTCAATCAACCTATGTAGTCATTCTGCGACCTGGACAACCTGAGATCAACCCGTTCCTAAGCGGGCCCAGTGAGGATTGGGAACTTCACACGCTGTTGAATTTCTTCGCATATGAATACAGTTTTCTTAACGATGTTTTCGACCACAGTAAAGCTCATGGTAAATTACAAATTTTAATTTCGTACATATAGTTCGAAAAACTCGAACCCACGACCTTCTGCTTGAGAGGCCGTAGGTCAAACCACGCTACCACGGCTTACAGTAAAATTACATAAAGTTTACCACTGACAGATGTTTTGCCTTCATTTCATATTCAACTTTAACGACCTACAAATAAAGCCAATTTTAGAATACTGTTACCCACGTTTGCAGATTTTGTAATAGCTACTTTATTTATCTTTGGGAAAACACTTGGTACTGAGTTTCAGCCCGAGCGGAGCTCGGTTGCCCAGGTACTCTATTATTATTTGGAACAACCATAAATAACCCAGTAAATACTAACTTATTTTTTCGTAATAGGGATGACGACTGGGTTAAAAATTTGTCATTCTAATTAGTCCGTCAGTTAGATTATGGGAAAATATGGGACACGTATTTTTTGGTTTATCAAATTATTAAAAAACGACAAAGATATAGATCATCAAACTTCCGGAGTGGGGGCTTGTGACGTCACCCTTAGGTAAAAATTGTACCATATAGTGACGTCACTCGAAACTTCTAAGCACTGTATCCTCCTCATTTTTTGTTTGTAAAACAAAAGAAAAAATACGTGTACAATATTTTTTAATAATCTAACTGACGGACCAAACAGTTTTTTTTAGTCGTCTAGCCTATTCCTTTGCAGATAACACTGGACTATAAGTTCCTGGACTCAATCTTCGAACTGCAGCACCTAGTGCACTGCATTCTGGGCTGTAACACGAAGCGCGTAAGGTGCACAGTCAGCTGGCCGGCTTTCTTCAAACTGTACAGCGGGTCGCTGACAGTATTGAACAGCTTACTCGTAGCAAGGGCTGAGATTTTAGAAGACAGGTAATTTATTTAATTTGAAAAGGCCGTGCCAGGATAAGCTAAGTGATTCTGCCCCCCTCGATTTTGGGCTTGTAATTTTTATGGGCGGTGTGGCTCTACATGAGCTCCCTAAACTTTATAGTTTTTGTTTTAAAAAAAAAGAAATATGATTTTTCTTTGATATTTTTTTTGGGTACGTATTACAATACCGAAGTACGAAAGACTGAATGTATTAAAACATCGAATGGGTCAAAAGACCGACACGATTTTTTTCTGAAACCGTAAACTTTTCAGAATTAATTAAAACGGCATCATACAGAACCCATTAGGTTAGGTTAGGTTTGTTTTATAACAATCTTAAAAAGTTAACGGTTTCAGAAAAAAATCGTGTCGGTCTTTTGACCCATTCGATGTTTTAATACATTCGGTCTTTCGTACTTCGGTATTGTAATACATACCCTTTTTTTTCTAGCCAACCGATTTTAGTGTGCTTCACATATATTATACACTTACTAAAGATGATTATATGACATAAATTATATTTTCATTATGTCATAGAAAAAAAGTTAAAAAAAGCTGACTAAACTTTCAGATATTCTTTGATTTACTTCCAAGTTAGAGACCGCTCCATTTTTTTCACCAATAATACACCCACCAACGACCTATAATATGTATTTTTTCGAAATTATAGCAGTGGGAGAACATGGAGATATCTTTACATAAAATACTTTACATACATTTCCTAGAACCGCTATAATATAAAAAGGAATGATTGCTCAAATTTTGCACATTAATTACTAATGTAGAGCCACACCGTCCATAATAATTACAAGCCCAAACTCGAGGGGGGCAGAATCACTTAGCTTATCCTGGCACGGCCTTTATTCCCCCTTTGCTAGTGTGAATGAGCATTTACTAGGCAAGCGTGCTCTATCGTAGGCCTCATCTTCGCTTTCCATCAGGCGTGATTGTGGTCAAACGCAAGCATATATAGTATAAAAACAAATACTCATAGTGTAAATAAACGGATAAAACGAGCCTTGTCTTAAAACGAGTTTAACTCGACATGTTTGCGAGAGAAAAGTTTTTCATTCCGCGAAAGTGCGTGAAGCCATTGAGATTGGTCGTCATTCAAATTTCAACCGGGATAGTGGTTGGTCGGTACCCCCGAGTCGGAAAACAGTGTTGAATCCTTTACAAAGTGATGTTGTTAGTGTGGTGTGCTACCCTACATTTGACAATAACAATAAAAGTGACGATGAAAACGGGGGTAGTTGTGTGTCGCTGTCAGTTGCGTCGAGTAGCCGCGCGACCAAGGCGGTAGCGCGCAGTGCGCGTTTGGCAGCCGCCGTGACGTGTGACTCCGGGAAAAAAGGGCTACGGATTAGCCGGAAACATGTCGAGTTAAACTCGTTTTAAGACGTGAATGATCCGTTTATTTTCACTATGAGTGTGTCTTACCGGTGGTTTCATGTGTAAAACCATATAAGTAGACTGGATTAGCAATCGCCATAGTACAGACCGACCGCGGAAAATAGTTCGATTTTTAAATCTAGATGGCGCTAACATTATAGCCGAAACCCAATTATTGAAAGTAAAACAATAAGACTACAGATGTTTCATATTACTGCAAATGTATTATTTTCAAAAATATTGCATAGTCTTACCCCCCCCCCCCCCTTTTCACCATCCATTGATCAAGTTTATTTGACGGAGAAATGTGATGCCGTCTCTGTTTGTTTTGTTCGAATAGACGGAGACGGCATCACATTTATCCGTCAGTTAAAATTAATCAATGGGTGGTGAAACTGGGGCTTATTGTTTTGCTTTCAAAGCCTCGGGCTATAATGTCAAAACCATCTAGATTTAATGATCGAACTATTTTTCCGCGGTGTCTGTACTATGGCGATTGCTAATCCAGTCTATATCATCTTTGGTAAAACATATACTTTCCAGATGGCCGTGCTACTTGCAGTGTTACCGCGCGCTAGTGTTCTGTCTGTGCGAGCGAGCATCGTCGCAGGCGCAGCTAGACAAACAGGTCGAAGACAAGATGGCGGAGGCCGCGCATTCCATTGAGAAGTGAGTATCAAAATCAAATTTATTTCTGTAGTAGACCGTTCTTTTAACCTTTTGAACGCCAGCATCGGCTATAGACGCCAGTACGGTAATACAAAATTAAATTTACCCGCATCCGCATAAGAATCTATTTTGCTCCTAACAAAAACGATGCGTGGTGTTCAAAAGGTTAAATGTCTTTTTTAGGATTCCGTGCCCAAAGGGTAAAACGGGACCCTATTCCGAAACTGTGGTAGATTCTTCGACATTCATAATCATAAGTGCTTTGAGCATGAGATATTTTGACTTTGAGCATATTACGTATCCCCCCCCCTCGTCTTCGATAGATGGGATGGGACTGAGCTCATCGAACGGTGACATCAAATTGTGGAACCAAACTATTACCATATATGGTTATAAATCTATGAACGTACTTGAAAAAGGTTTCATTATCTTAAATGACTTGCAACATTTTATCATTCGCTTGTTTGTTTTAAAATTCTTCCTAGGTATAGTGTATGGTTTTGTGTTATAGAAATACAGTTAACTAGCTATAGCCCGCGACTTCGTACGCGCAATCGACTCATGAATGGACCGAATGTGCCTAAGAGCGCACTCAGACAGAGAGCGGTCTTAAGTTCGGAGTTCGGCGTGCAGAGTTCTGTGTTTTGACCGCTCGAGAGTTCCAGTCGCCTGCTATGTGCGTTATCGTAAGAGACTCAGTACATTCGAAAGAACGCAGAACTCTGAGACCGGCCTTACACAGTCCGAATCCCAATCTGAATTCAGATTATTAATTCAGAACGCACGGTATTGCATACAATTTAAACCCATATGTTTTAATGCAAAAACCCGCCCTCTCTACGTTAATGGACTTATTGGTTTTTAACCCCCGACACAAAAAGAGGGGTGTTATAAGTTTGACCGCTATGTGTTAAACGGGTGAACCGATTTGGATGCGGTTTTTTTTATTTGAAAGCAGTTTTCTTGGCGAAGAATTTTTAAATTTTTAAATTTATAGTTACCTATGTTTAGAAGTGGTTATGTGCTCAGTGTAGCTTCGAAAATGATCTATGACGGAGTTTAAAACGCGCCAGCGTCTTATGTGGTGTTGGTAATAGTTAGAGTCTTAATCATCATCATCGTCATCTCAGCCGTATGTCGTCTACTGCTGCACATAGGCCTCCCTCGTTGATATGCAATCATTACGGTTGGAAGCGGCTTGCATCACCTGCGGTTCTTAATATTGGATGGATATTCATTTATATGGAAGTCGAGGTCTGCCATTTTGCATGAAAGAAAACATATATGTATATCGCACAGACGTATCAGCCTTGCACGTGTTCCTACGGAGCAGCAAGTTAAAACGATGTAGTTCCCTGATACGGAACTCCGCGACGTAACGCTTAAACCAGTTGTAATAAATGAAACTGTAAGAAAGATGGCGCACTAGATGCTTGCACATAGTGTGCCATCTTTCTTACAGTTTCACTCAGTACAACTGGTGCGTGACACGTACACGCATATCTGGTCTGCGCCGGCTTTAAATCGATCAATTTATTAATATGTCTAATGAATGTTTCAGATTAACGAACTCAATCTGCAAGAAGAAGACGCATATATCCCGCTTAGCCGCTTACACAGTCGCCGACATCAGTTCGTGGATAGAACGGACAGCGCCCTCCAAAATGGTGCGGCAACATCTGGAAAACTCTGTAGTACTTCTAATACAGGCCTCTGATTCGACACACGCTATGCCTTTTTTGAGGCGCGCCCTCGCCGGGTCCCCAGGCCAAATCACCATGACTAACTTGTATTCTATGTATAAGAGGTATCATAAATATGTTGGTAATGCTTAAGATGTAAATAATATAACAAGTTTAGTATGAAGCATCCTTTTGTATTTTTTATTTTTCAACTTAATTTTTTATTACTTTTACGGTCATCCCGTGAAATCCATATATTTCATACTACATTCAAACTGAAACATGGATGCACAGAAAAAAGACCAGCACTGGGAATCGAACCCAGGTCCTTAGCATTTCGTGCAGCGTGCTATTCCCACCACTCCTGACCAGTGGTGGTGTAGGGGAATAGCACGCGGCACGGAATGCTGAGGATCTGGGTTCAATTCCCAGCGCAGGTCTTTTTTCTGGGGTTTTTTCTGTGCATCCATGTTTCAGTTTGTATTTAGTATGAAACATATGTAAAAATATATAGTGTAAAAGGATAATGCCCACAAATCAACGATAGCGTGGTAAAGGGAGAGAGGTAAAATTGTAACTGTTCTGGAAAAAAATAGAAAATAAAATCATGTCATCTAGTTAAGGGGTCCATATCGGCTCGCTCCATACAATGCGGTCGCGAGCGCGAAACGGCCTCTGAACCCCTGTTGTCTCTCTATCTCTTTCTCTTTCTACCCTTCATCTACACCGTTTGACAGAAAGAAATCGGTTCCGAATGCGTTAAGCAATATAGCCTCTGACATTTAAGTATGCCCGGCTTTTAGACATGCCTTATTTTAATCGATGCTGGGTTTTTTAACATTGTCCTTTGGACACTTTAAAAGATTCAAGATACAATGCACCCCCTCCAGTCCAGTCATTTTGACGCGCAATGAAGTTTACGGCATCTAAAAAGTCACGGCGCTGCTGCTAAGGCCTCAAGTACCCAATTATTTTGATAAAACTGGGAAAACATACACTGATTGTTATACTTTTTGATATAAACTGTGTTTGCGTGAACGTTCAGTCACCATCTTGCATAAAGATACCACCTACCTAATATTCACCTACCTAACCTACCTAATATTACCTACCTACCTACCTACCTAATATTTTAAATCACATTGCAATAATGATTATACCTTAAAAGGTATTAACCATTTCAAAGATACCTAAGATTATTTTGAAAAAATGATCTTATAAGAATTCCATTTTGTCACTCAGATATACGAAACCCTAAAAAACAGTTTGTAATATTGAAACATTAAATAATTACCTACCATATCATAGTTGAAGTTATATTTAGTTCTAGTTTTCTAATTATATTTTGATTTTATTGTCCCTACCATATTTGTATTGAATCAGTGCCGCTTCTTGTAATTTTTTACTGAAAGATCATAAAAAATATGTATACTAGTTCAATATATACCTAACATAGAATATGTACATATTTAGACTTATTTGTAACTTGCTTCAAAATCCTGATAAATAAAATTTGTTGCACAACACAGTGTAAGTAACTCTTGTTTTATTTGTCCTAAATCTTGTGAATTTTGTTTGTTACAACTTACAACTGACAATCATTATTTTAAGCAATTGCTTTGGAAAATGGAAATTTGCCATTAATAAAACTCTTTTTGTGTACAAGTGGTTTACAACTAGTAAATTGCAGAATAAGTCCATATACCCAATTATTCTCTAAAACCCAAATAAAATAAAACGTAGTCATTATTGAAAAGGCGCGAAAGTTTTAAATCGAAAAATGGCGACTTCAGAGTTATTTCCGTCTGTCCATATAAGGGCATTTGTTGAATACTGGAACGTGATTGGCTAAAATGTAAACGTAATCAGTGACTCACTTGTCGAGTAGCACGAAATTTAGTTCTATCATTCACATTGAAAGTGCGACGTTTATTCTTATCTCATCCTGTTGATTTGACTCGTATTTATCGAGATATATTTATATTCATGTATTTATTATCGCGACAGCATCAACGTTGTTAGTTGAGTTTCGAAGTTGGCACCTTAAAGTCCGCGAGTAGTTCCACTACAAACTATTTAAAAAGCCTATTAAAATTTCGAATAACTAAACAATTATTTAAAATAAGTACAGGCTGCATTATATATTATTTTATTGGCAGTTACTTATTTTTATCTAATTGGAAAGTGTGTTGACTATACTGACCATTTTGACACATGCGCCCATTGGTTCATTGGCTGTCGCAAAATAACGGATAGCCAACTGCACGGATCAGTGTCGTTCCGGTCGCTCGCTGTTGTCGTGGTGTTGGTGAAGTTAGTGGTGAAATTTTTACGTGAATAACATCAAAAAATGGTAAGTGAAGATAATAATTACAGTGTTTTACGGCCGTGTTGTGTTAATAAATCGCGGGTGCGTCAAATAACTTATCACGATACCGAAATTACTACGGAATTTATTCTTGTGTGACCGGTGCCGCCATATTTCGCACGAACCACCACAGAGTTCGCACGCCTTTTCTTGAAAATAAATGTCACCGTTCAGTGATTTTTATGCCACGTGTTGTGTTTTTAGCCTTAATTAATTGGATGAAATCTGCAGCTGGGCCTGGTGAAGTGGATGTCGGATGTTGGGTTCGGAATAGCGGTGTTGGATTTCACGTATGTTGGAAAGGTTACGAGTCTGCAACGCCTTTTTTGAAGAGCTGTGGAATTTTGGGCGTTTTTAGAGGGGTGAATCATTGGGGGATATCGCATTTGGTGTGTTATCAAGGTTATTTTGCGTTGCCGGTGGCGTGCCGAGGGCATCGAACTGAGTAGGGTTTGCATCGGCGCGCAATCGCATTCGGTTTTACCATATATGGTATAGCGGTTGGCGGCGACTGTCACATACATTTCACGTCTATTTCGGGTGAATAGACCGCTCAGGTCGGGCAGCGGTGGAAACTAGCCCGAGGGTATTGCTCTCGACAGTGTCAAGGTCACTACTGACTAATTCAAGTTTCATATCGTAGTACCATTTAAAACAATATCTTATCTGATTATTACACACTTAATACTCGCACTCCTTACCGATTTAGGGTTGTCAAAACTTTACAAACACAAAATGTAGTGCTGTCATTATTCTGGATTTAATTCGTAATAAACGTTCAATTAGGTGAAATCGAACTATGACTAACAGGTAGAATCTTATCAGAAGCACCTGAGTCATGTACTCGCGGTACGTTTATAGGCTGTGGTTGACCAGCCAATGCTATATTTCCTTATTTGTACTGCATTGAGCTTGTGTATCGACATTGGTCTGATTCATGTGTATAAATAACCATGTATGCTTAAAATGAACATGTAAAGGTTTTATCTACCTTCATTTTAATGGGCAGAAACATTATTTTTCTAACTGCATAATTAACAACCTTGTCAGTTTCACTGCCTTCAAGTCTTTCTCTGTAACCAATAACTAACATAGTTAGCTTTTATCTTGATGTTTTACTGATGCTGCAGGCTGAGACATTAATTGACACTTAAAATGTTCATGTCTACTGACATGAGCCTAGTAAAGAGTTTAAACTTGTTAGATTGTAGAGGGTATGCTCAGGAACTGGGTACCTACTAAACCAATTCCAAAATTATCACGAGTGGAAATCGACTTTCACTGAAACTGTGTCTTCTTTTTAGCCTGAGAAAGCAAAGTTCTAACAGGATGTAGACATGGCTGTAGGCAACAGGTCTTAATAGTAACTAGTGAACCCAATGTTATGTTAGGTTTTAACTGTAGACAAGGAATTAGGACAAATTTATCTAAAATCACAAATGGTACAGGTTGATTCACAAGAGTTGCCACAAATGGATTGAATGAGTGGATGAAAGTATGTATATGTTACCTATTTGAATACACTTCACACAAATATGAAAATGTCATGCTTCAGTCATTTCCCTACAAAAAAGTCAAAGTGACATAACATTTGTTCAATCCATTTGTGCCAGCTCTAGTGAATCAACCTGTAGATAACACTTCCATGAGGGTGAATCCTACCGAGAAGCAAGTTGCTTACCATCAGGCGAGATAGAGGTCAATAAATTTATTTCTTACCCAGTTCTAAACAAACCGATTCCGCTGATTCCGGTCCAACACATTTGAAGCAGTGATTATGAAGGGTTTGACTGAAAACCAGCACTGTAGCTGCCTAATGATACCTTCTGCAGCTTAATGTATTCACTGCCACCTGACTTCAACAGGTGCCACTGATGCACATGAGCGTTCAAAATGTATGAATAATCATGACAGCGGCACTGGGCGAAGTCCCGATAACGCATATATGCGTCAGTGGCTGTGAATTTGTTAATGCCGAGTCAATTTCCTTTTCTGCATCATTAGGGTGAATCAACTTTTTAGTAGCATTCATTGCTATGGTTAAAAAAATGTTGTCCCTTGGTTCAGCGATTTAAGCATGAAGAGATAACAGACAGGCACACTTTTGCATTTATAATATTAGTATCAGGTTGTGCCATACATTTCAAGTCTACAAATACTTGATCATTAACTGCACTTTAGCTTGAAATGGCTGCATGCCCATTTGCCACCTATAAAAAACAAGTGCATCTGTGGCACCTTAAGTCTTTGGCCTACCTACACACTGAAGACTACAGCAAATGTGTTAAATGTTGGTTTAGCACCCAATGTGTAGCATGTATCTCCTTGGTTACTTTAAATTCATTTAAGCTCCAAACGCACAGACAGCAGAGGCATTGGCGGTGTGGTGTAGGTGACTGTTTTAATATTCTAACTTGTATGAATGGTTGTGCGGTACCATACCGCTAACTCAATCATACAAGTTAGAATATTACAACCGTCACCGCCACCCCTCCGCTGTCTGTGCATTTGGAGCTTTATCTATGTATATTATAAATAGTTTCACTCATGTAGGAAAAATCCACACACCACACTCATTTTATAAATCCATAACAACACCATTAAAACTTGTGAATTCATGAATTAATCATTAGAAAGAGGCACAGTTAGTAATTAAAAGATTAGCATTTCGAGCTGCTTTAAGAGTTTAACAACACATCTGTTGATGGCATAGGATGGTGATTTATTCGTAAAAGTGCTTATTTTTACAAGATTTTATAACTTGCAATGTTTGTTTATTAAGGTCAAGATATTGTAAGACGAATTTCACCTATTTCTGTGGATCAGATAGACTTTAAATTGGTATGGATAGGATAGTTATGTAATTTGGATGACAATACAAGTTCAGACATGGAAAAAATCTTGTCTTGTATTTAATAAAATGTATGCAAAAACTTGTTTATTTGTTTGTTTGCTTCAAATCTTGCAAGTGAATGTAACAAGTACACAATTTTAATTTCAATCTTCTGAATAAATGTAACTATCAAACTCTGAAAGTTTTAAATTCCCTGTTTTTGTATTTATGTTCATAGTTTTTCCGTTAAGAACTATTTAACTTAAGATATTGACTTGCTATTGCAGCCACCACTGCCTCAATATGGAAAGCCACCCCTATACTCTTGTATTGCTCCACTTTTAGTGAAATGTGAAGTGAATGAATGTAGTTTTTAGTTGTTATAAATTGGATTCTACTTTTTTGAACATTATGATACAGGTATTAATAAGGCATATCTACACTACTTTAACTCTCTTATGTCATTGTGTCAAGATCACTTTGACATTGTACTTTGTGACACCTATATGTGTTGTTGGCGTTGAAAGGGTTAATTAGGGTATTTTGAGGTCCCAAGATCCATGTATGGAGCAGTTGGACCTTCCAATTTGAAAAAAAACACTGTTCTAATCAAGACAAAGAACAGGGTTAGTTGTTAGACCTAAAATATAGTCTACTTGAATTGCTACAACCATCATACTCATTAATCCTCCCACTAAGAAGCAGTGTTTGCACTGTTGTGTTTATGCATATAGGTTTAAGTCTTGTTCCATCTTAAGCCCTCTCTATACTTCAGTTTTTTCAACAATAGAAATGACTAAACAATCTTAACTTGTCTTGTTTTTGAAAAATGCTGCTAAATATATGAGAAACTTGGCGTACAGATGGATAATATTTCTACTTTAAACAAGAATTGAGGGTTATGTGATGTCTAAGAACGTTAACATACCTTGGCTTTCAAGATGATTTGTTAATTTCGTAACCAATACCTGAGCGAACATTGTTCTTTAAAAATGTTACTGTAAACTTTTTCATGAATTTCTAACATGGGAACATTCACAATCCCCATACCTGTTATGAGCTTATCAGCGTTGTTTACCTGCCATCTGGTGACCCACTTGCTCGTATACCTTGTCCCACTAAAACAAAATTGCATGAAAAATGCCATTTCACATATAAATGCAATCATAGTAAGGAATTAGATAAGGGAATTCCCTTATCATGTACTTGTTATCAATATCAAGTACCTACATTCTTTCTCCGAATGGGATCTACTTATCAGCTTGTCAATTAAAACGGTGGATTACCTATTTGCAGGTAATGAATAGCAGTCAATAATCTTGTGTTACATAGTGTAAAAGCCGTGGTGGCCTAGCGGTTTGACCAATGGCCTCTCAAAAAGAAGGTTATGGGTTCAAATTCTGGCTCGCACCTGTGAGTTTATTTTATTGTCAATAATTCCGGGTCGACAAATACAGGTAGTAGTATAACCGCATCGGGTTGTTGAAATTAAAAAAATACCCCCTTCAATTTTAACGATGGTGCTTCGCACAGGGACTAAAAAAAATTAGTACTTGAATATGTTTTCTGCGGCTTACAAAACTTAACATTTCTCGTTAAAGACAGTCGCGTGCAAATACCGGCCCCGCAATAACTAAGGTCGCCGCTGAAAGGGAGGATCATTAGCTCAAGGTTTAGGCTACAACAGAATCACATACATGTTGTGCAAGCTAAAATATCGATTTTTACACAATTTCGTTCCTCCACTCCAAATTATACCAGTCCACCAAAGTTAGTTAATCGCAGTGCCCCCGCCAAGTCGAGAATCTTCATCAGCGTGGTGGTTTTGGTGACCTATTCTTTAATATCATACCTCTTCCATTATTGATGATCTTGTGCCAGATCGGATTCTAAGTCCCGACCGTTGTCAGAGTCAGAGTTATATGAGGATATAATCGTGGAATGAAAAGGTGACAACACTTTTCGATCTTAATCTTAACACATTGACATAATGAGTCGAAAAGTGACGAACTTCTTCATTCTGCGACTATACTATTATTGAATTATTGAACCGAACCTCACGGAAACTAAGTGTTGGAAATCCTCCCGCTAGGTGGATTGTATATTCGTAGATTTTGGTAATGCAGAAGATACGGCGGTTGTAACGATTCACGCCCTTACTCGTCCATATCAGTCAGCACAGTTCAACTCTAACGGCCTTCATACTCCATACCCTTGCCCTCCAATCATGTCCCGTCATTGTCCACGACACCTGAGTCACTAGGCTCGTGACGCATGGTTGGCGGTGAGGTCATTCACCCCCCATCATCGCTAAACGTGACTTAATGATTTAATGAGATGAAAAGACAGGAGTGCTATGGTACTTACGGTTACGGAACTAATGATAGGTGTTTGGGTGAATCATATGCGAGACGTCTGGACGTTTCTTACCGTTTTGGTGATCACGAACTAGGTACCTACCTGCTTTGTTTTTAGTTGTGCAGCTTGAATTCGAACGGAGTAAGATTGATGTCAGTAGTCACAGAGTACGTTCAGTCTAGTTAGTTTCGTTACTCAAGTCTGTTGATGTTTCTTACATAAGACAATCTGGAATTCACTAAGTTGCATAATTAGTTCAATCCAATGTGTCAATCTCGTTGCACTTAAGTATCTTTGTTGCTGTGCAAGCGAATACGAAATATCTTATATGTGGCAGAAACAGAAGCTAGTTGTACTTAATATAACTTTTAGTCTTTAGTGTCCCAAGTAGTGCCAACGTAAGCCTTATGTTCAGCCACCATGTCTTTCTCTTAATACTTGGTCTCTTCATTAGTCCTACTAATGTTATAAATGCGAAAGTCTGTAAACTCTTGCACGCTAAATCAACTGTACATTGAAATTTGATATGAAGGTAACCGCAGCTCGAGAATCTAATATTATAAAGCTGAAGAGTTTGTTTGGTTGAACGCGCTAATCCCAGGAACTAAAGTACTGGTTCGAATTGAGAAAATATTTTTGTGTTGAATAGTCTGTTTATCAAGGAAGGCTATATAACGTCACGCTACGACACAGTAACCACAAACGCGGGTGAAACCGCGGGCAAAGCTAGTAACACAAACTGATTTTAACACGCTTTTTTTATTCCGATATCCTAAGTCAAAAAGTCACAGGGATTGATACGGTACATAAATAAGTACACAATACACATTAAGTACGGATGTTCTTCATACATATAAATGAAAACGACGATTTACTTTTCGGAAATTTAGTAAAATTCTAGAAATTCGGTGCAACTCCCAAAGTGATTCGCGAGCGATGCCACGCGTAAAGGTTAGTTAGTGATGAAATTTGCACCGTAGAACTAGTCTGCAATAGAATCGTGACAGTTTGAAATTGAAGACACGTAAAGTGCGATATTTATTACGATATTTCAAAGTATCTCCTGACATAACAGCACAATATCGGCATTGGACCCACGCCAGCATCGTTTTACACTTGCGACATCCCTCATTCATTTATGTTATTTATTTATAACTCGCGTTTTCATTGTACTTTCTATCCCAATATACATTTTGGCACGGCCCTAATCAGTTTATTGAACGTGGTTAAGTTAATGACGCGACGTGTATTTTTAAACTGGAACACCCCCAAGGAACAATCCTGATGCTTTGTCCA
This sequence comes from Archips xylosteana, assembly GCA_947563465.1. Taxonomy (NCBI): domain Eukaryota; kingdom Metazoa; phylum Arthropoda; class Insecta; order Lepidoptera; family Tortricidae; genus Archips; species Archips xylosteana. Next base: position 9,114,153 of record OX387369.1, read on the forward strand.
GCCGGTTGAAGTTAAAGACCTCTTGATGATCCCTCAATACCTAAAAGTCTTGAGAATTCCCTAGCTATAGATGTAGAACTGAATGCAAAAAAAATCTACTTAGAAAATTTTAGGTGACAAGGGTCAGTAGACAAAATTACAGTTTCCTCAAATAAAGGACTTCACTCAGCATATCATAGCACGTGGTGCAACGACGCTTATATTCAGTTGGTCCACAAATAAACTATGTGCTTGCATTAATTTATTTATTTTATATTTAATTTTCAATTAAGAGTAAAAGGCTCTGCAACTCACATCAAATTTGACTTACATGTGGGCGAATTGGTTGTGTAGCAGTTTTGGGAAGAACGCGATATTATTCTGTCCATCGGAAATAGAAATGAGTAATGAACATGATGTCCAATTAATCATCTGGAAGTCCATTTACAATATACATCGTCATTGGTATTTATGGCTAATGTTTCCACGAACTTGCTCAAAATTAGATTAATGTTCAAGACATTGAAATTTGCTGTCGAATTTGGTCACTGTCGTGGAAGATCTGATCTATAATTACTGACTGTCACACTCTGCCAATCAATCCGCAGTCGATACCTTGACTTCCAAGGCCGATCATAGAGACATCGTAAATATCATACCACTCAATATTCAACTAAGCAGAAGCTTGGATTCTTTGCCGCATCTACGTGTTCATTGAACACAAAACTAGGTTTTTATTTTAATATTGGCAAAGCAGATGTTTCGAGCAAAATATTAGCTAGGTCGACATTCCATCTCGAAATTAAATTGAGAAACTCGTTATTTTACAGTTACGTAAAACGTAACGTAACGTCGGATTAAATCGGCGCTTGCATCTAAAACGTCTGTTATCAAGGTCCTTTCTCTCTTACGAATTATTTCAGAACCGCGTAGGAGGCATTTCAGCGTCACTGGCTCACTGTCGTAAATCATCCGCCTTGGCAATGGAACATAAGTACGAAAATTACCAACAACATTTATTACAAGAGATTTACATGTCCCAGGCTTAAGAAGACGTTTATTGGCTAAAAACTGAGTACAATTAGTAAAAACGTTCGTTTTAAACCTGTTTGAAGTGAGAGATTTTCGAGGTCGCCCGAGTTACTAATTCGTGAGTCAACGAAATTGTCGACACGTCACGGATCGCATTGGATGTGCATGGAATAATAAGCAGATACGCACATTTAAAAGCCTTTGCAAGCGTGTCTGCTTCCGATTTGGAAATGGACAGCGGAAATGCGTCAGTCAGTCAAGTCAAGATAAGTGGCTAACAATCGCATCGGGTCCATATTGGGTTCGCTAAATTTCATCACCCGAAATTCATTTTCCTAACGATTTGTACTCCTAATGATCACTGTTCCTAAAATTTTGTTTCCTAAAGTTTTCGTTCCTACAATTTATTTTACTATTAACGTAGTCTATAACACTCAGTTTTCCGAAAATTGATTTTCCTAATGATTTGTACTCCTAATTATCACTGTTCCTAAAATTTTGTTTCCTAAAGTTTTCGTTCCTACAATTTATTTTACTATTAACTTAGTCCATAACACTCAGTTTTCCGAAAATTTTAAGTAATAACTTCACTGTTGAAATTTATCAAACAAATTAGATTATCAGGGTGGTCATAAAAAAAATAACTAACACCAAAGGCTAATGCGGGAGCTGCGCTGCGCTGGGCTCCCGCATTAGCCTTTGAACCTAACCATACCAAGTCGCTTCCACTCTGCAAGGTCTTGCTCGCTCGCTTCGCTCGCTCGCTGGCTTCAATCGCTATCATTGGAGTCAGCGAGCGAGCAAGCAAGACCTATCAGGGCGGAAGCAACTCGGTTTATTGCAACGGACATTATGAAGTTTAATGTATAATAATGTTCAATTTTATGAATAAAAACAAATCTACATAAAAAAGATATGATGATGAATAATAGTGTAAAAGATGGTTATGTTGAGAAAATATAGGAAAACAAATAGTAGTATGATAGATGTTTATTGCAACGGACATTATGAAGTTGAATGATTAGGAATTCAGAACGTTAGGAACAGAGTAGTTATGAGTAGTGATTATTATGATGTAAATTTTTAGGAACAACATTTTCGGACTTCCGATAATCGACATTGAAAAATTAGTTCAACTTTGGCGCACCCAATCGCATCACATGAGTTATACATCGATTTTGAACTTTCAATAGAATTTGTTCTCAGTGCCAAGAATCGATGGCGGTATAGCAGCTACCATTCAGCATATTTCTAATGTTGCTTAATATCAGCTATGTAAATTATAGTTTCCCAAACTTTTTTTTTCTCATAGACCACTTTCAAAATTTAGCTGGTTCCGGTGGACCCCTTGCAGCTGCATTTGTACCATATTCCCAAAACTCGACAAAAATATGAGGATTGGATCTGAATCTAAATCCCGTCGAGTCTCCCATGGACCCCTGGGGATCCACGTGGACCACTTTGGGAATTACCGTAAATAGTGAAAGGTCATCTATAATTTGCAATCTGAAAAGATAAACTGAAGAGTCCAGACAAATTCAAGGCCGCATTATGAACTCCTCGTGCTTAAAATCCCTGTATACTTCATACTCGAATACCGTCGAAAGTATTGATCGAACAATTGTTAGTCTTGTTTAATTGAACACCTGCTTTAATGAAAGTCCACAATCTTCATAACATAATCATCTTAATACGAAGTAAAAAGCCAAGGAAGACCTCCTAGGGTTAAATGATGTATTGCACACGTGTGCAAGTTCATGTCTATTAATAAAGCAACGGCCAATGTCTCTACGTGTACGGTGTACGTCTATTTCGATATACGACGTAGGAGGGTTCAGTCTCCATAAGGTTTCACATTATGTTTAATCTGATAGATTTTTTAATTAAATCCCTTTCGTCTGCACATGCTTTCGTTGATTAATTATCGCATTGCTACAAATCGAATGAATAGTACTTGTCGGATAGATCATACACAGTATTATCAATAACTTTTACATAGCTATCTCAGAAATATCGAATATTTCGTTTGCTGACTTTTTATTTGCTTTTCTGCTATCATGTCCATTGGATATCACTGGGGCCCGGAAAAGATAAAGAGCTTTACTTAGAATTACAAACTAATAAGTAATAACATGATTTTGCATTCACACTGTTTGTCTAGCTCGATTCTTTTGCTACATCTAGGAAAGAGACAATGTTCAAAGTGCAATTAATTTCTTGTTCATCTTTTCGACTCCGGCTAATATAAATCTTATTACCGGGCACAAGTTCATCTCAGACTAAGAGGGAGAGTAGTTCATGTTATTGTAATACAATTTTACTGGCTGCTTCAAATCACACATCTCATGTGGTATACGACTTCAGTCAGACTAATCATTTTTCAAGATTCAGACGTCCGTAGATTTTCGGCTAAACATATTTTTATTACGGTACCAGTATACAACTAAGGTAGGTGTCTAAAAATACATCTTGGAACTTGAGAAGCTACAAACATTTAAGCTTATGCAAACGCATGGAAAGTTTAGTGGGTTAGGCAGATGTCGGGCCGGATCGCTATCAGAGGTCAATCCGAAACGAGGGGAGATGCTCTGCGAATGGCGATTAACTGGTTTGATTCCGGCGTGCGGTGTAGTTGTGGTTATTTGTTGCTATGGGAGTAATGTATTTCATCATCATCATCCATGATGATGCTATGTGAGTAATATATTTAAATTTTAAAATTGCAACTGTCAACTATTTCTGTGCAAGTTTGGCAGTGGAAAGGGTCCTCGTGTCAAATTATAGCTGATTGTTGTTTACAGTATGTATAGATCGTTTCGAATAATTTCGATCTCGTCTTAGGAAGAAATGGTTAATGCGTGCGATTAAAAGCATGCGCTATCTTACACTTACTGTGTTTGAAGCAGATTAGCAACTATATGAAAGAGCTAATACATTCAAATTGCAATAGCCACCACGAGAACACTTCGCACAGAGCACGTTTACATAAAAAAACATTGTAATGTGCAAAGTATTAGTCATATTCAACATTAAGCCACCTGGTCACACAATGCCTTATTTTATTTGTGCAAGTTGAAACAAAAGAGAAAAACAGTGTTTATTTACATAAGCGTTTCCTTACCCGTCTCGAGATAGAGATAACCTGACATTCTTCTGGGGCGGAGGTTAATAAGGTTATTAACTCTGTTAGAAAAAAACAGATATTTCCTGTTTTTTGTTATTGGTTAATGTGGAACTTGATATTGAAAATTTGTAATGTAACTAGCTGTAGCTTTCTACAGCGGTTTCGCTCGCTTCGGAAGAATAAAAATTCGTAAAATCACTTCTTTCTGCAAAGTTTCAAGTCTCTAACTCTAGTGCTTTGGGCTATTCATTGTCAGTCACGTTACTCACTTACGGCCCGTTGTTTGATCAATAGTTAAACAAACTAATAGTCAAATTGCCTTTGAAATGCGTTAACTATCGTTATGTTTGTCATATATTTTAACTTTTACTTTGTTTAACTATTGATCAAACAACGGACCCTTATAGGTATGTGATCTTCCTGTCTAAACTCAGCACACGCTTTTTCCGTGATATCATGAACAAAATGGACCATTTTGCAATAAATATCCGTTTGTTATCCATATATGCATTTTCGTGACTTTCGCCTGGTGTCACTGTCATAGTTCGTCAGTCAATTGATCCCACATGTGCGTTTGTGGCACTTGAAGAAGTCCGACAGCCGGCAGCAAATGCGTTAATTAAGAACCGTTGGGATAGGATAGTTCTAAAATTGACAGCAGGCTAGCGGCAAACGGTAGCACATTTGAAAGGTCTACGGAGAAATCTGACGCATAGGCTACAAATACAGATGTTTCTTGAAACTACCGTGAAGCTCTACAGTTGTTGATACGAGCTCCTATTGTGGAATCCTCCGTCTTGTTTTCCTGTCATTATCTGTTTACTCGATTACTCATTCGACGACACAATTTCATGACTTTATATCGGCTATTTAGTCACTGTTACCTTTATCTCAATGTTATCATTTGAATTAAATGTACTTTGGTCTGGGTTTTTGTTCGACACCTCTTAACTGCACTTAAAAGTCTATACATCAAAATCGGTTACACGTCGTCTCGCGCGTTAACAAAAAGATTTAGGAGCTAGATCATGTATGTTCTTAGGAATGCTACGGAAACTCTTCATCTTATTTTTAGTTTTTGCTATGTCATCCATGTGTCGTTTTAAAAACCATCGTCGCTATCGTCGTTAGTCAATATCTACCCGAGGTTGTTTTTGTTTAGAGCTACCTTCTGCTGTCATTCATTGCTATTATGAACCAAAAAAAAGCTTCATGGCCCCACATTGGGGGCACCCGGACTGGGAAGGTGCTAAGCGTATCCTAACTTGTATATGTACGAAATCAACTAACGAAATGCACGTCTGCAATTCAGTACATTCTCATCAAAACACTGAGTAATCGGTAAACAAGATGCCGACCTTGATAAAACGCAAGCTAACAAGCCCTCTTCTGTATCTCGCTGCAGTCCTGGTCTAAATTTGTCAGACGCGCAGGAGGCCGGACTGATTTAACTCCACAAATAAACATGCTGAGCTTGTCGAAGAATTGTCTCTCGATACCGTTGGCCAAGAAATAAATATCTATATTTGCGGTTGGTAACTGTTGAACTTATAAATCTTATAATGTATGATACAGTTTACCTTCTGTCTGAATAATTGCTTGTTTTTAGACCGAGATATTATGCTGCAAATAATTTGTTGATTAATTTAGGAAAAGGTGGTTTATTTAGATGCATGAGTAGTCTTTGCTGGTCTGAAGTATCACATCGAGACAACTTTAACAGAGTTACTTGCCTTTTCAATATCCGACATCCATCACTATAAGGCTGCGTTTCCACCAGAGATGTGCGAGGATGGAGAGGGACGATACGGCTCGCGGAGATGGAGTACAAATGAGCACGGCGCTCAAGATGAGCGTTCGCCGCGTGTAAAGTAGTAAAGTTACACGATTACTGTCGTACATTACAAGCAAAGTTTACAAGTCAGTCGCCACCTTCACGTTTGCAACTAGTAGCCGGTTACCAAGCCACGCCCCTTTCAGACCGTTTTATCCGTTTCCCAAAACATCCGTTCCAAAATGAAAGCTTCTTTAAATGACCGTGGGTCAAAAGACCAGTTTCTGATCGCATCAGTATGTCAAAATACCCGAATACCAAAAGATCCGACTCTCATGACGCCCGTACGCCCAAAAGACCCGTTTCTCAGCACATCAGTTTGTCAAAAACCCGGTTCTCATAGCACCCGTATTTAGGAAAATGTAAAGGCCACGAGAAGAGAACCAAAGTTATCGACATAGCCCACCGCATTAGCACGCTGAAGTGGCAATGGGCAGGCCATATAACCCGAAGAACCGATAACCGTTGGGGTAGACGAGTTCTTGAGTGGAGACCACGGATCGGCAAACGTAGCGTGGGACGTCCTCAGACTCGGTGGAGCGATGATCTTCGCAAGGCGGCCGGCAAGAGCTGGATGAGAGTGGCAGAGGATCGTGCTCAGTGGCGTGCCATGGGAGAGGCCTATGTCCAGCAGTGGACGAACATAGGCTCATGATGATGAATAGAATTTCACAGCATTTTTGTAAACATTCTCCCTTTAATTTCCAGGCGTCTGGCGTGACAGTATCGGACGCGTGCAAGACCACTTACGAGGAGATAAAGAAGGACAAGAAGCACCGCTACGTCGTGTTCTACATCCGCGACGAGAAGCAGATCGACGTCGAGACCGTCGGCGAGCGCAACGCCGAGTACGACCAGTTCCTCGAACACTTGCAGCAGGGCGGCACCGGAGAGTGCAGGTAATGTTTTTCACTTCTCATTCTCGTAAATAAATAAATATCACAGGACAATTCAAACCAATTGACCTAGTCCCAAAGTAAGCTAGGCAAAGCTTGTGTTATGGGTACTAGGCAACGGATAAACATACTTATGTAGATAGATACATACTTAAATACATATTAAACACCCAACCCACATCCAACCCATTCGTATTTTTCATACAAATATCGGCCTCGACACGGGAATCGAACCCGGGACCTCAAGCTTCGTAGTCAGGTTCTCTAACCATCTGGTTGTCTGGTCGTCGTAAAGTTGTTCTTTATTTATGTCGAGAGATTGCTGCATAAAATAGCTTTTTATGCTCTTGTGTATAAACATAAAGTCCTTCTAAGACCAAGGCAATCAATCAGCCACAAACAGTAGAAATTAAATTTATGAGTTTATTGTCTTTTTTTTTAAAGTGATGTTTTTTTACGAAATTAATAAAACTAGACATATCTAGTACATTATTATAGAAATTGCAATGCAAAATAAGAGCTTGTAAATTCAATTTCAATTAATTTCCTTGTAATCAAAATGAAAAGCGGAGTGTAAAACTCGAGCATTAAATTTAATTTGCTTTATGCTCTCGTTGTACAATCTACTATTGTTTGGATAGTTTGCCTTGCCTTTCCACCAGAAATGTGCCATGCTATGTTTCAAACCGATGTTTTTTGGTCATATACTAATTACTAACTGTCGCCTGCGACTCCATCTCCAAAGAATTCATTAATCGCTATCCCGCGGGAACTATGCAATTTTCCGGGATTAAACTATCCTATGTCCTTTCCAAGGCCTCAAACTATCTCCATACCAAATTTCACTTAAATCGGCTAACAGACAGACACACTTTCGCATTTACAAAATTGGTATGGGTTTCGAATATACAGGGTTATTTTTAATTCACTGACATCCTCTTAACCCTGAATTCCTATCACTCAAACAAATGTTTTTTGTTTTACGACTTTTTAAAATGAAGCACTTTTTTTCCCATACAAATACACAGAGTATCGTAAAAATAAGAGGAAATCTCAAATTTTCAAAACGTTATTACACCAAAAATATTAAGTTATGACAAAAGCCATAAAACAAAAAACATTTGTTTAAGTGGTAGGAGTTTAGGGTTAAAAGGATGCTAGTGAATTACAAATAACCCTGTATATAGCTAGAGCCATTCACGAAGACGTGAATTTGTCAAAATTAGACATAATGCCATTGCAATAAGAACCACGGCACGCGTCATCAATTTCTAACGCTTATTGTCTAACGCTTCTGACGCTTGCCTTCGAAATCACTATTTCTTTCTGCCAAACGGTATAAGATGATGACAGAAAGAGATGGTGAAAGCGAAGGCAAGCGTCAGAAGGGTTAGACAATACGGCCTCTGATCTGTAATCCTTTCGAGGGCTCAGTGGCGTAGCTAGTTAACCAAAGGCCCTGGGGCAAAAAATAAACTAGGGCCCCAATCCGTGTTTGTTTACATGATAAGACGAGTAAGGATGAATGCACTTTAAATTCACTAGACTCGCGCGCTTGTAAATTCACTAGTAGCGTTTTATAGCCGCGTTTCTCATAGGTCCGCGTTTATAGTTTGTAATTCAGAGTCCGAGGGGCCCCCTGAACTTTTAGGCCCCGGTGCACTGCCCCGCTTGCCCTACGGTAGCTACGCCACTGCGCGGGCTGTACTGTACCTTGCCTATCACTATATTGAAGAAATAGCTCAAAAGTGACTGGTATTGTGTTCCAGATATGGCCTGTTCGATTTCGAATACACGCACCAGTGCCAAGGCACGTCGGAGGCGAGCAAGAAACAGAAGCTGTTCCTGATGTCGTGGTGCCCCGACACCGCCAAAGTTAAGAAGAAGATGTTGTACTCTAGGTAAATACTTGGCTCATTTGTATAGTAGTAACATAATTCGAAAGACAAGCTTGACAATTAAAGGGTTACCAGGGTTAGACGAAATTAAATAGTGATGTGGCCGATATCGATAATCAGTGCCGACTGGACTATATGATTTGATATAAGTCGTGTTATTTACTTCCTTTAATGATATCTTATACATTGAAATGTAAATTGTTAAATTAATTTAATCATATCACCGTAAGTAGTGAATAAATACCACAGGTAGCCAAAGCCGTAATGTTTTTTTTTTATTATCGACACAAACAGCTCTACCCTGTCTGTGGCAATATTTGAGCAAAATGAATTGTCAAAGTTGTCTCTCGAATTATGGCCACTACTATATACCTAGAGATTTTCTTGGTACAAACGACGTGTGGTTAATGTTTGACATAATAATAACGTCGATTCGGTTTGGTATCATTGTTCATCAGAGATGTGACTTATTTGAAATACTAGTACTTAAAATGCAAAATACAAAATGCAAAATACCTATTTCTATTTTGTATTTAAATACTTTTCTAGGAAAAGTATTTTGTATTTTATAGAAATACCTTTTGCAACATATTTTGTATTTGTAAAATGCAAAATATTTTTTGTTAAGTTCAGCCCACAAAATCAATAAATTTGATAAACAATTATGAGTTATTTCCCTCAATATGGCAACACTGAACTGATAAGTTTACTGTACAACATTCTAAGTGTTTACTTACTTACTAGCTTGTGCAAGCAGTTTCGCTTTCATTGTTAAACTCCTTGTCCCTTGAAAATTGCGATGAAATCGTTTTATTATATTACTGTCTACAATCTACATTATTAAAATCAGGTTTCTAGATCCAAGGGTTAAAGGATTGGCATCGATGAGTCAGCCAGTGAGATAGTCAGTTTTTTCTTTTTTTATTTGAAAATAAATAATAAATGCGGAGGACAGCGCCTGTGTTTTGAATTTTATGGACCATAGTGGTTTGGTTACAAAATTAAAATCTAACGAAATATACTTTGTTAAAAAAAACTTAGGTATTTAAACCTGAATGAACAGGCAGTTAAAATCTAAAAGTATTTTATTTGGGAAAAGTATTTTGGAAATACGTATTTTGCATTTAGTATTTAAAATACATAACTAAAAAGTATTTTGTATTTTGCATTTGAAATAGAAAAATCAAGAAGTATTTGCATTTTGTATTTAAATACATTTCATAAAGTATTTTGCACATCTCTGTTGTTCATATATTTTCAAACGTGTCACATTGATATAATGCCACTTATAAGATATCAATAAACTAAGTATCAAAGGAACGTTGCATCATTCGTGCCAGGAAAACCTCTAGGTATACTCTCATTCATAAGTTTTCAACTTTCATACATTTCATTTTAGGGTGAGTCAACTTTTTCGTGTTGTTTACTCAGTCCCCTGCTGTCCCAAGTGACACTTCATACTGTTTCATAGAAAAATGCTGAGGTTGTCCAGGAGACAAAATTTGTGTAACCTTTGGTTGCTATGGGTGACCAGAAAAAGTTCATTCACACACAATACACATTTAATTCATGCCCAAATTTGTAATTTTATTAGTGTACTAGCTGGTCCCCGCGACTTCGTCCGGTAAAGCCATCTTTAGTAGTCCGTAATAGGTCCGTTTAGTAGTTTCGGAGATTAGCGTGTACGATACATAGAAGACAGATATAGAAGATTTAAACGGCGATAACTTTTTTCATTGTTACCCGATTTTAATGAAACAAAGCTTAAATGTTGCTTCAAGTTAAGCTTTCGTCTACCTGCGAAAACCGCAAGAAAAACCGTTTAGTAGTTTTGGTGATTAGCGTGTAAGATGTAGTAAAACTATAGTAATGTTTACATGGTTAGAGTATGACATATGAGTACAAATTAACTAAAGTAAGATGCTTGAAGATTGCAACAATTTCGTATGTGTAAAATTGTGCTTCCTTTTCATCAGTTTTCTACTTATTTTTGTTTAATATATGCTTAACTATGAAAAAAAAGCAATGAATTTAAAACTAGCAATTCATAGTTTTAAATAGCGTCACCTTTTGTCCTCAAACGCTTAATAACATTACGATATCTACTAGTGTTTGATAAAACTGCTCCCAGTGAGATATAGATAATTATACAGATAAGCACCTCCTTTGTCCTCATTTGTTATTAAACTACTTAATTTAGACATTGTAATATTTTAACTTACATGAAACATATTCGGGTCACATAGATTATGAATGGAACCGAGTTTTATTCCATATACTGGATTTCAATATGTATATGAAATTACAGATCGTCCAATCCTCCTCATGTCACTTTCAAATAACACCTAATACTGATGCATCATTATATCAATGCATGATCATGTTTTTATCTAACACAAGGTATTGCCCCCTAACTCGTCTGCATCTTCCATCTCTTCCTACAATTAAAAAACTCGGATACAATTAAAACTGGCGCAGACCAAATGCGTGTGCGAGTGACGCGCCAGTTGTAATGAATTCAACTGTAGGAAAGATAGTACACCATGTGCACGCATCTAGTGCGCCATCCCTCACACAGCTCCACTCAACACAACAGGTGCGTGTGCGTGTGCCTTTAAGCTCAACCGACAACGTGGCGAGCGTTTTGTCGGTTCATTGCGCGGCCGAGACGCTTTCCGCGGTGCCGCTTAAGCGTAATCGTATATGTAACTTATTAAGATAAGTTGCGCCAAACCGGACCAAAGCAACCCAACTTTACGATACTGGGCTCACGTTCGTCACGAAGTATTTGACTTGTGTCAAAAAAACTCCTGTCGAAGCTGGCGCGGCGAAAAGACGCAAGCCACACAGAAGAGACGTGGGACGGGGGCAAGTCGCAGTTCGAGTCGTTTGTTCGCAGGCCGCGTCTCCGCCCAGTCTCTTCTGTCTGCTTAGGATCGCGACGCGACGCTTCTATCAGTGGTGTAGGTAGCGTGCCTTGGAGGGGCCCTGTATCAAAATTAGTTGGGGGGGCTTTCCCGGGAAGCACGAGATTAAGTGACATTGTGGATAACATTTCACTAATTTTTGCTTACACTCATTAGGGGTCTCTGTAGCCCGGGGGCCCAGTATCATTGGTACGGCGGTAGCTACCGCCCTTGGCTTCTATACATTTAGTATTAAAACTTATTCAAGGGGTGCCGCAACTGCGACACGCCCCCGTCCCGCGTCTCTTATGTGTGTGTGGCTTGCGCCAAAGAGGCGAGAGGCGAGTTGCGAATGCTCACAAACTTCTCGTGACTATCTTTGTGACTCGTCTCATTACTCGCACGCGAGTGTAATTGAAGTCTTAATGTGTCCATCTTGTTACAGCTCGTTTGACGCGCTGAAGAAGTCTCTAGTCGGTGTACAGAAATACATCCAAGCGACCGACCTGTCGGAGGCGTCCCAAGAAGCCGTCGAGGAGAAGTTGCGCGCCACCGACCGCCAGTAAGCATTTACCCGCTACCGCCGTGCAGCCGCGGCCGCCCAGTGCTAAAGTTAAACAGTATTTATACTCCGTGCAAGGGCGGCTCCCGCCCAAACCCGGCACGCTAGGGTTCTTTTTATATCACTTCAATCCGCTTTCTCGACGCAGGCTGTACAGAATAGTGAACTTAGATACTGTATAAACTGCAAGAGGGATTATGTAATAATTTAAGTTATACTAATTATATATATTTTTTCCTATAAAATAACTAAAGAGTAAGTTAAGCTCAAACTAAATTAAACTCAGCGAAGCAGACTTTTTTTTGTTATACAGGTTAGCGAACGCCGGTCGGCTTTTTATACTATTTAGATTGTAATATATACTAAAGGATGTGCGATTTTGTACGATCGTCTAGTTTTCGTTTGGGATTCGTCTTTGCTAAACGTTGCGCCGCTTATGCCCGGCCTTTGGTCGGCGGATGAGCATTTTGTAACCAATTTATCCAGAAATACACTCGATATAAGCGAATCGATTGTTTTATTTGCGTGTCTCACCACACTACCCGGTTTAACCGCAGCGTACTTCGTTTTTTTTAGCATCGGAAATAAGGTAAACAATCTTTATGAGTCTTTTTATCGAAAACACTTTTAAAAAAATAGTAACTATTAAGAAACCAAAAGAATGCTGCCGTGTCATGACAAAACACTGTAACTTGAGTTACAGTGTTTTGTGCTAACACCGTTAAATTAACTATTCGGACCCTAATCTATGTATGCATGCTTAGAGAAACTGATTTTCTATCAAAAACATTGAAAAACGTCATTGCAATTTAAACTGTAACTCTTAAAACGTAGGGTCTTGATTAGACTAAACACTGTATTATCTCCAGATACCGTGTTTTGCCAAAACAAACTCACATTTTCTTAGTATAGTATCAAGAGTTACAGTGTTTTGTCGCAACAATCACACGAGAAATTAGTCCAAGTCCTTGTTTGTTTTAAGTCGGGACTTCTTCAAGGTAATCATCCTTTCTAAAGACTAAGAAATATATATTAAGATGAGAATGTTGGTTTTATGAATAGTGATGTTAGCAATATAGTACTAAATTAAATTTAAAGTAGCATTTTCATATGATTATATGTCATTAAGTATCACGTTACAGTGTTTTGTTATAGCAACTCTCATATATTATTGATAAAGGACATTACGACATAACACGTTTTTGCTTGAAAATTCATGTAAAAAGTTAAAATTTTAATATTATTTTTCTTTATCCACTACTAGTAGCACATTATCCGTGATTTGTCTAAATTTTATTGCAATCAGATCAATATTCACTGTTCTGTAGCCATTTAAAGACAGCAAAAGTTTTTTGCAATTTCTGAAAAATAGGTGTTTTTTAGATACAGTGTTTTGTCATGACACGGCAGAATGTAAGTGAGCATATGACTTTTCTAATTGTAACACATTTGCTGTGATTTCTTTTTCAAGTGTTTTTCAATAAAAGGACACGTCAAGATCGCTTACCTTCTTTCTAATTCTTAAAAAACGTAGTATAATAACGTATAGGTATCACTACGAGAATTGAAGTCACGCGCACAACGTGTCCGTATAATGGCAGCGGGAATAGCTTATATGAAAAAAGAAAACTTATAATATGCATAGTATTGCATAGGTATACCTTTTCAACGCCAACGACACATATATAGGTCACAAAGTACAGTGTCAAAGTGACCTTGACACAATGACAAGATTCAAAGCAGGTTTACTTTTTGTCGAGGCGCGGCGGTGAAAGGGTTAATCATAACTCACTATACATTCACTTACTCCATTTCATTCATTCGTTACTTTTTTTTGCAATGTTTACTTTATGTAGCTGCGTGAGTAATCTTCAACTCTACTCTCGTGGCGAGACCTAAAACAGCGAGGAAACTCAATCTAGAAACAGAAACTATGCCTGGTTCGGGGCAGATCCCCCCACGTTAATTCAGTATATTCTCAGTATAAGGGTGCCTTACCACCAGAGATGTGCTGCTATGCCACGTTGCCATGGATGAGTTTGATATCCACCAATCACTTTCATTGGTCCACATAACAGCACTAGTGGGAACGGGTTCAACTAATCTATTTTTTTTTTATATGGAAATATCGCGCTCTGGATCTTTTTCGAGCTTAGTATAGTCGAAAACGTATTTGTAGTTTCAAAGCGTCCTCGCAACATAGCTGCATATCAAATCTCTGGTAGAAGGAACAGAACAGATTCCCCTGTCCCTAAGCAATGTGCGGCGTTCTTTCGACACGTCCCCATTGTAACAATGACATTAAACGCCCATAGAGAAGAGGAAGCTCCGCAATATCTGGTCATCCGATATACCGCAGTGTCTCAAATCAAAAGTCTTTGACCAGTGTGTGTTGCCAGTGATGACTTATGGCACTGAGACGTGGCCCCTAACGATGGGTCTTATAAGGAAGCTCAAAGTCACTCAGAGGGCTATGCTTGGAGTTTCTCTGCGGGAGCGCATTAGAAATGATGAAATCCGCGCAAGAACTAAAGTCACGGACATAGCTCGAAGAATCGCTAGACTTAAGTGGCAGTGGGCAGGGCACATCGCCCGTAGAACTGACGGCCGATGGGGCCGAAAGGTTCTCGAGTGGCGTCCGCGGACCGGAAGACGCAATGTAGTTAGGCCTCCAACAAGATGGAGCGCCGACCTGGTCTGGACCTGGTGGTGTGGTAGCGGGAACGCATTGGATGCGGATGGCGCAGGGCCGATCTTGTTGGCGAGCCTTGGGGAGGCCTATGTTCAGCAGTGGACGTCTTTCGGCTGAAATGATGATGATGATGCTCATAGAGTCATGAGGCACATGTGCCTCATAGGACAGGGAACCTGATAAGTAGTTGTTTTAAAAAAATGTACACACATTAAAAGCTTAGAAACAAAATCATGACTGCGTCCTATATGTGTAACGAAAGTTAGTCATGCATACCATATGGGTATGTTTCGTTACACGTTACATTAAATCCCTTAATTGAGTACTTTTTTAAAAAACTACTTTAATGCTGTGTCTAATTAGTAATTTCTCCCATGAACTTTTAGGACTTAATGACAAACGTTTAACAGTTTATAAAAAAAAAACATATCTCTGTCAAAACATTTATTCGAATTATTGTGGCAACAGTTCCTATCACAAACTGAATGACTACCTTCTATGACACGATACATATAGTCAAAACATTACGTAATTAGATTTTGTCGTAGAAAATTTGTCTTATAATATTGATGCCAGTGGCTTAGGCAATAGTTAGGTCTGAAAATTAGAAAGACACAGTCAGATGTGACAACCTATGTCTCAGTTAACCACATGTGATGATACTTACAGAAAATTAAACAAAATCAAGACTACGATAGATAAGGATGGGGCTCGCAAGCGTTTCAACCGCCCGTGTGTTATGGTGGCACTTCACTTGGCGTTGCGTGTTCGCGTTGCGCTATTGCCATCTCCGTCTTTCACGCTAGAATCGGCATAGTGCTCCTCTCTCGCACACGAAACTTTTTCGTCAAATACGCCAAGTGAAGTGCCACCATTACGAAAATCAAGATAATGTGCATGAGCTATAACCAATCCAATTAATAAATAATAATAATAATAAATATCACGGGACAATTCACACCAATTGACCTAGTCCCAAAGTAAGCTTAGCAAAGCTTGTGTTATGGGTACTAGGCAACGGATAAACATACTAGATATATAGATAGATACATACTTAAATACATATTAAACACCCAAGACCCGAGAACAAACATTTGTATTTTTCATACAAATATCTGCCCCAACACGGGAATCGAACCCGGGACCTCAAGCTTCGTAGTCAGTTCTCTAACCATTAGGCCATCTGGTTGTCTTGAAATTAAATCTTCAACTCCTCTATGTTCCACCGTCACCATCTCGATGAATGGCAGTCTACCACTGTACGTTTTCTTCGGCACTTCCTGCCACGTACGGTGAAACTGTGGAACCAGCTTCTAGCAGCAGTGTTTCCAGACAATTATGACATGGGGGCTTTCAAGAAAAGGGTTTATACTTCCTTTAAAGGCTGGCAACAGATTGGAGACTCTTTGAGTTGTTGATATTTATGGGTGGTGGTGATCATTTTCCATCAGATGTCCCGCTTGCTCGTTTTCCTCCCTCTCATAATAAAAAAAAAAATACTATATGTATACGTCCCACTGCAGGGCACAGGCCTCCTCTCAGAATGAAAGTGCTTTGGCCGTAGTTCTGACGCGGGTCCAGTGCGGACACCATTGAATTTCTTCTCAGGTGTATGCAGGTTTTCCTTCACCGTAAAGCTCACGGTAAATTTCAAATATAATTTCGCACATAAATTCCGAAAAACTCGAGAGGTGCGAGCCTGGATTCGAACCCACGACTTTCTGCATGAGAGGCAATAGGTCAAACCACTAGGCCGCCACGGCTTTTTATTAGGATATGGGATATATTATTAATTAGTCGATTTTCGTAACACATGGGATACGACTGTTAAAACGCCTTAGAGCCCCGCCCAGAAATTGGTAGATGCACTATAAATACGTGATATAAATACAATATTTAGATTTTGTGCAATTAGGAATAGATATATCATTTTTATAAATTGAATTATACTGTCATGAAAATAAATGATCTTGGGTCTATTTGTCCAAAAAATAGTTATGTAAATCTATGTTTAATAATACTAAGTTCAAACCTGAAACAGCTATAACATGTTCAGTCGTTTTATATTACTATATAAATATCAGCCACGAAAACAACATGCTCTGCTGGTGTTTAAAACCGTTCATTGTATCCTGTTTTTCCACAAAATTAGGCCGATTTTGCATCATTTTAAGAGGATTTATACCTGCTGAGCTGGCAACGTTGCATTTTTGTTAGTTTTTCTCGATTATTCCATAAAAATTGAATGAAAATTAAAAATGTTTTGTATACAAATTGTTCTAATATATAAGTTAATGTGTCTACTGCAATAATAATTCGTGATACTTAAGACTTTTATTTTCTTTAAAAACCGTTAGGTAATAATTTGTTCGTTTTTAAAGAAAATGAAAGTCTATCACGAATTATTATTGCAATAGACACATTAACTTATATATTAGAACAATTTGTATACAAAACATTTTTAATTTTCATTCAATTTTTATGGAATAATCGAGAAAAACTAACAAAAATGCAACGTTGCCAGCTCAGCAGGTATAAACCCTCTTAATATTGTGTTGTTTTTGAAAAAGGAATGATGGGAACCCTTGACAAATCGTCGTGCCTTGATCAAAAGTGAAGAAAAGCACCACTTTTATTTTAATAGCGATCCTGGCTGATAAAATAAAATAAATTAGTTTACTATCGGTACTTACTTGCCTCTAAAGCTCCAAGCAGACAGCGGAGACGTGGCGGTGACAGTTGTAATATTCTAACTTGTATGAACGGTTGTGCGGTACCGTACCGCGAGCTCGTCCATACAACACCTCCGCTTTCTGTGCGTTTGGAGCTTTAGGTATATCTTGTAAAAAGTAAAACCCACTTCGCTAGTTCAATGCGGTTTTGTGGGTCTTAAAATCTTAATCTAGAAACTATCTTACTCTGTATGAAGTAAAGGTACATAAGGGTACATAAATATATGAGATCTACTCATCTCAATTGCGTTATCATTAAAACGAATATTTTTTTAGACGTTACATTTAAAATGGGACTTAAAATAATTATTGTTCATTTTACACACTGGCAACATTTGTAAGATATGCTTAGGTAGCTCGTATTGGGAAAAATTGCGACTTCTCACCATAAATATTCATTATAAAAAACTGTTTTTAGTCTTGATTATATAATGAGTCGTTTTCAAAAAAAATACACAATTAATAGATTTAATTAAAACAAAACTTAATTGATTCCTTTGAGTAACAAAAGTTACCCATATAGTTTGTATGACTTAACTCGTTACACAAAGGACGCGATCTGATTGTGTTTTCATTAAGCCCGTAATTATGTATTTTTTTTTAAAACAACCCTAATTAATGACTTAATTAGTGCTGATCTTTTAGCCGCTATTTTCCTAATTTGTATTGACATTGATGTGATGAGTATTAAGTGTAAGTGAATTCAAAACTTCTTTAAACCAATCTACACAACCAATTTACATTGAATAAGTAGAATATAATAAATATGTGGACTTTACTGGTTGCAGACTTAATTATACCAAAACACTATAAAAATCTGTAAAGCTGATTTAAAATTCCTTATTTAGCGACGTACAACATTTATGGCCTTTTTAAAACATTCGGTACTCGTACTCACTAATTTTAATATTTTACTTAAACCTAAATTGATAAAGTTATTTGTCTTTAAGCCTATGAGATCAAAGTCAAACTTTTGTAAGTTTTTTTTAAATTCCTCTTGGCATGTGCCACTGGGTAGTTTTTAAACTCTTTTGCCAAAGAGTTAAATTGACTAATACAATTTTCCCAATTCCTTCTCGCCGATATTTAATACGATTTTTAATCGTTGAATCGACTTTGTCGCCTAGTAAATTTGAACCCTAAGCTTTGGGTTAAGTTAACGGTTTTATTTATATGCTGATGGTACTTATAGTATCAGCTGGTGCCGGGGTAACATTGGGCTGCTGTATCGCGGGGTCCAAAAGAGGAATACTGTCAGTCGTCCTGGAAATAATGTCAAATTAATAGTTAGGATTTATGACTCAAAACCAGTGCCTATTTACTACTCACAGAAAAAATTTCAAACTAAATTCGGTGATGTCATCTGTTAAAAAAAACTACTAATATAGTAGTTTTTTTACGTCTTTTGAAATTATTAATCATGGACGTAGTATGTAAATAGTACATCCATGTGATTAATTGAATTATAGGGAACGTGCAGTAACTATAGGCGGCAGCACTAATGCGACAGAAGCGACACTATGCGGACAGAAAAAGAAACTTATCAGATCTGTCATCGTGCTATCAAGAATGTAAACAAGAATCAAAATAATTTTATATCACGATTAAAATTACAAAATATGGGTTCAGATCAATTAATAATGATCGACCGCGTGACCAAAACGTATTAAAATGTCAAAAGCTCTTCGAGGCCGGCCACGTGTTAGATGTTGAGAAAACAGATGAGAAAAATGAGACAGTGATCATTGGTAAAATTGTCGCACAGACAAAAATTTCCATTGTTTACGACGTGAAAAGAACGGTAAAATATTTTCTGAATGACGTTTTCATTTATTAAATGTATTATGTTTTTCAAAGTACATATACGTTGTATTCATTCTATTTATGTATGTTTTCGTATATCATGTTTCTTTACTACGTTTATCCACTTTTGCCGTTTTTCACATAACCTGGCATGTGAGTACTATTCCTTGGAAAGTAGTAAAATTTTACCCCATTTGATTTACTATATTTTTTTGATGTGTTGGTACATCCAGTAATGCAACAATACATTATGATTAGCTATATTATATGTATTTTCACTCATAAAATTATATTTATTTACTCGTATTGTAAATGTCAAATATTGACTGACATGGTAAAACATTCAAATTGATGGCACCAGTTGGCAGCACCGTCGATGTGCACGTTCCCTATATCGATGCCATCAAAAAAGTGCATACTGGATATAAAAAATAACTATTAAAATTTCTATAAAGAGTAATTTCAGAAATAGGGACAAAGCAGAACTATTAGATAGATTGGATCGATTCTTTTCTGATATAAAAATTCGTTTTTTTACCTGCTCCTTGTCAAAGTGGGTTCCGTGATAACCTCTTCGCAACACGGTGCTGTTGTTTTGTTGCGAACAATCGGTAGAGTCGTACATATGGTGGCCGTCAAGTAAACATACTGAAAATTAAACTGGTTAACTGCTTAACGCTCCAGACAAGGTGCCAACTGATGTAAACGAAACGCAATGAGTAGTATTGTGTGTTTACAGGCATTGGAGAGAGAGATCTCTATATTGTTGTCTCCCGCTCACTAAAGTGGAATGCCTGTAAACACACAATACCACTACATATGCAATTCGACACTCTTGGTAATTTATCTATAGCCATATTTTTATGTATATGATCACTATATGACATAGTATATAAACAAATAATCATCTTACCATGGCCACGACAAGTATTAGATAAATGGTCGGCGTAGACCAATGCGCGGCGTTTTCGATCGCTACAACGCCCATCACCCAATTTATGGCAAAGAATGGCTCCAAAACCAAGCAAAGGTTCAAGTAAGATTTCAGCTCGTTCCCTTCAGTGTTCCAGCTCCATTTTAGAGAAAGATTATCCATGCTGTACAGCACATTTAGCAGGCCTTTGTCTTGCATCGCCTTAATGTGAGACTGTGAGCCAAAAGTATTTAGATTAAAGAAGTCGCAAAAGATGAGAACATAATTGCAATTTGATTAAAATCATTAAAATGTCAACTCTTGAAAATATATTTAATGCTACTTTCCTGACACTTACCTCATTTCCACCGTCACAGTTTATATCTCCGTTTGAATTACCCATATTAACATACTGGCAATCATCTTCGCTCATATTATAATCTTTATCAGAGCTATCAGTGTTTTTCCTGCTGCTACCAGGGCTGTAAATATTACCTAAAGTGTCAATGCTTCCATTGCTGTCGCCTATTTGTTCATTCTTGGGCCAATTGGCGAGGTGATGGTCCACCAGCTCTTGTATTTTGGCAGTCAACATCTCTGCTTGTTTCTTATTTACACTTTGAAGACCGATTATGATGATGCCAGTATTAATTAAGATTAGGATCATGGCTGGAACCATGAAACCCATTACCATTCCTTTTTCTATCGACATCCAACAGTAGTGCTTTATTTCGTAATGCTCCATCGACAGAGCGTAGTTGAACTGAAATAAGAAATGTAACATTACTAGCTGTTGCTCGCGACTCCGTCTTTGCAAGAGAACAGTACAACAGATTAGATCTACTCAAATAGTGATGAAGCATGGCTAGCATCATCTCTGATATCAACAAGTATTCGACATGGCATGTAGTTCTTGTGGCGGTCATTTTTGCCATGCACACAATTTTAGGTAACGAATCGTATAATAAAAAATATGTAAGGCTAAAGCATGATGAGAAGAAATTAAATGAGGGCGCCACTGTCTTTGTATATGATATGATTTTATACGTAAAATTTGAATCCTTTTAATCTGTTTTCTGCTTTGTATACTATCGTACTCTACGATTACTTGTGATTTTTTTACCTATGTATAAAATAAGTAATTTAATTTTCTGCAAAAAGTTCCAAGAAAACAGTAACATGCCTAACTCTACATACCATGACAACAATAGCTGGGACCCCGTAAGCCAGCAAATAGTTATACTTGAGCGGCAGGAGGGTGTCGCAGACGCAGTACTCTGCGACGGCTGCGGCGAGTGCTACAATCCACATCGCGCACGATACGTGCGTGTAATGGAGCAGCAATGCGATGCGTTCGCATTGAGATGGAGATGACACGCCCTAAGGAAATAAAGTTACTTTTTGTTCATTGGCATTTCTATTTATATTTCCTTGCCAATTGTTACATATTTGCTGTGTTTTATATTTCAAAAGAGATTCTAGACCATTTTCAGACAGTAAAAAATATAGTTTTTCAAACTTTTTTTCAATTGAGGTCTCCGAATGTTTCCTTATATTGGTTGATGTTTAAAGTAAACTGCAACTGCATTAAAAGAGTGGCTAAATTTTGAATCACAAATCACGACGTGAAATTGTTGTAGAGGTGGTTCGTCAAATTTGCCCAACCATTCGCTGAAATATTCCATATCAGTTCTATGGCGTAGCGTATATTTATACATTAGTATTATATTTACCATAACGGCTTGGATGTAGATGAGCGTGCAAGCCGTAAGGCAGCAGCACAAATTGATATTGATCGGGTAAAGCTTGCTGCTCTTACGGAACTCCGCAGCAAAGTCACTCCACATCAGCCACATTACCGTTGCTGTCAGCATCAAGACTGCGATGCCGCTGGTTATGAAGATCTATTGACAAGAAGCTTTGCATATTACCATATTCTTAAAGTATTGGTACAGCCAAGGTTTGTATATAAATATAATTTTATTAGTTACCAAGAGGTCAAAAAAATCTACACATCTTTATATCACTAAAAATAAGGTCGCCGGTGGCTGTAGCTGTAGATATTTATGACCTCGACTGTGCAATGTACCTATTCCTGAAAAAATGTGCTGGTTCTGAATGGTGCGTAGTTTTGGGATAAAATGAAATGTTTATTATTTTTACTTCACTGACGAGCAAAAATAAAGGGTCGGTTACAAAAATGACGATAATTACAAAACCCGCAGTGGTAGCTTCTTCGAGTAAAACGAGTTTAATAAAGAGTTATATTCTCAATTAAACTTCTTCTTGTTAAGAAAAAAACTCTTTACTAAATTCATTTTACACGAAGAAGCTATCACAGTGGGCTTTGTAGTTATCGTCATTTTTGTAACCGACCCTTTATTTTTACCGTCAGTGTATTTTTCTAGGTTTATTCTAAAGTCTAGATAATATAAGTAAATACATTAGAATGAGATCTTACTGTACGTACAGTTAAGGATGAGAAACAATTATAACACCTAAAATATCACATGGTGTCCTTTTCAGTGTCGGAAAGATATTTTTTTATTTTAATTTTGGAGGTTTCAAATATGTTTACCAGTATTTTCCACTCATTTCTGACGCCGTGGCAGTTGTTAAAGCCATAGAGGTATGTGACGCTGTCTATGATGTTGTGTTCCTTCAGGTCGGCATCAGCGAGTGAATCGTCTGGCAGGTCCACTTCTGTGTCTATTGCGCGGCTGTCCATTTGTTTGTTGATAGCTAAAGGAAAAACATAATTATGATCACATGGGTCACATATTGCCATATAACTTGAAGAAGAAATAACCGTTGGGGGAGAAGGGTTCTCGAATGATGACCATGAATCGGAAGGGGATGCGATGGCAGGCTTCCTACTAGGTGGAGTGAAGATATAGCGAGAATTGCGGCAACCGTTGGATACAAGTTGCGAGTTGAGTTGAGTTTGTCGATCACTGTGGTGTTCTAAGGGGAAGGTCTTTGTTCAATAATTGGCGTCTTCCGACTGATGGTGATGGATGATGATAAAAAAATGACAAATATAATAATATCATCTTTTGGATCTTAACACTTTTACTAGTCGAGAATTTAAATTTTCAATGGTATGCCTAATAGGATTCCAAACTTAAAGTTTTGCTTAAAGCTTTTACAGAGGGAAAAACTGCACTCTAGATGCGTTCAAATGTATGAACGGCCGGTATTTGTAATGTACACTTTTCGAGTGCCTCTGTCTCTAAAAAGTCTATGCTTGTATTTTAATTTTAACGCGATTGTAACATGTAAATTAAGACCGCCTATTGTCTACCTGAATTTTTAATTTTGCTATGTCTTTGTACTGTTTTTGTTGTTCAATAAAGAATATTTGAATTGTATTGTATGAATTCTCCTTTTTTTCACGTTGTGAAAAATGGCACATTGATTTACAAACAAACAACTGTTGCTGACTTTGAATTCATGTGTTCGATGGAAACCTGTTGCGCGTGTTTGAATTTTAAATACGTACCTTGATTTCTCGACAGTGATTCGGGATTAGGATACAACGGCGGATTATCATCGTATATGGAAGACGTGAAGTTGGACACTACGCCACCGTACTCAGAGTCATAAGAGGTAATGTCGTAATCGCGATCATCTTTTGGGTACGACTTGCGATATTTGATCGACACTGGCTGAAACGACCTGTAAGACGGTAGTTTCTCGCTCTTGAAGAAAACATCTTCGACGCTCGAACGCCTCACATGATGAGAAGTTTTATTCTGCTGTAAAGCTGTTTAACACAGATTATATTTTAATTGATTAGCAATATAAGTACTTACATGGATTAACGTGTGAAATTATTTTTAGGACTTACCTTTTGTATTATATATAAAACAGTGCTCTATAAGAGCTACCATGAAAAATTGCTTTAGTAAATAAGCTAACATCTTGTCCATTATCTATCACATAAAACCACATTCACTAACGAAAAAAAACTCTATTTCCACTTTTCCACTTGTCTGTATGGCTCGACATTTCTTTTATGTCAATTGCGTTGCGTCTAACTCCTGTTTATTTTTAATCAAATCGATTAGGCCCTACATTACATTTTCCGCGAAAATATTAAAATCAATACATTCTTAACGTTACGTTCTACGCAAGAGTTAGAGCATATACAAATAAAAAAATATTTAAATAATTCATGAATCTAAATGACACCCAATTTTATTAATGTTATTTGATCAGCGTTGTTCATTTGATTTATTGAAGAATATCTATTTTGTTTAGATTAGTACTTAATTTACCGTTTTCGTAGAATTTTTGAATTGTACATGGCAGCCCTTTTATTATATAGCTTTGTGGTGTATTTTTGGATAATTTAAACGTGTCGATTTATTTTCTGTTCACGATTTAAAATATTTAAGATAATAAAAATAAAAAATTATTTATACAGGAAAAAGTATCAAAAACAGCAAATTTAAGTTGCAGCAAAAAAATCGTTCAAAAGGCAGATCCGCGCTAAAACTTAAATTGAAAATACGCCTTAAATCTTTCAAACTAATATTACCCCTCACCCCTCCTCTCTTGACCGTCTTTTTCACAACAAATTCAAACGCAATTGTCTCCTGAAATGTACCCAAAAATAGATCCAAAATGAGTTCCATATTAAAATTTATCCGTGATAACCATATACTGGCCATAATAGAACAGGCAGTTGTGAAGAAAAAGTCAAGACTGAATCTCAACGCGTTCGAAATCACAGAAATACCATGCCTTCTCTTTACCTGTTACGAAGTTGAGCATCTTTATCTACATAGAAACAAAATAACAACAATACCAGTGGACTTAACGCAGTTATTTAACTTGACGACGTTGACTCTAGATTACAACAACATAACTTCCCTGCCTCCTGAGATAGGGAACTTGAAAAACCTTGTCAATTTAAACCTGAGTTACAATCCTTTGCAAGTGCTGATACCAGAGATTGGCGAGCTCGAGAACCTCGAAGCCTTCTGGTGCAACAGGATAGGACTGCAAGAAATACCCAAAGAGATCGGGAAGTTGAGTAAATTGGATACTTTTGGAGCAAGAGGGAATAAACTCAAAACTATTCCAGTTGAGATGACCAAGCTGTCAAAATTGAGGTAAGGAGTGTTATTTTTGTCTCAAAAGTGTACTTGACATTGAACTTCCATATAAACTAGAGGGCTTTTTGTTTTGTATTTATATTTGTGATGGTTATGCAACTGAAAAATTGTTTTGATGGGTAGCAAGTATGAAAAAAAACTACCTTTCTATTTTTCACTTTCATTTAAAAAAATAATAATAATAATAATGCCCTTTATTTCCAAATTACTTAATACTTTACAAATAGTTACAAAATATCTCTAATATTGGTGTGCCTTCTGGCATAGGCCTCCTCCAACAGTCTCCACTGTGCTCTGTCATCCACAACTCTGGTCCATTGTGGCCCCAGGGTCACTTTCATTTATCTATTATTAATATTCCCCTTAATGCTGGCCTTAATGCTTGGGCCAATGTCAGTTATATTTTGCCGTTGTTTGGTAAAAAATTCTAAAAACAAAATATGAGAGGTAATGGTGGATGAACTCATCATTTACATATTTTAATCTATCAGGAAGATTAATTAATGTCACAATTGACATTAATATTAATTAATTATTGAATTTAATCAATGTTTTTGGCAATATAGTTCCTTAGTGTAGATACACACGGTGCCAATAAATCAAAGCGTGGCGACTATGGCAATAACCCCCTATGGTTAGTCCAACAATAGAAACTGTATAGAAGAATATTATTTTGTCTGCCACAGCACTTGTCTGACACGCTTTGTGTCTGTAGATGTGAATCTTCATTAGTCACATAGCTGGTTTTATAGGGTTAAACAATTAACAAACATTTTCTGCAGCACCTTATAATTTAACTTTGTAAATCCAGTTCCTACTGTTGTTCTGTTTTTTCATAGTTTTGTTAAAAATCACCTTTTCAGGTGGTTAACCCTGGAACGCAACGAGATAGAGTCCCTGCCAAACACACTTGGTGACCTGGAGGCCCTGATCCACTGTAACCTACGTAACAACTGCCTCAAAGAGTTTCCAATGTCCATACTGCAGTGCGGAGATCTCATGTTCCTCCAGCTTAACCACAATGAAGTATGTATCATATAACATTGTAGGTAAAACCTTAAATTTATTCTTTTATTTGAGTTTTTACTCCATTCACCACCCTATAGGTTGAGGCAGGACGCTAAGCGACTCTTGTTATGTTTCTGCCTGTTGCCTATACATAGAAGCCATTCAAAGTCAAAGTCAAAATCAAAATTCTTTATTCAATTTAGGCATCAATTGATGCTCCTATGAACGTCGAAAAATTTACCACCGGGATTAATCGTATTTGGGCAGAAACGTAATTCACCTGGTTTGCATTTGGCCACTATCGCGATTGGACAGCTCTCATGTGGCCAGAATAGCACATTGCCTGTAACGCACTTGTAAAGAAAAGTAAAAGGACAGACTCGCATCTGGCCATTATCGCAATTGGACAGCTCTCATGTGGCCAGAATCGCACATTGCCTGTAACGCACTTGTAAAGAAAAGTAAAAGAACAGACTCGCATCTGGCCATTATCGCAATTGGACAGCTCTCATGTGGCCAGAATCGCACATTGCCTGTAACGCACTTGTAAAGAAAAGTAAAAGGACGCAGGGTCGCAGCTCTAACCTAACCTACTGTTCTGTCAGCCGTTTATCTTCTAAGGGGTCGCAGTTCTAACCTAACCTAACCTACTGTTCTGTCAGCCGTTTATCTTCTAAGGGGTCACAGTTTTAACCTAACCTAACCTACCTAAGGTCTGACGAGTTCTGTTTCTGTCGTAATGCGTTCTGGCTAAATTCTTATATGACCAATTGAGTTTATGGTGTACAGCGTTTATGGTCAACTGCGTTTTAGGAGTGATGAGTTTCTGTCGTAATGCGTTCTGGCCAAATTCTTATATGACCAATTGAGTTTATGGTGTACTGCGTTTATGGTCAACTGCGTGTTAGGAGTGATGAGTTTTTGTCGTAATGCGTTCTGGCTAAGTGCGAATCAGGTAAAACGCTTTTCAGGTCAAATCCGAACCAGGTGAATTAAGTTTCTGCCCAAATGCGATTAATCTAAATTTGAGACTAGGGATCACCAATGCGCATTGGAATTATTTCCGAACATCCCTGTCCATGATATAGTCATTAATTTTATAGTACGCCTTAGATATTAATGTCTTCTTCACAATGGATTTGAATTTTGTACCAGTTTGTTTGGTTATTGTTTTCGGAATTTTATTATAAAAACGTATGCATCTTCCCAGAAACGACTTTTTAGTTTTAGCCAGTCTGTAAGATGGAACTTTAAGCTTCCCTGTGTTTCTAGTAGCCTTTGGCTTATCGACGTTAGTGGGAAAATCACATATGTTTTTTCTTACATACATGATTATTTCAAATGTATACAACGACGGCAGGGTTAGGATACCTATTTCTTTAAAAAAAGATTTTAAAGAATCGCGTGTCCTTAAGTTATATATCGCTCTGATAGCCCTCTTTTGCAAAATAAAAATTGATTCCAAGTCTGCAGCAGATCCCCATAAAATAAGGCCGTATGAAATGATGCTATTGAAGTAGGAAAAATACACCAACCGTGCCGTCGCCACATCGGTTAGCTGCCGTATCTTTCTGACCGCAAACGCAGCAGAGCTCAACCTATTCGCAATTGCTGTGGTGTGCGATCCCCACTGCAATTTAGAGTCCAGTGTTATTCCTAAGAATACCGTTGATTTTATAAATTCAATACTTTTACCGTTAAGTTTAATATTTGAGACCGAATTTGAATGAGGCGGAATTAACAATGAAAATTTAATACATTTTGTTTTCTTAGGGTTTAGTAACAAATTATTGGCAGCAAACCATGCGGATATCATGGACAGAGTTTCATTGGGTTCAGTGAAATCGGTGTCTTTTCTACTAACTTTGAACAGTAAAGAGGTGTCGTCAGCAAACATAACTATCCCTGATTTCTGACTCACCGTATAAAATAGGTCATTTACGTAAACCAAATACAAGAATGGCGCTAGAATAGATCCTTGAGGCATTCCCATTTCGACCACAGATCCCTCCGATACCGTTCCATTAACCGCTCGCTACCTTTTGGTTTCTCTGTGTGAGGTAAGATTTGATGAGTTCTAAAGCGAGGTCACGAATACCATAGAAATTTAATTTACAAATTAAAGTGTCATGATCCACACAATCAAAAGCTTTCGAAAGGTCGCAGAATACACCTATAGCATCATGTGATTCCTCCCAAGCTTGTAATATGAATTTAACTAAACTGTAGCCCGCATCTGTAGTAGATCTACCTTTCGTGAATCCGAACTGCTGTGGATGCATGATTTTATGTGAATTGAAATGTGACAATATTTGCGTTAGCATTATTTTTTCGAATATTTTGCTAAACGCTGATAGGATGGATACTGGGCGATAATCAGAAGGATTATCCCTATCACCTGATTTAAATATGGGCACTACTTTACTATATTTCATTAAATCGGGAAATACGCCTTCATCTATGCAATTATTAAATATAAAAGCCAAAGTTGGAGCATTCTGGAGGAAGGGTCTGAGCGAGCAGTTGTGTAGCGCGCGTACCGGTTCCAGTGCCCCGTATTTGTTGCACGGTTTGCAGCTTGGGGGCGCGCGCAACACCGCGCTCAACTGCCTTCGTTCTGCTCACCTATACCCCTAAATTCAAGTCTAGGGTGAATGCGCAATTACGAGGCAAGCATGCACCATCGTAGGCCTCATCTTCGCTTTCCATCAGGCATGTTAGTCAAACGTTATATTGTATATAAAAAAAAATTAATGATATATGTATTTTTGTTCTAGATTTCAAGTGTGCCAGAGGACTTTGACATTAACCGCTTGCAGATCCTCGAAATGATTGACCTCCGCGACAACCCTATCTGTGAGTTGGATCATCCAGTAAGTACTAAATTTAATTTGCAATTTTCCGATTGGAATATAAAATTGAATTTCTTAAGGCGTTTCATTTGCTTGCAAACATTTGTACCATGTATGAGAATGGTTGCAATGCAAGCATACAACGTGCCCAACAGGTTTCCGCGAGAGTCTGACCACGCATTCCTGAGGCCATATGGAGTAATAAATGTTATGTGAACCTACGTAGACTTATGCCTTTTAACGTTTTTATTTTTTCATACATAATAAATACGCAATCCCAGCACCTCTACCACTTTCATAGTAAAATTTAAACATAAAAATGGAAATATCCCAAAAACTAAGCATATTTCGACCTGGGTTCAGATAACATTTATTACTCCATATGGCCTCAGGAATGCGTGGTTAGACTCTCGCGGAAACCTGGTGGGCGGGCACGTTGTATGTGTTGCCAATTAATTTACCACCATTCTTCAAGTTCTTCTTTTACATGCTAAAATATAGTGTATGTGTATATTAGGGATGGCCAACTTCATTAACAACGTCTGCTGTTTACTGGCTGTATAGATATTGCGATCTTCCAATTGCATACCTGTGTCATTATCCGAGCGATTCAACCGTCTAATTTAGGTGGACACTTTTTTGTGGCAATGGCAAAAGATTCTGATACAGTTTTTAATTATGTGGTAGAAGTACAGGTCCTCTAATACAGCGGTTCTCAATCTTTTTTGGTGACAGAACCCTTTTGGAAAGCGAAATAGTTGACGGAACCCTACAATAAAACAATAGTTTTTAAAAGTGTATTCTTTATTAATAGGCGTCAGAACGGTCGACCAAAGAGAGGTGTTTTGAATTTTTTTTTCCAATTCTTGTGGAACCCATACAGGGGTATCGCGGAACCCTGGGGTTCCGCGGAACACACTTAGAGTATGTCTGCTCTAATAAATAACTGAGAACGCCATCAAAATCTACAGCCGATTCGTAGAAAACGTGACCACCAAAATTAGGCGGTTAAAACGCTCGGATAATGACCCACCTGGTCTAATCAACATTTTTCATAGAAATATTTCTGTGTGAACATGTACTTTTCTGCCTTGTTACGATCGACCAATTGGCCACCGCTTGTACAGATAAGGATGAGGCTCCACTGGCGCGTTGCGTTGCGTCGCGCCATCGCAACGAATCAGCGCATTGTATGCCACAACTACGCTGCGTTGACATCACTACTCTCCGCTTCATCTCTTGTCCGTCGATCCGTCGAAAAGTCGCGTGCGACGACGCAACGCATTAATGTGGCATGTCATAAAAAATATTTGTATAACGTCGCAGCGTCATCGTCAACGTTTCAGTCCGCAGTTTAGTTATGTTCGGCCGGCGCGCCTCCCGGACAGGCGTATGGCAGTAGGTTGTAGCTCGGCATTCGGTTCGCACGGTAGCCGCGTCGCGCGTTATTATTTTTGTGATTTTTGCAACAAACAATGATTTCTAAACGATCTTATAATCCGTATAAAAGATACCGTTGCGTTTAAAGGTAGTTTACTGAATTTAATACACACTGTTATCTTTCTTGATTTTATACCTACCTAAATATCGGCGGGCAAGTAGGAACTGTATGCTCTTTGGTTTCGGGTCAGCGGTGCCCAACGGAACATGAACGCTCGTATCACACGATAAGTTTCAATTTCGCGTGCAAGCAGTTAACGGTCGTAAGAGTAGGTAATTTTTTTATGCCTAAAGCTGACTTTTGTTGGAGAGTGATCCTTCTGTACTTTAGCACAGGTCGATTCACAAGAGCTGGCACGAATGGATCGAATGAGCGAATGAAAGTATCTATGTGTTACCTATTTGAATACACTTCACACAAATATGAAAATGTCATGCATCACTCATTTTCCTACGAAAATGCCAAAGTGACATAACTTTCATTCAATCCATTCGTGCCAGCTCTTGTGAATCGACCTGTACTATTAGTTATTCTGTGCTTAGGGTGGTAAAAGAATTTATTGGTCGACTATACTCTGCTTTGCCACGATCGACTGATGCCCACTGCTGCTGCAGATAAACAATGTTAGGCACCCCCAACAGAAGCACATGCTGATCCGCTACGTGGACGGCACCCCCAACTCGGGGTCTCTGAGCTCGCTGGCGTCGGCGGCGTCCGGCCGGCACGCCGCCGCGCTCGCCGTCAACGCGACCGCGCTGCGCCTGCCCGCCGTGCCCGGGCCCCGGCACCTGGACAACCACGCCGCGCTCATGGGTGAGCCACTATGCGCCACTGCATCGATGTCAATCGCCCCATCATTTATTTATTATTTACTAGCTGTTGCCCGCGAGTCCGTCTGAGAAGAATAGCCTACGACCTATAATATTCTCAGACCTACCGAGTATAGAGAAAAAAGTTTCATAAAAATCGGTCAAACCGTCTCGGAGGAGTTCGATAACTTTATACAGGGTGATTTTTTAATAAGTGCACAAAGGCCGTAGCAGGATAAGGGAAGAAAAAATGCCCTTTTATGATTAAGAGCTGTTTTTTTTTTCTATAGTTAACCACATCTAGTAGTATAATTGTGCAAAGTTTTGTTGAAAAATTCCCATTGGTTCAGCCGGAAAAAAATAAAATCCGAATTCAAGAAATATGACTTTTCTCAAAAAGTATTAAACTTTATAGTACCATCTTTTTTTCATTTTGGTTAACTAAATAGTATATATGTCCTGAAAGAAAATTGAGTCTCCATCTTTAACATTTCTGTAAAAAACACGTAAGATAAAACTTCAAAAAAAATTTTTTTTATGTCTGAATTAGTGACCACTCTAAGTGACATTTCTAAAAAAGCCTTATTTAATGATCTGACAGTCATATTAGTTTGACGGTTAAAATCAAAAAGCAACAATGTCAAAATTTAAAAAAATATGTTGGTTGGATTTTGTTACATTTTATTCTTATACCATTCCAACACCGCCAAATAACTTAAAAATAAAGGTTTTTGTTTTATAAGTTTAATTTCAAAGGCGACAAATGACATAAATAAACTTTCAAGCCAATATTAATGTAAATGCCAAAAATTGTTTTTATTGTTATTTTTTTACAAAGAGGATTTATTTTAAGTTATTTGGCGGTGTTGGAATGGTATAAGAATAAAATGTAACAAAACCTAACCAACATATTTTTCAAATTTTGACACTGTTGCTTTTCGATTTTAACCGTCAAACTAATATGACTGACAGATCATTAAATAAGGCTTTTTTAGAAATGTCACTTAGAGTGGTCACTAATTCAGAAATTAATAAAAAATTTTTTTGAAGTTTTATCTTACGTGTTTTTTACAGAAATGTTAAAGATGGAGACTCAATTTTCTTTCAGGACATATATACTATTTAGTTAACCAAAATGAAAAAAGGTGGTACTATAAAGTTTAATACTTTTTGAGAAAAGTCATATTTCATGAATTCGGATTTTATTTTTTTCCGGCTGAACCAATGGGAATTTTTAAACAAAACTTTGCACAATTGTACTACTAGATGTGGGTAACTATAGAAAAATAAAACAGCTCTTAATTATAAAAGGGCATTTTTTCTTCCCTTTTCCTGCTACGGCCTTTTAATATGTGATACAGTGTCGTTAAAATAACAAATTTCAGTATTTTTCATTATAATATTAATCACTTATTTTTTTTATTTCTCATAGTAACTCGACCAATTTATTGGATGAATAACCCAAATACTATGAACAACCCAAATTTCAAAATGTAAAAAAAATCTTAAACACATAATCGTGATCTATTAACGATACTGAATCACGTATCAAAATTTGTGCACTGATTAAATAATTACCCTGTATATTAAAATTTACTAGCTGTTGCCCGCGACTCCGTCCGCGGAGATTAGGGGTATAAAAATAGCCTGCGACCTATTCTCAGACCTACTGGAAGTATTAAAGGGGGTATGTGTCACGGGTGGCGCCATCAATTGGATCCTTTCCGTATTTCGCGAAATTATGCCAATCTGGGCCCAATTGCATAACAAAGTACAACTAATATTACAAGCGGAACTCTCGCTTCAGTTATATTAACTAGAAAGGGAGTTCCGCTTGTAATATAAGTTGTACTTTGTTATGCAATTGGACCCTGGTTCGATGAGCGGGTATCATTGAAGTTTAACTAAAACCCGTTAGACGGCGCCACCTGCGACGCTTTACTAATCAAAATGGCGAATTGTCATATCTCTCTTCCAAATTAAACCACGGACCGGTAAAGACACAATATTTTAATTTCCTCCGTTTCCACACCCCAACCAAATAAATAGGATCCGAGTATCCTACATTGAACCAGTATCCTACATTGGAACAAGCTCCAACAGGATGAAAATTTCATTGATTTTGCCGTTTTCAAGATATTTGACAAAACACCGGTTCTCGTCCGATCACCGAGGTTAAGCAACGTCGGGCGCCGTTACCGTAAACCGAGTTTACAGACAACCGGTTTTATCATGTCAAACACTAACCACACGTCGTTCGGAAAATCCCTTGGTATAGAGATAAGTAATGAGTTCACTCGTGTTCAGCGGACATGGACGTGGACGCGTCCTCGGTGGATTCCTCCGAAGACTGGGAGAACAGCGTCAACAGCTCCGAGTTGGACGTGCAGTACCAGAGCGACGAAGAGCGCGCCGACAACGAGGTGACACACAGACACACACATGCAATACGTTTACTTTTAGTTTACCACTTTAACACCATACAAATAAAGTAGCTATTACAAAATCTGCAAAAGTGGGTAACAGTATTCTAAAATTGGCTTTGTTTGTAGGTCGTTAAAGTTGAATATGAAATGAAGGCAAACCATCTGTCAGTGGTAAACTTATGTAATTTTACTGTACACATATGGGTCATACATAGCGTAAGAAATGAAAGTGGTCTCTCCGGTGCTCTATTATCTCGCCTCATTCGTTTTTCGTTTAATTTTTATTTCGTCTCATTCTGTAATCGTCTTTGTCTTGTTCGCTATCCGTTACTGGGGGTTTTCAGAAAAAAATGTACCCGTTTTCTGCCTTAATTATCCTTAATTTTCCATAGAAAATTTATTAGTCAGTTTTGTGACGGTCCATACAACGTATATGGTTAACTGCGTCACAAAACTGACAATTAAGAGAGGGACACTTTTTTATTGCTTAAATCGATTGTGCTTGTGATTCTGAGTAGAAATAACCCAATATTTGTTAGGTTAGGTTAGTTACTTTTAAAAAAAGTACAGGGTACGCTTTTTCTGAAAATGCCCTAGGTTACTATCTTAGATTATTTAAAAGCGAAAAAGTTTTTCGGGTGCGCCGGTGGGATTCGAACCCACGTCTCCTGGGTATGCGCCCCAACCTGGGTGTTCTACCAATTGAACCACGTCGCATCCAACCGACTCCCCCGAAATTCTTAATCGCTTACATACGCCAACAGGTACTATCTTTTTTTGGTCAAATTCTGCCACTTGTCTATCTCCTAATACGTCTTATTCGTTTTTCGTCACGGTCTTCCTTGGACTCATTCTCTTCCCTTTCGTTTTTTTGTCTCGTTTACTTATTCGCCAAAATTATTTCGATACGTTTGGTGCTGGTAAATAAGTAAATGAGACAAAAACCGAAAGGGAAGTACGACGAATGAGCCCAAGGAAGACCGTGACGAAAAACGAATAAGACTTATTAAGAAGAGACAAGTTACAGAATTTGACCAAATAAGATAATGACGGATAGCGAACAAGACGAATAAAGAATGAGTGACGCATACAGAATGAGACGAAATAAGAATTAAACGAAAAACGAATGAGGCGAGATAATAGGATACCGTCTCTCCAGTGGACATAAAATTAGCGACACCGAGTCAGAAAACTTATGATTTATTTAAACGGGATGAAAGTTGGCCAGGCCACACACCGATGTAAGACTTGACTAAAAAATATTGGCTATAGACCCTTCCCTTAACTTCTGCAATGTCCACAGACAGACGCGAACAAAAAAATATGTGTGACCCATATCTGGACGGTAGGGGACTCGTCCGAAGACCGGGAGAATACACATAATACCATACATACCTACACACGTACCTTGACTCCCCTTATAAACAGCTGACCAAATTATCAACTAACCATATTCTCAATTCACCAGAATTCTCAACTAATTATATTCTCAATTCACTATATTCTCAACTAATACAGTCTCAAATCACCAAGTTCGCCACTAACTATATTCTCAATTCACCAAATTCTCAACTAAACACTATCTCAATTCACCAAATTCTCAACTAAACACTATCTCAATTCAC
Organism: Archips xylosteana; assembly: GCA_947563465.1. Taxonomy (NCBI): domain Eukaryota; kingdom Metazoa; phylum Arthropoda; class Insecta; order Lepidoptera; family Tortricidae; genus Archips; species Archips xylosteana. Next base: position 9,149,808 of record OX387369.1, read on the forward strand.
CTAATTCTCAGCTAACCACATGCTCAAATTACCGCAATCTTATTCCAGCTGCCAGCTTCTCACTTATTCACTTAACCCAGGGTATTATTTATTAGTGTTAAAATGTATGGAACTGTCATCCCTAACTCAGGGTTAACAATTTTTGTTTTTCCAGTAGACTGCAAACTGCCCTATACTATTGGATTTCAAGGTCAAGAACCTAAGTCAAATAATACCTACTAACATGCTCATATAAAATCTGTCTAACAAAAATATAATTCCAAAGTGACAGTTGTCAAATGCGTCCATTTCTAACCCCATCACCGCCCACTAACCATGATCAAACCACCGGACGGTGTTTAACACGCTGACGGCAGATCGCGCAATTTTTCCAGGCCGTCGGGATGGTGTTGCCAGAGCTGTCGCGCTACGCCTCCTCAGCGAGTTAAACTGGCAACAATGGGACTTGCGAATTCTACGGTATGACTGCTTTAAATTTTACTGTTATAACAATAAACGGTGGGTTGTTTCATTTGCGCATTGATAAGTCTCGTCTGAATTATGAAAATAATTAAAATACGGCATAAAACAGTAGAAAGTGGATAAAAGGGAACTAAAACTTTACATGCAAAATTGTAGCCATTTTCAAGCATGACACGTCAAAAATGTGACTATTACAAAGAAGCCATTTAATTTCTACTCTTTCATGTCGTACCCTAAATAAAGCAACATTTAAAAGTCAACACATTAGATCTATAATGTTGCCAGCGCAATAAAAGTATTATGACCAAAAATCAGTCATCCAATGTGTTGAAAAATTACTTTTAAATTAAACTAGCTTAATTTAACTTTCTGAAATTTCAACTATATGTTTTTGGCGATTTTTTAGAGCAATCAGTTTGAACAAAACATTTATGGAACCCGACCTTAATCTGTTCGACGCAACGACCATTATTCGAGTATTTATCGCTAAATATAGCGTTTAGTCGACCAAGTGCTTTACCATTTTTTATGACAATTCCTACGTCAGATTAAATACAATAAGGCTGATTGTCACATAGATTTGTAAGTGAAAATAGCCTTTGATATTTTAAGCCATACAACTGACATTAAACCTTGGATTAGGATTTTCTTGGTCGACTACTTCACTATTAAGCTTGGAAGCGTTGAAAGGGTTATCCACTCTCACCCTTAACCATACCAGTAAATAACTGTTTATATCATCGATCTAATAACGTGTCTCGTGTATTTAAAATGGGAATATTGATTTGATAGTAACTTTTATAAAAATGGTGTTGGTGTTTAGGCGAAAAATCGCAAATTAAAAAGAATTTTAAAAAAATATCAATTCTTAGATGAGGCTTAAAATTGAACAAAATTATTATTATAAATTGAAAATATAAATAAATGCAACACGTATCCACGAAAGTTTCAAATGTGGTGTCATAACTATATCGCTCATTCAAATTAGCATATTGTGATAAAAGTTAAAATAACTCTTGAAACACTTTTAAGGTAAGCCTTCACTGCGACATCTCACCGTGCGTTGTTAGGGTTCCATACCCGAAGGGTGACAAACTGAACCTTATTAATGTAGCTACACCCTGCGTTCGTCTGTCTGTCAAAAATAATAATTGATAGACATCCAGGCGGGGGAGCGTTCTCGCTAGACCCCGTTATCTTGTCGCACTGAAATTGTTTTTCAGTAGAGCGTGAATGTTTTTTTTAACGACCTTTTTGATATCGATGTTTATATAATACAATTGAATTTTCGCCATGTCAAAAAATAATAACAGTTTATAATGGATAACATGTCAATTTTCTCGCAAGCAATCCCAAAATTAGAGAGACAATCAATCGAGCTTTTAGAATCAATTGCCGTAATAAGTGATGTAAAGAAGCAGTTGTTGAAGTTAGTTTTGCATCAAAAGGGACGGCATATTTATAAAAAGCTATCTTTATCATTAAAAAAAATGTTGGATATCAAACATTGCAAAAAATTGATATGCTTAACAGAGGCATAGAAATAGAAGTAATGAACGACGATCCATGCAATCCCAGCCTCCAATACTTCTCTTTATTTAAGTACACTCCTATTACATCTGTCGCAGTGGAAAGAAGTTTTTATATTTTAAAATGGATCTTTTCAAATAGAAGACGCAGCATGACTTCAAAAAATGTAGAGCAACTTTTATTTCTTCGTTTATTATATATATTTTTATACAAAAGTAATAGTACCTATAGTGACTCCTCTTTGAAATTATCAGTGACATACAGTATCGACATTTAGATAGTCGATAAAAAAAAACATTCACGCTCTACTGAAAAGTAATGACAGTGCGACAAGATAACGGACTCTAGTTCTCGCCCTTGTGTGTTTAGCATTCCAATGGCACGCGCGAAGCGGTTCGCTCGATTTTTTAATCATGCGTCCCTTTTATGTAAAAAAAAACAGCTGTAATTTATACACAATGTGTATTGCTATGGCCGCTAAAACATCAAATTAAGGGGGTTCCCAACCAACCAATATAAAATGATTGTATACTGCGTACATTTTACTTAGAACCCGGGCTTTGCTAACACTAGATTTTTATAGATACGGCCGTTTATACCGTATATTTTGACATACCTACTGTAAAGAGTCATTTCCAGCGATTTCCAATCCGCGTATTTAATAACCTAAACTCACCGAATAAAATTCTTTAAACAATTCTGATGCACGAAATATTCGGGTGTTTTTAAATCTAATTTTTTTCGCCTAGTTTTTTTGCGTGCGCTCGCGACTTCGTATAATTTTCACGTGTAACAGAATAATCGCACGGTGACATCGCAGTGAGGGCTTACCCCAAGATTAAGTGTCGTCACATCAATACAGATGGTGTTAACCCTTAAACCGTTTAACAACCCTGTCAAGACATTCGATTTTGGACCGTAAATGTTGCTGTTTTGAATTAGCTTTGATTTGTGTTTGACGGCAAGATATGGCTGGTATCGATTTAAGGGTTAAAAAGTAATGTTACACGCTGAAACGATTTGGGCAGTCGTAAAAAGCGTGTATTTTTTTTATAACGCCCCATTGGTCACTTTATTTTAATAAATATCGATGCAGATAATGCTGATACGAGGTAGAATTTCGGAGGTAGGTTGAAGACTCCTGAAGACGCTGTAGAAATTCTAAACAGGAGGCAAATTTAGTTGTTTCTATTAAAAAAGGGCACAGTAATCCTTAATAATCATATAAATAAGTTCTGACGATTTTCCCTTAAGCTGTTGTGTATACTCATAAAATAAATCGTCACTACTTTGAAAAAATCTCGTATCTCAAATCAATATACTGAACTTTATTGCACACTTAGTAAAGTACAATTAGCCAGATTATCGATTTTGAGATACGAGCTTTTTTCAAAGTACTTAGTGACGAAATTGAAATTACGTTGGTATCAAAAGCTGAAAAAAAAAAATTAAAATGTCTGTGATAGATTTACTGGCATTATCGGCATCGGATTTGAATTATCATCAAACTGTAGCTAATATCATTTATCTTTAATTTATTTGTAAATACTTTGATCTATTTTTTAAATGTTTATGTGCATTCATTTTAAACATTGTTGTAGTGTGCGAATTGCCTATAAGAAATCATGATTTGTTCGTATTTTATTTTTGTGTGAACTGGTTATTGATTGGATAAAATCGAGACGGCTCGCTTGTGATTGGTCGAAATCGACGGAAGTAATTTTAAATAGGGCCTATATAAACAACCCACTATGATATCTTTTCTTTGGTCCTTTCATGCTCCAATTTCATATTAGATTTTTAGTTTACTATAGGATTGAAGGGAAATTATTTCTGGGATTACATTGTTGGGAATCACTAAATATTAACTAATCATTGTATTATATTGTCTTGGTAAAGGAAAAAGAATAAAGTCTATTTGAACTAAAGCTATCATCATTATCTAATATGGTATAATAAAAATGCATTTGTTTCATCGTGGCGGAGCAGAGCAGACCAATCGTCCAATGACATGATCACATTACAAGGGGGCGGGGCGAGGCGTGGATTTCAATAATGTGTTTGGTCCTCAGTCTTAGCTCTAAACAGTGTCTGAGAGGGGCCCTTCCCGGGTATAATATCGTTTTTTTTTCATAACGTTTTAAAGGTCTGCCGTCGCGGTCTCTTCATCATCTCGTAAATGTGGGAACAAGTGTGGTCGTTAGTGTTAGTGGGTATGCCCATATGGGAGAGCCCCACATACCTTCTGTTTCCCTGAACGGGGTAAACATAGCGTGAATAGTGTCTAACTATCTCTCTTCTCTTACTTCTACTCTTCCAATATTCTACTATTACTATTTGCGAAATTTTGGTAGTGTTTGTTGCTTTTTCACGCTAAAATGACATCACGTTTTGGGCGAAATTTACTATATAGATAGCTGGATGTCAGGAATAACGTATAGGCTTCTTTAAATTCCAATATTCTCACGGGATCGGGACGTACTCATGTAAATTACCGAAATATCACATTGCCCTGTACTTTTGTACAGCCGCCATCACATCGGAGCAGGCAAGATGCTCAAAAATATCTGAACATACAAGTCGTTTTCGAATGCTCCAATGGATTCCGACTGTACCAACACTAACACCATTATTCTACCACTTTGGAATTTATTTAATTTGATTAACCTCTTCACCGTCACAAAACAAAACCATGTCACGTTACATGACAAACCGATTTTCTACTTAAAATCCATTGTAGAAGGGTTTATTTCGAGTTTAAATATTGGTCATGTATAGATGACCGTGGCGTGTGAGGCATTCCATTGGCTGTCACGACTAGATGACTGGGGCGGTGAAGAGGTTAATTTCGATAATCGGTCCCGTGATCAATGCATTCTCCATTACTGTGACAAATGCTAATAGACTTTATTCTTTAGTACATAAAGGCTAAATTTGGTAATGATCGAGCATATTCAGAATAAAACTGCATGAAATATTGATGTTCTTCAGTACGTATATGTTGTAATTGGTGTTCACTGTTCTATGGTAACATACCATATAATAATCCGAATTTTGGATATTATTATCATAAAAATATTGTTAAAATGTTTTGGAAAATCTACAAGTAACTCTAAGACATATATTGGAACATGTTGTTGTATAATGGGTGTTCTAAATAATCGATGGATGTGATTCTAAAGGATTTTGAGCTTTATTGTCTCTGCGATAGTGTTGATCTTAAAAATCAATGAAATCTTGGAATTAATCCAAAAATTGTATTATTTTAGGTTCCATTTAAATTTTTTCCGATGTGTCTAAAACAATAATTGTGTTTTTGAAAAAAAAAATGTTTTCTAGCTTTAGGATTTTATTTGAAAATACACAACTCTTAAGTTGTATATTAGGATTTTTAAATCTCCTAGTTGAGTCCAAAATATCAAATTTCTAAACGTCCTTTTTCCTATACTTACCTTTTCTAATTAAAATTAAAAAATGTACCAATATAGTCGAAATTTATCAAGCTTGTGAAACCACTTCCAAAAGGTACGAGAAAAAATTAGTTAAATGAAATGTCTCTTTAAAACAGTATTAGACTTTTAAACGCCAATGTCGCCTAAAGTTGTCGAGAGGCGTTGTACTTACAACGGCAATGACAATGACCAATTTTTTCGTTCGAACTACAACGTTCAATAACGACCTATATTGTATGCGCTTTACTTTTTAAACGCCAGCGACGCTTAAAATTGTCAAGAGAACAAATCCATTTTTGTTATTAAAATTATGATATGAGTTTTAAATTGTATTGTATTTTTTAAATTGTATGGGTTTAAAAAATGCCTTAATAAATACATTTATTATTATTATTTGCTCAAATAAAAATAATATTCTGAACTTTTGACTTTTTTTTTTCAAAAACATTAAGTCTTTTGGAAGTGGGTTAATGAGACCAAAATGTACCAATTGTAGTAGAAAATTTTACCAAATATCTTTACATTTTACATGGTCCTGTAATCAGTAGGTTTAGTGATACTAAAGTATGGGCTTATATTTACATGCGTAAATTTAAACGTAGCTATAAAAAATATTATACGTTCTTGCTGTTTATAGTATAGTGCGTGTAACGTACGGAAACTTAAATGGCGAAATGTCAACGATATATTTAAGTAATTTTCACTTGTTTGTGTTGTATTTAACTTTGCATAAGTGTGGCTAAAGAGATTCCCATTGGGAATAACTCGCCCCCAAAAGTGATATATACGTAAGGCCAAAATAAGTGTTGCCATGCTTTTAAAGACGTCGTTTTTTTCGTCCTGCCATTAGCCATTTTTTAGACAGGTGCTATACTTATTTATTACATCTTGTAAAAGAAGCTTGGCTAGATTTTGGCGAGGAAGAAATGTAAGGCCATTGGTATTTTAAATGAAACATTATTTTGAATGGTAAAGCATCCAATCAAAAAATCTGACAATCTAAACAAACAATGTCAATCTAATGGTATCTGACATCCAATTTTGTCAAATAGTATGATAAGATAATTTTATCAATGCGAAATTAAAAAAAAAATTAAATCATACCAAACAATTGTTCCTATTCATTATGCTTCTATTCATTATTCTGGTCAAGCTTGAAACTATTTAAAAAACTGATCTTTGATTAGCTAAAGACAGAATAAGATAAACCGTCAGCCAAACTGTTCTGACGTTTCGACAAAGATCACTTGGTTAAAGTAGCTCTGTTTGCATCGCATTACTTCGCGGGGCAAATCAAGTTGATATAGGTATTTTATTGTAACTTGGTCCCCGCAAAATAACCCTGAATCCATACAGTATCGTATGGAGTTAGGTAAATCTTAAAATCGTCGGGAATTGAAATCATTGGTCACCGTCAAATTTGTAACAAAAACCATCTCCAAAGAGACCTCTGATGAAATCGTGGGTGATACTTCAATACCGCGTAACTACCTTTACCCATAGAGTCTATTTTATCTAATTTTCCCTGTTATTTCATTTCAAGTTGAGCCTTATGGAAAAAGCTAGTTACGCGGTATTGCAGTATCAACGACGAAATGTCGGATACAGATATGTGGCAAAAACCATATTGTCATTATTCGTTGCTATTATTATGTATTTTGACTACAAATTATGGCCAAAAACATTAAAGACTTCAAGTCACGGTTGTCCATAAAAGTTGCTCACAATCGACTAACTTATTGTAAATCCGTAATAAAATGAATCAATAAAAAACTTTTTCACGATGTTTTTGATTTTTTTCGTTCCTTTCCATTTCCACTTTAACGTTAAACGCCAATGTCGCCTAAAGTTATCAAGAGCTGTCATCCCTATAACGCCATCGACCCCTGTAGTTGTTCGAACTACAACGTGCATTGGCGACCTGTGTGTGCGTGTGTATAGTTGGGGTAAGAAAAGGTTCGTCACTTTTCGACTCTATGTCAACGAGTTAAGGTCGAAAAGTGACGAACCTTTTCTTACCCCGACTATATAATACTCATATACAGTGGTGGTCATACAATTAAGAACGATTTGAAGTTTCCGATTTTTTTTTATCTAAATCATGTCATATGTCTAGTTGTGTTCCTTCTTAGAAGTAACAAGTTATGTTATAAAATAGCCACATGGATAGAGCAAACAGGATTAATAATAATAGTGTATAATTGCTAACATTTTTTTTTACAAATTTTATTTGTTCTCTATACTAATAAATTCAAATAGTAATGAAGCTGGACAAATAATTAAGAACGATTTATTAAACTGCTCGAGAGTTGTTTTATATGAAACTTAGATTAAATAAATCATATTAATGTGAAGTTGGTATAGAAAAAAAAGCAATTTAATACATTTGAACTAAAATTAATAGTTAGTAGCATGTCCATGGCTTTTAATTATGGCTTTACACCGGCGAGGCATTGAATCTATCAATTTTTGACATTTCGCAAGAGAAATAGAGTTCCATTCTTCTAAGAAAACGTCGTACAGCTCTCTCAAATTGCCACACTGTCGATTTGAAACCTTTTTCTTGACTTCGCACCAAAGATGATCTATTGGGTTAAGATCTGGGCTGTTGGCTGGCCAATCTAAGACTGAAACTGATTGTGATGTGAGGAATTCCTTAACGGTGCGTGCAGTATGCTTTGGATCATTGTCGTGCTGGAATGTCCAAATAACCGGAAGCACGTCTTCGGCATATGGTAACATTGTTTCTTGCAGTATATTTTTGTATTGGAATTGATCCATGTTTCCTTCTATCAGCCTAACAGGTCCAACGCCATGTCCAGAAAAGCACCCCCAAATTTTCACATTTCCCCCGCCATGCTTTAATGTCACTTTTGTGTACTTTGGGTCGAATGCTTTATTCGGAGGGCGTCGTACATATCGTTTTCCATCAGAACATACCCTATTTATTTTTGTCTCGTCAGAAAAAAGAACGTTTTTCCACTGTCTGACTGTCCAGTTTTCATACCTTCTTGCAAATGCAAGTCGGGCTTGCCTATGACATCGTTTCAACATAGGCACCTTTCTTGCTATCCTTCCGTTCAACTTATTTTCTACCAAACGCCTTCGAATAGTGTGTGCAGAGATTGCTGAAGGGTTGTTTTCGCCAAAATATTCTTTTCTCAACTCATTAGACCCTTTAAAAGGATTTTGTTTTGCCAAACGAACGATATTTCGATCATCTCGACGAGATGACTTTCTCAGTCTAGGTCCACGCGGAACGTTTGAAGTAGTTTGATACGTGGAAAAATGCTTTACGGCATGGAAAACCATTGTTTTTGAACATTGCAGATGGTCGGCTATCTTTTTATACGACCAATTCTTCTCGCGAAGTTTTATTATTACTTCTCTTGTAGATTTATCACAACTATTATTTTTCCCCATTGTTTTTATACGAAGTAATCACTTTTAAGACTTTAACAGCACGAAATGGCGCCAAAATTATACGAATAATAATCTACAACCACAGAGCCACACAGTGTTCTCTATTTAAATTTGAAAAAATAATAAACTATTCAGCGTTCTTAATTACGTGACCAGCCAGTAAGTACTAATACTAGGTTCAGATCGAATGTATAAAGTTTCTCTATTAATTTTTTAGCCAACAATGTTGCATAAATGAATGTACCGGTAGTACGGAAAAGTTTTGCAATACCGAAAGAAATAAAAAAAATACGGGCAATTAGTTATACTTGTTACTTTGAAAAAATCATCTCAATAAATAATCGTTCTTAATTATATGGCCACAACTGTAGCTAAACCGTTTGAGTCCTCGCTCCCGCGGTACAGGGGCTGGAGGGTAGACGACAAAAGGGGCCGGGATAGGTGCGGGCGGCAGGCACACGAGGCGCGCTCGCGAGGACTCAAACGGTTTAGCTATAGTTCAAATTCGCTTTTATTACAATGAATTGTCGTGTCGGTGATGGGTTTTGGCCATTTTTATTTTTTCTTGTACCTTTTGACTTTCTTTTTAATTCGGAAAGTTTTATGTGATTTCTGCTCAGAATCACGAGCTCTTTCGATCCTACTAGGAGAAAAAAGTGTCCAAAGTTTTTTTTCCCGTTCCGTTACCATTTTTCATTTACTTTATATGACCGTAACGGAATGGAGGAATCGAAAATTGTATGAAATTTTTGGGACACTTTTTTTCTCATAGTAAGATCGAAAGAGCTCGTGATTCTGAGCAGAAATCACATAAAACTTTACAAATTTAAAAAAAAGTCAAAAGGTACAAGAAAAAATAAAAATGCCCTTTTATGTGCTACAGCGACATTCAAGGTAAACGATAAGAACTTCGATTTTCGTATTATGTATTATCTGAGACGAGACGGAGAATTAGGCGCATTGGCCGCTGACATAACTCGAACTATGTTTGATTTAGTCGCCGTCGCGTCGCGTCGCCGGTCGCCTTACCAGTGCGACCCCGGCCTTATATTTTGTTTATGGGTGAATCAACTTTTTTGTGTTGTTTACTACCTATGTCCCCGGTTGTCCAAGTGTCACTTCATACTGTTTCATAGAAAAATGATTAGGTTGTCCAAGGGACAAAATTTGTGTACCCCTAACCATAGCAACGGGTGGCAACAAAAAGTTGATTCACTCATATCGCAGTGTGGCGTTAGAAAAAGAGATAAAATATTGAAATTACATTATTTAAAATTTAAAATAAAAATAAAAATGAATCGCTGAATGTGTTGCTAAGCGCATAACTTCCGATCGACTGCACCGAATTGGATAATTCTTTTTTTATTGCGTTTGTTATTGTCAGGAGAAGGTTCTTATGAAAGAAATTTAAAAAAAAATACAACGGGGGCGCAGCCGCGGGCTGATGCCCGCGGCTGCGCCCCCGTTGTATTTTTTTAGTTTAAAATAAAAATCAAAAATTGAATTAGATATAGCTTTACTTAAACCTTTTGCTTTTTTTACTCAACATATACATATAGGTATTTCTTTTAAATGAGTATACAGTTATCACGATTTCATGGCTTGAATACACTGGGAATGTATAATAATAAGATAATTATGGTATTGTATAAAAGTGCTCACGTACATGAAAGCTTCATTATTTTGTAAGACGAGTATAAAATTCATGAAAATGCTATACATATATTTTAAAGGCCATATATTTTGGGATCTGCGCAATAAGTACACTTTAGATTGCAAGTTAAAGCCGAAATAGAATGGACAGATGTCACTAAACAGGTAATTAGACATAGTACTACATACAGTAACACATAGTAATTAACCTATTAATTTTTGCACGAGACTTCGCAACTTCCTAGCAAAATTCTTAGTAATAAATTAACCCGCACACTCTCTGAGTCAATTAACATTCTAATGAATTACACTTGACACCTCTCAATTCGTCCTCGCCGTGAATAACGGTTGCTCGGCCGTAAACACGTTTTTCGATTTTCCATGGGTGTTATTCAATGTTCCAGAATAAAACTTAATGCAATAGTACATTACTACAGAGGGCGGGAAGTAAGGCGTTGCCGGCCGAGTGGTACGAGGTCGGCAACCCCTGTTCCGGCTGAGGCTTGTATAGTGTTTTTCTCAAACATGCAATGAAATAAATAAAAAACTTTAAGGAGGTACCGAGTTTTTCGCGCTAATTGATTTTGTGTGGGCGATTTCGGGCGTGTTTTTCGGTATTTTCATCATATTACTAAAACAAATACATATTTTAAAAATGTAGCCAGACTACGCCCTAGAAAACATCTTGTTTTATTAACATTCAAAAAGTCATGACCTTCCGTGCAATATTAGCGTCGTACTACGAGTTTAATTTATATTTTAGAGACGACTTTGGATTTTTTTTTCTATCGAGCGAACTACATGTAAGTAATCGTGTTTCGAAAAAGACTGGTCGCAAGAGTGAATCCTCAAATATCTTACATTTGAATTTCAGGAATATATGTAGCATTGCTAGTAATGATACAGCACGAGTTTAAATGAATGCAATAAATGCGCCAAAAACACGGTACCCCCCCTTAAGGAATAAAAATTGCAAAGAAAGCAACTATTGCTTATGTTTTTTTTAGGGCTGATTGCCATGATGCCATAGACCTATAAACGTGATGATGCTGTGTCACATGAAACAATAGACGATCGCTTTCCCGGCCTAGGCCTGCAATTCTGAATGAAAATCCATTACATAGCAGTCGTCTAACCGCGCCCGCATCGTGATACGTCCCGGTCTATTATTTGGAACGTAAAGTAAACATTTCATTGCATCTTTGAGAAAAGATAGCTCCCTCGCAACTCTCCCTATAACATGGTTACTCCCTGATTTCTTTGTGCTTCGAAGACATATTTATGGGTAATTTTTCCACCACCCATTTTGATTGGACTATGCTCTATACCACAACCAGTTATTGATTGATTAATAACAACCCTTGGTGTAGGTTTTCATTGTACCGAATCCATCAACTTATTTTCAAATGCTTACAATTAAACTATCAGAATAGTAGCAACAAATATAAAAATCTACAAAAATAACTTTGAACTATAATATCACGACATATCCTTAGCAAACAAAACAATTATAAAAACGATATGAAACAATTGCACTTTTTAAACTTTAATTTGAGTACTTATTTAATTTTCTCAAGTTCATGCTTAAACTTAAAACTTAGCATAGCCAATACATACGATTTATTCAATAAATCCAATGAATCGACAATTTTAGTGTCATACGAATAAAAAAAATATTTTAACCTTTTGAACAACGCGTGTCAAATATTACACGAACAAAATTGGGGTGTGGTTATTCTACGCCCCTTAAGGAGCAAACCACACAGAAGAGACGTGGGACGGGGCGCGTCACAGTCGCGGCGCCCCTTGATCAGTACTAAATGTATAGAAGCGTCGCGATCCAAAGCAGACAGAAGAGACGGGGCGGAGACGCGGACTGCGACGCGCCCCCGTCGCACGTCTCTTCTGTGTGGCTTGCGCCTAATTGTCAACCCATAGATGTTATCCATAGATTTAAAATATACTACTGTTAGATCGGCTCTGAAGTACTACGTAACCATAGACACACCCTAATAGTATTTAATACGAAATTGAACGAGAGTGAAGAGACGCCCCAATACGAACTTCGTAGTACCCCCCCTAGCCCCTATACTCCATTTAATTTAGAATTATAAACCACAACAACATTATATTGCGGCTCGTGAACTGTAATCTCTTTACAATTTGTACTAGAGTAACGATTGACGACACGCAAATAAAGTGACATTAAAACAATTTTCTTTTGCGGCTCTTAGACTATTGTACTGTACTAATTGCTAGGTAAGAAATAGTTGATGAGCCGCAATATAATGATGTTGTGGTTTTCAATTCTAAATTAAATGAAGTATAAGGCTGTCCGTTTGGATTGCTCAACCACTGGGCGAAAGTCTCTGAATGAACTTTGTGATACCTTATATATATTCAAAATCTGTAATACCTTACAACAATTTAGCTTCGCCGAATTTACATAATTTAGTAAAAAGCAGTACAAAAATAGTCTTAGCCCTAACTCAGTCTGAACCTAAGTCTTCTTAGGTTTTTCTATTTCTTTCTCTTTAATTTGTTTCAACTCTTCTATCAGGATCTCGTCATCGAAGAACATAGATGACTCTGGAAAACAAATCAGACGAAATTAAACCTAAAACCGACGTAATAAGATCGGTTACCTATCAAAATGTAGAAAAAAAAATTCCGAAGGTTTAAAATCCCGAATGCTTCATTTATCCGAATGCATTTTTTTCTGAATCTGTTTATATTTCAGGATTTTTATAAAACAACCCTAACCTAACCTAAAAGGTTCTACACGATGGTCCTGAAATAAATCCTGAAATATTTACAGTTTCAGAAAAAAATGCTTTTGGAAAAATGAAGTTTTCGGGATTCTAAACCTTCGGAAATAAAATTTTCTAAACATCGATAGGATCCCAATAAGATCTCACCATCAGGTCAGACAAAAATACATTACCTGATCTCTCCAGTTTCACTTTTTTTGGAAATTTCTTGTCGCTGTCGTCTTCCTTTTTGATTTCCCCAAATTTGCTCTAAAACAGAAAATATGTAGGTACATAAATTTATAACTTAATCACAATTCCACGTGATTGTATTTTGATTTTTATAGTAAAGACTTCCTGATGTTACGATATGTTTCAATGACAACCGTAGACTGGAATCGAAGCATTTCGACTCCTAAATAAGTCTCAAATTGCTGTCGTTATTTATATAGAAGGGTCAAAAGTGGCACCAAGTGGTCCGTGTAATATTACACTCGGCGCTGGCTAGCCAGTTCCTTTGCTTGAACTTGGCTCGACACGCTGCCGCGTGTCTAGATCGCAAGCGAAATGACTGGCGTTTTTCCGAACATTGCATATGTAAGGTATGTAAATACTTTATCACACTTACTATTATAAAGGCGAAAGTTTGTGAGTGTGTGAGTGTGTATGTTTGTTACTTCTTCACGCTCAAACCGCTGAATCGATTTACATGAAATTTGGTGTGGAGATTGACTGAAACCCTGGCAAAGACATAGGATAGTTGTTATCCCGGAAAATCGCATAGTTCCGGCGGGATAGCGAGAAACGAATTCTTTGCAGACGGAGTCGCGGGCAACAGCTAGTTGTACATAAAACACAAAATAATACAAAAAACATCAAAACAAAAAGAGTACAAAGACGGACTTATCCCTAAAAGGGATCTTAGTCGTTATTCGTCGCTCCATCTTGTTGGAGGCCCACCTTCCGGTCCTTGGACAGACGCCACTCGAGAACCTTACCCTGATGGCCGAGATCAGTTCTATGAGCGATGTGCCCTCCCCCCTGCCACTTGTTTCTATGCTTACCTTTACAAAATCTGGCAACCCATCCTGCAGGTGATACCAGCTCAATATGAATATGAGGGACACGAAGAAAAGGTTGGTACTGATGCCTGTAATATAAAAAAACACACCGAATAAGTAACAATTTAATAAATCTATTGTTTAAGTAAAACTAACAAATTTCTTAACCTACGAGTACGTATGAAGTTTTTAGTTGCTTTATTTAAAACAAAGAAATAGATTGAGTTTGCAAAAAAGGGACGACGTAACCGCCGTACAAAATCTAATAGAAAATAGTGTTTTCACAACTCATAAAAAGTACGTTAGTTGGGTTTCGGACCGTTCTATCCGTTTTCCAAAACATCCGTTACAAAATAACAGTTTTTTTTAATGACCCGTTTCTCATCGCATCAGTTTGTCAAAACACACGGTTTTCATATAATTCGTATGCCAAAAGATCTATCTCTCATGACGCCCGTATGCCCAAAAGATTCGTTTCTCATACCTGATTTACACTCTCGCCTCGTGCTTCGTCTCGTGTCTCAGCTCGGCGTCGCGAGCGTTGCGAAGTACGAGACTAGGCGCGAGGCGAGCCGCGAGCGTCTATTCACACTCCCGTCTCGTTGCTCGTCTCGCCACTCGTACGCGAGTGTAAATGAGCTATCATACCATCAGTAGGTATGTGAAAACATCCGATCATATCATCCCTATGTCAAAACACCCGGTTCTCATAGCATCCGTATTCAGGAAAAGGTAGTAATGGGAACGGATGTTTGTTGCTAGAACGCGTGTTTTGGTAAACGGATATCAAGACAAACATTTCTTTTGAGAGAAGCACATTCTGCGAAACACTTATATCGGCAAACAAGAACGGACGTTGTATGCAGCACGCCAAGGCATACTTTCCGTCAGTGTGCGCTTGCATATAGGGATGCCGAGGGATCCTTTTCCTTGCCGATGCCGGTAATGGGCACCGGGCTTTTGTGTCAGTATCAACTCCAAGCAGGGCTGGACAAAATACATATATGCTTTGCTTTGATTAAAATACAAATTACAAAATACTATCTCGCATGAATTTAAAATACGAAATACAAAATATTTATAAGTAGGGTATTTGAAATATAAAATACAAAATACAGTACTTTTTGGTATTTTTATTTAAAATACAAAATACTAAGTAGAATTAAAACGAATCCAACCCGGTGTGGGCTCTACACTGGTGCGTTTTCATGTTCAACTTAAGATCGCTAAATGAAATGTAAATGTATTTATGTTAAAATGTATTTTGAAGTCATAAGTATTTGAAATACTAACTACAAAATACCTTGACGTCAGGTAGAGGTAACGCCACCAGAGTTGAGGCCATGCACACAACCACATCTCATGTAATGACAGCGGGATTTTGACGTTGTGTTGTCGTTAAACGTCAACACAACGTCAAAATCCCGCTGTCATTACATGAGATGTGGTTGTGTGCGTGGCCTCAACTCTGGTGGCGTTACCTCTATTTGAAATACGAATTACAAATTACATTTTCAGCGAGTAATTGAAATACAAATACCAAATACGTATTTGTATTTCAATTATTATATAGTATTCAGCCCCGACTCCAAGAGAGCCTTAAAGAAAAAATGTATACTGACCAACGGCAGCAGACATCCGCGGCCAGTTGTACATGAAGTACCGGAGCCCTTTGAAGTGCGCCTCTATCTGCAGCTCGCAGGAATACACTTGCGCGTGCCGAGATTGGAGCTCGACGTACGCGTCCGTTACAGGCAAGTTCTGTGGGAGCGGAACATTTGGGTCATACACACCGTAAAAACCAAGTTTTTTTTATGTTAGAGAGGCCAGAAAAACGAACTAGTGGGTCACCTGATGTTAAATGATCACCACTGTTAGACACCCGCAGCGCTTTACGAGTCGGACTCGCGCACGAAGGCTTCCGTACCATTATCTATAAAAACGGCAAAAAAAACACGTTTTTTGTATGGGAGCCCCCATTAAATATGTTTTATTTTAATTTAATGATTTATTTTTAAAGTGAATATATAACTAAATATTCTGTAAATATTTCAAGCGTCTACCTGTTGCCGTTATCAATATCGAGCAAAAACGAGCAAAAAAAATCACGTTTGTTGTATGGGAACCCCTTAAATATTTATTTTATTCTGGTTTTTAGTATTTGTTGTTATAGCGGCAACCGAAATACATCATCTGTGAAAATTTCAACAGTCTAGCTATCACGGTTCATGAGATACAGCCTGGTGACAGACGGACGGACAGCAGAGCCTCAGTAATAGGGCCCCGTTTTTACCCTTTGGGTACGGAATCCTAAAAACCAAAGCTGTCTCTCTTGTGGACATAAAATTAGCTACTCCGAAGAGCAAACTTAAAGTTTATTTTAGTTGGCCAGGCGCATCGTACGGTGATGTAGACTTGACTAAAAAATATTGGCTGTAGACCCTTAACTATGGCCTTGTCCACAGAAGAGACGCGTGCAAAAAAATGCGTAAAAATTTTCGTTTAAGACTTTATAAGGGGCTAGCTGTTGCTATTATGAGTTCCGTTTTTAATCATTTTGGCTATGTAAATTGCAATGGATTACTAATCACCAGACATAGGAATTTATAAGGGGCAAAATTTATTGACAGATTTTTAGTTCTTTTATCAACCAGTGATCGGCCTCAGCTTTTCTTGTAAGTCTATATTTTTTTGTACCTTACAAGGTACTCATTACCTAGCTATCATTTGAAATAAAGTTTGAACTGCTCAATGTCTGCCTTTTTCGGAATTTATGTCCGAAATTACATTTAAAATTTACAATGAGCTTTATGGTGAAGGAAACATCGAGAGCAAAACCTGCGAGGAAAGTCAATGGTGTGTGTGAAGTTCCCAATCCGCACTGGGCCCGCGTGGGAAATACAGGGTGAAATTTCGTACCACCTCCAGGGAAAGAACTCTAAATACTGAATTTATAAGCCCAGAATTTCATGGTTTCTCTTAATTTAATTTATCAAGTTTTTTAGTGATATTTGATCCTTATGATTGACCCTATAGATCAATAAAATAAAAATACAGGTTGCTATTTTTTCAGATTTTAGCCGGTTTGATTCGAATTAACGAAAATCTTTATATGCAGTTTTTTTTCTTTCCAAAAAAAGGTATGTTTCCTTCTTAGATTATTTATGCACTAGATAGAGTGTCAGTAGGACATTGCGATACAAAACGTCCAAAAATCTATTTGACAGCTTCATATTACGATCGCGTTACGTCATTCAAACTGAAGGGAGGCAAATGACATATAATATAAGCCAACTGTTGGCTTATATTTTTCGGGACGTTTTCATGCCGGCGAAGCTCTATCTAGTGTATAAATAATCTAAGGTTTCCTTTGAGTAAATTTTCCTATTTTCAGTATTTAGAGTACTTACCTACCTTTCCTGGAGATGGCATTACAAAATTCCATCCAGTATATAGACTGTGATGATGATGTTTGGATAAACTCGCGAAGCCCGCTGCCCACAGATACCTGGTCATCCTGGAAGTCGCTGAACAGTTCCACGTGTAGCTGCTGCCGCTCCTCGCTGACGCCGGCCAGCAGCAGCGGCGCCAGCGCCACCGTGCGGATGAGCTCGTGGAGGCACGACCTGAAGAGTGAAGGTTTCCATCAGTTCCCCAAACCATCCGTTCTCGTCACTACTTTTTCCTAAATAATCCGTTTCCCGATATCAGTGTTTCCCAAAAGATATGTTTGACTGGATATCCGTTTGCCAAAACACTTGTTCCCAAAAACATCCGTTCCCATTACTACCTTTTCCTAAATACGGATGCTATGAGAACCGGGCGTTTTAGCATACGGATGTTATGAGAAACGGGTGTTTTGGCATACGGACGTTATGAGAAACGGGTGTTTTGACATACTGATGCGATGAAAAACGGGTCTTTTGGCCTGCGGTCATTTAAAGAAACTGTTATTTTGGAACTGATGTTTTGGGAAACGGAGAGAACGGTCCTTATGGGACCTGAAGTGTTATTTGTAACATTAAAGCGCACACAGAGGAGTGCGGGTCGGGTCGGGAGTGGGGCGGGATCCGACCCGCTCCATGTGTGAATAGTGAATACAACGACCCGACTTGCTCCCGACCCGCAGAAGTCCTCTGTATGTGTAGCGTTCAACTTACGTTCAACTGAACAATTCTCGTAGGCTTAAGCAACTGCAAAAGCTTATTCGAAAACAGGCGAATTTCACCGTGTATACTTTGTTTTCTGACGGACTATTGCTGTTCATGTTAATCCATTAATTCATTACGTATGCGCAGTTTTTCAAGCAGCCTTTCATTACGTGTGCTAGCAAATACTTTTGGCGGTTATATTCTGTAAAGCACGCGTCACGGAAATGGGAATGTTTAAAAAAAATACCAGTGGTTTTTATATTTTTTTTTGTATAGTAAAGTCAATTATAAGAAACTAGTCAAAACCGTTTATAACAACATTCAAGGGACAGCAATATTTGGTCGTTAAACACGGATGGTCATTGTAACCAGTATTACTTTGGTAAAGATCGCGTTGGGTTTTTTTCTTGGTTGTTACATCCAATATGTCGTTGTAATTGGTGTCGCTGTAAACGGTTTTGACTGTAATTTCAATATTTTGTCATTTAGTTCACTACTTTTTTCAAAATTAATTATTGAAACTATTTTGGTTGATGACGTCAGATTGTAATTGAGGGCTCCCACACTGCCAAATTTCTAAATCTATCTAAATGCGTACTGTAACTAGTGTCACTTTACTGGCGCTATCAAAATGCTAGATGTCAGGCAGCGGGTCCAAATCAAACTCCGTATAATCCACGCGTAAATTGTGAAGAATTCTAACCATACAGAATAAAGTACGACTTGGACCGGTCACGCAATTTACACTAATGTCAAATGAAGGTCATTGTTTATTTGTCATGTAATAAATTCTTACATAATATTAAAATTAAATAACTACAGAAAACGAGTTAAAAAGTATTTATCTCGAAATGGTTTTCGATTGCAAAAAATAGACATCCCCAATAATCCCAAGCTTTATATATTTGGTATTTTCTACGTGTTTTGGCTGTGCAGAACAGTGGCGATCCTTACATAGAAGCCCAAAAGCCGGGCTTGCCTTATAAATCTCAAATCAAGATTAAAAATAAAAACCAAACCTCGTCCAAACGAAAAAAGTTCTAATAAAATCACTTTCATAATAACGCGCTTTATTTTACGTAAAATACCAAGAATTGCATAACAAATCCGCTGCGCGGCCCAGCGGCGCTGAACGGCGGCCGACGCGGCGATAGGCGATAGTAGCGACGTTATAAATAGCATGACATCTCGCTCGCTCTTGTGGGCTTTTACGGGGCTTCCAAACGCTCTCTTCATACTTAGGAAAACGTTAGTTTTGCAAATATCTATGTATAGCTGCATATATAGCGCTTTCTTTGCAATTTTGAATCTGGCTTACGGTGTGAAGTTTGCTGCGTTTGGTTTAGAACGCGAGTGCGCGGGCGAGATGAATAACTTCACGATTGTTTATATCGAATCGTGGGCCATACCATGCAAGGCGTTGTAAAATGCGTGAATTTATGTAATTACAAAATAGATAGGTATTCTTGTTTTAGTGCGTTGCGTGTGAGAATGAGTCTGTAAAATTTAAAATTCTGTCTAGTAATAGAATGAAGTGTGTTTTGGTAAATTTGCCCAAACTGAGTAAAGCGGCAACAAGATGGATTTACCTAGATTAAATTATAAAAAAATACTAAAACATATCTCTCGGCTTGCCAAAGCTTGATACCCTAGGCACGCCACTGGTGCAGAAATGAATCAATATCTTACCTATGTCTTAGCATTGCTGATCTGCAGGAGGAGGACACTAGCACGCCCCCCTTAGCTCGCATCTGAGCACACACCATGAACATTCCTGGATCACATAATATAATTCTGAATGAAAATTTTCTACAGAAAAAACAACAAAAAGCGTCTACCTGTTGCCGTTATCAATATCGAGCAAAAACGAGCAAAAAAAACACGTTTGTTGTATGGAAGCCCCCTTAAATATTTATTTTATTCTCGTTTTTAGTATTTGTTATTATAGCGGCAACCAAAATACATCATCTGTAAAAATTTCAACAGTCTAGCTATCATGGTTCATGAGATACAGCCTGGTGACAGTCCCGTTTTTACCCTTTGGGTACGGAACCCTAAAAACAGAATAAAATAAATATTTAGGGGGGCTCTCATACAACAAACGTGATTTTTATTGATAACGGCAACAGGTAGTCGCTTGAAATGTTCACAGAATATTTAGTATTTAATCACTTTAAAAATAAATAATTAAATTAAAAAAAAAAACAAATATTTAAGGAGGGCTCCCATACAACAAACGTGATTTTTATGCCATTTTTATGCCATTTTTATAGATAATGGTACTGAACCCTTCGTGCGCGAGTCCGACTGGCCAGGATGGCCAGTTTTCTTGTTAATTTGATATATTCCTGATTTTTTCAAAGTGCCCTTAAAAAGTACAGAGGCTGTATTGTCTAACGCTTCTGTCGCTTGCCTTCGCTTTCACCATCTCTTTCTGTCATCATCTTATACCGTTTGACAGAAAGAAATAGTGATTGCGAAGGCAAGCGTCAGAAGCGTTAGACAATAAGCCTGCTGTAATATAACTAGCGTACCCAAGTCCTTGTTGACCTGTGACTCGGGCATGTCGAGCATGAGGCGCACGCGGTAGGGCTGCGCCGACATCAGCATCTGGCTGTACTTGGTGAGCTGCACATGGGCTGAGGGGAACGAGCACTGCCCCATCTGCTCGTCACATGACCTGCCAGAGCGGGAAACAAATTTACTTGAAAAACTCGTTGTCTGTAAAGTCGGTTTACGGACGATAGTTTAACGTGACAACGTCATAACAAAATATTCGATAAAAAATTACCCGAGCGTTAAGATTGTATTACGTAATATTTATTGCAACTGGCCTACGCCGCTCTATTGCAACTGGCCCTCGCCGCTCTGTAAGTACATGTAACCGTTACGTAACGTTACAATGCGTCATCCTTTTTCGTGTTTGCACCCGGCGGCCGGCGTTCATCGATTTATTAGACGTTGTCATTTCAAAAACGGTTACATTTGTTTGTTATCTTTGCTATGCGTAAGGGGCAGTCCATAAAGTACGTCACACGTTTAGGGGGAGGAGGAGACGGGTTAAAGTGATCAGTAATACAAAATAATTGCGATTTCCATATTAAAAAGTGTGACAAGGGGTGGGTAGGGGCACCAAATTTATTGAAATTGGTGTGACGTAATTTGTGAATGCCCCCTGAGCACTGATCAGTGCCAAATTTGTAGTTTTCTTTTTGTATTTTATTTTAATTAGTACCCTTTATATTTATGAAAATCAATGCGGATTTTTTACTTAACACATTTGCTGAGGTACCGGGTTGATGTAACCTGATACATGTATGGTTAATTAACAAGTAAAACTAATAGCCGCAGTGAATTTGAAAGGTTAATGTTAATGTGCTTAGGAGATAGTCCGTAAAATAATGGGCATAAAAATATGTCAAAAATGTATGTTTGATGAATTTTAACCATAGAAAACATATGGAAGATCATGGTTTTAAAGTGTTGTCCAGAGGATGTTACCATGGCAAAGGTACAAGAAAATATTATTGACCTATGAATAAACATTATGTAATTTATGTACGTTAATAATAAACAGTGATCGGATTTAGGATGCAATTTCCCGGGGTTTAAGTCCGTTATCTTAACTTGGATATGACTAACAATACCGCGAGTCTTTTTGTTACCTACCTTTATAAAACAGTAAATAACTTTTAATTTTAAGTAGTTTACACTATAAAATAAACAAATTATAAAATAAACGTAACTTGCTTGTATCATCTCATCTCTTATGGTATTTTTCATTATTTTTATCTGTTTACCAGTGTATGCAGGTAAAAGTAATAATAATTACTAATATTTTATTAACTTCTTTTATTAAATATCATATCAATCGGTGATGCATTGATAGAATTTGATCATTTTTCAAATTTGATGATTTGATTTTGTAGTGGTAGAGCCATGTTGTAGCTAGCCGCTGCATCACGAATGGGCCGGCTCGTCCGGGGCAGTACCACCCTCTCACAGAACACCGGCGTGAAGCAGCAGTAATCCTGCTTGCGTTTCGTACGGTCAGTGAGAGTGCCGGGGGCCCAATACCTCACCCCTTCCCTCTCCCCCTTCCCCTATTCCCTCTCCTTTAGGGCCGACAACGCACTGGTATCGTGTAAAGCGCTGCGGGTGTCTATGGACAGTGGTGTTCATTTAACATCAGGTGACCCACTAGTTCGTTTGTCTGGCCTACCTAACATAAAAAAAAAAAAAAAAGTGAAGATAGTTGTTAATTGGTGTTCTAGTTTACCCATTATAAACAAATTAGAAGCAGTTATTAATCGAAACCCTGACTTTGACACTGTGCAGGAATACGCAGATCAGATTTCAAATGAATCTACAAGTGACGAAAATTCTATTTACAAATTCACTCCGCTTACATCAGTAGAAGTCGAAAGGTTTTTTTCCACTTACAAATGGATCTTTGATGTTAAAAGAAATCGATTAACGACTGAAAATATTGAAAAAATAATAGTATGTTACTTTAATTATATATTTTTTTTTTAATAGCCTAATGGATGTCCCACTGCTGGGCAAAGGCCTCCCCTTTCTCTTTCCACCCGTCTCTTTCCCTCGCAAAATCCCGCCAAAATGGTTCAAAACGGTCCAAGTCATCCCGCCATCTCCGTTTTGGTCTGCCCCTGCTCCGGTACCCGTCGCTTGGAACCCAATCGGTGACGATTTTTGCCCAGCGATCCGGATGCATTCGCCAGACATGTCCCGCCCAGTCCCACTTGAGTTTGGCGGTCTTTGTCCCCACATCGACAATCTGAGTTCTGGAACGCAGGTCGGTGTTTCTGATTCTATCAGTTCTCCGAACACCTAGAATGCTGCGCTCCATAGCTCGCTGGCAAATTTTGAACTTGGACTTCTGGGCCTCGGTTAAAGACCAAGTCTGGGCTCCGACTTTAATTATATAAATATATAAAATAAATAAATAAAAATCCATTTATTGCCACAACCATACAAAATAAAAAGAAACACAATGAACACAAAAAAAAAGAAGAAGAACAGAAACACACAAAACAAAAAAAATCTTCGTGGCAATAGGCTCAGGCTCAGTATAAATGCTGCCGGTTAGGAAGCCGGCGGCGCTGATTTTCAGCCTGCGCCCTCCCGCGGCGCGTTAAACACAGCAATAATACGGGAAGGGCAGAGCTCACAATATTACGCAAATACAAAATATTTAATTTACCAAGATTAGTTTTTTGGAGTCTTTTTATAATATACAGGGTTATTTTTAATTCACTGACATCCTCTTAACCCTGAATTCCTATCACTCAAACAAATGTTTTTTGTTTTACGACTTTTTAAAATGAAGCACTTTTTTACCCCATACAAATGCACAAAGTATCGTAAAAATAAGAGGTAATCTCAAATTTTCTAAACGTTATTACACCAAAAATATTAAGTTATGACAAAAGCCGTAAAACAAAAAACATTTGTTTAAGTGGTAGGAGTTTAGGGTTAAAAGGATGCTAGTGAATTACAAATAACCCTGTATAATAATAATAAATAATAATAAATCATTTATTTCAGACACCAACATAAGTCCATACATTAACATCTACGTGCATTATGGAAATATTGATTAAATTAAAATTAAAATTGAATTAAATATTGATTAGTACATAGCTTAAATCTAAGTGTTAGTAATTAATTGACTTTTTGTATTCTTATTTTTAACTCCTAATTTTTACTTTTACGGTCATCCCGTGAAATCCTAATATTTTTATACTAAATAAATACAAACTGAAACATGGATACACAGAAAAAACCCCGAAAAAGAGACTAGCGCTGGGAAACGAACCCAGGTCCTCAGCATTCCGCGCTGCGTGCTTATACCCCTACACCACCACTGGTCAGGAATTAAAAAACACAAATTTTCCCCATATATCAACATTTTTCAGTTTGTTTTTCTATAGTCCCTTTACGCAGAGAATATTTACAACCAAAATATTACAGAAATAAAAATCAAAAAAAAAGAAGAAAGGGAAATCTGGCAGTTCTTTTCTAAGGAAATGGTAGGGCATCACAGTCATATTCATAGCCTTAGGTATTCTTGTGGTCCTTGGGGAAGTATCAATTTCCATCTACTTAAATTCCAATTTGGACCGCCATTAGCATTTTCCTAATTTTTTGTTTAAAGACCGGGAAAGACGTGGGCTCGCAGCGGGGGAGGAAGATCGTTCCATATCTTAGAGGCACGGAAACGGAAACTCCCTCTGAACCCCACGGACCTGTGTTTGGGGATGATAACTTTATTGGCGTGCATACTCCGGACACCTCGATCACGATCCGCACGTGGCCATGTAAACTTGTCATACAAGTATTGCGGTCGTTGCGTATTTATTATTTTATGCACTTGAGTCGTCAGGTATTTGTCTCTCGTTTAGGTAAGGCGTAACGTGCGCGCGTCTAGGCACCCTATAGCAAAATCTCATAAACGCATTTTGAACACAGTAGCTGAATTGGGAGAGAACCAAGTAACTTCCGCACTTCTTCTGACAAGTAGGTACTGTCTTAAGGTGTAGAGCAGGGGGGGCACACTTACATATATCATCACTTTTCATGCGACTACAGCGATCTCTGGTGTTTGCCGAAGAACTAAATTAGCGGCCATCTTGGTTCACTTGTCAGACTTGTCAGTTGTCATTCATCGGCCATGGCCATGACGTACCAAATTGTACGGTCAAGGACTTTAATTGATAGGCCACTTGCCAATGTTCGTATTTTAGCCATATAATGCAAATCGGGTTTAGCCGCTTATACTTTGTATATGCTGATTTGAATTAGACGGCTAAAATACGAATAGTGGCAATTAGCCTATCAATTAAAATCCTTGACTATACATTGCTATTGGTACGCGTATCTATAGCTGTACATCACTACCAACATATACATATAGATAGGTATACATCTATAGAAACGTCACATTAGTTCTTGAGCAGCCGTAGGGCGGCAGCACCTTCCATACATGCATATTTGACCATAGAGTTGCCACTCTTGTTCATATAATATTACAATACTCTTTGGTGTAGAGGATTTTTAACCTGTAAAAAGCGTTTCTTATTTTTAAATTTACATGTTCAATATAACGCAGCTCACCATCCATCAGAAGACCCAGATTTCTCGCTACATCAACTCTTTCGATAGTATCCTGATCCAGTTCTATCGTTGGATCCATTTCCTTAATTTTCTTACACTGATCCCTTGTGCCCAGTATCATATACTTTGTCTTAGATGGATTTAGTACAAGTGCGTTTCCCCGCGACCACTGACATATGGCGTTCAGATCATCTTTGATCAGGCGTTCCGAAGTCCCTGAACTCCTCAACAATGGAGCCCTTGGGGATAGGTTTCACTCTGGCACGCTTCCAGTCATCCGGGCAGATGCCCGACTCAATCGATCTGTTCACTATAGCCGTTATAGCTGGCAGTGTACAGGGCAGGGTCATTTGAATCATGTGAACTGTAAGCCCATCACATCCCGCCGCACCAGTATCTATACTGTTTATAGTTTTTCATCTCTTCTGTTTGGAAAGTTAAATTTCCATGGGTAGATAGCCGGGTGGAAAATTACGTTTTCATCTCTAGGGAGGAAAGTAATTTTTTTTTAATTTTTACGATTAGCCTCGGAGTCGAAGATAATTTCAGTTACATCAGTGACAATTTTTTTCACGTTTCGGCATGGCCATCTAGATGCACGTCGTGACCATGGATCTTATACAACACTGGAGGTTGTACGCCGAGCATCCGTTTGAAACAAGAAATTTGATCTAACTTTTTAAATTTGCTTACTAACAAGGAAAACTGCCAACTCTAAGCATTCTTACGACATAAAAAAAACGGACGGACAGACGGATGGATGGATGGATCGATTTTACTTTCCTCACAGTCGAAATGAAAAGTAGAGTGTCTAACTCGGGTGAAATTACCCATTTCCCTTCAAACTATTGGCTCTCACTTTGTTCGAGCACCAGAAATATCTCGGGTTCAATGGGTCACTTTCCACCCTTGGTTATCAATCTACTATTGAACACTTCAGCTTGTGAACAATATTGGAGATCCAGTTGATTGGCAATAAATTTATTATTTTCAAAGAATGACAGCGTTTCGGCATTCACCACCCCCCCCCCACCAGGTACATCAAGGAAAAAAGCATTAAGATCATCGGGATCAATGAGATGCTGCGGTATGTCGGGCAACGACGCCCTACCAACTGCCGTATGGCGTTTTAAATGACCCCACAGAGCAGCAGGATTATTTATGTTTTTATTTATGCTGAAGTTGAAATTTGCATATTTTTCCCGCTTCAAGGCCCCGTTCAAATAATTACGAAGCGTTTTGTAATACTCCCGATGTACCGGACTCCCCATTGTACGTGCCCTAGCCAAAGCAGAGTTTCTGAGCAACATCATACGTCTTATATTGTCAGTTAACCAGGGACTGATCCTATCCCGTATGCGAGAACGCTTCAACAGTGCATGCCCATCAAACAGTGCCATTAACATTTCATTTAAACTCACAACCATCTCGTTAACGTAGCTGATATCAATAACATTGTTCCGAGGAAAATTTTGCAAATCGCTTGCGAAAGCTTCTTGATTTATACTGGCAATCAAACGCCCATATTTAAATCTAGTTGACTTTGCGGGATTTGTAAACACGACTATTAAATAGTACTTTTAATTTAATTTTAGGTTTAGTTTTTGTCATGTTACTATTCCTTTTGTCTACGAGTAGGTATTATTTTTTATTATGTAAGGGATATATTGAGTATGCTATTGTTTGTTTTTTATTTATTGTTTTGTTTTTTTTTAAATTTTGTTTCAAATGGTAGTAACTTGTTTATTTATACAATTACATTTATGCTTAAGAGTATCTAAAATATTTTTTTAAAGTTTATGTAAAATAAATTAACCTGTTATAGATAGCAAACATTTTCATTTTTTTTATTTAGTTTAACCCTTGACAAAAGTTATTAATTTTTAACATGAACGATAACCCATTTCCTAAAATCCCGGGAAATCCCTAGTCACATCCATGTTAAGCATAACGTTTGAGGTCATTCACCCCAAATTGCATCCTAGATCCAATCACTGATAATAAAGAATAAATAATAAAATTACACTATTTAATTTCCATAAAATCAAAGTTTTAACAACAAGTGGATCTATCCACCGCTAAACATAAAGTAATCCATATTATTCATTCAGCATGAACTATATAACAGTTAGAAAATAAATTATCTATAATTCTGATAGTTAATTTATTTGATGCAATTAATTAATACTAAAGTTTTATTTAGAGGAACTTACTTGAACTGCAAATGCACGGGCCTCATGTGTGTTACGTTGGGCATGTACGTATAATAAAAAACAACATACATAAATATCGAAAGCCACAGTATGGCAGTCACAAACAAAGTGACAATGCTAGCTCTGTACACTAGATCTTTTACACTATTTATTCCTTCCTCTGTTCTCTTCTTATAGCCCAAATATTGCTGAAGAATAAACGCTTCAATCGGTCGACGCACGAATTCACGATACATGCGAAATGGATTCACGTAATTCATAAGGGCCATTGTTAAGTTATACTTCGTTATCAGAGTACCGGTCAAGGAAACGGAACTAGGACAGCATTAGAGTAGATAACGACAGTTTTATTGTATTGGAGATAATAGACTGGAGTTTATTGATAAAATCGAAAGAAAACAAATCCACCGGCTGATTTTTGATCTATCATTGCTGTCACCGCGTCACTGTCAGTGTCAGGTCAAATTGACATTACAGACAAACGTTCCGTGGCTAAGTTTAGCCGTTTGAGCCAAAATCAAAAATTCAATTCAATTCAGTTTATTTCCATAACAATTTACATTGTGTCGGATATTAAAGACTATGGAATAGGAATATAGTCTCGTTTTAAAAATCTTAATAAATCTAAACAACACTTTTAACTAAAATAAATTGATTAAACTTAATTTATGTCATTTTTGTTTAAATTTAACCCAATTCAGATGTTTCAAAAATAAAATCACATTTGGGTTGTTTGTTCCATCATCTATGTGAATCGAAACGCGTAATTCTCCTTTCAACGAAGAGTGCGTTCTAATTACAATAACGAATGAACATCATTACATGCCAAGCTTGAAGTGTCAAAGCTCACATGTTCAACAACGTAAAACGAAACACGTCGTCGCAAAACGTCAAAAAAAATAAAAATAGACAGTCTAAAAATTCAAATTTAAATTTTTTGTTTAATTTTAATGAAAATAACATAAGAAAAAATGTACTTTCGCTACCACAATCGTGTTAAACCATATTTAATTCCATGGACTCGCAATATTACTAAAACAGCGCGTATTATAGCAAAACCAAACTTGTCGGCTGCCGCATATAAACCAGAATTTGTGGAAAAAAATGTATACGAAGAATGGGAAAGAAGGGGCTTGTTTAAGGCGGAAAACTTTAGTGATAAGCCAACCTTTAGTATGGTATTGCCACCGCCTAATGTAACAGGAAAATTGCATTTAGGTTAGTTAACCAAAGTATCATAAACTTTTTTATTCACTGCAGTTTGACCGCTAAGCACGATTAAGCAAGATTAAGGATTACACAACAACACAACTGGGATTCGAACACCGGACCCTCAAATTACGTAGTCTGGCTGTTAATCAGTAGTACAAAATAAGAATATCTTTTTTTTTTCAGGTCATGCTCTAGCTAGTACAGTACAAGATGTGATAGTGAGAAGAAAGCGAGCCAGAGGCCACAATGTGCTGTGGCTGCCGGGCACAGACCATGCTGGTATTGCTACACAGGTATACACCTTGATTTATCTTATACTCTAATACTTCACCGCTGATAGCAGCAAGATGAATGCTGGAGTGGCTGGCAGAACATAGTGACATTTCCATTTTAAAATGAGCTATTTACTTTTTTTTAATTTTGAGGTTTTCTTACTCAGAATCAAGGCTGCTATTGATTTTGATAAAAGAAATTGCCCTAATTTACCAAAATTTTTTTTGTGTCCTTGTTGTGACAAGCAATTTGAAATATTTGAAAAAAGTCCCAAAAGTGAATTATAAATGCACATGACCCCTGGGTGGTACTAAACGAGCGATACAAGTCACCACCCTATAGGTTGAGCCAGGCCGCCACGTGATGCTCGTTGTGTTCCGGCCTGTTGCCTATAGAAGCCATTCTGGAGGAAGGGTCTGAGCAGTTGTGCAGCGCGCGTACCGGTTCCAGTGCCCCGTATTTGTTGTACGGTTTGCAGCTTGGGGGCGCGCGAAACACCGCGCTCAACTGCCTTCTTCCTGCTTATTCTCCTAAATTCAAGTCTAGGGTGAATGAGCCTTTACTAGGCAAGCATGCTCCTTCGTAGGCCTCATCTTCGCTTTCCACCAGGCGTGATTGTGGTCAAATGCAAGCCTATATTGTGTTAAAAAAAAACTTAAACATTCACTGGATTTTTATCTGGATTTAAATATAAGCGTGTATCAGGGGTGGCCAACGGCTCTATATCTAAATCCCTAATGATTATTTGTCCTAATGTAATGTTTGTCCTAACTTTTTTTATTTAAAATCTATTAATTGTTCTGGATTTTTATAAAACAAACCTAACCTAACCTATAGAGTTCTAGAGGATAATCACAAAAAAGTTCCTGAAAAATTCACGGTTTCCGAGAAAAAAAGTGATAGGACAAACAATCATTAGGACAAACATTACATTAGGACAAACAATGTTAGGGATTTAGAATGAGACCTGTGGCCAACTTCGTTAGACTCAAGATCTACAATTTTCTAACTAGACTCTGTGCAATCTATCAATTTTATAATCAGTATTTTTCATAAACTTCTGCACATACTGGTGCCCTCCCCTATGTCCTTCCACTTGTCTCATGCATCTAGTCGATAAGTTTTTTACCTGTATCTTTCCAGAGTGTCGTTGAAAAATATCTGAAGAACACTAGGAACCTCTCCCGCCACGACCTTGGCCGCGAGAAATTCAACCAGGAGGTCTGGAAGTGGCGTGAAAAGCATGGCAACACCATAACACAGCAGCTGCGAACACTCGGCTGCTCCCTCGACTGGTCCAGAGAGATGTTCACCATGGACCAAAAGCATATCAATGCCGTAAATGTTGCATTCATGAGGCTATTTCAAAAGGGATTGATCTACCGGAAAAAAGCACTTGTTAATTGGTGTAACACTTTAAAATCTACGGTGTCTGATATAGAGGTGGATAATGTGCAGATTAACGGTCCGATGGATATTAAACTGCCGGGGTATGCTGACCCGGTGAAGTTTGGACTGATGTACAACTTTGCTTATAAGCTGTTTGAGAGTAATGAAGAGGTGGTTGTGTCAACTACTATGCCGGAGACAATGTTGGGCGACGTTGCTGTTGCTGTGCATCCTGAAGATCCTACGTAAGTTGTTTTATTTACACATTAAACATTAAAGAGTAATTAAACAGAGAATTACAGAGCAAAAAGAACACAGAACTTTATGGTAGCGCTGCGGTAAGGCTGGCGTTCTGCTGAGTTGAGTCAATTTCGTGAAAATTTGTTTTTGTATCTTTATTTTTTGCTCTTTTTTGTGTAACTCTTTTGAACCTGATTAAAATTTTTCACAGGCACAAGCACCTGAGAGACAAGAGGATAGTACATCCATTCACTAACAAAGTCATGCCAATTATTTTCGACGAATTTGTTGATATGGACTTCGGGACTGGCGCCGTCAAAATCACCCCCGCGCACAGCAAAGTAGACTACGATGTCGCAAAACGACACCAACTTGCTATGGTCCAAGTTATAGATGAAGAAGGGAACATGATCAATTCACAAGAATTCAATAAGCTCAAAAGATATGACTGCAGAACGCGTTTGGTCGAGAAATTAAATGATATGGGGTTGCTGAGAAAAGTAACCCCTCACAAAATGACTCTACCACTTTGCAGCAGAACTAATGATATCATAGACTACCTGCCCAAAGAACAGTGGTTCTTAAATTGCAGTAAATTGAATGAGAAAGCAGCAAAAGTCGTTGAGACTGGAACACTAAAGATACAGCCAGATAAGTTCGTAAAAAATTGGCTAAATTGGTGTAAAGATGATAGGGATTGGTGTGTATCCAGGCAGTTATGGTGGGGGCATAGGATCCCGGGTTACAAATGTATTTCAGGGGGTAATGAAGCTTGGGTTGCGGCACCCAATCTTCTAGCCGCTAAGAAATTGGCTGCGAAATACCTGAAGACCATGCCAGATACGATACACGCGGAACGAGACACAGATGTATTGGATACTTGGTTTTCTTCCGCCATTTATCCGTTCTCTTCTGTAGGTTGGCCGGGAAATTATGAAAATGACTACAGAAAGTACTACCCTTTAAATCTATTAGCAACTGGACATGATATCTTAGGGTTATGGGTGCAGAGGATGGTCATTCTAGGACTAGAATTAACTGGTTCTCTTCCGTTCGACAACGTTTTGCTGCATGGAATCATATGTGATAATAAAGGAGCTAAAATGTCCAAGAGCAAGGGAAATGTTATAGACCCAGTTGACGTAATCCACGGGATTTCTTTGGACAAACTCAAGCGGAAAACAGAGCTCATGCATCTAGACGGTATTTTGAGCAAAAATGAATTAGACAAAACTTTGCAATACCATAAAAGCAACTTCTCCAATACTCAAGGCATTCCAGAATGTGGTGTCGACGCATTACGTTTCACGCTGTTGTCACAAGATATCAAATCGCATTTCGTTAACTTCGACGTGAGCATGTGTCATGCGAATAAATTGTTCTGTAATAAAATATGGCAGAGCGTCAAATACACGCATCTTTCTTTCGCGAAATTAAAGGGATCGGAAGATACGGAGATTATATACGAAGACGACATGACGTTCTTCGACAGATGGATCCTCAGCAGATTGGCGAATATGATAGCTGTTGTTAATAAATCGATGGATGCGTTCGATTTTCATTTAGCGACGAAGGCGTTGAGGACATTTTTGTACAATGAATTCTGCGACGTGTACATCGAGGCTACAAAACACGACGCAGATCCTGAGAATCTTAAGACTGGATATGCCCACGCGCACACCCTAAGCACGGTTTTAAACGCCTCCTTAAGATGTCTTAATCCGTTCATGGTTTACTTAACGCATGATCTCATACCAAAGATACCACAGTTTGAATACAGTATTATATACAACTTCCATGATGAGAATAAGAAATACTATGAATTTCCCCAATACGATAGTTTCGAGAAATGGCAGGATGCATATTTGGAAAAGCAGGTGGATAAACTATTGAGTACAATAAACTTGATAAGGCAGTTGAAAGGATTCTACGGCATGTCGAACAAACTGAGGCCCGTCGTTTATATACAGACGGCGAATAAAGTTTTAAGAGGTGACATAGAGAGGTTTAAAAATTTGGTGAAGAACATAGCTAAGTGTGACAAAGTTATATTTGGTGATATTTCTGATAAAAACTTTGTGAGTGGTGTTTTGGATAAAGATACTCAAGTATTCGTTGAATTAGTTGGTAAAGATATTGAAGTGGCTGTGAGTGATGCTAGAGACAAACTATTGAAGAAAGTGAGAAAAATAGAAGAACATTTGTCTAAAATGGAGGAGAAGATATTAAAACCGAATTATTCGACTTCAGTGCCAGAGTGGACGCAGATGATAGACAGAGAAAACCTGCTGGGTAAGAGAGAGGAGTTGAAACAATTGCAGAGACTAGTTATCGATGATGTTAGTAAAGAATCGCAAGTAGATAAGTAATTTTGTGGGATGACTGAGGTATTATTCTGCAAAAACATTTCAATACAAGGTTCAAAACCATCGATAATACTTAATTTAACTTAAACGTGGTAATCGACGGTACTCTGACTCAACCTCGTATATGAAATTTTATGAATTTGGAATAACCACTTTAAGCATGTGCATGTGTCTAAAGTGGTTATTCCAATTTAGTAAAATTTCATATACGAGGTTCAGTCAAAGTACCGTCGATATGTAGGATGGAAAGGGGGCTAATCACTAAATAGTGCTGTGATTAATTTATAGTAGAGTTGTGAAGCTAATCAAACGCAAATGGTAAACAGTTAGCACTTGACAATGTTTTTCTTAGTGATCAATCACTGGTGCATGGTCAAGTAGAGTAATTTACCCTGTGTCGCACGGACGTACTTATAGGTGAAAAACTTAAGTAAATGACCTGCTGTATGTAGTAGGTAGTGCACAGAATTGGTATGGAGCTTAAGTCATTTTTAAAATTTGGAACGTTAATTTGTTTATTGGGACCGTGCACGACGGTGGCGCCGCGTAGCGTTGACAACATTTCCTCCGCATTTACTTCCAATTTTTGCCATGTTGTGCGCTGCGATCGTTTTCTGTACCCCACCACCCGCTTCGCACATAGCCAATACGGACACGTTACCAGGGGGGTTTCACTCTGCAGTTTAGGTATGTTCGGCCGGCGCGCCTCCCGGGGAGGCGTATGGCAGTAGGTTGTCGCTCGGCTATCGGTTCGCACGCTAGCCGCGTCGCGCGTAATTAAGCATCTTTTTTCTAAGATTTTTGCAACAAACAATGACTTCTAAACGATCTTATAAATAATTCAGTATCGTTAATAGATCACGATTATCGCTGTTCAAGATTTTTTTTTACATTTTGAAATTTATTTATTTTATTTATTTATTTTATTCATTTATTTATTTTATTTGACATAGCAACTATCATTACAGGATTTGGGTTGTTCATAGTATTACATCCAATAAATTGGTCGAGTTACTATGAAAAATAAAAAAAATAAGTGATAAATATTATAACGAAAAATACTGAAATTTGTTATTTTAACGACACTGTATCACATATTAAAATTTGTGCACTTATCAAAAAATTACCCTGTATTACCTACCAAATATCGGCGAGTGGGAACCCTGTGCCCTTAGTTTCGGATCAGCGGTGCCCAACGGAATATGAACGCTCGTATGATTCGTCGTGTCAGACACGATAAGTTTCAATTTCGCGTGCAAGCAGTAAGAGTAGGCAAGTTTTTATAACTAAAGTTGACTTTTGTTCGAGAGTGATCCTTCTGTACGTTAGTACTATTACTTATTCTGTGACGTTACTACTACTAGGTTAAACAGGTCATTTACTAAGTTTTTCACCAATATCTGTGGTGCATGTTTGGTAGGGGAGAACCATGAGAAAATTATTGTACTTCGTAAGGACCTGGGCATAGAAACCCCTGAATCAATAAATTATTTCATATTAAATTGTTGCCATATTAATGCACATTATGTCAGAAATGTGACTGTTCCATACAAAGTGGCACCCTCCTTTGATTTCTGCTTTTCATTGTCACACTATGAATGTTTAAAAGTAAGTAATATTTACGTACGGAAAAGTTATTGTTCATATTCGCTAGTCTAACAAACCTATTTCAGGTTGTCGATAGAAATAAAATCTTGTAAAAAATAAAACAAATTTTACAACAAACAATAAAATTTATTTAAAATAATTGACTTATAATTTACAACAGTAATGGCCCCATGGAAAATAAAACCATTAAGGCGACCCCACACAAGTAGCATTCTCAATTTGTCATACAATAGTTTGGACTTACTGTATGAGCTAAGTATTCCAGTTGTTCGCACCCCTAGTTGGCACTGCGAACAGACGAGAAGTATTTCACTACTTGTCCACAGTACGAACAATTTGAAAAAAAAAACAATTAGTTTGCAGTGCGAACAAAGGGGCGTGGATATCTGGGAATAGCCTTACAAAGTCGCATCACACATAATACCATATGAGAACGTTCGTGGCATGCTGGGGGGTTACTATAGCTAATCCGTTTAAATGAGTCCTCGCCAGCGCGGTACAGGGGCTGGGGGGTAGACGACAAAGGGGGCCGGGAGAGGTGCGGGCGGAGAACGCGCTTTGTGTGCCTGCCGCCCGCATCTCTCTCGGCCCCCTTTACCGTCTACCCCCGCGCCTCTGTAGGACTCATTTATACAGTTTAGCTAAGTATACGAAATTAGAAGTTCGTATCGTGCCGTCCCTCTCACTCCTCTGCTTAATACTATCAGCGTGAAGAGAACATCACGATACGAAGTTCGAAAATCGTATTATCTTAGGCGCTACTCCCAAATTTTGAATGTACATGGTTGTCTCGCCTTAATTTCCAAATTTTTCGTATTTTAAAACGCTAAGAAGCCACCAAAAGGCCAGCACGGATACACATAGGTATTTATTTAGTCCAATCAACACAATTTTTCATATCCCTCTAGACATTGAGTCTAATAGTAGGACCACAGTTACAGGCCCTCCAGTGGGTCCCACTGCGGGACCAAACTTGGAGTTTGTTAATTTACCAGTTCGTGAAATTTTGTACAACAGAGTAGTGTACCGAAAACCGTGTTGCACTCATTCGAGTCCCTTCTAATCGTGATCTTTCGTCGCACAACCGGAATATGAACTGCTTTCAAACCGTATGCTATGACGCCAAAATTGCCACGAATTCTGAATACAAGAAACACCATTCTTTGTATCTTAATCACTTAATGTGTGTGTATCTTCAATAAAATAGTAGATTATTCATACATAAAGCGGCTGCCACATAGTAGTTCCGACGTTCCAACAGAGATCGCCTTGGTCAATTTGGAACTTCAATCCACCGTGTAGAACCTTGCTCACTTTCAATATCAATTACAAAGGTTTCTACACGATAGGCCGGAGCTCCATCCAAACCAAAGTGATCTCTGGGGGAACATCTAAACTACCATGTGGTCACCTGCTTTAATCTAGAACAAAGCTACGATTAAAAAGAAAAAACATCAATTCTAATTCGGCTGCCAAATATACATTATTGGATTTAGCTGTGTGCTGCGAATTAAGATCATAAAATCATATTTTCATGGATTGATATAATGTTTTGTAGGAGATTTGGAGTTGAAATCGGACTATGAGAAACGATATACTTACTATGTGGGAGACATATAGTCCCTAACTTGGTAAAGGGTTAATAGCAGTCATATTTAAGTTGTACATCCAAACGATCCGACGAGGGGCTTCTAGTAGGAATTGCGGCATTATTTTTTTTTCTTCCGAACGACACACACAAAAGTCGCCATACCACCACACGCCACGTGACCATAATGTCAAACGCGAAATTGGATAATGATCATTTACTTGACACGTTACACGAACAGGGTGATTTCTAATGTGAGAATCGCATTCGGGGAGCACTTAGTAGTAGAGGTAACGCCACCAGAGTTGAGGCCACGCACACAACCACGGGGGTTACTACGAAATTCGAAGTTCGAAGTTCGGATCGTGTGGTCCCTCTCACTCTCGTAATAAATACCATTAGCGTGAGCGGAACGGCATGAAACGAAGTTCGAATTTCGCACTTCGTAGTATAGGGCCACATCTCATGTAATGACAGCGAGATTTTGACGTTGTGTTGACGTTTAACGACAACACAACGTCAAAATCCCGCTGTCATTACATGAGATGTGGTTGTGTGCATGACCTCAACTCTGGTGGCGTTACCTATACTCGTTTGGATAAAAAATTTCATGTACCTAGGACAGACACTCAACTGACTCTGGCCTGTGGTTTCGAGATAATGAAGGCTTAAAAAAAATCCGTCAAATGCGTAACTTTGCGGAGGTCGCGTAACAATGCGGAAGCAATCGACAAATTTCATAATGTAACACTTTAGTTTGATAAGTTGTCTGATTTGTTAGGAAAGAGGATTTTACCAAAAATAAAATAATAGGCTTCGGTGGCTCGGCCACTTGCTGAGAATGGGGGAGGATCGAGGGGGCAAGAGGGCGTATTTGGGACGCCCAACTGGACGTGGTCCGGTTGGTCGGCCGAAGTATCACTGGGCTGATGCTGTGGAGGCGGATCTGCGACAGCTTCAATCCGGTAATTGGCGTGAAACTGCGCAGGATCGGGCTAAGTGGCGTGCTCTCGTTTCGGAGGCCAAGACTCATTTTGGGTCACTGAGCCAAACTAGTTAGTTAGTTAGGATTTTTAATTAATTAAATTTAAGTTACTTATTCTAAATAGACTTAACTCTAATTCTAAGTTACGATAGATCCAAAGGGGCTACTACAAAAACCGAAGTTGGTACCGTGCCATCTCTTTCATTCCTCTATTTAATACAAAAAAAAATTTAGTAGCCTAAGGCCTTTACTTCGATAAGAAAAAGGTACTTAAAGACGTTCATCCCGTTGAACTCTTGTTTGACAAACGTGACCTACGTTGAATTCGAGTTACGTCCTATTAGTATAAAAAACTTTTAATATTTTCATTATTGGTTCTAGTGATAAACTTTTGACGTGTTCTTCTTTCCAAACAGGAAACAGACGACTAATCAAATTATAATCTTAAAAATACGAAAAGTTGTCTATTGTGAGCAGCAAAGTTTTGAGTAATTAACAGCGCTTTGCAACCTTTGATCAATTATAACTGAAAATACACATTGCCGAACAAAATCCCCATCAAAGAATGTCCGAACTATTTATTTGTTTGCGTAACAAATAATATCATCACCTACACAGAAATTTGAACCTAGTCTTTACTTTATTACAGTCGAATTTCGGTAGCGGCAAAACTCCACAACGCTTGACACTTGACAGCTAAACTTGACAATTTCACACACGTTTGCGCAACGTACTGAGAAAAAAGAAGGCCACTTTTATCAAAGTGGCGCTCATTTGGCTCGGACATTTTCGGGTGCGCGACTGTGGATCTACAGTTATAATTGATCAAAGTTTGCAACCATTTTTTTCTAGTCTTCATAACCTAAAATCTACTGCATTCAGAACAGGGTGCTACATACCAAAAGCTTCACACAAACGAGCTCTACTACGCGCTCCCCGAAGACGATAGTCACATTACCAATCACCCCGTATATTAAAGCGAAATATACAGAACAATAGCGTTTTATGCGCACATGCCATTAAAATTCGCGTTGACACTACGATCACGGGCGTGGGAGGTTGACGACCCCTGTATGCTTCCTAAAGTGAGCGTTACGCAGGCAAACCTGCGCAAGATCAGGATTTGATAACTCCAGAAAACACTGCCAAAATAACACCCAATTCGTTCTTGAAAGTTTCTAAGTTACGCGCTCTTTGTTACCAGTACGCTTTTTACATTTAGTTAGCAACGGCATTATAGTCGAGATGCGTACAAGCGTAATAGCTACGCGACGCAAGCAAGACTCCGTCCTGCTCTTACGCGTAACGATTACGCGCAAAAAAAGGATGGAATTTCGCTCGCGTTGCGTAGAAATTACGCTTTTACGCAGCTACCTAGCGGGCTCGATAAGTTTACATTGAAACAGCTCGTCCTTCCAACAGGGTACGTCTTGGTAACTGAAAGGGTGCATTTTTCCCTTTATGTAACTAACTGGGTGCTTATCAGTAGCATTCTCTGGCCCACGTAGAGCTCACGTATACGTTCAATTGGACAAATGCGCACAAACCATTAGAAAACTGTTCATCTCACAATAATATATAGGCTGGTATCACCCTTGACACTCAGGACCCTTCAGGTCCACATTGTATTGTGCCACGTGTTCAAAAGATTAAAATCCAAAAGTGTGTGCTTTGAGATTAATCTTGTGTCTTTCCTTAGAATGAACAGTTGGGTAAGCCTGTCAAAGTCGTTAGGCTACATAAATGTAGTCACCTTCACAGCAGGTACAGTCAACGTCAAATACATAGGTAGGCACTTTCATTTTGAAGTGTGCTATTTACTTTTTTTAAATGATAAAATTTGGGTTATCTTTTTCAAAATGACGAGCACTGTTCATTTTCATAAAGAAAAAAAGGGTCCTTATTTTTGAGTCATTTTTGTGACCACCGTATATGGCTTGTCAAACAAAAAAAAAAAAAAAATCATATTGAAAATTAGGGACATTTTTTTATCATCAAAATCAATAGCGGTCTTTTTTTGCGTAAGAAAACCCGTAATATTTTCTTATTTGAAAAAGTAAATGGTTCATTTTAAAATGAAAATCCCCTGGTATACGAGAGCAGTCAAGCTGCTCAAATAGAGGCAACAACCCTACTATAACAACTACACACGTTCAAAAAGACTAGATGAATCTAAAAGCACACGAGCGAACACTATTTTTTTACAATCCAAGTACTTGCATATGCCAAACCTACCAAACCAAACATAAGGTCGGTTCGCGTTGGCTTGTCCAAAGTTATAAACAAAATTCTAACCTCAAATTCAACTTTTCGTCCAAGTCAAAGTCAAATATATTTTTATTGTAGACTTTCGTCGGTTGAAAACTATCCAAAGCAACAGAATATTTTTAATTTACTGCTTTAAAGGCCAACACAAACCGGGAGCGCGGGGCGCTGACGGAGCATGCCCAGCGCGCTCTATAACACTGATTCAAATATACGGTGACACACCGGCAGCGCGGCACGCCGTATTTGATTCGGTGTTATTGATCGCGCTGGGCACGCTCCGTCGGCGCTCCGCCCTCCCGGTTTGTTGTGGTCTTCAATTGTTTAACTTTGAGGTTAGAAATATGTTTACAATTACAGACAAGTCAACACGAACCGACCTACTTGGATTGTTTGTACACTTCTCTGTTTCAACAAAATCATACGTACATGTGAATTCAACAAATTCAATTCCAAATACTTATAAATAAACTACTCATTCCGGGCAGTCCTTAAATGTGGGTCCGATAGTTTTGGAAAAGATTTTAGGTGTGTGTTATGATTCATGATTTTGATTTCCATATACTATCACAACTACATGCAAGGACTGTCTAGAATGAATGATTTATCTATAAATCTTTATTGAATGAACTATGATATGGAAAACTACGTACCTACGCGTAAATAGTCTAATTTTCCGTCTCTTTCAGGCACATGGAACGCCATCTACCAGAAAGAGTCAGCAAACATTTGACTAAGTACTCGCGCAGCGGCGTTCCATATAATTTAAATTTCCTTATATCTAGCATAAACTCTAGATAAAATGAAATATTTAAAACGTAACTGTACTTCAAAAGAGCTACTTGTTGGATTAAAATACACCTTATCGTAACACGGCTACGGTTGACTCCTGCTAAAACAATTCTGTACAGACTGAAGCAGATATGTCTACATGGATAAAAAGCTCAAAGAAACGTGACTCTAAAGCTCCAAACGCACCGACAGCGGTGGCGTGGCAGTGACAGTTGTAATATTTAACGACCGCTTTAGCCTAGTTGGTAGTGACCCTGCCTACGAAGCAAGAGGTCCTGGGTTCAAATCCCGGTAAGGGCATTTATTTGTGTGATGAGCACGAATATTTGTTCCTGAGTTATGGATGTTTTCTATGTATTTAAGTATTTATTTATCTATATAAGTATGTTTATCGTCGTCTAGTACCCATAGTACAAGCTTTACTTAGTTTGGGACTAGGTCGATTTGTGTAAGATTGTCCCCTAATATTTATTTATTTATTTATTTTAACTTGTATGAACGAGTTCGCGGTACGGTAGGTACCGCACAACCGTTCATACAAATAAGAATATTACAATCGTCACTTGGCAGTGGCCGGCACCACCACGTCCGCGCTGTCTGGCCTTATACTACGAAGTGCAAAATTCGAACTTCGTATCATGCCATTCCTCTCACGCTAATAGTATTTAATACAAGAGCGAGCAAGACGATGCGATACGAACTTCGATTTTCGGAGTAGCCCCCCTGTGCGTTTGGAGTTAAAGCGTAAACCACAGATAGCTATATCTACTATCGTTTCGGAAATAAATAACGACTGACTGAGAAGAAACGACAAGAAACTCAGTAAGTCAATAATCGCTAATTAATTTTTCTATTGTATTATAATTTGCCTCATTTAATTAGAAATTTAATTATGCTTTTTTACACCCGCTACATTGAAAGATAAATAAATAATTAAATAAATATCAGGGGGCAATTTACACCAATTGGGATTGTCTATTTTTTTGTAATCGAAATAAATGTTTTTGAATCGTTTTCTCTAGTTTTTAATTTTTAATATAATGTAATGCATTTATTACATATCAAATATTAAATGACCTTCATTTAACATTGAAATATATATTGTGAAATATAAGTTGTACATTATTCGGTGTAGAGAAGAATTATTTAGAATGCAAGCCGCTTCCAACTGTAATGATTGGGTATCAATGGGGGAGGCCGATGTCCAGCAATGGACGTCTTACGGCTGAAATGATGATGATGATGGTGAATTTAATTTTTAAGTGAACTAACTTTAAAAAATACTTAAATTAGTTTCTTATACAACTTTGACTTTTCTATACAAAAAACCATGGATAGTTTTTTTAGACATTCCCAATTGATCTAGTCCCAAACTAAGATAAACATACTTATATAGATAGATATATACTTATAGGTGCACATATTAAACATCCAAGACTCGAGAACAAACATTCATATTTTTCATACAAAAATCTGCCCCGACGCGGGAATCGTACCCGGGACCTCGTGCTTCGCAGTCAGGTTCTCTAATCACTAAGCCATTTGGTCGTCAATCGCGTTACCCACAGGACTAAGATGGAATGCCTGTTGTGCTTGTTATTGTCCCGGCTGTCTTACCCTCCCGCCGGAACACAACAGTGCAAGCACTGCTGCTTAGCGGCAGGATAAATGAGTAAGATGGTGGTAGCGATCCGGACGGACCGTGCACAAGGTCCTACCACCCGCATCGTGAACTAATTCACTAGTATACGAAGAAAAGATTGACTGATTTTATCGGAAACGACAAATAAGTTTGAGGTAGTTCAGCTATCAAGCGAAAGATGGCGTCTTTTTAGTTTAGCTACTCGCCAAAAGATAGTGCTACCAAAACAGATACAGAAATATGCCGTTTTGGTACGCAGTCAAAGAAACTGAAATACGTAGCAGGGTGGAACCTTTTCGCTGCAAATGTCACCTTGACATTTCATACATCAACCAAAGAAATCATCATGTAATTAATTGTAAAAGGGTTTGTACTGGTACGTGATTTAGTTTCTTCTGACTGTACACATTTACAAAAATTGCTCGTTTACTTTTTTTTTAATAAATGGAGTCTGTCCAATGGGACAATTTTGCCAGCGTCGAGGTTGAGAGCTACGTTCGTTTACTAAGCATTGAAATTTGCTTTAAAATTGTAAGGTGCAAAATTCATTATTAATATTACTCAACCCTTCATAGCACTGATCAGTGCCACCCCCGTCGCATGCCAAAGCACTGATCAGTGACAAAATCACTAAATATATCAAATTAAATGAGTGAATTTAATAAATCACGATTCAATAAAATGTAGCTTTTGTGATTTTGGCACAGCGTTGAGCAGCGCCTATTCATACTAATGGTTAATGATTACTTTAATAACATTCTCCAGTCCTATATTATGTCAGATATACTTACTTATATTCTTAGA
The DNA here is from genome assembly GCA_947563465.1 of Archips xylosteana. Taxonomy (NCBI): domain Eukaryota; kingdom Metazoa; phylum Arthropoda; class Insecta; order Lepidoptera; family Tortricidae; genus Archips; species Archips xylosteana. The sequence goes on from OX387369.1 coordinate 9,192,804, forward strand.
TTATTTATACACTAGATAGAGCTTAGACGGCATGAAAACCGAAAAATATAAGCCAACAGTTGGCTTATATGTCATTTATTTATTAAGGAGCACAACATTCGCCTCCCTTCAGTCTGAATGACGTAACGCGATCCGTAATATGAAGCTGTCAAATGGATTTTTGGACGTTTTGTATCGCAATGTTTGCTACTGACACTACCTATTGTATAAATAATCTAAGCTTATATTAAATCCTTACAAAACTGCCATACGAAATGACAGCTGTGGACAGAATGATAGAACTGTGGGTCTCAAATTAAAATTCGTCACTGTGACAATTTTTGAGTAGGTGCTTCGTGTAGATATATCTGCTTTTGACTGTGTAAATGGTGTTACATGAAAGAGATCGAGGCATAAGGCTTTTGGATTTGTACGGAATTACGTTTTTTTTTTGCAGTCTTCATACAATCTATATCCATACAAGACAATAAACTTTACTATCGTACAATATCAAAGTGTAGTAAAGCATTTTCTCGAGTTCCTAGATAGCTTCATTTTCGGGTGAATATTCAGCATTTTTACAGCGTTTTACGCGTCATTACCGTTACAGCAATTATTTTTAAAAAAAGATGATGTTGAGCATTTTTTTTTTTAAAACTTTTTTACTTACCTTTTTTAAATAAGGAAATTTTGGGGTTTCTTTATTCAAAATCACGAGTACTTTTAATTTTAATAAAAAAAAGTGTCCTTACTTTTTGGGTCAGTTTTGTGACATTTTTCATACAGTATCGGTTCGTCACAAAACTGACACAACTTTTTTTATGGAAAATTAAGGAAAATTTTTTTAATCAATAAAATCAATACCTAGCTTTCTTGATTCTGCGTAAAAAAAAACCCGAAATTTCCTATTTTTTTAAAAAGTGAGTGGTATACTTTTTATTGAAAACACCGGTTTTCTTTTATATGAAAACTAAAAACCAGTGCCGATCCCAAATTTCGTTCAAAGTACTTATCTTACGACGCATCCTTCCGTTGTGGTAATGATCGTAGGACGGTAATTATTGAATGATGTATAACAGAGCGATCAAAAAGCTGGAATATTCACCCTTTTGCTAAAGCCCATCAAACTCTAAATCTATTGCACGGCAAACAATGGAAGATGTGGGATACATTTCATAGTCATATAATTACATTACTAATTAATTATCATTATAAAACATTCAAAACACGAAACGATGTTTAATTAAAATAAAGCCGTGTGCACTGGTAGCATTCGCGTAATGTTAGGTTTACACGGACTTAGCGTTTTTCATTAGTGTAAGTAGTTAGGGACTTATCTGCAGTGTTAAAAGTGACAAGTAGCCGTCTACAGATGGGTGTTAGCCTCCTGAGTCCTGGCCTTTTCTAACCGATGTAGAACTTAAGACCTAGATAACAGTTAAACATTTTATAATCTTGAAATTTATTTAAACGTCTTTGAAGTTCTTCATTCATTGAATAATTTGTACTTTATATAGTACATTTGGGCATTATTCTTACTGTCGATTTGTTCTTTATAGAGAACGCCAGGACTTAAAAAAGGTTAGAGAATGATATAAGCACTTAGTTACAAAGATGTGGGAAAACAAAGTACTTAAACAAAACACTTGAGTAATCAAACTTCACTTGACATGAATTTTCACACCACTTGAAAAGTGACAAGTAGTAGGAGATTCGTAGCTGGGAGTAGATACTTGTCGCTTAGTAAACAGGACCGGCTTCTAATCACTTGCACTTGCAGTTGCACTAATACTAAGCGCTTGTACAATGTTGACACACATCTGACAAGTGTCAGTGGCAAGTACGGGCGGTCAAGAAAGTGGTTTACCAGTTTTGACAAAAGTTTCTGTGAGATCTAAATATCGCTAAGGTTGACGACTTTTCTAAGTGAAGTCTTTAGTCACTGTCATCATATTATTGCAAGGGAAAATCGACCTTATTGTGTCAAGGCACGCAAATGAACTTCAACCCGTAGGGTGGTAGACCATATTTTTGGCCGATGGTACTAAGAATTAGCAACGCTCATGTAAACCCAGTATTATATTCACTATCACAAATGCTCCAGGCAACGCAGCTAAACAAAACTAAATCTTTCATAAACTAAAATACATGAAAACAACTCATTTTGGCTTACACGCGTCCACGTAAAACTAATTACATTAAATTAAATCAAACATAATACATAATTTCAACAAAAATTATAAACAATATGGTTTCTCGTATATTTGGAAAACATTTGAGTTTTTGGTTTAGTTAAAATACGGTAGCTCAAACTTGTTCAAATATTTGGGTTCACTTTCTTATCTAATAAAGTGTGGTGTGTAAAAAGTAAAAACACTAGTCATATTACAACCAATAGGGATGGTGACCATTAAAAATAATTCGAAGACACGACTCCAGTAAAAAACTGCAAAATTAGATTTTCTGTTGCTTTAAAACAAATAAATAGTTAGTTAATTGAGTTGGCGAACAAGTGACGTCATAAGTCGCTATTGCCATTAAAACTCTATGGGAGAATTGTGTTTTGACAGCTCATAAAAAGTAGCTACGTCAGTTGATTGGTAGTGTCAACATCCCTATTGAAGTAAACAAAGGTTTTTGTAATTCTTGTTCACTTCAGAACAAGTTAATGGGCATTTTCAATTTTTAAATGTACGATTTCCTTTTTTTGGAAATTTTGGGGGTTCCCTTTTGAAAGCCACACATTGTTTTCGCTACGAACAAAATTGATTCTTATGCGGATGTGCGTAGGTTTATTTTTGTATTACCGTATTGTCGTCTACAGCGTTCAAAAGGTTAATCAAAATAACGAGTACTATTCATTTTCATAAATAAAAAAAGTCTCTTTATTTTTTGAATTAGTTTTGTGATCTTCTTTCAAACAGTTTAATAGGGGTTCTCATAAAACCGACAGAAAACAATTGCATGGAAAATAACGGTATTTTTTTAAAAAAAAGTAACAGATACATTCTAAATTGAAAATGCCGTAATAACTCAAAACATGTGCAGGAACAGGTCAATAGTAATTAATAACTCAAAAAATTTAGTAGCCATTAATACTCTATAAATGAGAGACTTTTCCTTGTCCGTTGTTTTGACACCAATGTACATAATTTCCGAGGTACCCATACTGCTTAATTTTAATATGATTAAAGAAAATCCATCCTAAATTGCCTTCCATGGTAAATAAGATAGTAACGTACAATATTTTCTTAGCGTCTCATCTCGTCGTAGGTTTTTTCTAGTGCTTTAAATAACTTCTAAAGCCCAGTATACTAAACTTGATTTTAATTAATGTAAAAGCAAATGTCAACTTTTCTTGATTGCCAATAAGTTTCGAATTATGATGGTCAAAATTTGAGGTAGGCTTTGAGCTTATAATCTGCGTACCTACAAGACTCAGAATGTATGCGGGAAGTGAAAAAAAAAGTGGATTCTAGTCCCAACTGTTTTAAAACCAATTTTATAGATACAAAATAAAAATGGAAAAAGAATGCCTTAAAATTGGCACGGATCCGTGTCTTAAGCATACGAGAAGTTCACGTAAACGCACGGCGCCATTTTGTGAATTTCTATGGAACACTGATGATTCGCGCGAATTAAAATCGGATAAATTCTGCAACACAGATTTGTATAGAAATTATTTTCGTATCGTTTTTTCGCGTGTGTACTTCGTATTATTTCCATGTGTAGCAAAATTCTGCGGGAATAATCGCACGGTAAGATTTCACAGTGTGGCTTTATCTTAAGGTTTCTCTCTACCATGTGTAATGTTGTGTTAAGACTAGGGCTTGCTCCCGGTACTGGATTTCCATACAAATACGGTAACGGAACCGGGAATTCCCGGTTCTCGCCATACAAACTCAGTGGGTATGTATTACAATACCGAAGTACGAAAGACCGAATGTATTAAAACATCGAATGGGTCAAAAGACCGACACGATTTTTTTCTGAAACCGTTAACTTTTTAAGATTGTTATAAAACAAACCTAACCTAACCTAATGGGTTCTGTATGATGCCGTTTTAATAAATTCTAAGAAGTTTACGGTTTCAGAAAAAAATCGTGTCGGTCTTTTGATCCATTCGATGTTTTAATACATTCGATCTTTCGTACTTCGGTATTGTAACACATACCCAAACTCAGTACCGGGAGCAAGCCCTAGTTAAGACGACGAAAAAAAGAAAGACATCTCGTTAATACGATTATAGCGTCAAAAAAGTGAATTTTTAGGTTACTAAGTTTGGTATGAAGTATCTTTAAGTAGTTTTATTTTTTCAGCTCCATTTTCCCCAGGGGTTTTTTCTTTGCATTTATGTTTCAGTTTGTATTTAGTATGAAATATATGAATTTCACGGGATGACCGTAAAAGTAAAAAAAGAGTGAAATAATAAAAATACAAAAAGATACTTCATACCAAACTTGTAAAAGTATGGCCTAGTAGCGACATCTCTTAGTCCGGGTGAGCGAATAGTTCCGAAGGAGTGTTGACGTTTCTCGATGAGAACTGAACATAGATGGCGCTGTATCACTGCAGAAGTGATGATAGCAGGCTGAAATGTATGATGCATAGGAAAAATTTGTGTCTAGACTCCTGACCTGTGAAGGTGTAGGGGTTTAGCACGTGGCACGGAATGCCAAGGACCTGGGTTCGATTCCCAGCGCTGGTCTTTTTTCTGGGGTTTTTACTTTGCATCTATGTTTCAGTTTGTATTTAGTATGAAATATTTTAGGTTACCATTATTTACCATCAAATAAACTTAAAGATGGGACTTTGTTCCAGTACACTTCAGTATCGGACATATCTTGGACCTCCTCAAAAGCTATGACTTCTTGGTACCCTTCTTTGACCGTTGGATCATCTTCTTTCTGCCAGAATGCAGGCAAATGTGTTTCTTGCGGTTGGCTGGAATACAAGCAATAGTTTGTTGAAGGTACTGTCTGTATGATTATTTTCTTGTCCTGCCTAATCTTTTATCTATATAGGGTAAATGGCCAGTAACTGGCCACCTCATACTAAAAATTAACTCTATTCACCCCTAATAGAATTCATTTTTAGTGTGAGGCCACACGAACGTAATTTTGTGAGTCGTGAGCGGCAGAATTTCGGTTCGCGCCATACAATATGCGGGCCATCCCGTGACACAATGTATGGCGCAACCGAAATTCAGCCGCTCACAACTCACAAAATTACGCTCACCCTTAGAATAAGGTGTTAATTACTGGCCACCCTTCAATAACTGGCCACGTTATACTAAATTGAATTCTGTTTGTAAGGTAACAGAGTTCATTTTCAGTATAAGGGAGCCAATTATTGAAGAGTGGCCAGTTATTGGCGATTTACCTTATATAATAATAAAGAGATAAACTATCTGTGTGTGTTTGTACGGTCGGCCAAGACAGTGGTCTACCAGTTTTGACAAAAGTTTCTGTGATATCTTAATATCGCTAAGGTTGACTTTTCTAACTGAGTTAAGTCATTAGTCAGTCACTGTTACCATATTATTGCAAAGGAAAATCGACCTTGTTGCATCATGACGTACAAATGAACTTCAACCGTAGGGTGGTAGACCACATTTTTGGCAGACTGTACGTAGGAAGCAATTCCTGGAATTACGGGACCAATTTACCACACTATGTCCACTACCGATGTATACTACAGTATTTTGTAAAGTCTGGTATTCTGGGTAGGTTAGGTTAGGTTAGACACGATATGTTATTTTAGACTCGAGCGAAGGTAATATATGAAGTTCGAATTACTCGATAAATGAAAAACTTTATTTAACCTTTTCAATGCTCTGTCAAATACAACAGCTCTCGGTCATACGCCATGACATCGGAATGTCAAACGCGAAGTTGAACCCTACAGAAATGCATGTAGGTAGATATCGCTCTGCGCGCCGTGACTGATATATCCGTCTTTGGCGTAGAACCTGCGGCGCGGTAATGTGTCGTTTCACTGGCGTCGAAAAGGTTAAATGAGTTAAAATAATCAACAAAACTAGTGACACTTGTCTCCTACATCTAATAGGAAAGTAGAAAAAGTCGGGACTCACGATGTTAAAGTAAAAAAAAGTTTTTATTATGAATTATTTTATTAATTAAAAACGTCCTCGAAACTGCCGATCTTTGCCATGGCGTCGGCGATTCTGTAACAGTAAAAATGTTGCCATGTAGAAAAAATGTTAGCAATCCATTAATATTACAATAAGGATGTTGCCGCCATTAAAAAATAATTCGAAGACACGACTCCAGTAAAAAAAGGCTTAATTTTAGCCCTGAAAACCAGATTAATTTTCGATTAACTGCAAAATTAGATTTTTTGTTGTTTTAAAACAAATAAATAGTTAGCTGATTGAGTGGGCGAGCAAGTGACGTCATAAGTTGCTATTGCCATTCAAACTCTGTGGCAGAATTTGGACTAATACATAGGCTACTTTTTATCCCAAATTTCGAACAGGATTGGGATTTAATTCCGAAATTTCAACCGCTAGGATGTTTTTTATGCGACTTTAACCCTTTTCCAGGCTTAGTGCGTTATAGTGACCACATAAGTCTATACAAAGATTCAACCTTGCTCCCTTTACAATACGGTAGAAAATCAATTGAATTTATTTAAAATATGCTTTGCTTTTAAATTAATCTTGCATAGGTAAGCGATAGAACACAATTTTTTTTTTTGTAGTAGCGTATCTACATATACGGGGCCTGGAAAAGGGTTAATAATGAACTATGTAATTTTTCGGAAATTTCCAAGGGATTTTTTTTGCAAAATCCCAGAATATCAATTCCAACGCGAGATCTGATGGTCCAAGCGAGCGGAGCCTCGGATAAATGCTAGTTAAAAATACAAATCATTTTGCAATGCAAACAAACCTGCCAAATATTTCAACTTTCTGCTTTTTATGCTCCCTGTCTAATTCTTGCCGGTCTCGTTTGACTTTGATGAATTCCTTTTCATATGTCGCTGAAAAATAAATAAAAATCAAATAATTATTGGTAATAAAATACATAGATCAACCAAAAATAACACTAGCTGACCATATTGTGGCATTTCTAAAGCCTTTTCAAATTACTAAAGCCATTTTTTTTATTTTTTTTGGGCAGCTACATTTTGGTGGATCTATAATTTTATCAATTATACTATGTGTTTAAATGTTTTGAATATAAGTATGTACTTACCATTTCAATATAAACAATGATATCTTTACATACCACAATATGGTCACTCAAACCAAAATAATTACTGGTTTTTTTTATTTAGACGTGGCAACATTTTTCTGTTTTTTTAGCACTCTCTATCTGGAAACTAAATAACTTGCTCATACATTGAGTTTAGTTTAGCTTACATATCCATTCTATATAAAAATACAACATAAATTACAAAAATGTAAATTTTAAAGAATTTGATGAAATTGATTTTGAAACAAGTGAAATATTTTGATTTTGTTTAGGTACTGTAAAGATGTTCCATATTTTTTTAGATATTACATTACCTAAGAAATTAATTGACTATTTATTTATTATTTAATTTAAACCATGCATAGTTATATTCACGAATCCAACATGCTTAATAATTTTGACAATTGTATTCCAATTTTATAAAATATTTTTATTTTTCATGGTTCATGGTCTAAAAAATATACTCACTAAGTTTAGTCATGTCAGGTCCCTTCTCCTTCTTCTTCTCGTCCTCGTGCCACTTCACATGCTTCACCAAACAAAACAGATACTTGAAGCTTTCCGAACACTTGGCACAAGCGTACATCATCTCTCCATTCTTATCGGGTTTGTTGGGTACATCTGAATATGGTCTTCCTTCGTCTTCGCACTTATCTGCATGTTTGATCACTCCGCCCGGAAGAATCTCGAGGGTCGGCCAACTGTCTGCTGGGTTGAGACGGGCTTCTGATGGTTTTCGCTCCGGTACTATATCCTGGAAAGCAATATTGTGAAGCATTATTGCCTGTAATAAGCCGTGGTGTTCTAGTGGTTTGACCTATAGCTTCTCGAGCCAAGCATAGGTTTGTGAGTTTGAGCCCAGACTTACACCTGTTATCAAATTTTCCTACGAAATTACATTTGAAATTTATGATGAGCCTTACGGTCAAGAACAACAAACATCAAAAACATCATGAGGACATCCACACATACTAGTGAAGAAATTCAATGGTGTGTGAAGTTCCCAATCTGCATTGGGGCCGGTGTGGTAACTACAGCCCGAGCACTCTCATTCTGAAAGTAGACCTGATTAATGATGATGATGATTATTGCCTGTACTTTCTTTAGCATAAGGACCCTGAATATCAGATATATTCGTTATACTAGCTGTTACATAAGCATTATGTGTTCCTAAGATTCAGCAACATACCAAATTACATCCAACTTTATCAAGCCATTTTAGTGCACTCACTCACAAATTTTTCTTATCAGACTTATTAAATTTGTTAGAACTGGAAACTTATTAGAACTTTCATTTAGTCTTTTTTTTCATATTTTTAAAAATAGGCTTGAATTTGACATTTAACACTAATGGCGTCTAAGATAAAGAAAGTTATGCCACGCCAATCTAGGAAATGTCCTTTAGCTTGGAACAATATGTTTAAAGCATTCAAATAAAACACATACACTTTACAAAAGAAAATAAGGGCCACTTGAGGTAATGAAAATAAAAAAAAATCTAGTGCTTTTTCTTAAACAATTGAATTGTTTTTTTTTATCACATCATTCTGCTAATATTATCAGGGTTCCACAAGATTATCATTGCGGCAGTGACATATTGATAAATTATCAATGATAATGTTTACATCTGTGTGTGTGTGTGTGACACTAACATTATGCGTTAAGTTTACAGGTGTGTATCCAAACACAGGTAATATTGTGCACAAAATAAAATTTAAACTGTTGGATAGCAAAACAACCACATAATTATCAATGAACATAATTATCTTGATAAATTCCAATACTACATGAGATCCATTGCTTTGAAACTATCTAATTATAGTTTGTCAACTGATTGTAGATGAAAAAAAATCTAATGCTTATTAAACACAAAGGGCCCAAATGGACACCATAGCCTAAGTCTTCTCATTTTGAAAGGGGGCCTACCCCCTGCAGTGGGATATGTTTCTGTAAATATGTATATTTTGTGTAACCCACATCTGCATAACAACTTTGTTTGTAACAAAAACAATATGTGGCGTTCAAAAGGTAGCAGAACTTGTAATTGTCAACCCGGAATGAATACCCATATGCCATTAGAGTTTGAATTTTCAGGATTAGGAGTAGGAGTTTGGATTATCATTATTGTTGTTCATTTTGAGTTAACAAATGTGGGGGTGAAGTTTAACTGCACCCACAGTAACTACATCCTAAAAATTTTATGAATGTCGACAGCAAATGAGCGAAAACATTCTTGGTCTAGTGATCTGATAATAAAAATGGGTTGACATACTATGGGGATTTCATCAAGTGGCTCCAGAACCTCGGGCACGATCATCTCCGCGCTGTCGCTGTCCTCCTCGACCACCTCTTCAGACTGAATAGACACCATACTCCCAATATTTGAGTCCTCGTCGTCATTCACTACACAATCGTCGTAATCTACGCAATCAACAATACAAGTTTCTAGTACTTCCACTTGATTATTCCTCTCTCTAGAGGGCTGGACATCTTCCATGCGCACCAAAGGCACGTTCTCCAGCTCCTCACTGCTTTCTATAGCACTTGTTGCAGACATTTTATTATAAATGTGGAATCACTGTTGGTTGTAAACCCTTATCAAAACATTACGGTTTGATTGCGATATGTTCAGTTTATAAACTCTATACTAAGACGACAGTGTTCTCTGCGTTTTAAGCGATAATGTAAAAGATAAATAACCAGGTACTGAGCAGGGGAAGTCTATCAATTTTATTAAAAATCAAGCGAAGTTGACCTCAGTACACCTAAACTCCATTTTGACAATTATCTTCCAATGTTGCCAGTACAAAAAAAATACGGAATATTTTTTATTTCCACAGAATATGAACGTATCGAATTGGGAATACTTTCGAAAGTTACAAGAAAAGAAAAAATACCAATCTCGATTACTAAATAAAATACGTAAGATTTAAATAATTCTATATCCTTATCAATTAATATAATATTGAAGACTATTATCATTAATGCGCTATTACCACCGAGGCACTGAAATTCTTAGGGTTCCAGAACCAAAATGGCTAAATCTAAACCCTTATAATTTTCGCCATAACAAACATTAATTATTTAAAGTCTATCTTTAAAGTTTATCTTTGTAATAGTACTATAGTTTTATTTACGTTCATGGTTTTATTGAACATTAGTAAAATTGGGATGTCCCAATGGACAAAATCGTATTAAAAAAAACGGTAATAAGTGTGAGTCGGACTCGTACATGAATGGTCCATACCTCCGTGCAATGTTTTTAAAATAGTTCAGTAAAAAACTTTAAAGATAAGAGTTAAAAAACACGTTTCTTGTGTGACGACTCCTTTAATTTTTAACTTTATTTTATTTTTAGTATTTCTTGTTATAGCAGCAACAGTAATACATATTCGGTGAAGAGAGAGACAGAGTCCTATGCTGTGACAGACGGACGTGTACGGACAGACACGTCTCAGTATTCAAATCCCGTTGCCACCCTTTGGATACGGAACCCTAAAAATGTATACTAACTATCGTTAGATTTGTTAGTGATTGGATCGCAATGGGACTACTACCATTTTTTATGTTATGGTTCTGTGCCCAGTTGATAAATCATAGCAGTGCTTACTGAAGTTTGGAACTTTGCCTTAATTTTATAAAAAAAAAACAATAAAATAAATACACATAAAAAAGTTTATTTTCCCAATACAGTTGTAATGATAATCAAACTAAAAAAAAGCTCACAGCACAGCATGCAAAAGTAATAAGGATTTGTAAATTCCCGTTTTTTAAACACCTTTTCACTTTGATCAATTATAACTAAAGATACACATTGCCGAACAAAATCCCCTTCAAAGAATGTCCGAACTTTTTTATTTGGTTGCGTAACAAATAAAATCATCACCTACACAGAAATTTGAACCTAGTCTTTACTTCATTACAGTCGAATTTCGGTAGCGGCAAAATTCCACTTGACAGCTAAACTTGACAATTTCACGCAACGTTCTGAGAAAAAAGAAGGCCACTTTTATCAAAGTGGCGCTCATTTGGCTCGGACATTTTCGGGCGCGCGACTGTGGATCTACAGTTATGATTGATCAAAGCCTTTTCACATGTTTTTGCTTATTCAGAAACCGAAGCCCCATCATTATAATTCCACTCATGAATAGGAAAATACATCTGCATCAAAGTTTCATAGATATCAACGTCTATGGGCAGGAATGTGCAGAAAATTATCCGTTCCATTTCTGGATTGTTCTCAAGGAATTTTCTTGCCGTTTGCAAAGCAATGTGAGCGGCTAAACGGTTGGGGAAGCCGTATATGCCAGTAGAAATGCAAGGAAACGCGATGGATTTGATGCGGTATTCCTGATGATAAGATAAACATTTCTCATAACAGGATTTGAGAGCCGGTGCTGATCCATTTTGAGGGCCCACTGTGTGAATGACATCTATAAAAAAAATTATTAAAAAAAATTTCCATTTTTTTTTAGACTAAGCTTTATATTATATACAAGGAGCGGAATTTCTCATAGCAAAAATCAAACATCAAAGGGATTGAACATAAGTTTTATCGACTATTCCAGTTATCGATGTTATCGAGTTGACGCTTCGCTTGTTATCGCCTTTTAACATTATTTGTACCATTTGACCTCTTTGATAAGCGACTTGCATCTCCATATTAAAATAAATCGCGTCAACGTCACATATGATATTTATGTTGCTTGAGTTTTTCTAAGTCATTCCCGTGTTATTAAAATGGTTAATCCTAAAAGAAAAATGATTAACAAATGGATAAAAAACATCCCTTACTTACATCAACAGAGGTAGAACACTCTTTCTCAAGCTATAAATGGATCTACAATGATAACAGGACCAATTTAAAGGTGTCAATATACAAGTAGAAAAAGTTATGACAATTCTCTATTTACTACAGAGAAGATGAAGAAAATGCGATTAATACAGAAATAGATTTTGATTGTTATTTTGAATGAAGGTTATATTTTAGTTTCGTTGCATTTCCGTTTAAGGTTTTATATTTTAATTGTAATTAACTTAAAAAGTGCTATTTTAAATGTACCTACTATTTGCTGAAATATTTATCGATAGTCGATAAAACTAATGTTCAATCCCTTTGATGTTTGATTTTTGCTATGAAAAATTCCGCTCCTTGATTATATATAAGCATATAATTTATTAGATAAGTCGTTTTATTAATTGGGAAATATTTAGAAAACAATTTTTTTCTGGTTGGCAACATTTAATAAACAAAACAGTTTTGAGCCTCAGCTTTTAAATAAATAAAAAAACATAGTTGAACTTACATCTGGCAGGTAAATCATAGCCTCCTGTGACTTTAGCATCTCCAGTTGGACAGCCACCAAGTGTGTTATTTTCTTGCTGGACAGTAAAAAAAAAGTGATCAACATCATTCATAACCTGAGCAAATATGACACAGGAATGTTTGTGGGAATTTTAGCCCAGCAGGCTACAGACATGGCGTTGATGCTTTTCAGGTTGGCTGATGTGATTAAATTATATTATAATTATAAATATAATTAGTTTTTTGTATACAGGGTTATTTTTAATTCACTGACATCCTCTTAACCCTGAATTCCTATCACTCAAACAAATGTTTTTTGTTTTACGACTTTTTAAAATGAAGCACTTTTTTCCCATACAAATACACAGAGTATCGTAAAAATAAGAGGAAATCTCAAATTTTCAAAACGTTATTACACCAAAAATATTAAGTTATGACAAAAGCCGTAAAACAAAAAACATTTGTTTAAGTGGTAGGAGTTTAGGGTTAAAAGGATGCTAGTGAATTACAAATAACCCTGTAGTTGTACGAAGCCTGCTTCAAAAAAAAAATTTTTATTTTTGAAATTGAGAAATGTCACATTTTTACCACTTGCCTTGTACTCTGTGAAATAAAATGAAGGTTGTAACTTAATTAGTTCAATTTGTATTCATACACGCTTCTGCAATGACAAGGGTTTTCCAATGATGTCATAGCATTTGCATTTATATGGAGCATACTAATTTTATTGATCCTTATATATGGACAGATAATTCATAGATAACATTCTTGTGTCAATTGTTTGTTTACACACAAAATGAAAGAAAGTTTTGTGAAAAAGAAAAAAACTAACAAGATTGTTTATCTAATAGTATTCATCCTTCTTACAAACCTGTAGTAACGGTCCAGCTGCTCTATGTATGGCCCCATCCACTCCTCCACCAGCCTTCAGGAGTGAATTAGCTGCATTCACTATAGCATCCACCTGAAAACACATGTAACATAATGATACAATATAATTAGTATTTATTGTACAGTTAGCTCCAGAGAAAGGGTCCCCTATAACCTATAACAGCAGTAACTACACAAGGGTATCTTTTATGTGCAGCTGATCGTACCACAAGCTTTTTATTGAAAAAAAATGAAATCTATACACATATATGAATCAATTCAATGGCACATGTTGAGTTCCCAATTTTAACTGGACCCACAAGGGAACTACAGCCCTGACGCTTTGAGAGGAAGCTTGTGGCAGTGGGAGTGGGATTGGATGGAGATGATGGTGGTCAGAAATCATCTAGGTCTGTGGAATAAGTTAGGTGTAAGCCTACCTCTAATTTAGTAATATCCCCTTTAAAAATAGACACTTTTTCACTAAGTGCTTTGTTCATCTCTGGATTAATTTTAATTTTATTAAAGACCTCGAGATCTTCTAGAATGTGCTTTTTGGCCTCGATACCCTTGTTGTTGATTACATATTTATTCCATGGCTCGACTTTACTGAGAGTTACATAGTCACTCGATCTGTAAACTTTTCTTCTCTCTTCAATTGGCATGTTTAAAAGCTTGTTTTTTTCGACTTTCCATTTCGCAGGAGACGTCATATTCTTTAGAGAAGATAAGCGGTGACTCTGGTATTGAATAATAGGCCGTATTTGACTTGTAAGCCGAACGCAACAAAATAATGCGCGATGAACCGGCGGCGTTGACATTTCTTGCTGAGGCCGAGCTGATAAAACTTTAACTTCGGCTTTTTTGTTCATGGCAACCCGTCACTTTAGGTTTGCAACCACTACTGCCCACAACTCAAGGCACATTCGTTCATGTATGTATGGTTCAACAATTCAATGGCGTGTGAAGTTCCCAATCCGCACTGATCCTGCGAGTGAATTAGGTACAGCCAAAGGCGCTCTTATTCTGCCAGGAGGCTTGTGCCCAGACCACAGGCCTAGACTGCCTAGCAGTGGGACGTACATAGCCCGACATGATGATAAATGATAATGATCGGGTCAATGGGCGGGCGCGACAAAAGCGGAAAAAGCACCTAAACTTTTATTTTTTCTTTAATTTTGCTGACGATATTTCTACCACTTCATTTGAGACTACGTGACAGCTTCATTTCCGCTACCGTTTTTCATAATAAAATCTACATCTCATTTTACCAAAGATAAAATGATGGTAGGTAATAAACTAATACTCCCAAAATTATATTTATTTTTTTTCAACTTATATCTACATAAAAATATTTGCAAAACGGCTTGATTTTATATTTACTTCAATCTCAATTAATGTGAATGACTTGCGGCTTGCCATATAAAAAAGTTGATAATTTCATTTCCTTTCCGCCATCATTCGTGATATTTCCTCCGTCTTGTACAGCTCGCAAATTCGAGTTTGAGAAATATACATAGTATTAATAATTCAGTTATTTTTATTTGTAGTAATAATAAAAATTGTTTATCCTTAAATTTAAAACTATAGCGTTTTGTAGCTAAGAGTATGCGCGCACGAGCAACTTTGTCTTCGCGACTATTTTATCAAGTCTATGGGTTAGTATGGAAGTGCGCACACTTAGCGCCGCGACTTCCAGGGTACAAATACACAGACTTGATAAAAACAGTCGTGGATACAAAGTTGCTCGTGTGCGCATACCCTAAACTTACAGAAATATGTTGTGAGTAAACTTGCGGTTCAACAAGCAATACTGGCAACACTGCGTTTCTGTCAAACAACGAGTTTTCTCCACGTAATTCTAGCGTGCGGGTCCTTCGAAATATATTAAATTTATTAAATTAGCGGCGTTATTTCTTGCAATGGTTGCATACTGAAGTAATTTAGAGTAATAGTCATAAAATCGTAAGGTTAATTGTGATCAAACAGGCCAGGTATGTTGAATAATGTCGTATTTCAGTCCTTGAAACGGAGAATGATCACTGACACCGGTCTTTGTACACCTTTAAAATCTAATTGCGTTCGTTTTTATGCTGTTGTTTTGCAGAATGAAGACTTTAGGGCTTCTTCTGGTCATCGCGTTGGCGTTGGCCGGATCGTTGGCTGTGGATAGGAATAATTTCAAGACTTGCGAGCAGTCAGGGTTCTGCAAGCGTTTAAGAGCTTTGAAGCCTGAGAAATCCCAATATTCGCTTAATTTGGACACCGTTATAGTGCACGGCAATGTCCTCACTGCCGAGGTCAACACCGTCGACACAGAAACCGAGAAAAGGATTATCCTGGTAAAATTTAAATGAAACGAAATTTAATTTACTTTTAACTATTACGCTAAACGTCTATTTATTTACGTGTATTTACTTTTATTGAAAGATACGCCTGAAAATGCTATTATGCACTTTTACAAGTTTTCATTTAACCTGCAATTTTTTTAAGGCCAAATCTTGCAAGACAAATTTTACTCACAAATCAACTTCAAATTTGGCATGGACATGTAAATTTGATAGGATGTCCATAGCAAGTACAGTGAATAAAAAAGCTTGTAAAAAAAAAAAAAATTTACAACAAGTTTTTTTGATTTATTTAAATTCAGCTTGGTATAAAATAATAACTGTTAAATAAACATACTTTAAATTTCCTGTTAGAATTTTAGAACATACTGCATTTGAGCATCATATAATCATCTTTTAAATTTTGCAGTCTATAAATATTTTGGAATTCTCTTGGCCACCAGCCAACCCACCTTTCTGTGTGTACACACACTCAAATACACTTTTACTAACTATAACACTTCTTTTAATAGACCCTAGAGAGGGAGAAATTAATGAAGATAAGTCATTGATTGTACAAATTCTACTTTTCAAAACTTATTTTTAATGATTGTAAAAATCACAAATGGATCATTCCATAGGCGTTTCAACTGCTGTCAGTCTCTAGTAAATTTGTAATTCATATTATTAGCAATTTTTGTGTGTAATAGATGCTGACGTAGCAACAGTACCCTTTAACAATCATTCCCACTCACTTCATTGACAGATCTATTGATAGAACTAGTGAGAACTTGAAAATTCCCATAAGTTTTATCAAAAGAACTGTCAATGGAAACTGGGAATAGACCCCTTTAACACCATAATTAAACCTTACAATATATTATGTCCAGTAAAACACTTCAATTAATTGTATTATACTTTATTCAGCTAGGCAGCTGTGCCTGCATGCATACATGGGAATATACAGGGTTATTTGTAACTCACTGACATCCTCTTAACCCTGAATTTCTATCACTCAAACAAATGTTTTTTGTTTTACGACTTTTTAAAATGAAGTACTTTTTTTCCCATACAAATACACAGAGTATCGTAAAAATAAGAGGAAATCTCAAATTTTCAAAACGTTATTACACCAAAAATATTAAGTTATGACAAAAGCCGTAAAACAAAAAACATTTGTTTAAGTGCTAGGAGTTTAGGGTTAAAAGGATGCTAGTGAATTACAAATAACCCTGTATGTATGTATGTACACACATACACACACACACACCCTGCATCAATCACTTTTTATTATAGAAAGCAATAGAGTTCTACCCACTTCATTATATGACACAATCCATAAAATCTTAATCTAGGGATTGATAGTGGTTGAAACGCCCATCAAATCACTAAAATGTGAAAAAAAAATCTGTTTAAAAATATCTTCCTGTTTCAAACAGGTTCCATGCATCAAACCCTTTAGAATCACTTTGTTGTTCGTTGTTCTATTTGTCAGGCAGTGTAAGACAATATTGTCTATGTAATAATTAGTATTCTTCACTCCGTACAGTGGAACTACGCCCTCAAACTGACAGCTCTTGTTGATGGCACTTTCCGAGTGGAGCTGGACGAAGCAGACCCACTGTATCCACGATACAGAACTATGCTGGCGCTGGACGGAGAACCCAAGGGTGATAGGTGAGTGTCCAATGTTGTCAAAATTTTATCTTAAAATGCGATTATATTCTATTGGTGCAGTCAAAATTAATTCAGTTATTTTTGTACACATTTTTATTTAATTTCTAGACCCGGATATAAGCAAACTTTCATGTTGTTTGCTGAAAAACAAGAATCCATATTATTTTCGGAGTTTTAGTCTGATGTTGTCTGATGGTACGGTTGGCCAAGAAAGTGGTCTACCAGTTTTAAGAATACTTTCTGTGAGATCTAAATATTGCTAAGGTTGACTTTTCGGCCTGAGTGAAGTCATTAGTTACTGTCATAATTATTATTGCAATGGAAGATCAACCTCGTTGTATCATGATGTTCAAATGAATTTTAACCTCAGGGTGGAAGACCATATTTTTGGCCTACTGTACTAGATGTAATAGTTTTGAGTAAAATGAAGTTAAGACAAAATGAGGGTTTATAATGCTACTATGCTACCTGTGCTTTGTAGCGGTTATGATATTGACATTCATCATTACACTAATATATCATCTCATCACTAAAAAACTTTTTTTTTTCTAATTTTTGTTGAGGCTTTGAACACTCGAGGTGATTATGTCAATTCCCTATTCAAGGGACAGAACAAAAAAATCATCATTTTCAAAAAAAAAAAAAAAAAACTTGTTTGTAAGAATATGTAAAAAAAAACATCTCAAATTTGACAATCTGCCCAAGTGTACTTTACTAAGTGTACTTCAAGGTTCGGTTTGGTTACATATTAAGGTTTTTTTTTAATTTTGCATATCTGGTTTGTCCCTCCCCCTAAAATTTTTTTAGTCAT
This sequence comes from Archips xylosteana, assembly GCA_947563465.1. Taxonomy (NCBI): domain Eukaryota; kingdom Metazoa; phylum Arthropoda; class Insecta; order Lepidoptera; family Tortricidae; genus Archips; species Archips xylosteana. The sequence goes on from OX387369.1 coordinate 9,210,993, forward strand.
ATAATAGGGCACTACAATATAACTTAAACCTAATACCTACTTGATAGAACAGTTTAATATTGTACTATTACTATAATATAAATAATTTATTTTATTGTTTTGGAAATCACATTATCTACATTTATTGGCTTGGACATGCATTGTATGGTACATTCATGGAACACAAATTTCCCCCAAGATAGGTAATTAAACTTTTCACAAAAAACCCGAAAACAAAACAAACAACTCAAACTAACCATAACATCTATATTTCAGTTTGTATTGAGTATTAAAAATATGGTTTCACGGGATGACCGTAAAAGTAATAAAAAATGAAGTTGAAAAAATAAATACAAAAAGATACTTCATACCAAACTTGTAACCATAACAACTGAAAAACGAGCAAAAATATGGGCGAGTAAAGTTTGTATTCCATCTCATTCTATAATGAAATAATAATGAATGAAAATAATGAATGATGATGTTTTTAACTAACCATAGCCTCATCTGTATTATTTATTTATTTATTTATTTATTTATGTTTTTGGGCACAAACGGTACAATAAAACTTATACTACAAACAGTTACATTAAAAAATTAACCAACAAAGTTGCCACAGGTTATTAACTCTTAATAATGATAATATAGGTATCTAACGGGTGTAAAAGCAACATACATGCATGCAAAAAACTACAACTAAGAAAAAGAAAAACGAGAATGTGCACCTAACCCATTCTCAGCAAACAAATACAAAAATGGCAATCAAATTACTTACTTATTACTAATGAAAGACTTATATTTGCTTAGAGACATGCTAAAAATACATTTTTTTTTTTTTTTTTTTTTTTTTTGTCGGCATTGGTAAAATACGTTTTGCCAATACAACAAGGATAAAGCAATTAACTAAAAGAAAATTATTATAAAACCTCATGAAATTTTTAACTTGCTTTAAATTGCCAATACGGAAGCCATTATTATAAAATTTTATGCTAAAATAATCCTTCTGCCGCTACGTTAAAGTTCGCAAATCGTACGAAGGTATATCTTTGTGATAAGAAACTGTTACGATCCTCTTATCAGTCAGTTAATTGAAAAGAAAAGAAAGAAAGAAAGAAAAACATTTATTTTATAACAACAATAACACATACACAGGCAAAAATAAGAGTACAAACATAGACATAGACATAGGAATGTACATATTAGTGCTGCTACAAAAAGGGACCCGGCTCAGCATGTCGCTAGTTAAAAACCAGCACTGGTCTTCCGCCGGGTAATTGAGGTGCTTTGATTGTAGGTATTTTTAACGGATTTATTTATTAATGAGGTTCTTGTAATAAATTGATTTTATTGTATGGTTTGTTTAACATCTAAAAGCAAGGTTTCTAAAGGCAAGAAAAAAACCCAAAACGATCTTATATACCAAAATAACACTGGTTACAATGACCAACCGTGTTTAACGACCAAATATTGCTGTCCCTTGAATGTTGTTATAAACGGCTTTGACTGTACTTGTAGAGGAGAGAATTTATTCACATGTAGTAATGACTATGGCTATACACTACACAAAAATTGATTGATTGTGAACCAATAAATGTGATTGGTGGAATCAAATACATCCATAGCAACATAGCATAGCACGTCTCTGTTGCAAAGGCACCCTAATAATAATAATGTAATAATTATAATAATAATAAATCATGGTACAATTCACACCAGTTGACCTAGTCCCAAAATAAGCAAAGCTTAAATACGAATAAACGCAATATGTATTTACATATTAAACACCCAAGACTCTAGCACCAATATTCGTATTTTTCACAAAAATATCTGCCCCGACAAGGAATTCACTGACATTCCTTCAAACGAAAGCCAGCCTAGTTTGGGGTCCACAGGATATTGCTTCAGAGCCCCCGCGCATTAGGCGGCCAGGTCGCTGCGGCCAACTAATTCTTCCGTGACATATGGAAGCGCGCGCACTGGGCGACCAGCGGCCAGCGGAAACATCGCGACTCGACACGCGGCCAGTTGGCCGCCGCGACCAACGAGATCCACAAATATTTTTCTTCTTCTGAACCGGGGACTTTAAGCTTCGTAGGTTCTCTAACTAGGCTATCCGGTCGTCAACGTAGAAAAGCATTTGATCGACTACATAAATGTGAGCTATCCTTTAACTGTGTCGTTTCTTCCAGCCTGACGCTGGTCTCCAACGACAAAGGCGTCGTGACCGTCACCAACGCCCAAGGCCACAAGGCCCTCATCACGGCGGAGCCCCTCAAGTTCGAGTTCCTTGACCTCAACGGGGACGCGGTGGTGGTACTGAACGCGAACCACCAGCTGGTCGTGGAACCGCTGAAGGTTAAAGAGGAGGGAGAGGAGGGTGATGTGAGTGTTGTGACGTTTGAGTTGGGTACAATACGGTTTTTAACCTTTTGAACGCCCCATTTCGAGTACAAATGTGTCACCAAAACGCCGAGTGTAGACGAAAAGCAAGGACGATATAGACTGGATTGGCAGTCGCCATAGTACGGATCGGCCGCGGTTTTTGTAGTTCGATTATTAAATCTAGATGGCGCTGAAATATAGCCAGAGGCTTTGAAGGCAAAACAATAAGACTACAGATATTTCATATCACAGCAAATGTATTATTATGCAATATTTTTGAAAAATAATACATTTGTAGTAATATGAAACATCTCTAGTCTTATTGTTTTGCCTTCAAAGCCTCTGGCTATATTTCAGCGCCATCTAGATTTAATAATCGAACTACAAAAACCGCGGCCAATTCGTACTCTGGCGACTGCCAATCCAGTCTATATCTTCCTTGACGAAAAGTAAAGCAAATTTCAATCGTAATGTCGCGTGTCAAGGTTTCTTTGACAATAAACGTCATGAGCAGTTGAGCACTATAAGCGTCGGTGGCGTGGTAGGCACGGCAGTATACGACCTCTTTAGGCGTTCATGGCGTTCAAAGGGTTAATAAACGACGTGCAAATGGTTGAATCAACTTTTTCTTGCGACTCCTGATGGTTACACAAATTTTGTCTCATGGGTAGCCTAAGTATTTTTCTATGACACAATATGAAGATATCACTTGGACAACTGGGGACTGAGTAAACGACACGGAAAAGTTGATTCACCCAAGTAAGCCGTGGTGGCTTAGTGGCTTGACCTACAGTCTCTCAGAGGATCGTGAGTTCAAACCCGGACTCGCAGAATTCATATGCGAAATAACAGGAAGGAAAACTGCGTAGCAATCCAATGTGTGTGTTAAGTTCCTAATCCTATGACAATGAGAGATGGATCTTTTGGCATACGGATGCTATGAGGATCGGGTGTTTTGACATACTGATGCGATTAGAAACGGGTCTTTTGGCCTACGGTCATTTAAAGAATATGTTATTTTGGAACGGATGTTTTGGAAAACAAATAGAACGGTCCGAAAGACTCTGAGGCATCGGCTCAAGGCATGTTGCGGATCAAGCTGAGGTTCCTTTGAGCGCGGCAAAAAACCGGGAAATATGTCTAGGGGTGTACGAGACACAAAAGTTTGGTCACCACTTCTGTAGATACTGAGAAAATACCGAATTCTACTCAACTCAGCTTTTTGTTATAGTATTTATCTGTTGCTGTTTACTTCTTGTGTTACGTCTGATTCTGTTATTTCCTGTTATTGTGTTGTATTATTTGTCGTTCGCAATTCGGTTGTATTTTTTTTATGTTTGAATTCCGTCATTTATGAATAGATTTGGAAAATTCACAAAATAATTTGAAGATAGATACAATGTAGCTCTTCAAAGTTAGAGTGAATAGAGGTTACCTATCATATTCTCGAAAAGATCATTTCCGAATATTAAAATTCCGAAAAAGAAACTCCTTTTTTTCATTTTCCAAATTATTGTTTGTCAGAAATTTTATTTACCATATTTTCTTTTGCCGAATGCTTTAAAATCCATTTTTTTATTTGACAAATGATTCAAAATCCAACTTTATTAAATTCCGTAGGATCATTTGCCATATATTTATTTACTCCGCAAAATCATTATCCCGCAAAGGGCAGGGGTACAAAAGGCCACCAAAGAATTATGTGTGAAGCGTAATATTCATTTTGTTGTTTAATATTTCCCAAATATTTTATTGAGTTTGCTATGTGGGTAGAGAGGTTTTCTAGGTGGTTATAAAAAAAATAACTAACCCTTTGAACCTAATCTATCCGAGTTGCTTCCGCTCCGTACCGTCTTGCTCGCTCGCTTCGCTCGTTCGCTGTAAATTAGGCAATGTTGTCTTTCTCTAATGTTAGGTTAGGTAGGTAACAAAAACATACTTTCGGCTTTTCGTAACATTTAGATTATGAAAAGATGGCAACTGATTAAGTTGGCAAATAGAGAAAATGGATATTGTTTTTCGGGATTTTAAATTTGTTAGCAAATAACACTGATTAAATGAATCTGTGGCATTGTGAAGTTGTGGAAAAACAAAACATATGGATTTCAAAAAGTCGGTTAACCGTTTTCGGATAAATGAAATTCGAGTAAAGGAGTTTCTAAACATCGATAGGTTCCCGTGAATAGGCTGTTACTGAACCAGTGAGATACAGCTTTGGCCTCATCTTCACTTTTCATCAGGTGAGATGGAGGTCAATCACGGGTCAGTTTTATGTAAAAAAATGTTGTTTGCTCATCCCTAGCAATGAAGAAATAGACCAGGTGAGGCAGGTGATGATTTTGTTTACTTTTTAATGGATTTTGTGTTTCAAAATAAATTTCGCTAAGGCCTGTTTTTTTATTCAGTAACAGCCTATGGTTGAATAAACTTTTTAGTGCCACCCGTTGCTATGGTTACACAAATTTTGTCCCTTGGATAACCTAAGCATATTTTTCTATGAAACAGTATGAAGTGTCACTTGGACAACCGGGGACAGAGTAAACAACACGAAAAAGTTGATTCACTTTTGATTACTTTGTCGCGTTGATTATTTTGTTAAAGAAAACGAAAAAACCGAATCCAAGCCTAGACAAAAATAATCACGTCTAATTGCTCAACTGTGGCTATCATTTTATCGTGGTTTCGGTTTCTCTATGAACCATTATTATTGTTATTGACCGACTGACACACTCGAGATCAACGAGGCATTGATCTTGACTGTTATCATTTTACGTGACTGATAGCGCGTCTCATTTATCGATCAGTACTATTAAATCCACACGTGTTCATAATTATGTGATGATCACTTTTATTCCTATACGAAAACTGTCATACGTTCACAGTAGGACAGACAGACTTACTTTCGCACTCGGGTGAATCCCCAGTTGTCCAAGTGACATCTTCATACTGTTCCATAGAAAAATGCTTAGGTTGTCCAAGAGACAAAATTTGTGTAACCATAGCCACGGGTGACAAGAAAAAGTTGATTCGCCCAAAAGCTAAAACTACAAGACAGGCCTCCCCTAAAGAAATTCCACAATGATCAATCCTACGCTGCCTGCATCCAAGTGGTTCGTATGCCTTTTACCGGCTCGTCAGCCATCTTGAGGGTCTTCCCACGCAACGTCTTCCAGATCGCGGTCGCGCCTCTAAAACCTTCCTGCCCCATCGGCCGTCGGTTCTACGAGCAATGGCCCTGCCCACTGCCGCTTAAGTCAGGCGACTCTCTATGTCAGTAACTTTTGGTTCGGGTAAATATTCAGCGTTTTTACGGCGGTTTTTTTTTGCCATTACCATTTGAGCAGAAATTATTAAAATGGATGATGCTTAGGGTTAACTTTTTATGAAAACTTAAGACAGTACCGATGCTGAATCTAGTTTGGTAAAATTTCGCGCGATTCGTCCTTCGGTTGTGGTAATAATCGTCGAATGGTAATGATAATGACGTTTAACTGCGCGGTCAAAACGCTCGAATATTCACACGTTCTCTTATCGCTCTTTGAGTGACCTTGAGTTTTCTTATAAGGCCCATTGTAAGCGACCACTTCTCAGATCCTTAATAATTATGCATAAAATATTTACTAAAAACAATATAATCGTGTTTACGGTCATTTAAACAATTGCATCATTATTTATTTCATTACAAAGTCGAAAATGTTCCTCAAACTTGTTCAATTTGTTATTGTCCACATTCTGTAGATTAAAAATCCTAAAATAATTTTGATATCACGGTCATTGAACCCTGATACACTCAAGCATCTTAGATAAATCGGAAACGTGTGTATTACTTCTTTTGTCTCTCTATCTCGTACTAAAACCATTTCAATCATATCCCACTCGACAACTTTTTCAATATAAACGAGATTGCAATTTCGTTACAAGTTAGTGTGATGGCTCATTGCGAGAAAGTTCCACTGGATCTGCTTCAAATTATCGGAACTTACTAACGTGCTTTGAGAATGTTGATCAAGCCTTATTGTCAATTTAGAAGTGACTGTTTAGTTCAGGGGTCCCCAACCTTTTCTTGGTCAGGGACCACTTTTATATTATTCTTGTTAGCAGGGACCACTATGTAGGTGTATAGTTAATAAAAATTCTTTAATTAAATATTATCAGTCACTGCACGGCGCGCGGCGATCAACAGCTCACCGCCCGCTATGAATTTAAAATTATTCGCGGACCATATTTTGGCTTCTGCGGACTACTGGTGGTCCACGTACCACTGGTTGGGAACCACTGGTTTAGTTGGAATTTTTTGAACAGAGCTCATCCACTTGAGACTCAATGCCATTGTGTAGGTAACCACAAACCAATAATTTACACAACTTGACAGAATTATACTGTAAGTTGCGTTGCGTTTAACGTTTCGCATATTCAAAGTGTACATTTTGCGGAAAGTGCACTTTTAGAAAAAGTGAGATCTACGAGCCTAAGACTTTTTATCCCGGTAAAATGCAAACTGGGGGACGCAGGCGAAGTTGCTGGTAACAACTATTAACTTAATTAGATTATATTATTTAATTTATTTGTTTTCGGTACTTTTGGGCCACCACGGCTTTCCACACGGCCACGGTGGTTTGACCCGGCCTCTCAAGCAGAGGGTCGTGGGTTCAAATCCCGGCTCGCACCTCTGAGTTTTTCGGAATTTATGTGCGAAATTACATTTGAAATTTACTATGAACTTTACGGTGAAGGAAATCTGCATACACCTGCGAAGAAATTCAATGGTGTGTGTGATGTTCCCAATCCGCACTGGGCCCGCGTGGGAACTACGGCCCAAGCCCTCTCATTCTGAGAGGAGGCCTGTGCCCTGCTGTGGGACGTATATAGGCTGGGATGATGATGATGATGATGATGATGATGAAGAATTTTGGGCCGGGTGCGGGTCAAGTTGGGACCTGACATACGCAATAGAGAAAAGCGTCTTTAATGGAGCCTGTGATATAAGTAGGCGTGTACTTACTTCCTTTTAGTATTTAACTAAATCTTTATCATAGCGCGGTTTATTTATTAGCATTTAATGGGCCAGCTAGGGGTCAGGAGTCGCGACCCACTGAATCAGATAGCATGACGTTTATGTGATCTAATTAGGTATTAGATAATTGCTATTAGTGGCGTTTAGTGATCGTTTTGTACACTTATAAAGCTAACAGTCATTAATAATTATGTCATCGTCATATCAGCCAAAAGACCAAGGCCTATCCCTATTATAAAATATAAATTAAAAAACAATATAGCTTATTTACGGTCATTTAAACTGCATGAATAGTAAATTTTCCTCTAAAAATTCAACGTAATTAATTTTGTTATTGTCCACATTTTGTAGATTAAAATATCTTAAAATAAATTCACATTTATATTATTGGTTTAGATATTGGTATGAATTACTAAAATGTAATGCTTTCAATGACGTTTCAGTTATCAACACGTTCACAGTCCAGTAACATATGTGGGGCAATGATAGCTCTTGTTCCATTGTAATAAGGATCTACTTTAAGGCACGGACAGGGAACGTGTTCAGTACCTACTAGCTACATTTGTGTTTCGCCAACAAATCGTTTTGGGATCTGTTTCCCCTTGTATTTGTATGTAAATGTATCAATAAGTGGTGGCTGCCTCATTGTTTTATGTTAATTGTAATTATGTTTAAATGTAAGAACTATGTATGTACCGTTTGTGCCTAAATAAACATTTAAATATACAAATGTAATTATTCAACAAAAACTTATTTATTTCTGCACAGGACAACGAAGGGGCTCGCGGCGAGAACTTCAAGTCCCACCATGATAGCAAACCGAGAGGCAACGAGGCTGTCTCGCTCGACGTCTCTTTCCCCGAGGCTGATCATGTCTATGGTAAGTTTTCCTTAGGCTAAAGAGACAAGCACATAAAAAAAACATATATCTATACTAATATTATTATAAGGCCTCCCGCGCATTAGGCGACCAGGTCGCGCGCGGCCAGGTCGCGCGACTGGCCGCGGTAGCTGCGATTCATCTGCGACCACGTAGCGACCACAGTTTGTCAGCGAGTTCACATCGTGTTCCAAAATGGACGTCGAAGAATGAATTATTGTTGCGCTGATTTTATTATTACAAAAGTGAAAGAAAAAAAGAAAAAAATAATAATTTTGGATTCACCCATTATTACGGAATAGGGTTACAAAAGGAATATAATCATACATACTTTCCAGACGTATTGCAATATGAAGATAATTTTTTTAACTATAATATTGAGAACGTCTAAAAAAATTGTTTACGAGATTTTGAATATACTAAAACCACATATTACTGGATTCAGCCCATTTCGGGAGTGCATCAAGTTATCAAATATATCAGTCAGCTCCAACCATAATTGCCTTTATAAACTTTTATTCGAATAATCATCCGACGACTGATTCCATAGAGCTTCTCTGTTTTGAATTTCGATAATGAATCAAAACATCATCCTGTATGCACAAAACGCGTGTGGCCGCTGCGACCAGTGCGCGCACACTGATCAAATTGAACGAAATTGGTGGATCTCGTTGGTCGCGGCGGCCAACTGGCCGCGTGTCGAGTCGCGATGTTTCCGCTGGCCGCGCGGCCAATACGTGGTCGCTGGCCGCTGGTCGCCCAGTGCGCGCGCTTCCATATGTCACGGAAGAATTAGTTGGCCGCAGCGACCTGGCCGCGCGACCTGGCCGCCTAATGCGCGGGGGCTCTAAAGCTGAAGAGTTTGTTTGTTTGTTTGCTTGAACGCGCTAATCTCAGGAAATACTGCTCCGATTTGAAAAATTCATTCAGTGTTATATAGCCCATTTATCGAGGAAGGCTATATATCATCACGCTAACACCAATAGGAGCGGAGCACCAATAAAGAATGTTTCAAAATCGGAGGTTTTTGAAGTAAAACTTCTGAACGCGGGTGTGCGGGGAAGGGGGGGTGCGGGGAAGGTGGGGAGGGTGCGGTTGCGGGAGCCATAATTGATGAAAAAGCAAATTGGATAAAAAAATAAGCTGCCCAAATTACTAATTCCACGCGGACGGAGTCGCGGGCAAAAGCTAGTGTACAATATAGGCTTGCGTTTGACCGGCAGATGGAATAAGATCGTGCAATTCCGAAGCACATTCAACGAAATGTAGCATGTGGAATACCGATAAGCAAACTAAACTTGCGATGTTTTAAAATAATTGGCTCAAGGTCTCACCCATATTGCAAATTAGTCTATACTAATATTATAAAGCTGAAGAGTTTGTTTGTTCGTATAGGTAACGCCACCAGAGTTGAGGCCACGCACACAACCACATCTCATGTAATGACAGCGGGATTTTGACGTTGTGTTGTCGTTAAACGTCAACACAACGTCAAAATCCCGCTGTCATTACATGAGATGTGGTTGTGTGCGTGGCCTCAACTCTGGTGGCGTTACCTATATGTTTGGTTGAACGCGCTAATCTCTAGGAACTACTGGTTCGAATTGAAAAATTCTTTTTTGTGTTGAATATTTCATTTATCAAGGAAGGCTATGGACTATATAACATCACGCTACTGTAGTTATATACCAAAGTCCAAATATTTATCCTACGTATATCTATATATACGTAGGATAAATATTTGGACTTTGGTATATAACTATAAATTAAAAAAATTTAAAACCTCCAACGCAATTATGTCACTCGTACTCGTATGTTTGAACATTAAGTCAATGCCCATTATGCGTCTTAGATCCCTTCTGCAGTTACATAGCGGCTGCAGTTACACACACATACATAGCGGTCCAACTTATAACGCCCCTCTTTTTGCGTCGGGGGTTAACAAATGCGTTATTTTCGCACACAGGCATCCCCGAGCACACTGATAAATTCTCCCTCCGGAGCACGTCGTCCGGCGAGCCGTACCGGCTGTACAACCTGGATGTGTTCGAGTACGAGCTGGACAGCCGGATGGCCATTTACGGCGCCGTTCCGGTCCTGTACGCCCACAGGTGAGCGACACGACCAAGTTCGTACCCATAATCACTTATACAGTAAAATTACATAAAGTTTACCACTGACAGATGGTTTGCCTTCATTTCATATTCAACTTTAAGACCTACAAATAAAGCCAATTTTAGAACACTGTTACCCACGTTTGCAAATTTTGTAATAGCTACTTTATTTGTATGGTGTTAAAGTTGGAAATGAAATGAAGGCAAACCATCTGTCAGTGGTAAACTAAAAGTAAACGTATTGTACTGAGAGATGTGACTTATTTGAAATACTAGTACTTAAAATGCAAAATACAAAATGCAAAATACCTATTTCTATTTTGTATTTAAATACTTTTCTAGGAAAAGTATTTTGTATTTTATTTGAAATACCTTTTGCAACATATTTTGTATTTGCAAAATGCAAAATACTTTTTGTTAAGTTCAGCCCACAAAATCAATAAATTTGATAAACAATTATGAGTTATTTCCCTCAATATGGCAACACTGAACTGATAAGTTTACTGTACAACATTCTAAGTGTTTACTTACTTACTAGCTTGTGCAAGCAGTTTCGCTTTCATTGTTAAACTCCTTGTCCCTTGAAAATTTCGATGAAATCGTTTTATTATATTACTGTCTACAATCTACATTATTAAAATCAGGTTTCTAGATCCAAGGGTTAAAGGATTGGCATCGATGAGTCAGCCAGTGAGATAGTCAGTTTTTTCTTTTTTTATTTGAAAATAAATAATAAATGCGGAGGACAGCGCCTGTGTTTTGAATTTTATTGACATGTCAGCTAATACGATCTACGGTTTGGTTACAAAATTAAAATCTAACGAAATATACTTTGTTAAAAAAAACTTAGGTATTTAAACCTGAATGAACAGGCAGTTAAAATCTAAAAGTATTTTATTTGGGAAAAGTATTTTGGAAATACGTATTTTGTATTTAGTATTTAAAATACATAACTAAAAAGTATTTTGTATTTTGCATTTGAAATAGAAAAATCAAGAAGTATTTGCATTTTGTATTTAAATACATTTCATAAAGTATTTTGCACATCTCTGATTGTACTCTTAGGTATCCATATCATTCATTTATTGTGTGTGTATTGAGTGAATCAACTTTTTCGGGTTGTTTACTCTGTCCCCGGTTGTCCAAGTGACATCTTCATACTGTTTCATAGAAAAATACTTAGGTTGTCCAGGAGACAAAATTTGTGTAACCATAGCAACGGGTGGCAAGTAAAAGTTGTTCACCCATTTACTCCGACTGCGAGAAATTCGCATATCGCTATCCCGCGGGAACTATGCACTTTTCCGGGATAAAAAGTATATGTTATATGGTCTTGGATATGTTAATCCAAGTTATAAAATATCTGTGTGCCACATCTGAATCCGTCAAACCGTTTTAGCGTGAAACAGTAACGAACATCAACACATCCATCAATCCATACAAACATTCACGTTTATAATGTTAGTGGGATTATCTGCGAAAAATTATTTTATCGAAAGCCATTCAATTTTCCGGGATAAAAACTATCTTATGTCCTTCCCAGGTCCGTAAACTATCTCCACACCAAATTCCATCATGATCAGCAGGCTAATCGCCATCGCTTTCATTTTGACAGTTCTTGTATGGGCCAGCTGTCGCAGCCATACAAAAACTATCATTTCAATCCGATGCTGAGTGCTAAAAATGTTACACAATTACCCTGCAGCTGGAGTACTTTCTTATTTACTTTATTTAGAGGCACAGTAGTGCTCCCAACGAGTGGAGCAAAACAAAGGCAGGCGATATGGAAACGTTTTATTGGGTCCATATCGGGTTGCATCAAATTTTTAGTCATAATTCATCATTTCGCATAACTCTTCTTTCTCAGAAACCATTAATTATTCGGAATTGTTATAAAACAAACCTAAACTGACCTATAGAGTCCTACAAGAAAACTATTTCTAAATTCCTAGATAATTAATGGTTTCTGAGAAAAAAAGAGTTATAGAGATAAACTACGATAACATGGCCCGCCCTTCCAAAATTCAAGAAGTCTTCAATGTATTTGTGAAAGTGTTTATAAAGCACCACCAAAACTTTCAGTGTGCGTGCTGAGACAGCAATCAAACAAAAGCAGACTACTACATACACACTATTTCGTAAGGATGTGACATAACACATTGAAATAGTAATTTGGAGGGGCGGGCCATGTTATCGAAGTTTATCTCTACGAAATGATGAATTATGCGTAGAAATAATATGAAACAAGATACGCTCCCCTTTTTATTGCCTGTCACCGACTGGCAGTCAGAGGTTAACTGACTTTTTCTTCAACAGTGCTAAACGCACGTCCGGCGTGTTCTGGCACAACTCCGCAGAAACGTGGGTGGACGTCGTGAACCACGCGGAAGGGAACGTGGTATCATCCCTCGTCAACCTGGTCACTGGCGGCCAGAAGAAGCAGGTCGATGCCAGGTTAGTACTGGTCCTTACAGTGTCGAATATTACAGAGATTATTCTAGAGAAATTATAAGTAAACTGGATCAAAATATAACTAAACAATAAGGCTACAGATGTTTCACATTACTACAAATGTATTATTTTTCAAAAATATTGCTTAGTAATACATTTGCAGTGATATGAAATATCTGTAGTCTTATTGTTTTGCCTTCAAAGCCTCTGGCTATATTTCAGCGCCATCTAGATTTTATAATCGAACTACAAAAACCGCGGCCGATCCGTACTATGGCGACTACCAATCCAGTCTATATCATCCTTGCTATTATTAACTCGGATTTAATAAAAAACAGAGATAAGTCATAAATATTTATTTTTAATAAGCGTAGTGGCAGAATGTCTTATCATAATGAACCAAAAAGCAAATATTGCATAGTTTTTTTTTTAATGGCTAAACGCTATGATGCGTCACAAATGTATGTGGAATGGAAATTAAAGAAGCGCATCTTGCAAGCCTTTGCCTGCAATTTTGTATGTAATTCCATTAAAGACCTCTCGTATAGCCGCACCTGAAACATGATACTTCGAGCCCTATAATAAGAAACATAACGTCAATATACAAAAAGTATACACAGAAATAAATTAAAGTGCAGTAGTAGGTACACATTTTATTTGGCGCGTCGTGCTTTTTCGGCTAAACTATTCCGATGATAGCGGAAGGCACGATTGAAACTTTAAATCAGTCTTATGCTGTATAGTTACAAAGTTCAAATTACAGTGCATCTGTTATCCGTCTCACTCACTCGTAAGTGTGCACGCGACGCGAGCTAACATGGCGGCAGCAACCCACCAATAGTGGCACAGGAAAAAGACGCCGTGCGTGGAGTATGCCGATTGGTCAATTGCATTTCCTGCGCATCTAAAACGCGTCTTCTGCGCATATACATCGGTACTACTGTACCTTTTTTTGTGCAGATTCATGAGCGAGTCCGGCATCGTGGACGTGTTCGTGTTCCTGGGAAGCCGGCCCAAGGACGTGTTCCGGCAGTACAGCCGGCTCACCGGCGTCGCGCCCGTGCCGCCCGTGAGTTGACGCGCCCGCTGACGCCGCGTCAATACGCAGCTGTCAAAATAACTTCCACGCGACGACCAGACCGAGAGATTGTTAACCCTTTCAACGCCACGCCTCGACAAAACGTAAACCTGCTTTGAATCTTATGTCATTGTGTCAAGATCACTTTGACACTGTACTTTGTCACACCTATATGTGTTGTTGGCGTTGAAAGGGTTAAGCAACTTGCCACTGTTTTAGCCGTGTAATGCTAATCGGGTTTAGCCGCTTATACTCGTATATGCTGCCGTGCTAAGCCAAAAGGGCCTATGTCCGAAAATGTCCGTTCTGTTTTTTTTTGCGTTGGATTCCTTAGCATATAAGGAACAAAGTTCTGTTACAAAAACTCGTATTTTTATTAAAAGTGCCTTAAAAATAGCTAAGAAAGGCTTATTTTTCACTCAAATACTAAGAAACAAAGACATAAAAACACGTTTTTCTCGAAACCGTTAAAACGGACATAAGCCCTTTTGGCTCAGCACGGCAGTATGGGTGAATCAACTTTTTAGTGCCACCCGTTGCTATGGTTACAAAATTTTTGTCCCTTGGACAACCTAAGTATTTTTCTATGAAACAGTATGAAGTGTCACTTGGACAACCGGGGACAGAGTAAACAACACAGAAAAGTTGATTCATCCATATTATCCTGGTTTGCATTACACGGCAAAAGTGCAAAGAGTGCCAAGTTGCTCAACATTTAAAGTTCTTGACCATGCCACAAAAATTACAAATGCTACAAAATCGACATAGTTCATACAAAAACGTGAAAATTATGTGGAATTGTAACATTTGTAACGTTGTTTGTGGTATAGGGGGTTGATAGCCTAGTGGTTAGAGAACCTGACTACGAAGCTTGATGCCCCGGATTTGCTCACAATCAGTTTGTGACTAGGTCATTCGTCCTATTGGTGTCAATCGTCCTATAATAATTTATTTATTCAATTAGCTACAACTTTTTTACAATAGCGTAGCGTGGTTTACATGCGAAATTACATTTGAAAATCACGAGCTTTACGGTGAAGGAAAATCTCGTGAGGAAATCTACACACACCTTACGAAAACTCAGTGGTGTGTGTGTGAAGTACCCAATTTGCACTGGGCTCGCGTGGAAACTACGGCCCATGCCATCTCAGTGTGACTTCTATGTATTTGTCCTTAAACTAACTCGTTTGTTTGTAGAAATTCTCGCTGGCGTACCACCAGAGCCGTTGGAACTATAACGACGAGAACGACGTGCGTTCCGTCAGCGAGAACTTCGACGTGCACGACATTCCGGCTGACGTGTTGTGGCTGGACATCGAGTACACCGACAGGAAGAAGTGAGTGTTGCCGTATCTATGGTTATTTTCCAGAGGGTGTGAGATGCCTTGGCCGATGCGATGAAGCTGAGTTTACGCCCAAATTCTGGAATGAGCACTAGACTATTCTGTGGTGGATACGGCACGGAAAGGCACGGCCCTTTCGACGCATAAAACCACAAACGCGAAATACTAACTCTACGCAAAAAACCACTTTAGCAAAATACCAACCAATTATAACTCCAACATGAATTTAAGCAAAATACCAATCACGCTAAATACCACATACGCGCAATACCAACTATCACATTACGCGAAATACCTACCTACCTGTCTCTACTGACATTATCATCCTTGAAATCAAATTATAAACATATAATTATAATCTAGATACTGTAGTACTCCACTTCGATTACAAACATTTTACAAGTCCCAGTTGATGTTTTGCTTTTGTGGCTTTATACATAGTTGGTATTTAGAGTAATAATTTTTTTAAATCCGCAAATAACCAAAAAACCTCGGGTTGGTATTTCGCGTTTGTGGTCTTATGCGTCGAAAGGGATACGGCCCATTATACCGGGTGTCCCAAAACTTAACGATAACCTGGTACCGGGTGACAGGTCAATTTATACAGTCAAGGAATTTAATTCCATATCCATTTCGTAAAAATATCGTTTAAACGATCGCAATGCATTAAGGTTGAAATGTCAAATGCAACACGCCAAAGCAACGTCGTAGCTAGCTGTTATGGTGTCAGTTTGCTGTACGATATTAAACTTAGGTCGGTTGGAAATTAAATTCTTTGACTGTACACTAAGTGCTGGAAAATATTAAAAAATACATGTCACTTTGTTAAACCATAATAGAGTCACATAACCATCCCTTCTATAGTATTAATGTCTATTATTGCTTAACTAAGCGACATAATCCATTTCTTATTTTTTCAAGAGTTTGAAAGGTTAGTAATATTTTTAAGGTACCTAAAGGCTGCATAAAATAATAAAATCACTGGCTGTCTGTCTATTTCAAGGCTGTATCTTTTCAATCGTAATGGGTAGAAATTTTGACAAATTGTGTGTTACGACAGCAAAATGAAAATTAAATTAAATAAACATGTTTTAATTGGGTGAATCAACTTTTTTGTGCCACCCGTTGCTATGGTTACACAAATTTTGTCCCTTGGACAACCTAAGTATTTTTCTATGAAGCAGTATGAAGTGTCACTTGGACAACCGGGCACAGAGTAAACAACACAAAAAAGTTGATTCACCCATTTTCTTTTTAATTATGGCACTCGCTCGGTATCCTTCGTATTGGATTCTCACTCGCACTCTATCTATCTATCAATCGGCTGCTATAAAAGCCAACGAAATAATTACTCAGAAAATAATTATGTTTTAGATATTTCACGTGGGACGCCGAGAAATTCCCCCACCCCTCGGAAATGGTGGCAAACCTCACAGCCGTCGGCCGCAAACTGGTCGTCATCATCGACCCCCACATTAAGAGGGAGGCCGGGTACTTCCTACACGAAGATGCCACTGACAACGGGTACTACGTCAAGGATAAAGATGGGAAGGACTACGAGGGTAGGTATCTCGCGGACGACATATAAATACCTGTTTTCACATACATAAACTCACTATTTACTGTCATTAATAGAGATCGGAAATTCGGAGATATATTTTTTTATTATGCCAAAATAAACGCATATTCAAGTATTTATTTGTAGTTGTTTCATCTAGAGATGAACTAAATGATATATGGGTGAATCAATTTTTCATGCCATCCGTTTCTGTGGTTACACAAATTTTTGTCTCCTGGATAACCTAAGCATTTTTCTATGAAACAAGTATAAAGATGTCACTTGGACAACTGGGAACAGAGTAAACAACACTAAAAAGTTGATTCATCCATATTTAATTACTCAACTATCAAAGTACATACATATTAGTAGCAAATTAACGTAAAGTTTAACAAATATTTCTGTTAAATCGGGAACTTGATCAAAGAGATGGTTGAATGATTAAAAACAAAAATTTTAAGAAGTCGACTTTTTATTTACTTGTCTGGGGTTTTGTCAACTTTAAAGTAAGTGGGTGAATCTACTTTTTAGTGCCACCCGTTGCTATGGTTAAACAAATTTTGTCCCTTGGAGAACCTAAGCATTTTTCTATTAAACAGAAACAGTACGAGTATGAAGTGTCACTTGGACAACCGGGAACAGAGTAAACAACACAAAAAGTTGATTGGTTGATTCACCCAAATATGTATCCGAATTTCCAATCCCTTGGTAAGTCCCGCGTGCGGTAACAGCGTGAGTGAAAAAAGTTTAAAATATTATATTATCTTGTTTGGCAGGCTGGTGCTGGCCCGGCTCTTCCAGCTACCTGGACTTCTTCGACCCTCGCGTCAGCAAGTACTACGCGGAACGCTACCTGTTCGACAACTTCCCCGGCACCAGCAAAGATGTGCACCACTGGAATGACATGAACGAGCCCAGCGTACGTACCGCATAAGGCTTTGCCGTGAGAGTGGACCTAGTCATCTACTACCTTACCTATTGAGAAAAAAATACAACACAATACAATACAATAACTCTTTATTGTCCAGCACAAAGAAAACAATACAGAAAATAAATATGGTATTTAGTAAATTATTACACACACACGAATGCACACGCACACATATACACACACACATGCGAACACACACACACACACACAAGCACACGCATAATTTTAAGTTATCTTATTTAATTTTAGTTTAAGTTAGTTAATTGGTTTATACTCATGAATACTCTGAGTGGAGGAGCGGGGTCTCCTGGCACAAGCATTGTTTTTGCTTAAAAGGAGATGCCAACCCTATTTTGTTAAAACTGTTTCTTTAAACCAATAAACCTACATACTATCTAATGGGTTCCTACCACTCCTGCTGGCTCGTGCTGAGGCACCGACTTCAAACAAATTAGTAGAAAGATATTTTCATGCTTTTTCTTTGTAGTCAGTTCAATTTTATTTCATTTTTAGGGTTCCGTACCCAAAGGGTAAAAACGGAAACCCTATTACTGAGGCTCCGCTGTCCGTCCGTCTGTCACCTCACCAGGCTGTATCTCGGGAACCGTGATAGCTAGAGAGTAGAAATTTTCACAGATGATGTATTTCGGTTGCCGATATAACAACAAATACTAAAAAAAGGAATAAAATAAATATTTAAGGGGCTCCCATACAACAAACATGATTTTTTTGCTCCTTTTTGCTCGATATTGATAACGGCAACAGGTAGATACTTGAAATATTCACAAAATATTAAATTATATATTGACTTTAAAAAAAAACGTTAAATTAAAATAAAAATAATATTTAAGGGGGCTCCCATACAACAAACGTGATTTTTATAGATAATTGTACGGAACCCTTCGTGCGCGAGTCCGACTCGCACTTGGCCGGTTTTTTTGTTGCTTTTTAGTTTCTGTGTGTTTTTAAAGGCGGTTCATAGAAAAATGCTTAGGTTGTCCAAGGGACAAAATTTGTGTAACCATAGCAACGGGTCGCACTAAAAAGATGACTCACCCAAATAAATAAAGTATGGTTTGATGCAGGTGTTCAACGGTCCCGAGATCACGATGCCCAAGGACTGCCGCCACTACAAGCCGCCCCAGGACGCCCACGACGGCCTCGCCTCCTTCTGGGAGCACAGGTCAGGCACCGACACCACATACCTGCCTACACTGTTAGCTTAATCTATCTAATACCTTTAAACGAGCAATTCTTGTATATAGATATATATATATATGGGCGGATCAACTATTTCTTGTTGTTATTCAGTCCCGTCAGCGAGGGGACAAAAGTAGTTCAGTTTGATTAGAACAAATGTTGTGTCACATTAACTAACATGCTTATTAGATGACCAATTGTGGAAGAGGTTTAAAAGTACCACAAAAATGCATGTTTGGCAAATATTAGTCACATAAACTTACGGTTTAAAGAGTTAAAAGAAAAGTTGATCGACACTTTTATATATCCTTTTATCTCGGAAACGGCTCCAACGATTTCGATGAAATTTGGTATGCGGGGGTTTTCGGGGATGAAAAATTGCTCTAGCTTGGTCTTATCTCTGGGAAAACGCTTGGTGCCGAGTTTCAGCCCGAGCAGAGCTCGGTTGCCCAGATACTTTGATCTTAACCAGGGATGGGGAAACTGCGGCCCGCGGGCCATCTCCGGCCCGCGAAGGCTTGAAATCCGGCCCGCGACCATCAAACAAAAATCAAGAGAAGATTTCGTATTGTTAGAAAATCATCAAATCAGTAAATAACATAGCCAAAAATACAACAACTTGGCCCGCCACATATTTCGTTAGTATATATTGGCACGTGAAGGAAAAAGTTTCCCCATCCCTGATCTTAACCTTTAGGCTGCGTATCCACCGGAGCTGTGCGAGGATGCGTTGCGAGGGATGTGTCTGTCAAGAACCAATAGAAACACTTCATTTAAAAGGTCCTAAGTGAATGAACTGTTTCTATTGGTTCATGACAGACACATCCCTCGCAACGCATCCTCGCACATCTCTGGTGGAAACGCAGCCTTAATAAGGTAGAGGCGATTTAGCGACCACATGGAAATAAGTTACAATATCTATTGTTATTATTGTAAATACTACTAGCTTTAAAAATATCCTTTGTCAGGCATGTATTCGATAGCTGCTTTTGATTTTGTGGTAGTATGCTCCAGTAAATGGGACCATATTGGGACCATATTAAGGGTTAATCATGGTTTGGTTTGTACGAACGGGTATGTATAATATCGAAGTACGAAAGACCGAATGTATTAAAATATCGAATGGGTCAAAAGACCGGAAGGTTTTTTCTGAAACCATAAACTTTTTAATATTGTTATTAAACTAACTTAACCTAACCTAATGGGTTCTATACGCCGTTTTAATAAATTCTCTGATCCGACACACACTTGGTCGGTGTTATTTAATATTTTTAAATTACCGATATAAGGTAATCAACTTTTTCTTGCCACCCGTAGCTATGGTTACAAAATTTTTGTCCCTTGGCCAACCTAAGCATTTTTTCTACGAAACAGTATGAATATGTCACTTGGACAACTGGGGACAGAGTAAACAACACAAAAATGTTGATTCACCCATAAACATTTGATTTCACAGGCACGTTCACAACGAGTACGGACTCTGGAACATCCGCGCCAGCCAACAAGGCATGTTGGACAGATCCTCCGGCCAATACCGACCGTTCATTCTCACGCGCTCAGCCTTCTCCGGCACGCAGAGGTAAGTAATAAAACAATGTGACCAACAACTGCATGATAAAATACAAGCATATAGTATAAGTGAGTGGCGTTACTGGCTCATTCTATTTTTCGAGAGCCAGTAAGTTTTTGTCATGCGCTCTTCAAATATTTTTTTTACAAAAACGGTAAAGTGTTCGGATTTGTAATTTAAAATTTAACTAGCGACCCGCCCCGGCTTCGCACGGGTGTAACTATATTATGCGTGTATTATACATATAAACCTTACTTTTGAATCACTCCTATCTATTAAAAAAAAACTGCATCAAATTCCGTTGCGTAGTTTTAAAGATCTTAGCATACATATGGACAGACAGACAGCGGGAAGCGACTTTGTTTTAAACTATGTAGTGATAATTTCGAGTCGAGTGTTGGTCATGTAGTCATGTAGCCCCGGCTTCGCACTGGTGCAATTATGCATGTATTATACATATAAACCCACACACACACACACACACACACACACACACACACACACACACACACACACACACTCACACTCACAAACATTATTATCAAAATAATTATTTTAAGACTATGTGAAAGTATAGAATAGCAAAATTAGATTTAGGTATTTTATGTTGCAATGCCCTTGCAGGGTGCATGTTTGATACATTGTATTGTATAACACCTAGTAATTTTACAACATGTAAGTAATAAATCATTTGAATTTGAATTTGAAACCTTCCTCTTGAATCACTCTATCTATTAAAAAAAAACCGCAAAGAAGTAAAATCCGTTGCGTAGTTTTAAAGATCTAAGCATACATAGGGACAGACATACAGCGGGAAGCGACTTTGTTTTATACTATGTAGTGATAATTTCGAGTCGAGTGTTGGTCATGTAGTCATGTACAGTGGTGGTCATACAATTAAGAACGATTTGAAGTTTCCGATTTTTTTTTATCTACATCATGTCATATGTCTAGTTGTGTTCCTTCTTAGAAGTAACAAGTTATGTTATAAAATAGCCACATGGATAGAGCAAACGGGATTAATAATAATAGTGTATAATTGCTAACATTTTTTTTTACAAATTTTATTTGTTCTCTATACTAATAAATTCAAATAGTAATGAAGCTGGACAAATAATTAAGAACGATTTATTAAACTGCTCGAGAGTTGTTTTATATGAAACTTAGATTAAATAAATCATATTAATGTGAAGTTGGTATAGAAAAAAAAGCAAATTAATACATTTGAACTAAAATTAATAGTTAGTAGCATGTCCACGGCTTTTAATTACGGCTTTACACCGGCGAGGCATTGAATCTATCAATTTTTGACATTTCGCAAGAGAAATAAGAGTTCCATTCTTCTAAGAAAACGTCGTACAGCTCTCTCAAATTGCCACACTGTCGATTTGAAACCTTTTTCTTGACTTCGCACCAAAGATGCTCTATTGGGTTAAGATCTGGGCTGTTGGCTGGCCAATCTAAGACTGAAACTGATTGTGATGTGAGGAATTCCTTAACGGTGCGTGCAGTATGCTTTGGATCATTGTCGTGCTGGAATGTCCAAATAACCGGAAGCACGTCTTCGGCATATGGTAACATTGTTTCTTGCAGTATATTTTTGTATTGGAATTGATCCATGTTTCCTTCTATCAGCCTAACAGGTCCAACGCCATGTCCAGAAAAGCACCCCCAAATTTTCACATTTCCCCCGCCATGCTTTAATGTCACTTTTGTGTACTTTGGGTCGAATGCTTTATTCGGAGGGCGTCGTACATATCGTTTTCCATCAGAACGTACCCTATTTATTTTTGTCTCGTCAGAAAAAAGAACGTTTTTCCACTGTCTGACTGTCCAGTTTTCATACCTTCTTGCAAATGCAAGTCGGGCTTGCCTATGACATCGTTTCAACATAGGCACCTTCCTTGCTATCCTTCCGTTCAACTTATTTTCTACCAAACGCCTTCGAATAGTGCGTGCAGAGATTGCTGAAGGGTTGTTTTCGCCAAAATATTCTTTTCTCAACTCATTAGACCCTTTAAAAGGATTTTGTTTTGCCAAACGAACGATATTTCGATCATCTCGACGAGATGACTTTCTCTGTCTAGGTCCACGCGGAACGTTTGAAGTAGTTTGATACGTGGAAAAATGCTTTACGGCATGGAAAACCATTGTTTTTGAACATTGCAGATGGTCGGCTATCATTTTATACGACCAATTCTTCTCGCGAAGTTTTATTATTACTTCTCTTGTAGATTTATCACAACTTTTATTTTTCCCCATTGTTTTTATACGAAGTAATCACTTTTAAGACTTTAACAGCACGAAATGGCGCCAAAATTATACGAATAATAATCTACAACCACAGAGCCACACAGTGTTCTCTATTTAAATTTGAAAAAATAATAAACTATTCAGCGTTCTTAATTACGTGACCAGCCAGTAAGTACTAATACTAGGTTCAGATCGAATGTATAAAGTTTCTCTATTAATTTTTTAGCCAACAATGTTGCATAAATGAATGTACCGGTAGTACGGAAAAGTTTTGCAATACCGAGAGAAATAAAAAAAATACGGGCAATTAGTTATACTTGTTACTTTGAAAAAATCATCTCAATAAATAATCGTTCTTAATTATATGGCCACAACTGTATATATGACCGTGGCGTGTGAGGCGTGCCACGACTAGATGACTGCCGGTGAAGAGGTTGTGGCGACTGTACTCTTTAGTTTTAGACGTGAGTATCGCCACGTCCGTTCGGCAGACTTCGGGGACTCTCGCGAATGTTCGCCACGCGAACAGAGCTGAGCGCCCGAGCACGTCCGAGCGCCTGCCGAACGGTCGCGAGCGAAACCTACAACGGACTCACGTCACTGCGTTACTAACTGTCATGATTTGCTTTGCCGTATTTTTAATCTAAATTCATTTATATTGGTTCTTCTGTATTTTCTACCGTGTTGTGTATATAATATTAATTCTTCTGACCTTCTGAGCAGTCAATATATATATGGGGGAAAGAGTTGATGTTTGATTGCTTCTCGTAGCACATCGCCCTTCATCATACTTCTTGTGATTTACCCCCATAAGGTTAACCTTTTCAACGCTCTGTCAAATACAACAGCTCTCACTCATATGCCATGACATCGGAATGTCAAACGCGAAGTTGAACCCTACTGAAATGCATGTATAGGTAGATATCGCTCTGCACGCCGTGACTGATATATTAGTCGTTGGCGTAGAACCTGCGGTGCTGATATATGTGTCGTTGGCGTCGAAAAGGTTAAAAAATAATGTAACGTTTGCAGGTACGCGGCGGTATGGACGGGTGACAACGCAGCAGAGTGGGGCTTCCTGGCCGTGTCGGTGCCGATGTGCATCTCCATGGCAACCGCCGGGATCAGCTTCTGCGGCTCCGACGTCGGCGGCTTCTTCAAGTACCCCGAGGCCGAGCTCATGACGCGCTGGTACCAGGTCAGTTGCACGACCACCACAACCACAAGGCCAATAGGCTATCCTATAGCAGGGATGGTGAACGAATCAAAATCAAAAGTTTATTTCTGTAAATAGCCCGTTGGCTCTTTTACCCGCCTTTTTTAAAGTCTGTCAGCGCTTTAGGAAACATCATGTTTGCCAAGAAGAAAATTGGCACTAAGTTTTTTTTTTCTAAAAACAGATTACCATTTCATCATTATAGGTAGGTACAATCGACAAAACCGAGGCCTGCACAGTTTCAAAACAAATTTGCTTGCAGCCGTTGAAGTTCATTGGTATGGATTGGTATAGACATATGTCTAGCCACTGCACGCAAACTGGGTCTTTAAGGTGCCAAGCTGGCGTCTGGGCCGATAGTATACATTTCATGCATTCACTAATCAATGCAAAATTTAAGCTTATCTTATCTATCTATAGCCATTGTCCTTCCACTACTGGACGTAGGGCTCCTTCATATTGCGTCAAAACTCGCGGTCCTTTAAAGCTATCTTTTTGTATTTTTATTTCAATTCAAATTCAAATCAATTCAATTTCAATTTTCAATTTGTATTTTTAACAACCGCTTTAGCCTAGTTGATAGTGACCGTGCCTACGAAGCAAGAGGTCCTGGGTTCAAATCCCGGTAAGGGCATTTATTTGTGTGATGAGCACGAATATTTGTTCCTGAGTTATGGATGTTTTCTATGTATTTAAGTATTTATTTATCTATATAAGTATGTTTATCGTCGTCTAGTACCCATAGTACAAGCTTTGCTTAGTTTGGGACTAGGTCGATTTGTGTAAGATTGTCTTCTAATATTTATTTATTTTAATTTGTAACATTGGTATTATTTGGGTCAAACGGGACTAGAACGCAGGTTTTTAATTCACGGCGTACGAAGGGTTAAACACTTGTATTTCCACAGGCGGGCGCTTACCAACCGTTCTTCCGCGCGCACTCGCACATCGAAACCAAGCGGCGCGAGCCCTGGCTGTACGAGCCGGCCACCACCGCCCATCTGCGTGACGCCGTGAGGCGGCGGTACGCGCTCATCGACTACTGGTCAGTGCCATACTAAACCTTGCCTAAACCTGGGATGCTGCTGCTGTGCTCTTACAGGGTTCACATTGAAGCTGTATCTTATTTGTGTAACACCAAATGTACAATGCGAGTCCCAATAAATAAATAAATGAGTATTTCTCAAAAAGTTGTCCTGAAACGAAATTGACAAGAAATCAGTTTTGTCAAAAAATTATCAACACTAAGGACAAGATCATAAACCATAAACTGCATAAAACATCCAAAATTTCTTGACGTCAGGAAAACTTCACGAAATCTTGTGAGGAAAAAATCGTAATTTTGTAACTACATCAAAACTTTCTATTGGATCCAACAACAAAGATTATCTTTTTTTTTTTTTTTTTTTTTTTTTTTTTTTTTTTTTTTCCTGTTTAATCATGCAATCAGCCCTGCGGGCTATAAGCAGATTATCTGATTTTTTATCACCCTTACCACGAGGTTTTGTATACATTTAAACATAATATTACTTATTTTTTGTGTTGAAATAGCGTCAGGAAATATTTTTTCTTTTTTAATATGGCAACAACTTGAAAATAGACAACTTTTTGAGAAATAGTCAAATAAAACCTAGGATGTTGCTACCTGCCTGCTTGTCACCGACATACGGCTCTTTCACGTCCCGTTTTTTGCGGGTTCGGTTTTTTGCAGGATCCCGTTTAGTAGTATACGTGCTACTGTGGTAACATTCACACGAGCATTCGGTTTGCAGGATCTCGCAAAAATCCGATCCGTTCGAAATGTGCTGTACGGTTTTGCCATTACAAACAGGACGACTGAATCCTGTAAAAAACGGGATCCAGTTTACTTACGTACATACAAATACATATACAAAATACAAATACGTTTATTGCCAGAACATGGTAAATACAATAGATCTCAGTGGTACAGGATGTTCGTATGTTCAACCCTATCTAGGCGTGCAATATTGAATTATTATTATTTAGTATTAATATTTAACAATATGGGAATGATTAAGCCATATGCATAAATAGCCATTTAATTATTACTTATTGCAAATTAT
Organism: Archips xylosteana; assembly: GCA_947563465.1. Taxonomy (NCBI): domain Eukaryota; kingdom Metazoa; phylum Arthropoda; class Insecta; order Lepidoptera; family Tortricidae; genus Archips; species Archips xylosteana. The sequence continues at coordinate 9,237,046 of OX387369.1, forward strand.
TAATATTATGAAGTCAGTTAATTATTATGCCAGAGTATGCTAGCATAATGCATAGTTGAAAGTTGAAGTTGTGTTGTTTTGTTGTTGAAGTTGAAGTGTTCGCACTAGCATCCTGCATACGGTTCTGCTCGGCTCTGCCAATGCTATCCCGTAAAACAGGATGCAAAATTCCGTGTTAAAACCGGTATGATTTTTGCGGGATCCAGTAAAAAACCGATTCTGCAAAACGGGACGTCCGTGTGAAAGAGCCGATTGCTCGAAGGATCGCCAGACTCAAGTGGCAGTGGACAGGACGCATCGCTCGTTGAACTGATGGCCAATGGCCGAAAGGTTCACGAGTGGATTCTATGTGCGGATGTTGTTTCAGGTACACGTTGTTCTACGAGCACTCTGTGGACGGGCTGCCGGTGATGCGGCCGCTTCTCCAGGAGTTCCCCGACGAGGAAGACACCTTCACCATCGACGACCAGTACTTGCTAGGTACCCCAACTAATCACTACTACTACTTTACTTGCATAGCTGTTGCTTGCAAATTTGTTTGCGTAAATTCACACGTCTTTGATACTCGCTGATATGCTTTCTTCGTCATAGGGCATTTTCAATTTAAAGTGCGCAGTTTTTTTTTTAAATGAGGAAATTTTTATGTTTTATTTCTTAATTAATCTGGTTTTCAGGGCTAAAATAAAGCGTTTTTTTACTGGAGTTCTGTCTTCGAATAATTTTTTTATGGCGTCACCATCCCTATTCTGTATGATCCATACATTGACAGTCTGACTTAATCCTCGATACAACTTGTGTAGGTGACGAGCTGTTGATCCGTCCGGTGGTGGAGCCGGGCGCGTCTAGTGTGCGCGTGTACCTGCCCGGCAAAGCTGCCAACACGCTGTGGTACGACGTGGACTCGTACCAGCCGCACAAGGCCAACGGGTACTTCACGCAGGACGTCAATATCGCTAAGGTAAGCCCGCGCCCGTACTGCTCTGCCGTGCTAAGCACAAAAATACAATCATCATCATCCCAGCCTATCTGTCCTCATAAGGCAAATGGCGGTATCACGAAAAAGTCACTATTGAGTTAGTTACAGCTGAAAACATTCTGCGTCAGGTGAACTAGGCAAATTAACCGTATCATACCTATAACATGAATTAACCTTTACAGTTCTGGTAGAATTAACTCTCCTAGCAACGCGAAATCAAATTTTATATTTTCACAATTTACTCGAAATGTCTAGAAACGAGTTACCGCCTTTTACCTTCTGAGGGTAGTATATACGTGCCACTGCGGGGCACAGGCCTCCTCTCAGAATGAGAGGGCTTGGGCCGTAGTTCCCACGCGGGCCCAGTGCGGATTGGGAACTTCACAGACACCATTAAATTTCTTCGCAGGTGTATGCAGGTTTTCTCAAGATGTTTTCCTTCACCGTAAAAGCTCATGGTAAATTACAAATGTAATTTCGCACATAGTAAATTCCGAAAAACAAAGAGGTGCGAGCCCGGACTCGAGCCCATGACCCTCTGCTTGAGAGACCATAGGTCAAACCACTAGGCCACCACGGCTTAAAAATACAATACCACCACAAAAATGCGCATCCAATGAACTAAGCCAAATAGCTGTATCTTACTTAAAACTGAAAAACTCTTTAAACAACCCTTAAAAAAGTTTCAATTCTACCTGAAATTACTAAGAGAATTAGAGGTACATATATCAATAATGCGTAGGCAAATAACCATATATTTTGTACCGTCAAAATTTTTAATCAGTGACATTAAATTAGAGAAAAAATAACTGTTTTTACAAAACTTTGCTTTTCTCGGAACTAGCTATCATTGTTAAAATCTATTTTTTAACATTACAACATTAATATTTTTAATGTATTTTGATGTGGCAACATCCACCTCTCTTGGCTTCCGACAATTACACGACGTAGCACGTATCACAGTTTTTTATTTATAATAATTAACAGAACACAGTATAGAGCCCAATTAGCTGAAATCTCAACAATCATTAAGACATCGCTTTTGCGCTTCAGACTTCAAAAGTGTTTTTTAATTTAGCTAATTTGTATAACTAAATAAATAAATCTTAAAACAAGTCTTAAAATATGGCTTGCCGAAAAATCTTTTTATAGTATACAGGAATTTTTGGATTACATTTAGGTTAAGTTTTTTCTTACTGACAATTTCACATGCCTTGCATTGCAAGGTAGATTTTAGTGAAACCCACTCTGTATATTCCAAAATCTTATTGTACCTAAAATTGCGTGAAATAAATTTTATTCTATTCTAATATTATTTATTTTATTAGTAGTACGGCTGCTTACCGAATCTAAGATTATTTAAAAGCGAAAAAGTTTTTCGGGTGCGCCGGTGGGATTCGAACCCACGTCTCCTTATGCGCCCCAACCTGGGTGTTCTACCAATTGAACCACGTTGCTCCCAACTGACTTCCCCGAAATTCTTAATCGCTTACAGACGCCAACAGTGGCGTGTGACCAGTACTAGATTTAAGATTAGATCTAAGTATCAGCTAGCTGATCGTGGAACAGTGGCGTGTGGTAACATCCATCGCAACTATTAGAAGCTACGACTCCAACGTTCTAAATTACATTGGAAATGCGTAAGAAATGATGAACCACATCTATTTATTCAAATATTATTTATTTTATTAGCAGTACGGCTGCTTACCGAATCTAAGAATTATTTATTATTCTATTCTATTCTTGTCGCACAGATCCCGGTATACCAGCGCGGCGGCACCATCGTCCCGCGCAAGGAGCGTGTGCGGCGCTCGTCCGCGCTAATGGCTAACGACCCCTACACGTTCGTGGTCGCGCTCGACGCTGACGTAAGTACCCACGTACTATAGTCGGCTCCATAATTCGAGAGACAACTTTGACAATTCATTTTGCTCAAATGTTGCCACAGACAGGGTAGTGCTGTTCGTGTTGATAATAAAAAAAACATTACGGCTTTGGCTACCTGTGGTATTTATTCATTACTTACGGTGATATGATTAAATTAATGTAATACTTTACATTTCAATGTAAGATATCATTAAAGGAAGTAAAAAAACCCGTCGTATATCAAATCATATAGTCCAGTCGGCACTGATTATCGATATCGGCCACATCACTATTTAATTTCGTCTAACCCTGGTAACCCTTTAATTGTCAAGCTTGTCTTTCGAATTGTGGCGCCGACTATACTATTTATTATTAATTATTTATTTATTGGAACACAAACAGTCATACATAACAACCGCTTTAGCCTAGTTGGTAGTGACCCTGCCTACGAAGCAAGAGGTCCTGGGTTCAAATCCCGGTAAGGGCATATATTTGTGTGATGAGCACGAATATTTGTTCCTGAGTTATGGATGTTTTCTATGTATTTAAGTATTTATTTATCTATATAAGTATGTTTATCGTCGTCTAGTACCCATAGTACAAGCTTTGCTTAGTTTGGGACTAGGTCGATTTGTGTAAGATTGTCCCCTAATATTTATTTATTTTATTTATTTATAACTCATGAACAAATAATAATGTGTATTAAATCCTTGACAAAATAGTGTTCACATTTTGAACATAAAACTTCCGTGAGAGTCACTCATCTTCTAGTTTAGCTCGACTGTTTCTTATCGTAATAATTTATAATGCGACTATCAAGAGTACGTAGAAAGAAAGGAATAGGAAGGAGGGAATTGTAATTTAATGTCAACAGTTTTAGTTACAGTATTATTAAAAGCAAAATGTTATTTTTATTAACTTATTACTTAAATTGACGTATTTAGAACAAATTAAAAGGTTATTGTACGATTTACAAGCCTCAATGGTGTCGACACATGTTGTAACAAAGTTTTTCTACTTCTGTACTTTTATCTGTTTTTTACATGGTCTCGAACTTCAGAAAAGTCTATACTTACTCTATTCCCCATAACAGCACTTGTGTCGTTATTTTATTACGATACACCTAGCTGCCACAGATTATTAAATGTAGGTTACATTCAACACTTAAGCCCAGTTTAGACCTGCTGAGTTGAATTTGTTTTGCCATAGTTTGCCATAATTAAAATTAATAGAAGAAAACATGAATAGAGTAGAAAAAATATTGTATACAACGGTGTATAATTTGGTCTAAACCTTTGATCAATTATAACTGTAGATCCACAGTCGCGCGCCCGAAAATGTCCGAGCCAAATGAGCGCCACTTTGATAAAAGTGGCCTTCTTTTTTCTCAGTACGTTGCGCAAACGTGTGTGAAATTTTAGCATAGCATTTTAGTTTAGCTGTCAAGTGTCAAGCGTTGTGGAGTTTTGCCGCTACCGAAATTCGACTGTAATGAATTAAAGACTAGGTTCAAATTTCTTTGTAGGTGATGATTTTATTTGTTACGCAAACAAATAAATAGTTCGGACATTCTTCGAAGGGGATTTTGTTCGGCAATGTGTATCTTCAGTTATAATTGATCAAAGTTCTAAACTGCTCGTGCCGTCTTCCATTGCGATACTCACATTATACATCTGTTGCATAAAATACTATTTATTGAAAATGAAATGACTAACACGAACTTATTCTTATTTTTAATTCAGAACAAGGCGCACGGCTCACTGTACATCGACGACGGCGAAACGTACGAACACAAGAACAACAAATACATCTACGCGCACATCGACTACGAGCCCAGCGGCATCACGTACTCGTGAGTATTTACATGATTGATTCTCCGGGTCGGCAACGCGCTAGTGGCGTTTCAGGTGTTCCTCGCCATCATCCCAGCATATACAGGGTTTTTTTTTATTAAGTGCACAAATTTTAATGTGATTCAGTGTCGTTAAAATAACAAATTTCAGTATTTTTCGTTATAATATTAATCGCTTATTTGTTTTGTTTTTCATAGTAACTCGACCAATTATTGAATGAATTACTATGAACAACCCAAAATTCAAAATTTTAAAAAAATCTTGAACTAATTAAATCGTGATCTAATTCTATCAACGATACTGAATCACGTATCAAAATTTGTGCACTGATTAAAAAATTAATCTGTATACGCAGTACACGCACGCCGCCTCTCAGTATGGGAGGGCTTTGGCCCCACGCGGGCCCAGTGCGGATTGGGAAATAAACACACCATTGAATTTCTTCTCAGGTGTGTGCTGGTTTCCTCACGATCTTTTCCTTCACCGTAAAGCTAAATTTCAAATGCAATTTCGGACATAAATTCCGAAAAACTAAGAACCCCCCTCTGCTTGAGAGGCCACACAGGTCAAACCACCAGGCCACCACGGTTTCAAATAGCTGGCGTGCCTGTTTTCAACTATAGCACAGAATATATAATAGTACTAACGTACAGAATGGCCACGCTCCGCCCCGCACCGATTCGAGATACCCCTCCCCTCAAGGCGCAGATTGCCGGACCCCGCCGGAATCCAGAAGAGTGCGCGCGCGATGTATGTAGGCTTGATGTAGGCGTACGCGTGTACAGACGTCGTCGTGCTTATGTAGATTCAAGAACGCGTATTTGTACGTCGTGTCCGCCGCGTGGTACTGGTTTCCTCACGATCTTTTCCTTCACCGTAAAGCTAAATTTCAAATGCAATTTCGCACATAAATTCCGAAAAACTAAGAACCCACGACCCTCTGCTTGAGTGGCCATACGTCAAACCACCAGGCCACCACGGTTTCAAATAGCTGGTGTGCCTGTTGTCAACTATAGTCTATTCTTTACAAGCATTTATTCAACTTGCAGTGTTTTTTCATTCGGATTAAATCTTGTGTCGATTTCACCTAACTCTAGTGATCAAATTTACTTGTAATGTGGTACGAATGTGTTATTGGGATGATAATGCAAGTACAGTCTACGAAAAAGCGCATTCCATTATTATTTTTACATAACTTAGATTGTATTTAACTGTTGAGAAAACTTTTTTTTATTACGAGAGGGCAGCAAACTAGCAAGCGGGTCATCTGATGGAAAATGATTACCACCGCCCGTAAATATCAACAACTCAAAGAGTCACTGATCTGTTGCCGGGCTTTAAAAAAGGAGAGGGAAAAGGGGAGGGGGAGAGGTAGCGGGCCCCCGGCGCTCTCACTGACCGTACGAAACGCAGCAGTACTGCTACTTCGGTCCTGTTTCAACCTTTTCAATTTGTTTACGAGGGTTTATACCTGCTGAGCTGGCAACATTGCATTTTTGTTAGTTTTTCTCGATTATTCCATAAAAATTTAATGAAAATTAAAAATGTTTTGTATACAAATTGTTCTAATTTATAAGTTAATGTGTCTACTTCAGTAATAATTCGTGTTAAGACTTTTATTTTCTTTAAAAACCGTTAGGTAATAATTTGTTTGTTTTTAAAGAAAATAAAAGTCTTATCACGATTTATTATTGCGGTAGACACATTAACAATACAATACAATACAAATATTCTTTATTGATCACCAAAAACAGTACAGTAACATTACAAAAATAAAAATTTAGGTAGACAATAGGCGGTCTTATCTCTAAAAAGCGATCTCTTCCAGACAACCAATTACTCAGAAATTAATAAATATCAACAGACTAATGTAGGTGACAGAAATAACAAACAAGAGAAACGTAGTATTAATAGACAATAAACAATAAAATCAATACAAATATAATATTAACTTATATATTAGAACAATTGGGGATGTCTATTTTTTTGCAATGTATAGTAAATCGAAAACCATTTCGAGATAAATGCTTTCTAACTCGTTTTCTGTAGTTATTATTTTTTTATATAACGTAATGAATTTATTAAATAAGAAATGACTTTCATTTGACATTGGTGTATTTTGCGTGACCGGTCGTACTTTATTGTGTGTGGTTAGATTCTTCACAATTTACGCGTGGATTATACTACGGAGTTTGATTTGGACCCGCTGTCTGACATCTAGCACTTTGACAGTGCTAGTAAAGTGACACAGTGTATAGTGTACCACTACGCAAAAAATAATTAAAAGGGTTGCCTTATCGTACGCATTTAGATAGATTTAGAAATTTGGCATTGTGGGAGCCCTCAATTATAATGTGACGTCACCAACTAAAATAGTTTCAATATTTAATTTTGAAAAAAGTAGAGAACTAAATGACAAAATATTGAAATTAGTTTCTTATAATTGACTTTTCTATACAAAAAAAATATAAAAACCACTGGTAATTTTTTTTAGACATTCCCAATTTGTATACAAAACATTTTTAATTTTCATTAAATTTTTATGGAATAATCGAGAAAACTAACAAAAATGCAACGTTGCCAGCTCAGCAGGTATAATCCCTTAATCAATTTTAGAAAAAGGCGGAATTTGATCTGTTTTCTTCTTTCTTGTAATGTATAGTTTGGTTGAATAGGGATTGTGACGCCATTAAAAAATAATTCGAAGACACGACTCCAGTAAAAAAACGCTTTATTTTAGCCCTGAAAACCAGAAGTCGCTATTGCCATTCAAACTCTATGGGAGAATTGTGTTTTGACAGCTCATAAAAAGTACGTCAGTTGATTGGCGGTGTCGACATCCCTATTATGCAAAAAATATTCGACAATGCGAACTAACGAAAATCTTCCTCTCAGCTTCGTGAACGAGAACGCGTCATTCCCGACCCGCTCGTGGGTCGAGCGCATCGTCATCGCCGGCATCAAGTCCCCGCCCAAAACCGCCAAGCTGGTTCAAGGAGACACCCAGACGGCGCTCCAGATGACGCTCCACAAAGGAAACGACGTGCTCGTCGTGAGGAAGCCCGGCGCTCACATGGCACAGCCGTGGAAGATTGTCTTTAGCTATTAAATGTAAGTTTTTAAATTGTTTAGGTTGACGGTTTCGGAAACATGCCCTAAAAGAACAATTTCTCATGTTTTTTCTGCGCATCTGCTGTTTTCTTTTTTGCATTGGACGATAATGCCATCAAAGTAAGTAATAATAGTCATCAAAGGAGATGTTTGTCTCCATAGCTCTATTTAAATCGTCAGTAACAGACGTAACATCCGGTGTTGATTATGGTAATGATAATAATGAAAATGAAGAAATCTTGATATATCTGTTTCGTTCTTGTAAGTCCACGCGTATTTTATAATGTACAAATCAATCTTGAGAAATAGTGACGAATATGCTTTGTGGAGTACTTTTTTTAATGTGCTGAAATACTTTTCATAATCACAGAACTGCAAATTTAAGACTCTGTATGAAGCACATACTTATGTTATAAAAAAAAACTGGGACTTACGAGGACATTCCAATAAATGATTTGGAAAACGAGTATGTTGTGAGAAATTAGACAATTTGGGAAGTTGATCTTTTAGGAAAGTAATGTATGAAACCAACGGATGTTTAACGAAACTTATCGTATCTGAATGATTTTATCGATTGCGTTTGGTTTGGACGTAAAAAAAAATTTAAAGCAGTGACATTCGCCGATTTTTAACTATTGTACTTATCACAAACTTTTAGCAGTACATTTTGTTTTTTATGGGCAAGTTATATCTTTCCTTGAGTTATTGTTAAAGAGTCCTGAGAACTAGCATTATATTTGAACAAACTTAGATATATTATGTATAACATCACATCTATCTTGTAATCGCATTAGAAGATTGATAAGATAACAAACAAAACTGGATGAATATGTTTTAAATCCTACATTTTTTACTTCATTTGTTCATTAATTTACTAATTACTTTGTCTCGCTCATTCTAAACCATATTAGTTTAATTCGAGATTGATGTTTTGTATCTGTGAATATATTTACAAGTACATAGTTTCACATGACATTAGCTCTCTGAGGCAGAAAAGCATTGCCAAACCAAACGCATTCTTTTACCAGTGGAGTTATCTATCACATGTATTACCAATCAACCAGTCACACAAAACCTCTGAATTCAAGACCAAAACTGTAAATAACGAAATGTCAATGTCAAACTGACAGCTGCTCGACCAATCAGGTCTTGGGCTTGAGGTGTCAGTGTTGCCTGTACAATAAAAAGTATGAATATAGTCAGTTTTCTTTGAATTTACCCTCTTTCATAAAAGTAACACTTCAAATGACCTTATTTATTTATTTTTGTCTTGAATTCTAGAAGATTCATTTCATGTATTGGTTTTGTGACAAAATTTAGATTTAATTATTTTCACATTTTCCTACGTCCCCTATGTGATTTTATTACTCGATGTGGAAGGGAGTACATTATGTATATTAGATCAATGTTATTGATAGTCTTTATTAAAACATGTATTAGTATGTATGCCCGTATTATGTACATTTCTACAATTTTAATGCAAGCCATTTTAAATTCATAATAATATGATTAAGTAAAAACTGTGGAACTAAAGTTTTCTCATTATGTTTTGAACGCCACACATCGTTTTTGTTCCCAACAAAATTGATTCTTATGCGCGGGTAGGCTCATTTTTGTATTACCGTATTGTCGTCTATAGCCGACGCTGGCGTTCAAAAGGTTAATCATTTTGGAAGTCACAAACATTGTGAGTTTAATCTGAATGGGTGTGTGAGGGGTGTATCACTTTTTGTGATAATAAATAGATATTAAATATTCAACCGTTTTATTTCTCCTCATTTACACAAAAAGGTCAATCAAGTCAACAGCAACGAAACCTGAGATTATTGTCTTAGGCATACGGTCGCAATCTCGATCAGTATTTCTATCGGTAAAATCAGATGGCGGTAGAAAAAGATGGCGAATAGGATGCGATGTGTGCGTCAGCCATGGTTTTATATGCACTGTATTGTAATTGTGCTAGTCAATGGTGCATATGAAACTACGGACCTTTAAAGCCATGCCATAGTTTAATTTGCACCATTACGGTACATGCTATACACGGTGTAATCGTTAAGTGTGTCCAAGCGATTTTTCCGTAACTATTACAGATATAAAAAAAAACTGTGAACTGATATCGAAAGTACGTTACCTAATGAGTAAAATGACATCATTAACTTTTTTAAATAAAAATAAAAATGTCCATAATTTTGACATCAAAAACTCGCATACATATAGCCCGTCATTGTGTCGCACAACAAGGTCGTCGCTTCGAAAAATTTGTACTCACTAAGAAATAAATATTATTCAAGTAAAATTTAGTTTTATAACTTTGTTGGGTTAAAAAACAGTTTCTTTAAATATCAGAACTAAACTTACAAATTATAAAATAACCTTTTAAAATAAGGAAAAACTAAAACTTTTCTTCTAATCTCGTACCAAAAGTATGCGAGTATTTGATGTCAAAATTATAAATATTTCTATTTTTTTTTAAAAAATAATGATTTAATTTTACTCATAGGTAACGTACTTTCGATATTAGTTCAGTTTTTTGATATCTGTAATAGTGACGGAATAATCGCCTGGACACACTTAACGATTACACCAGGGGGGGCACACTTACATATATCATCACTTTTCATGCGACTACAGCGATCTCTGGTGTTTGCAGAAGAACTAAATTAGCGGCCATCTTGGTTGACTTGTCAAACTTGTCAGTTGTCATTCATCGGCCATGGCCATGGCGTACAAAATTGTACGGTCAAGGACTTTAATTGATAGGCCACTTGCCAATGTTCGTATTTTAGCCGTATAATGCAAATCGGGTTTAGCCGCTTATACTTCATATATGCTGATTTGAATTAGACGGCTAAAATACGAATAGTGGCAATTAGCCTATCAATTAAAATCCTTGACTATACATTGCTATAGGTACGCGTATCTATAGCTGTACATCACTACCAACATATACATATAGATAGGTATACATCTATAGAAACGTCACATTAGTTCTTGAGCAGCCGTAGGGCGGCAGCACCTCCCATACATGCATATTTGACCATAGAGTTGCCACTCTTGTTCATATAATATTACAATACTCTTTGGATTACACCCTGTATACCGTAATGGTGCAAACGAAACTATATACATTATCTCTTTCTACCGCCATCTTATACCGTGTGACAGAAGAAAGTGGTGAAAACAATTGTGATTCCAAGTAAGTTGACAATAAGTCTCTCTTCCAGAGGCCGTAATGTCTGACGCGCGGGCGCTTGCCTTCGCTTTCACCATGTCTTTCTGTCACCGTCTTATACCGTTTGACAGAAAGTAATAGTGAATGTGAAAGCAAGCGTCCGCGCGTTAGGCAATACGACCTCTGATCTGTATGGATCTGCTTAATTTTCATTGCTCTCAGTATAAAGTAAATCAGTAATGACGTAGTTGTTAGGCCCATGATTTATTAAGTCAGTTCTAAAAAATTAAATTCTAAAATTTGATATAGGTAACGCCACCAGAGTTGAGGCCACGCACACAACCACATCTCATGTAATGACAGACGTTTGACAGACAGATGTTTGACGTTTAACGACAACACAACGTCAAAATCCCGCTGTCATTACATGAGATGTGGTTGTGTGCGTGGCCTCAACTCTGGTGGCGTTACCTATACTAGACCGTGATGTCAGTAGGACTGAAAGCTACATTTCATTTACATTCAAACGTAAATATATGAAATTAACTCTCAATTTAATTCCTAATCACATCACGGTCCAATAATATATTATTCCGAGACGAAGAACTTGCGTCTAAAGTTTGAAATTCTAATCAGTTTTAACACTTTTAGTCCACCTGTAGAACTTAGTACATTCAAGGTCACATAAATATACAGGGTGAAATCAAAATGGTGACAAAATTAGTGTTTCTATCAGTTAATGCTGGACAACATAATCCATTAGCTCAATTGCTAAAATTAGACTAATAAAATTTAGGATTTCATTCATTTGCACCTTTGTCTAGCACCATTACGTTACGTTACGGTAGCATGCTATATAATAACGTAATGCGTAATGGTGCTAGCCAATGGTGCCAATAAAACCACGGCAAATATAAATATATACATACACCTCCATCACTAATCATAAGGTTGGTGTTTAAGAAAATAAAATACATATTTGACGCTATGGCTGTATATTTATGTCCTCGAATGTACATAAAAAAAATTTAAGTGACATAATTTTTCGGGTACGCTTTTCGCGATTTCGTACAGAGTGTGCTTTTTTCCAATTACTCCAAAGTGCACCTGGCTAACCCCTCGAAAACTAGATCGCTTACATACGCCATTAGTGGCTCAGTGGCGAGTGGTTCATTATTTTATCAGTTACTGACTCCGCAAGTTGCCATAATAAGTACATCTGCAATTTTGTATTTTCTCAGGCACATGTTTTTAACAATCATCATAGAAAGCATTAAACGGGCATAGGCGTCCTTCACGCGACACATATTACCAGAGCCCGGATTTTTCATGGCAAAACTAAACACTATCGTAATCTGGCTAGTGATAGAAACATCATTTATTTTTATCGATATCGAGTATTATTTATAAAAGTTATTAATTCAATAATAAAATAAACTTTCCTTTCAGCTTTGCCATACTCAGGCAACAAAGAGGAAGGTACTAGTTTGAACGAAGTGATTATCTATACCACCTCATTGAAAATAATAAACACTTCAGTTAATAATAGATACTCACTACTCCATAAGACATAAATACATAAACGGCTTTATAGTGATAAACGAAACTGTTTGCTCCCAGTCCCAGAGAATGTTGAAAAACTAATGATTATCTACTCCTATCACCATTACAAGAATAAAACGGCATGTGCTGCTGTGTGTACTAACGTGGATTACGACGAAGAAATTGAATATGTTTCTATATTATAACTTCATACAAACTATGTTTGTTTTTTTATGTTGCATAGGTATGTTATTTTATTAGGTCACGTTTTTTATTCTATTACACAATTATCGATAGGTATCGATAAATTGATGTTTCTATCACTAGCCAGATTACGATAGTGTTTTGTTTTGCCATGAAAAATCCGGGCTCTGCATATTACAAAAACCATCCCAAAAATGTAGTGCGAAAAGTGATTTTAGGGGCTGTTTCATTCTAAATCGATGACTGTTTCACTACCTTATTGTCAAACTGCTCGTTAGGTACGTATCTAATGAATAAACTAAGTACCAGATAAATCTGTCGCAGTGTTTTATCGGTTTTCTCACTCCGGTGCTGAGTAAATTATCAACCACATAACTAAGTCGCAACGGGGAGTTTTGGAGTTTTCTTACTCTGAATCAAAAACAAATCAAATTATGAAGATTAAAAAAAAAATCCTTGATTTTCCATAAAAAAAAATCTGTCAGTTCTGTGACGACCCAAAACTGTGTGAAAAAAGTCACAAACTGATATTTTTTTTAATCATTATTTTTTTAGTAATCATGACCGTAATCATAATAATAATATATCACTTAAAAAAATTAAAGACACTTTTTTTTATAGTTCGTGAGTGAGTAAGAAAACCCGAAAATTTTATAATTATAAAAAGTAGACTATTCAAAATGTCCTTTTACTACATATACTTTTATTGCCCTTTTAGCTACTAAAATTCTAAAGGTACAGGCCCTGTGATGGCGGACGGACCGCAGAACCTTATAATTAGGGTCCCGGCGGCACCCTTAGGTTACGGAACTCTACGAGTTACGTGAAGGACACTGCCCTAGCTGTTGGCGAGTACAACTACGACTAGTTTGACACCTAAACTGAACTAATAGAAAAAAAAACTTACAAACTACCGACCTTGTTTTAAAATATAATAAATATATCAAGGCAACCCTAAAATACGTCATTTATTTCGATCGCAGATTTAATAATCTATGCTTGAAGTTATGTAATACGCTTTTGAGCAAAAAAAGTAAAGCCCACCACAAACTGGGAGCGCGGAGCGCCGACGGAGCGTGCCCAGCGCGGTCAATAACACGGAATCAAATATACGGTGACACACTGGCAGCGCGGCACACCGCATTTGATTCAGTGTTATTGACCGCGCTGGGCACTCTCCGTCGGCGCCCCGCGCTGCTGGTTTGTTTTGGCCTTTATAGTCACTTTGTAAGGAGCTTTCAATTGAATAGGTAGATCACATTTGAGAGTCTCACAGTAAAATTGCCTTCTTTTGTCATTATTACGATACAATACGTATTTAGGTCATACACCTTTTTTGTTTGAGTCTCTTCTACGGATATGGTAAAAGTTAAGGGTAAAGTCAATATTGTTTATTCAAGTCTACACGGCGTGTGGCCGACGCGACGCCTTCCAGCACATTTAACCCTTAAAAAGGTAGAGGCGATTTACCGTCCACATGCATTGCTTTGGAAATTCAACCTTATTGTTTTATAATACATCACAATATCCATTCTTATTATTGAAAATACGACTAGCTTTAAAAATATACTTTATCTTATCATCAGGTATGCATTCGATAGCTGCTTTTGATTCTGTGGTAGTATGCTCCAATAAATGGGGGCTTATTAAGGGTTAAATACATCTTAAGTTTACTTAGACGGAGTCGTTAATTTTATATACACAGGAGAGAAAACTTTTGTTTCTTATGCTGTGTATGACCCATTTTTAGCTGTAAAAAGTGTTGTGTCGCCTCCATTACAAGTTATGTTGCAGAATTTTGACGAAGTGTCAAATGTGATCTGATCTATTAGTCCTAGTTTATGCCCCTTGTAGCACCTATGATGCGATTTGTGACATAATTTACTTTACATAGAGGAAACACCAACCATCTCTATACGCAAAAAAGGCGCGTAAAAGACGTCGAGTTGCGGAAATTAGCCCGTTATTACCATTACCATTACCACCAACCATCTCCAGGGCTCAATGCAAAAGATTATTAAACCTGTGCCCGTTAACAAAAATTTAGGCAAGAGCGGCTACTTAAAAAATATTCTGCTCGGCGTATCCTCATTCGGGAACTCTATGAACGGATGAGTCTGCTTGTGTTCAAGCATAGCCTCCTCGCTTGAGAATCTTTCTCCGCAAACCTCACACGACACCTCAGCCTCCTCGTCCTTTTCTTTATCTTTCTTCTTTTTCTTAACACTTTTACTGTGAGACGCTTTGATTTTCTCCTGTTGTGACGTAAACTCTTCATTCCTTTTGCCGGTCAGCAAGTACTCTTTCATGCTGGAATGTTTTGCCGACAACTTGTGCTGTTTCAATCTGTTCTCGGACGTACATTGATACTCGCAGATGAAGCACACGTACTTCATATCTCCTGTGTGTATTTCAGCATGGGTTTTCCTTTTCTCTGGTGTAGCGAAACGGAAATCACAGAATTTGCAAGGGTATCTCCTGTCAGGCGAATGCAGTCTCATATGGGAGGTCAACGCGGTCATGTCTTTGCACATCTTCCGGCATTCCAAACACATGATGCCTTGCTCGACAACTTCGCTTGCTACGGCTCCCTCTGTACTGTGATGTACTCTCCGATGTGATGTCAAGCCTTTTTGACTTATGAACACTCTTCGGCAATCCGTGCATTGGAATTGTTGCTGTTGCTCCGACTTGGCTTCTCTGCTGTGTTTTTCGATCTGATGCATCGCCAGTTTGTCCGCTTCATGGAACTGTAGTTCACACTCTTCGCATTTCCATGCTTGTGCCAGTTTAGAGAAGGATTCTAAGACGTCCAGGACCGATTTTCCTTCAACTTCCGGATGAGAGGTCTTTGTGTGATTAGCGAAATCTATGATTTTCGGAAATGTGTGCTGGCAGTGAGGGCAAACGTAAGGTTCCTTGTGATCTTCCATAACATGCGACTTCAGCTCCGAGAGCTCCATACAAGTTTTCGAGCACATAAAGCACCGCAACTTCGCCTGGCTGTTAACAATTTCAGATATAACTTTGTATTCCATCAGTTGGACTTTTTGATGAGCCTGTAAATGTTTGAATAACTCTTTGCGGGTATTATAATCTGTTGGGCAAAATTTGCAAGGAAATTTCTTCCTGCTGTGCAGTCGTTTCCTATGCAAGGCGAGTTCTGTTTTATCTTTGAATGACTTTGCGCAAGTAAGACAAGGGTAGGATTTCACTTCCGCAAACAAGTTGTGCGACCTTAAACAAGTTTCCATACGACTGCGTCTTCTGAAGACTTTACCACAAGTGCATTCGTAACCTTCTTTCTTCAAAGCTTCAGCCAGCTTCTTTTTTATTCTCTTAGGCTTGTCACTCTTTTCAGTCTTGCATGTGCTTTCAGTATTACATGCTTTTTCGTTCTTCAATGTTTTTTCGTTCTTGCATGCTTTTTCACTCTTCAACGGTTTTTCGTTCTTGCATGCCTTTTCACTCTTCAATGTTTTTTCGTTCTTGCATGCTTTTTCACTCTTCAATGTTTTTATGTTCTTGCACGCTGTTTCGTTCTTGCGAGCCTGTTTTCGCAACAATGCCTGTTCTTTCTTACAGGCCATTTTATAGGCTTTCTCAGCTTTAAGTTTGTTAAGGAGCCGAGTCTTTAGTCCCTTTATGACTCCCTTGGCTCTATTCTCTATGGTTGCATGAACACCCAAATGCTTAATGAGCGCATTGCGGTTTCTATAAATGTTGCTACATTTTGGACATGGGATTGATTTTGTTATGTCTATTTTTCGCTTTTTCGCCTTCAAGAGTCCGTAAGCTTCTTGTTCTAATGTTAATTCATTTCCTGTGATTGAATTTAGTTGAAAGTCTTCATATTCGTTGGAGTTGGGCAGAATTTCTTCAGGGTTGTTGCAAATTTTGGATAATGGTACCGAGCCTTGGTGGGACATGGGCAGTATTTCCATGACCAACGTCTTGGTGGTTTGTGACTCAATCAGCCCGTCCTGTGGGTTTGTTACTGTTGATGTTGTGTTTATGACTTTGTTTGATATAAGATGTGTTTCTGTGACTGTTAGGTCACTTTCTTCTTTGACGTTGAAATGGGCATCCTGGAATCAGTGATTTGATAGTTATAGAGACGTAATTTTTATATTATAAACAAATTAAATTTTTCATTCTTCTAGGAACAGATCAGCAGTACAAAATAAATTGTTGACATAACTTCACTAGTTTTTTGGAGACTAGTAACATAAAAAATTAGGTGTTGCCAGTGATGAGTTATGGCACTGAGACGTGGCCTCTAACGATGGGCCTCATGAGAAAGCTCAAAGTCGCTCAGAGGGCGATGGAGAGGGCTAAGCTTGGAGTTTCTCTGCACGTTGCATTAGAAATGGTGAATTCCGCGCAAAAACTAAAGTCATGGACATAGCTCGAAGAATCACTAGACTTAAGTGGCAGTGGGCAGGGCACACCACTCGTAAAATTGACGGCCGATGGCGCCGAAAGCGAAGGTTACTTAATAGTTACTTCGTTCTCAAGTGGCGTCCACGGATCGGAAGACGCAGTGTATGTAGGCCTGGCCAATTCTCTAACATTTCTTTATAAAAAAGGGGGATGATTAATGACTGCTATAACGTTTGTTTCATAAAGAGGGGGACTAAACCCGAATTAAGCCCGTGAACGTGTTACAAAATTCTGCATGGGCATTACAATATCCATAACATCAAGGATATATTTAGGATGAGTGGGAACACATGTTTGAGAGGGCATTCTATGAAACTGACCAAGCAAATAACTGTAAGCAACCCTAGAAAACACTTCTTACCCAACCGTGTTGTGAGCTTGCGGAATGAACTACCCGAACTTGTGATAAGTGCGCCTACAGTAAACTGTTTTAAAAATAGACTGGACGTTTATATAAAAAGACTTAAAACACAAGTGTAGTGATATGCACGCATTTTCTCTATGAGCTGCTAGTGTATTATTTTTAAATAATAATAATAAATAAAAAAATGAAGCAAGATACTCACGTCATAATTATCATTTTCATATTTGATACTGACACCATCCTCTTGGAGGCAGGTCTCCACATTGCCCAAGGCAGTAGCATCATTGCTGTCCATACTGCCCACCTCCACACTTCCAGAATCCATGCTCCCTGCATCGTTGAACGTTGGGAAATCAAACGAGATCAGAGCGTCATCTGTCAAACACTCCTGTTTGACATTGGAATCATCTTCTTCAGTTGGTGTTATAGGTAATATAGAGTCAACCTCGCTTTGTACTTTGAACTCTTCTAATATTCTAGTTTCTATATATTTACGGAAATTTATTGAGTTTTCTGGCTCATGTTTAACCTCAACTTGTACGTTCTGGTAAGGATTGTCGTCAACCTCTTCCGTTTTTACAATGTCAATATTGTGATCCTCTATGACTATGTTATTGTCTATTTCCTCTTTAATGTTTATGCTCTCTGTTAACTCATAGTTTGAGTCCGTTTGAGGGCTGCTGTTACCTAAAATTGTTGTATCTGGAAATAAAAGAAATTTTTCACAATATTGTCAAGTCTTATCTCACTACTTGAAACACGGCATGCTGATTAATGTAAGAAAAAAAAAGACATTTTAGTTTTAGTGGGGTAAACAATTTAGAACCTTTTATTATTTTTATTTTGCCTGTTGAATTATAGTTGTAGTTGTATCCACCTAATTTTGAACCAATTGTTCTCAAAATATATAGGTTTATCATTATTTCACAGGTACATACAGAAAATGAATGAAATTAAACAATAAACTAGGCACGTAGATTTATATCTACAGGAAAAATTCAAATTCTAATTTGAATCCCTGTGGGCATCCATGATTCTGAACTCCAGATTTTTTTTAGAACTTCATTTTTGGGATAATAGGCCTAAATTGATTGGTGCAATGATTCCACCAATGTTAAGGATAGAATAAGGCCACTGCCAGATGCCTTCCTTATAGTCAAATATGGTAGAGCTGTCCGTGTTTGGAAGGATACCAGCCACAACCAACCAAACTCTAGTCAGTAAATCTACAAATAGTTTTGACGCTTATAGTTACCAAACTATTGTTACATGTGCAACTTGTCCTGCACCTGATATATATGCAAATGTATGTATGAACGAACGAAACTAATGGTCGGTGATTAATATGCAAATTAACCCCGCCAAAGCACGTACTATGTGCATATATTATTTTAAAAGCAAACTGTATATCCATATTTACAAACAGAAGATACAGCCCAAAAGAATCGTGAAAGACGTATTGTAATGCAACAATTTACTCGTGTATATAATGAACTACATGTGTTAACTGATTCCGAATGCGTTTGAAATATATAGAACCTATTATTTGCTGTATTATTATTCAATAATCTACAATTACCTTCCATAGCGCAACGTTTTATAATTGGAGCATAGTTATTTAGTATTCATACGCAACAGTCCATGTCGGCCCTGTGGTACCCAGTAGAAGAACTTTCAGTAGTTGAGATTTTTTCACTTTCAGTGCAAAACTTGACCGTATTTTAGAAAAGCAATCCATTTGCGATATCAACACCACTCCTTCCTTCCGCGGACATACAATTAATTTTGTTTGACAGATGGCAACAGTGTTGCCAAGATCTATTTTTTGAAGCAGAGCAGGGACAACTTCTATTACTGTGTGGTAATATATAAAAATGTACTCTGTGAGCACTTCCTTCACTCTCCCTCCACAGAGGCCGAATTCAATTTTGTCGGTCGCAGCGTTGCCAGATCTACGGAAAAATCCGCAGATCTACGGATTTTAGGCCTTATGCCCAGACCTACGGAAATGCTTGGCTAATCTACGGAATTTCAGACTAGCCACTTATTTTTAATTTACCTACTAGTTTCACTGATAACTAGCAAAAATAAAATAAACAAAACGGAACGGAATGGAATGAGTTTGAAACTGAAGCATATGAATAGAAAATTTCTTCCTTGTCAGTATAGATTGCCAATTTTTTTTTTGGAATTTTTGCCGATTTTCCATTGCCAACTTACTTTAGCCAGACTCTAATCTAATTTTGAATAGCATTTAAAGGTTTAGGTGCAGTCGAATATACCTAACTTGAAAAATCCGTAGGCGTACGGATTTTTCTTCAGGTGATGATTTTCGGAATTCTACGGATTTTTTCGCCTGGACCTACGGATTTACATAAAATGGATACGGCAACACCGGTCGTTCAATCAAAATCAAACCGCATTCATCCGCATTCCGACCCGTCTCGTCTCGTTCGAATAGTGTAAATTTTTACTTTAGAACGCATCTATAAACAGACAAGTAATATAGATCTGAAATTTGTAAACAATAGTTTTTGGGATTTTGATTATTGAGAATACTTCGTGATTATATTGCTTCAATGTATTATCTAGAAATTTTCGTTGGCAGGAGGCTATGGCGAGTTCCGTGGATCATAAGGTTGTTATCCAACACATCGTGAACGGTACTTTGGCAGATAACTTGTGCCTTATTTGTTTGATGCCGTTGGACGAGCTTAGTGAGCATATTTTGACGAAAATATGTAAGGGAGACAAGGAATATTGCATCGCTGACGTCTTCGAACAGTTGTTTCAATTAGAGGTTAGTTTGGAGCTAGAATAATGTAATATTTACAACTATGTAATCATAATCAAACTCTCGTACAAATATTGGAAGTTATTTGTATAGTAAAACTTCAGTTTTCAGAGACAGACCAACATAGAGTATGTTCAGATTGCTTTATCACTGCTTCAGCAGCATTCAAGTTTTATCTCTCCGCTAAAAGAAGCCAAGAAATATTGAATTTTTACACAAATGAATTGCAACAAAACATGGATTTCATTGACACAGATTTGCAGAATTCCGAGGATTCTATTTGCATATCTTTGCCTATGTTTATTCCTAGTACAGAAGCTTATGACTATGACTTAGAAGGGCTAGCTCTGCAGAGCAGTAGAGAAAATGCAGATGATTTGTCTGAGGATGGTAGAGATTGTAAACCACCACTTTCTTCAAGTAAAACGGTAAAACACCCAGCTGTAAATGACTTTACAGAAGTTGAAGTGAAAACTGAAATTGATGCTGATCAGATTGTGATTATTATGGGTAAAGATGGGAAACCCTCCTTCTTGAAGCAGGATAATAATGGCACATATGATGTACTGACACCGGAAGATGAAAAAAAATACATGAAAATGTTTGAGTTTGGTGATAAAAATGTGGTCAGTAAACCTGTGGGGGACGACACAGAGAAAGTGAAGCAGAGGCGGAAAAGAGGTCCTATGTCTTACATGTTCTGTAGCCAGTGCCCTGTCAAATACCGATTTGTGGCTAAGCTCAAAGAACATATGAAATTGGAACACTTCATTGATTTGTTTGTTTGTCAGGTCAGTATACTATACTGTGTACCTATTAACCTTTTGTACGCCAGTGTCGGCTATAGACAACAATACGGTAATACAAAAATTAACCTACCCACATCCGCATAAGAATTAATTTTGTTTGTAACAAAAACAATGTGTGGCGTTCAAAAGGTAAAACCGTAAAAAATGTAAAATTTTAGAACCCCCAACACAATTAGGTCACAATCACAATGTATTTTAAATTTACAGGTCTGCAAAGCAACAATGGAAGATGAGCAAGAGTACACAAACCACCTCAAAACGCACACAAACACACACACATGTGCAATCTGCAACATGGTGTTCAAGAAACGAGAAACCATCATCGCGCATCTCCAGAAGCACGAAGCAGAAATCCAGAAGACAAGCAGAGGGTCCCACATCTGTGAGCTGTGTGGGTTGGTGTTGGAGGATGAGAAACACCTCCAACATCATTACGATAAGAAGCATGATAAAAAGTATACTTGTTATTTCTGCGGGAAGATGTATAAGGGAGAGATAAGCTTCGACAGCCATATTAAGAAGCATGAGATGCAGTTGCAGCTGAAACAGAGGTAAGTCATAATATGCTTGTTAAATTTAGAATATAACAAGCACTTAGGAATGTTGAAGAATTTAACTATAGATCCTTAACTTTTGCCAATGTCCAAAGGAGAGACGCTAACAATAGTAGATTGTACAACGAGAGCATAAAATAAGCCATTTTACCTGAGACATTCATATAGCCGCCCGAGCCGGTAAGGTGAGGGCGGATAGACACATCGAGGGGAAAATGGGTTTAATGCTTGAGTTTTACACTCTACTGTTCACTTTGATTGCAAGGA
This sequence comes from Archips xylosteana, assembly GCA_947563465.1. Classification (NCBI taxonomy): domain Eukaryota; kingdom Metazoa; phylum Arthropoda; class Insecta; order Lepidoptera; family Tortricidae; genus Archips; species Archips xylosteana. The sequence continues at coordinate 9,259,001 of OX387369.1, forward strand.
AATTAAATATCAACATTGGAAATATTTACAAGCTCATATTTTTCATGCATTCTAATTTCTGTAATATTAGATTGGTCTAGTTTTATTAATTTCGTAATATAAAACCCCAGTTAAATAAAAAGAAAAACAAAAAAATTAAATTTTATAAATTTCTACTCTTTGTGCTGTTTGCGCATGATTTATTTTAAAGAATCACTTAACCAGCACGAGAAGTGAAAAAAAAAGTATGAGCAAAGCCTCAAGCCACTATACTTCATTTAATTTAGAATTGAAACCACAACATCATTATATTGCGGCTCGTCAACTATTTCTTACCTAGCAAATAGTACAGTACAATAGTCTGGGAGCCGCAAAATAAAATTGTTTTAATGTCACTTTATTTGCGTGTCGTCAATTGTTACTCTAGTACAAATTGTAAAGAGATTACAGTTCACGAGCCGCGATATAATGTTGTTGTGGTTTATAATTCTAAATTAAATGGAGTCTAGTAGCCAATGTCTTTCCAGCTCAGAGTCCAAGCCGAAGCCGAGGCCCGAAGCCAAGAAGAGAGACAGGAAGTTCCACTGCGATCTGTGCGGCAGCAGCTTCATGGACGAGCGCGCGCTCATGTGGCACACACGGCTACACACCAACGAAAGACCTCATATTTGTGATGTGAGTATATTCTTTTTAGGGTTCCGTACCTCAAAAGGAAAAAACGGAACCCTTATGGCTGGTTTACACAGTGCGAGCTAGCGTACGAGTCAGCCTTCCGAGTAGCTGCACTGCAGTAACTCGCACTGTTTGGAGGTAACTTACGAGTAACTCGTACGTGCGAGTTGGTCAGTAGCTCGCATTCGAGCTACTTCAACATTTTTTGTTTTCACTCGCCTGCTCGCCCGGCAGCAACTCGCACATGACAGCGCTCGCATCGTTTGGACGCGTTCGGCAGTAGCTCGCCAGTGCCAGCCGGACAGACTCGCCTCGGACATGCAGTAGCTAGGTGTCGTGTAGACAGCAAAGGCGAGCCGAGCTACTGGCGTACGAGTAGACAAACCGAGTAGCTGTCTACTGGCCGGGCAGCAGCTCGCACTGTGTAAACCAGCCTTTCTTTACAGGATCACTTTTTTGCCGTCTGTGTCTGTCAAGACCCTTTTTCTCAGGAACGCGTGGAGGTATCAAGCTGGAATTCATATCAAATACTCAGGTCTACTGTCCCTTGGAGCTGTGAAAAAATCAAACTTCTAAGCCAACGCAATCAAAAGATTTCTATGTATACCTACATCAGCAGCAACCGACTCCCGCATAGACCAAAGTACAACACACTAGTGGACTGCAAATCAAGCCATTGGCGTTGGTGGCTGTATTTTAAACCCGACTTTAATGTTTAGTTTATTACCGCTATTCTAAAGCGGTTATGGATACCGGTTTTATAGATTTTGTAAATCGAAGATGTGACTATGCAAATTACAAGAGATAGAGAATATAAAGTACTTGAGTTAACTTGTAAAACCTCACCAAACTCTTGACTTGATATCAAGTCGTGGCGTGTGGGGCACGAAATGTTCTGAAATGTTCTGACTTCATATATCAAGTCGAGGGCTTCGAAAAGGTTAACTAGTTTTTAGTATCCTCAAGTGTTGTTGCGATAGCGATAGTCTATCGATAGTATCGTATACTATCGTGGCCTTGAAAATCAGCCATACTATCGATAGTCCTATCGAAACTATCGACCCTTGACGATACTATCGAACTTGGTCGATACTATCGCGTTAAAAAAGACGATAATATCGATACTATCGATTGTTGAAAATAAGAAATAGTATTGCTAAAGATCGAACAACTATAACGTGTGTAGATTTACCTTTGACTTTGTAAGCTAATATTGAAAATATACATTTTGTGCCTGATAATAATTGAATTGTGATAATATCTCTATAACTCATGACTAAGCAATAAATATAGTTGAATTTGAATTTAGATCTGCGGGCGGGGCTTCGTGTCCGTGAACCGGCGGAACCAGCACGCCGTGTGCGCGCACACCGCGCCGTCGCGCCGCTGCCCGCTGTGCCCGGCTCTCTTCCACCTGCGCTCTATGGTCAACACGCACATCAAAAAGGTACACTATACGAAGGCCATATTCAGGGCCGGATTTAGAGGTCTGGAGGCATAAAAGGAGTGGAGGCCCCTTGGCCACAAATTATTTTCCAAATAAAATGACCATTTTTTTCAGTCGAGATTTCATTAAACAATTTTCGAAGTCTTTATTGTGGGGGCCCTCTATTGTGGAGGCCCCGGATGCCCTGCCCTAAATCCGGCCCTGGCCATATTAGAAAATCGAGAGAGAGAGCCTGACTACGAAACTTGAGGTCCCGATTTCGATTCCCGGTCGGGGCAGATATTTGTATAAAAAATAAGAACGTTTGTGTTCGAGTCTTGAATCTTGCCACGCCTCGACAAAACGTAAACCTGCTTTGAATCTTATGTCATTGTGTCAAGGTCACTTTGACACTGTACTTTGTGACACCTGTGAGTGTTGTTGGCGTTGAAAGGATTATGTATTTCTATCTGTTTCCTAGCTCACATCAAGGTTTGCTTACTTTGGGACTAGGTCAATTGCTGTGAATTGTCCAGTGACATTTATTTATTAAAATAATAACATGATTCTAAAGTATGGTTGGCACAACAGTATTTAATTTATTGTTATTACAATCACAAGTCCATCTATGATGTCTTCATAGTTTAAAGGCAGACACCTATAGATAATAGATTTTCTAAGTAAGCATCATGATTAGTCGCTGCATATTATAGCTCTATTCTTGGTAAATGTTGCCATTCGTTTTTATAAAAAAAAATGTTTTAAATAATATGAATCGTGGTAAAGTATTGTACCGAGAAGTTATTTTTAATGTACTTACCATGTTTTGATAAAGAAAAAATAAATGATAAAACGAAGGTTCTTCTAAAAACGTTAATGGTCATACAGTGTACATGAACTGTTTTTATCAAGCTTTAGAAGTGCTTCGTACTGAAAAAGTATCATTTATCTGCACACTACCATTGATAATCGAAGTAGGTATTTGTCGATTGTAACCAGCAATAAAATTTCTTATGGCGTCATATTTTCCTTTCTCAGGTCCATTTAAAAGCCCACAAACGCCGCAACCGCACCTCAAAATACCAAGATGTCTTCTGGCGCACTTCCCCCGTACCCATACAAGAGCTCAGCGTCTCCATACAAAACGATATACTGGAGTTGCAAGCGCAGCAAGCCCGCGACAATCGCAATACACAGTGGCTGGTGTAGCCACATCTATATACTTACTGCTTGGACAGAATAGTACTGTCACTCCATACAATAGTTCCCACCGCTATCGGGGCCATCTATAAGGATCATACAAAATTTTTTTGTTTGCGTCTGTTGTGGACATTTTTTATTATTAACTGGCCCTCGCCGCTCCTTGCCACTGGCCCTCGCCGCTCTCTTGCCACTGGCCCACGCCGCACATGTACTTACATTGTGTTATCCTTTTTCGTGTATGCAGCCGGTGTTCATCGATTTATTAGACGTTGTCACGTCAAAAATTAAGGGGTGAACCACCCTTAACATTTAGGGGTATGAAAAATAGATGTTGGCCGATTCTCAGACCTACCCAATGTGCACACAAAATTTTATGAGAATCGGTCGAGCCATTTCGGAGGAGTTTGGTAACAAACACCGCGACACGAGAATTTTATATATAAAAGAAGATACAGGCTTGTGTTTGACCACAATCACGCCTGATTGAAAGCGAAGATGAGGCCTAACGATGGCAAAAGTTAAGGGTCTATATTTAAATAAATCTTAACTCTTTAATGCATACCGTGTCCAAAAGGCGACGCTGTCTTTAAAGTTCATTTTCAAACATTATATTTTGAAATGAAAATGAAAAAGTAAATTCAAGACTTATAATTTGTGCAGTAAGGTTTGAAGTTTTGTCAATCATGTTTAGAAATGTACTTTAAAGACAACGTTTTTGAACGAACGTTAAGCAGTAAAAGGTTAAGTTTGCTGACTCAAGTCGCTAATTTTATGTCCGCAGGAGAGACTTGTTTCTTAAGCTGTGTGTCACCTTTAACCCCTCGTATGCGGGAAGTGGAAAAAATCGTAGATTCTAGTCTCAACTGTTTCATATACATCCAATGATAAAGGTTTGAAAAAAAAAATACAAAAAGTATGCCTTAAATTGAGCACGGATCCGTGTCTTAAGCATACGAGAGGTTAAATTACGTCACACCAAATCATCATTTGATCATATTTACCCCTCACCCCCCTAAATCTGTGACCATCTCTGGGTGACCGGCCGGCGGCCATTGACACATAGACCTTTAAAGGCCGGCGCAAACTAGATGAGTGTACGTGTCACGCACTAGTTGTAATAGATGAAGCTGTAAGAAAGATGGCGCACTAGATGAGTGCATATGGCGTGCCATCTTTCTTACAATTTCGTTCATTACAACTGGTGCGCGACACGCACACGCGCCTAGTCTGCGCCGGCGTTAAGAGTACGCCAGCTTTAAAATTGCTGTCTTAAATTAATTTGCCTAAATTCTAATTACCAGCAAGAAACATTTCTCTGATTTCTTTGTAAATGAAGAGTCATTTCTTGTTTTTTTTTTTATTTATCATCCGAGTTTCTGCGTAGTCAAGCTTTGTAATTACACTGTAGGTATTTCGAGGGTTGCGTGGTCAAACCCGATAAATCGAAATAATTGATTGTTGAAAAAGAACACTAGGTACGTAAAAAGTCAAAAATCATACAAAACATTAGATCAACTTATCGGGTTTGAACAGGCAACCCTCGATTTAGTGTCGGCCCATTGCCGTGTTGGAACTGATATGTAGCTGGTACTTGTAGATAGTGAATCAATGAATTAAAAACTATTTATTTTATTACTGTGTTTTATTTTGCTATTATATTAAACTGTCTGGGATTTCTAGGATTATTCGCGGTAGTTCTTTTGGGTGTTCCTTCGAGGATCTATTGGGTTTTTTCGCACTAGTTCCTTCACAAGAGATGAAGAAAGAACTGCGTTTATTTTTTCGCCTTTGTTCCTTTGCTAGAACTGAAGGTGTTACTGCGACAAGGGACAGACAAAAAAATAAACGCTGATCTTCCTTCATCTCTTGTGAAGTAACTAGTGGAAAAGAACCGCTAATAATCCGATTTCTATATTTTGATGGAAAATGGTAATATGTCGATTAAACTCGCAGAGAATGACAAGAAGAGTTAAGAAGACGCAACCATTGTACTGCATGTAACTTTTGGAATGGTTTTCGCCATAGATACTAAGTAGGCGGTGTATAAACCGTTTAGTAAGACCGTCGTCGTCGTCGACACGCGTGCCTTTGTACGAACCTCTTATGAGTTTTTAATGCGGTAGTCGCGAGAGTAACGGGTATCGTATCGATGATTTGCGTAGCGTAATGTACGAACGGCTTTAGTCTCAGAGATACTCAATATCTGCAGACGGATTAGTTCCATTCTTTATTTGCATTATCCATTGGTTTGTTTTAACCTATTTTTTGCGGTACCAACCGATGCTGTTACGGCGCCACAAGTGTGTGACAGTCTTCGTAGCAAGGTAATTAGTCTCAGTTCATGGGTATATTGGTCGATTTTGAAAATGCATAAGGTAAGGTTAGAACTACCCAGTTCTAATTGGTAGAGATTAGACTATCAATATTAGCACGTGTTACAATACGTTTACTTTTAGTTTACCACTGACAGATGGCTTGCCTTCATTTCATTTCCAACTCTAACACCATACAAGTAAAGTAGCTATTATAAAATTTGCAAACGTGGGTAACAGTATTCTAAAATTGGCTTTATTTGTAGGTCGTCAAAGTTGAATATGAAATGAAGTCAAACCATCTGTCAGTGGTAAACTATGTAATTTTACTGTACACGCTTACTACCATCCGTATCACAAGATTATTGACGAGTATCACAGTATCGTAAAAAATCTGAAGTGAATTTCTGGATGTTTTGAAATCCGCGATAAGTAACATTGTTAGTCTAATCCGTGCCATTGGGTTTTGAAAGTTAAAAATCACAAAAAAACAATGATCCCTTTCTTGCAGATATTTATTTTTTTTTGTTTTCATTTTTCTCATATATATTGTTTCATATATAATAAATTGGCTATCGTTATATACAACTTAAAATTATCAAGAAGGTCCTTAACATCAACTACATTTGAGTCTTATATCTAGGTGGAATAACGTTCGTAACATAACTAAATTAATGTTATAATGTACGAGGATGTGCAACATTCAGTGTATATAAATATATATGGTGTATGTACAGTAGTTCGGGATTAAATTCGAGATTAGGTAATGAATGATCATCAGAGTGCAGGCTTAAAGGGAATTGTAAAGTACAACACTAATCGAGGCTAGAATTTCCTTTGGGCAGCGCGTTAGCAATACATAACATTTTATTATTTTTCCGCAAACTGCTGCCCACTGGATTTGTACGCCACGGTCGAGCGTTTTCTTAGTTCATTGTGCGTCCAAGACGTTTCTTTGCACAGTGGTTACCTGCCAGCAGAAGCAATGAACAGAGAAAACACATTGAGAAGTCATGGCCGCGTCGTTATTTTGTACGGATAATATTAAAACTAGTGAGAACAGATGCCTCATGGTACAAAATACATCATCTGTCTTTAACCACGAGTAAATTGAACAGAATAGCGCTCTAAGCCTGCAAAGTGATAAAACCACACTGAACTGATAGAAGTAGAAGAAACCATAACATTTTGATTATTGCCTAAGCGACTTTCTAGTGGCGAAAAAGACTTTCATGTGACCAAGATACTAGATGACTTCGTCCACATTCTGTTTTTGTGAACTTCTTTAATTCCTCCACGATGACACGATTTCCTAAGTTTCTGACTTATCCACACATAACATTGCCATAACGTCCACTATACCCTTTCTATGTGCATATGTAGTATGTACTGATACGCCTGCTTCTGACTCCATCTAGCAGAAGCGTAATCCACTGTAGAACTTTTTCACAGTCATAGTGACATCGCCTTGCCTACCAAGGATGATTGACACTTGTTCAACGACAGGTCAGACATCAAATGGACCGTACCTACTCGTATTCTGATGTTATCAGCACTTTTTGTAAATTTAGCTGTATGAAACTAGAAACATTAATTGATTTAAAAATTAAAACCAGTACTCTTCATGGAAGATTTAGGACTGTGGACGGCTTAGCAACGTGGAATTGTGAACATGTCACGGAGACATTTTTAGATTTGTGCGTAAACGATCTGGCATTGTGGTCTTTGGGAAAGTTTCAATAACGTAATGTGGTCGAAGTCGTTCTGCAATACCGATCATGAATCATGATTGGTTAGGCACGTAATGTGATGTCAATGTGTTACAAAAATTACCGTATGGGTGAATAAAGTTTGCACATGCTTACGATCTTTGGCAATGTTGTGGAATACAGCTTGCAAGATTGGCTAGGTATGGACTAATGGTTATTAATTTCAATGTGTTGTAGGAGTCATAACAAAATTATGGTAGATTATTTTGTAGAGATATAATGGGGTGATAACAGTGCTCGGTCCGTCGGTTATCTACAACTGGATTAATCATGTGTAGAACTTTTAGTATTCATCATCATCATCATTTCAGCCGAAAGACGTCCACTGCTGAACATAGGCCTCCCCAAGGCTCGCCAAACAGATCGGCCCTGCGCCATCCGCATCCAATGCGTTCCCGCTACCTTCACCAGGCCGTCGCTCCATCTTGTTGGAGGCCTACCTACACTGCGTCTTCCGGTTCGCGGACGCCAGTCGAGAACCTTTCGGCCCCATCGGCCGTCAGTTTTACGGTTTAGTATTCGCTAGGCCTAAATCACGCTAATCGTAGCAAGCAGCTGACAGCGAGCGCTTGTTCGGCTTGTTATTTTTTATTATAAATTGTAAACTTTTATACCCGAGGTTACGTTACCCGTAACCCTTTTTGTCACACACCAGTCTTCTGGTCACAGTTGGCAGCAGACAGTGCATTTGGTATGGGTGGCGGGTTCGCATCAGTTACCTTTTTTTGTTCTTGGTCACGATATAAGACTCGAACGAGTTTGTGTGAACGAAATAGACAGCGCCACTATCGGCGAAAATGCGCAACAAAAAAATTAGTGTCTTCTCGCGTTGACACAGATCTGAGTCAGATTTTTTTTTTCTATTGTCCTTTTCTTTTAAACAACTACTTAAGTCTGACGGACTGAACATTGCCACTAGCTTAATTAGTTAAAAATATAAAAGTTCCAAAAGTCGCTTAGACGAAGTAAAAGAAGTCTGTATACATAATTAAATGTGTAGATAAAATTCTATTTCTTCCACTTTGTACTATCTTTTGTTCAACCATTTGCAAGCAACCTTTAAAAATATCTAAAGTAAGTAAGTACACGAATTTTATCACAATTCTAAATAAGGATCGGCAAGGACCTAAAGTTTGTGAGGGCAAGAGATATTTTGCGAGGCTCTATGATGGCGTACTACGTATTAAATCAATGACGGATTGTTATTGAGCAAAAAAAACGGGAACCTTGCGAGACGCGAGACCAACCAGCCATGCGACAACCAAATAAAATTGAATGGTGTGGACTTAGCGAACGATGCCTTGAATGTACTACTTTAAGAGTGAGATAACAAGAAGAAACAGAACGGATATTGGAAAAGATAGTGTACTAGAAGAAGTAAAAGACCGAAGTAGTACATTTGTCCGTTTGTACTTTTGGGAGCGATCCGTTCAGTGAATGAGCACGCAAACTATTAGAATACAGTCCTTCTGTAAAGACCCACATCGAGAAAACAGCCTCATGTCACCTTATGTCAAACAAACGGAGGCGTGGCGGTGACGGTTGTAATATTTTAACTTGTATGAACGAGTTCGCGGTACGATACCGTACAACCGTTCTATAAGTTAGAATATTACAACAGTCACCGCCACGCCTCCGCTGTCTGTGCGTTTGGCGCTTAATTTAGGCGCTTAACTAATCAATAAAATTTAAAAGATTTCGTCTTCTTGTCGATGCGTTAACATTACTGCCCTATCTCAGACTAGTGTTGTTGCGATAGCAATAGTCTATCGATAGTATCGTGATACTATCGTGGACTTGAAAATCAGTCATACTATCGATAGTGCTATCGTAACTATCGACCCTTACGATACTATCGATATTTGAAAATAAGTAATACTATCGCTGAAGATCAATAGTATCGATACTATCGACAGCTTTGCTCTATTGACAGTCGAAAATTTCACTATACTATTGTAAAACTATCGATACTATCGACTTTTTTGACGCGATACAATCGATAGTATCGCCTAATTTTCACTACTATCGCACTATCGACTATTTCTCAAAGTCAGACTATCGATAGCAAAATAACTAGCGCTATTGCAACAGCACTGTCTCAGACTGTTGTTGTAACATTTTCTTTACAAAAAGTCTGACATTAGGCGTGTAGAGGATATCTTGTTGATGCGTCACAAATAAAATAGTAACACGAGTCCTCACTGAATTGCGTAAAATTTACTAAACGAATGTCACGCTAGTTAGCTTGCAAATGGCTGACGCTGCCTAACATTGTCCCTGTTTCAAAACTTACTTGGCTCCGTTCGTCGCCCGCCCATCGAAAACCTGCAAATAAATAAAACCCAAAAACAACAAATACTGGACCTTCGCTTGTCACGATACCAAAAATTAAATTAATACTAGACATTTTTTTTTCGATTTTCTTGTTCCGATAAAAATTCTTTAACTCTAATACATTAATCAAACCTACTGCTAATCCAGTGACGGGGTGCCTCAAGTTTCGCATAAAATAGTTTGTCCTAATATATTGCTTGATCGATTAAAATTGCCTAATATCATTAGAGAGATCAAGAGTAGGTACTAGACTATGTTGGCTCGGACACTTAAAAAATATCTAGCAGAGCGCTGAAGAGGGCCTATTTGGGGCGACCCACTGAGAGGCGCCTCAAGTACTGCTAGTTATATGAAAAGGAGAAAGACTTTCGCGCCCTACACACAGTTGAAAGGAGATCGCACAAGCTAGGGCCTGCCTTGGCATCAAATCGGAGGCCAAGATCTGCTTCGAGACGCTGAGCCAACATAGTAAGTAAAAATAATTTTGTAGCAATAATTAGTTTGGTTTGCAGAAAACATCCCGCCACTTAATATTACTATTTTATCAAGTAATTTTATTGTATTTGACCTGATTTTTTTTATTGCTTCTCGCACCTTCAGGACAATAGAGACCCAATAGGAATTATTATCGTTTCAAAATTGAACTTAATGCAAAAAGAACAAAAGGTTTACTTTTGAAATGAGAATAATTCCTATTGGGTCAGTATCACAACCCAATAGGAATTATTCACGATAACATGGCCCGCCCCTCCACAACTCAAGATGTCTTCAATGTATTGTGAAGTATTTATAAAGCACACCAAAACTTTCAACGCATGTGTGCGTGTTGAGACAGCTGTCAAACAAAAGCAGATACTACTAAATAAAAATTATTTCGTAAATATGTGACTAAACACATTGAAGTAGTAATGTGGAGGGGCGGGCCGTGTCATCGTAGTTTATCTCTACGTACTGTTACAGCTTTTCTATTTAGTGGACTGATCAGCAGAGTAGCAATATTTTTAATGAATCGTTATATTTTTCTGTTATTTTCTGCATTTCTTCAATCATAGTACAAATTATAATAAGTAAATCAACAATTATGTGACGCGAAAATTATGCGAAACAATCATTATGTGAAAAGTCTTTAGAAAAGACTGAAACCGTCGGATCGGAACATCCCCGACACATCACTATATCAGGACAAACAATACGTATGCGTATCAACAAAGACCCCAGTGACGACGTGCGACACCTAAATCATTTCTTAGTAGGTACACTTTCGTAATTATAAAATGCTCTGGGATTCAAATCCCATCTCCGACAAACATATCTATAGTTCCACAAATAATTTTCCTACATACAGTTCGGGAACATACTATAATAGTTATTGTAAGAACATCGATGCGGGAATCACCGCTGACCACGATAATAGACCGTGCGTTGCAGCTTTTCTAAAAAAATATACGTCTGCTGCGCAACGCCTCCGTAAATTTGTTAACACGTCATTTTTCGTGGTGCTTATGCACGCTAAACTCTTCCAGGGTAGTTCATTATGCAAGGGAATATAGTTTTCAGATAAATCATCGTTTTATAATGCAAGAAATCATAAAAACGGTCAGCCTATATGCTACACTGTAGCAGCTGCAGTATAATCTTTTGCTTATGAAAGTTGAGCCTAAGAAAATACTTGGGATACAAGAGTATAGTATAGCTAATGTGACCATACGTCCCGTTTTGAACGGGACGGTCCCGCTCTCAGGTACTCTGTCCCGGTGTCCCGAAAAACAAGTCGGGGACGCGAAAATGTCCCGTTTTCATAAGATTTAAAATAACGACACGTGAGCGGTAGTCGAACATGTATTTTCTTTAAAAAAAAACAAGTTGCGGGCATAAAAGAAAACCCAATTACGTACCTAGATGTCTCCGTAGTTTGACCTATGTTAATTGTAATTGTTAAAGATAATATTTCAAAGATCTTGCCAAGAATCACACAATCATCAAGATCTTGTTCACATTTTGGAAGATGTCACCCAGTACAGTACTAAGTATTTAGGCATCGGAAAAAATTTAAATACAAAATTGGGTGGTATGTAAGACGTTTGTTATTGTAAAAAAAGTTCATTTCTGCCCAAAATCTCCTTAAAAATTCGTTGTCCCGTTCTAAAGTGACAAAAAAATGGTCACGTTAAGTATAGCGAGCTAGCAACTCTAGCTTAGAGTATGTAGAAGAACTGAGGCCGTATACCCTAATATGCGGGCGTTCTTTCTGCCCTCATTCTACACCTTATGTTAGAAAGAAATGGTGTAAGCGATTGTGAGTCGAGTGCATTATAGTATTTCCAATCATTTATGCTCTCGATGACAGCTCCCGTATAATGCGTATTGCCATAGAATGTAACATTATTAAAACGTTTATTATTTATCGTACTTTAAAACAAATCACTGCATATATGGGATCAAGGAACAAAATTAGGCAGTTGTCTTATTTTTTATACCTCGCATTTAAAAGTTAATTTTTGCGTAACTAAACGCAGTTACATTCTACGGGAGCTGTCATAGAGAGAATAAATGATTCGAAATACTATAGACAACAAAGCCTCTGGTTTTAGCTAGTTCTGTTGTATCTTTCTTAGCTTCAAGATATAGTATCCCAGTCATTCTCTGGCAAAGCTTGCAGTTCATTGTATCCTTTTCTGACTGTACTAGTACAATAAAGACTCTCAAAGAATTGGTATAAGATCATTCTGTTAACCTTTTTGCTGGTAGTGTTTTACCTCATGTCTTTTCTTACTCTCAAGATATAGACAAGGCTGGTACTAGTAATAATTTCTTGCACCGTAACAACGAGTGAAACAATGTTTTAAATACACCTTTATCCTACATAATAAACCTACTCTGGCAATCACACTTACCGCTGTGATCAGTTGACAGTGAATGTCAACCCAGCGCACCAAAAACACAATATCTTCTTACCACTATAAATCACAAGTCACTTCACTCTCACAATTGTATCTAGCCCCGTTTCACACGAGTCAAATTTTATTCCACATCGGGGAACATGGCAATTCACATCTGGGCAATACCGTGTGGAAATTTTAAATTTCTACGTCGTACATGAGAAGAGCTTTGCGGGTACATTTACTGACGCCCCAGCGCACGATTTGACGTGGATATAAGTTCGTCCCTTTCGCACACGCTTGGTTGGAAAGAGAACGAGGGTTTACTGACAGGTGGAATATGGCTAGATGGCGTTAGTGAGCATTTTCAATAAAAAGTGTAGGTACAGTTTCTTTTTTAAATGAGGAATTATTGGAATCACGAGCGCTATTGACCCTGATGATTAAAAAAAAATGTCTCTAATTTTCGATACATTTTTTTGTGTCAGTTTCGAGACAATCCGTATAAACTGCATGAAAAAGTCACAAATTCACTCAATAAATGAGGACATTTTTTTTCTTTCCGAAAATGAATAGTAATCGTTATTTTGAATAAGAAATCTCAAAATTTTCCTTTTAAAAAAGGGTATAGTCGTGGTAAGAAAAGGTTTATCACTTTTCGACTCTATGTCAACGAGTTAAGGTCGAAAAGTGACGAACCTTTTCTTACCCCGACTATACCTACAATTCTTGAAAATGCTCTAGTATCGCGTGGTTTGTTTGACATTTCGCTCATGTAGAAGAACACTGACACAATTACAAATTATTGTCATTTCAAAACTAAACTTTATGTAAAAAGAAAAATAAGTTTATTTTGAAATGACAATAATTTGTAACTGTGTCAGTGTTCTTCTACATAAGCGATTTGTCACGTGTGGTTGGCTAATCTCAAGCAAGACTAACGGCAAACGGATCCATAATCAGTGGCACCATCTAGATATTTTGTACGTCAGAGAACCCTCATTGCACTACATATATCCGCGAGACCTATACTTCATTTAATTTAGAATTGAAAACCACAACATCATTTCTTACCCAGCAAATAGTACAGTACAATAGTCTGGGAGCCGCAAACTAAAATTGTTTTAACGCCACTTTATTTGCGTGTCGTCAATTGTTACTCTAGTACAAATTGTAAAGCGATTACAGTTCACGAGCCGCAATATAATGTTGTTGCAGTTTATAATTCTAAATTAAATGGAGTATAGTGCGCTAGCCCCTGCCCTCACAGTACGCCTCATGCCATCACGATAGCGCGCGATCACTTAAAACATGTTATTCACCGGAGCGTCCTTTCGCCGTGCCGTGAACCCTGACGGCGCCGTATATGAACCGGCGGCGCCATTCCTCGTACTGCTACGTGCAAGCGATGCCGCTGGAGCCGGCCGGCGCCGGGTCCGGCTCGGCCGCCGGCTTGGGCTCGGGCGCGTGCGGCGCGACGCCGTTCACGAGATTCAGCTCGTACAGGTTCGATGAGTTTGAGTCGTCGTTGTAGGATATGATGCTGACTTCGTCCGTCTGTAAGAGGAAAACATTTTTGGATAAATAAATTTTAGACAATCAGATGGCCAAGTGGATAGAGAACCTGACTGCGAAGCTTGAGGTCCCGGGTTCGATTCCCGTGTTGGGGCAGATATATTTGTATCAAAAATACGAATGTTTGTTCTCGGGTCTTGGGTGTTTAATATGTATTTAAGTATAATATCATCTATATAAGTATGTTTATCCGTTGCCTAGTACCCATAACACAAGCTTTGCTTAGCTTACTTTGGGACTAGGTCAATTGGTGTGAATCGTCCCGTGATATTTTATTTATTTATTAAATGTATTGTCGACATAGCCAAACGGATTAGCTCGTTGAAATGGCAATTGGGCAGACCATATAGCACGCAGAACAGATGGCCGTTGGGGGTTCTGGAATGGAGACCACGGACTGGCAAGCGCAGCGTGGGACATCCACCACCGAGATGGACGGACGATTTGGTGAAGGCCGCAGGTTCAGGGTGGATGCAAATCGCTTCCAATCGTAATGATTGGGCATCAATGAGGGAGGCCTATGTATGTATGCATCAACGTGAGGGTGGTAACATTCATACGACTAGCTTTAAAAATATCCTTTGTCAGGTACGCATTCGATAGCTGCTTTTGCTTGTGGTAGTATGCTCCAATAAATGGGGCCTTATAAAGGGTTAAGATGACGTAGCGCGTCCTAGATTCTGGAGCTATCAACGGATTTTTTGCGGGATCGATTCAATTTGGACCGGAGTGAGAAATCTGTGGCCACTGCTTCTGGCATCAGTGCTGATGTTGCCCCAACGCAGCCGTTCGCGGGGGTACGGCTTGTATCTATAGCTGAGGGTATAAATCGACGACCAGGGCCCAATTGCATAACAAAGTACAACTTATATTACAAGCGGAACTCCCTTTTTAGTTAATATAACTGAAGCGAGAGTTCCGCTTGTAATATTGGTTGTACTTTGTTATGCAATTGGGCCCTGATGGCCTAGTGGTTAGAGAACCTGACTATGAAGCTTGAGGTCCCGGGTTTGATTCCCGCGTCGGGGCAGATATTTGTATGAAAAATACGAACGTTTGTTCTCGGGTCTTGGGTGTTTAATATGTATTTAAGTATGTATCTATCTATAAAAAAATAAAATAAAATAAAAATCATTTATTTTCAGACTGTTATGTCCATAGTTTGTAAGTTACTAGCTTAAGTCCTATGTCAGTATCACAATTTATAGATAAATGAAAATGAATTACAATGTCAGAAAGAATTAATTAATTAAAAATGAACTAAAACAATTACTTTGCTCACCCGCAACCTTTAAAGGTCGCGGGTGAGCAAAGTAATTGTTTTAGTTCATTAATATGGACCTCCGCAAAGTAACGCTTGATTCAATAAATTATTTAATTAAAAATATATCTACACTAATATTATAAAGAGGAAAGATTTGTACCTATTTTTGTATGTTTGTAATGAATAGGCTCAAAAAGTACTGGGCCGATTTAAAAAATTCTTTCACCAATAGAATGCTACATTCTTCCAATTTGACATAGGCTACATTTCATTTTGAAAAAAATTAGGGATCCTTGGTAAAATTTGAACAATGTAACCGAAGGTGTAGAAAAATGAGTCTTAAAATGTCTTTCGTCGAATGCGCTGCCGAAACTATTAGCGATAGAACAAAATAATGTACAACAATATTGAAGAACTCCGCGGTAGCATATGTCCAACTATTGTAGTTATGTCACTACAACAACTTTTTTCATTTTAAACATTAATGAAAATGCTAACCAAATTCAAACCATGCTATTTATGTGTTTATATTAATCCTTATCCAATAAATTATTTTATGGTCAAGACCATTTAACTACCTATAAAATAGTTTTTAAATTATTTAAATTGGACTTTCCATTCAAAAGATATTACGAATTAAAAAATTCAAACAGTAAATAAAACCGCCATAGCGCCGTGGCCGTTGTTTGCGATGCAGTCTGAAAAGCGCGCCGGGCATCGCGGCGGGCGGGGTGGAGGGGGCACTGAAAATATAACTGTGGGATTTTTTTTAATATATAATTAATAAATAATAATTTTTTAATAAATAAAAATATTTGTGAAAAAAAGTGTTTTATATCCAAATTTCCAAAAATAAATAATTGTCTACCCCGTGCGAAGCCGGGACGGGCTGCTAGTATATATATATATAACAATCAAAAGAAAATACACTCACTAGTTAAGAGATTCCATGTCTGAGAACATGCAACCTCCTCCCTGCTATCATCTTCAGGATACCATTGTTACTCCCCCGCATTCGTAATAAAACTGATGCTGTCTTTTTGCGCATAATGGCATAGAAGTCATCTACACTGGCGGCAGCAAACATGCCGGACGCGCTACAGAAACGGGGGAAACTCGATAGTGCCCTAAAGGTGTTATTATATTGAATCCGCAAGGAGTCATAAGATCTTCGCCTGAAACTGGCCCACAGACCCCCCGTATAGAAACTTTGGCAATAAGCTCGAAATATAATAAACGTACTTATAATTTCTATATAAGTACGTTTATCCGTTGCCTAGTACCCGTAACACAAGCTTGCCTAGCTTACTTTGGGACTAGGTCAATTAGTGTGAATTGTCCCGTGATTTTTATTATTTATTACTAGCTGACCCGGCAAACGTTGTGTTGCCTTATAAATTATTTCTTATCACCTAGGGGTATAAAAAAATAGCCTACAACCTATTCTCAGACCTACCAAGTATGGAGAAAAAAGTTTCATAAAAATCGGTCAAGCCGTTTTGGAGGAGTTCGGTAACTAACACCGTGACACGAGATTTTTATATATTAGAGATTATTATTTATTATAATATGGTGTATATGGTTCGGTACGTACGCTGCTCTCGGAGAGACGTTTGGTCTTCTTGAGCGGCGCGGGCGGCGGCGGCGCGGCGTCGCTGGGCTTGTATCTATAGCTGAGGGTATAATATGGTGTTGGTTGGGTACGTACGCTGCTCTCGGAGAGACGTTTGGTCTTCTTGAGCGGCGCGGGCGGCGGCGGCGCGGCGTCGCTGGGCTTGTATCTATAGCTGAGGGTATAATATGGTGTTGGTTGGGTACGTACGCTGCTCTCGGAGAGACGTTTGGTCTTCTTGAGCGGCGCGGGCGGCGGCGGCGCGGCGTCGCTGGGCTTGTATCTATAGCTGAGGGTATAATATGGTGTTGGTTGGGTACGTACGCTGCTCTCGGAGAGACGTTTGGTCTTCTTGAGCGGCGCGGGCGGCGGCGGCGCGGCGTCGCTGGGCTTGTATCTATAGCTGAGGGTATAATATGGTGTTGGTTGGGTACGTACGCTGCTCTCGGAGAGACGTTTGGTCTTCTTGAGCGGCGCGGGCGGCGGCGGCGCGGCGTCGCTGGGCTTGTATCTATAGCTGAGGGTATAATATGGTGTTGGTTGGGTACGTACGCTGCTCTCGGAGAGACGTTTGGTCTTCTTGAGCGGCGCGGGCGGCGGCGGCGCGGCGTCGCTGGGCTTGTATCTATAGCTGAGGGTATAATATGGTGTTGGTTGGGTACGTACGCTGCTCTCGGAGAGACGTTTGGTCTTCTTGAGCGGCGCGGGCGGCGGCGGCGCGGCGTCGCTGGGCTTGTATCTATAGCTGAGGGTATAATATGGTGTTGGTTGGGTACGTACGCTGCTCTCGGAGAGACGTTTGGTCTTCTTGAGCGGCGCGGGCGGCGGCGGCGCGGCGTCGCTGGGCTTGTATCTATAGCTGAGGGTATAATATGGTGTTGGTTGGGTACGTACGCTGCTCTCGGAGAGACGTTTGGTCTTCTTGAGCGGCGCGGGCGGCGGCGGCGCGGCGTCGCTGGGCTTGTATCTATAGCTGAGGGTATAATATGGTGTTGGTTGGGTACGTACGCTGCTCTCGGAGAGACGTTTGGTCTTCTTGAGCGGCGCGGGCGGCGGCGGCGCGGCGTCGCTGGGCTTGTATCTATAGCTGAGGGTATAATATGGTGTTGGTTGGGTACGTACGCTGCTCTCGGAGAGACGTTTGGTCTTCTTGAGCGGCGCGGGCGGCGGCGGCGCGGCGTCGCTGGGCTTGTATCTATAGCTGAGGGTATAATATGGTGTTGGTTGGGTACGTACGCTGCTCTCGGAGAGACGTTTGGTCTTCTTGAGCGGCGCGGGCGGCGGCGGCGCGGCGTCGCTGGGCTTGTATCTATAGCTGAGGGTATAATATGGTGTTGGTTGGGTACGTACGCTGCTCTCGGAGAGACGTTTGGTCTTCTTGAGCGGCGCGGGCGGCGGCGGCGCGGCGTCGCTGGGCTTGTATCTATAGCTGAGGGTATAATATGGTGTTGGTTGGGTACGTACGCTGCTCTCGGAGAGACGTTTGGTCTTCTTGAGCGGCGCGGGCGGCGGCGGCGCGGCGTCGCTGGGCTTGTATCTATAGCTGAGGGTATAATATGGTGTTGGTTGGGTACGTACGCTGCTCTCGGAGAGACGTTTGGTCTTCTTGAGCGGCGCGGGCGGCGGCGGCGCGGCGTCGCTGGGCTTGTATCTATAGCTGAGGGTATAATATGGTGTTGGTTGGGTACGTACGCTGCTCTCGGAGAGACGTTTGGTCTTCTTGAGCGGCGCGGGCGGCGGCGGCGCGGCGTCGCTGGGCTTGCGCTTGGTGCCGGAGGCGGTGCGCTCGCGCTTCACCAACAGGGAGGCCGACAGGTATTGGTGGAGCTGCTTGCGACGGACATGGCGGACCTACAATCAATAAAATAAATATCACGGGACAATTCACACCAATTAACCTAGTCCCAAAGTAAGCTAGGCAAAGCTTGTGTTATGGGTACTAGACAACGGATAAACATACTAATATAGATAAATACATACTTAAATACATATTAAACACCCAAGACCCGAGAACAAACATTCGTATTTATCATACAAATATCTGCCCCGACACGGGAATCGAACCCG
Source organism: Archips xylosteana (assembly GCA_947563465.1). Classification (NCBI taxonomy): domain Eukaryota; kingdom Metazoa; phylum Arthropoda; class Insecta; order Lepidoptera; family Tortricidae; genus Archips; species Archips xylosteana. Next base: position 9,278,093 of record OX387369.1, read on the forward strand.
GGACCTCAAGCTTCATAGTTAGGATCTCTAACCACTAGGCCATCTGGTCGTCTAAACAACACACGTCACGTCTGGACACGTCTGGACACGTCTGGACAATAAATATAGAATAACTTATTTATTAGGTATTTATTTAATCGTATGGCATAATTAATATATACAGGCATTAGACTAAGACTAAGGATCATATAGACTGGATTAGCAATCGCCATAGTACAGATCGTCCGCAGAAAAATAGTTCGATTATTAAATCTAGATGGCGCTGAAATATAGCCCGAGGCTTTGAAAGCAAAACAATAAGACTACAGATGTTTCATATTACTACAAATGTATTATTTTTCAAAAATATTGCATAAATTTGCTTTCAAACCCTCGGGCTATATGTCAGCGCCATCTAGATTTAATAATCGAACTATTTTTCCGCGGCCGATCTGTACTATGGCGATTGCTAATCCAGTCTATATCATCCTTGGTCCTACCTAATACAAGCTACGTAACAAAATTGAGCGCGTGAGGTCTCGTTAATATGTTTACTCATCATCAGCATTCCAGTCTATATGGATGAATCAAGTTTTTGGTGTCTTTAGGGTTCCATACGCAAAGGGTAAAAACGGGACCCTATTACCGAGACTTTGCTGTCAGTCCGTCTGTCACCAGGCTGTATCTCATGAACCGTGATAGCCAGACAGTTGAAATTTTCACAGATGGAGTATTTCGGTTGCCACTATAACAACAAATACTAAAAAGCAGCATAAAATAAATATTTAAGCGGGCGCCCATACAACAAACGTGATTGTTTTTGCTCGATATTGATAACAGCAACAGGTAGACGCTTGAAATATTCACGGAATATTTAGATATATTTACTATCAAAATAAATAATTAAATTAAAATAAAACAAATATTTAAGGGGGGCTCCCGTACAACAAACGGTGATTTTTTTTGCCGTTTTTTTATTTCTTTCACTGTAAAGCTCATGGTAAAATTACGATCTCACCCCTGCTGGAGAGTAAAGTTGAGTTTTAAAGTGTATTATCTAACAAAGCAATGAAATTTAATTTATTTACAACACAATAATTTTATGTTGTACAACTATCCTAGACTAAAAAAAATATGTACAATAAGAAAAAAGGTAACAAAAATATAAAATAATGATAATTATAACTAAAACATATTCTGAAAGCTAGTCCCCTTAGGCAAGGTGCCGAAGATGCTGGCAGCGTTTCCTCTTTGAATAGCTAAGCTAATTCTTTGTCCGAGGAAGCTGCCAGCTCTTTGGGCCCCTGTGACGTCGACTAACCTCTTAGAAAGAAACAAAGCAATTATAAAGCAAAAGAATTAATTATACAAACCTCAATGGCCATGCCTTCTCGGAGCATATTGGTATTCTCTGCCTGGTAGTGCACCGCCTTTGTGAAGGCCTGGATATCATAGGTGAGGTCTACGTTCAGGTTGGTCTTCTCGAACACCAGACCGATGAACCACATCGAGCAGTGATTGGCCATCACTTCTCCCTGAAAAGGACAATGTCAATCGGTCGATTTGAAATTTCAAGTTTACTATGAAGTATCTTTTTGTATTTTTTTTTTTTAATTTTACGGTCATCCAGTGAAATCCATATATTTCATACTAAATATAAACTGAAACATGGATGCATAGAAAGCATAGATGCATGGATGGATGCAGCAGTGATGGTGTAGGGGTATGGCACGCGGCACGGAATGCTGAGGATCTGGGTTTGACTCCCAGCGCTGGTCTTTTTCAGTTTGTATTTAGTATGAAATATATAGAAATTTCATCCAATGTGAAACTCTTATTCCAAACATATTTATGAATCTCGCATATCGTCACTACTTTGAAAAAACCCCGTATCTCAAAATACGTAAACCAAATTGAACCTTAACATACTTTTAGTAAAGTTCACTTGGCAGATTTTCGATTTTAAGATATGAGATTTTTTCAAAGTAGTGACGATATATCAATCGGTTTGAGAATCGGAATCTGCTCAAGTCTGGATTGTTTATGAATTTCACACTCATGTTTTAAACCCTCTCTTTATGCACCAGTCACATAAAAAACTATAATTTCAATACTAAAAGAAAAAACCCGCCTGTATAATTCCCGTTCCCATTGGAATTCCGGGAAAATATATACCCTATGTCACTCTCGCAACTGAGAGAATATAATGACATCTCACACTTTAAAATCTATATATCCGTTTAGGCTGCAGGTTAAATACGCTCGAAAAACATAGCCCTCCTTCGACAATCGGCTGAAAACATTATTCATCATCATCATCATTTCAGCCAAAAGACGTCCACTGCTGAACATAGGCCTCCCCCAAGGCTCACCATACAGATCGATCCTGCGCCATCCGCATACAGCGCGTTCCCGCAAACTTAACCAGGTTGTTGCTCCATCTTGTTGGAGGCCTACCTACACTGCATCTTCCGATCCATGGACGCTCGAGAACCTTTTCACCCCATCAGCCAACATTTTTACGAGCGATGTGCCCTGCCCACTGTCACTGGAGTCTGGCGATTCTTCGAGCTATGTAGGTGACTTCAGTTCTTGCGCGGATTTCATCATTTCTAATGCGATCCCGCAGAGAAACTCCGAGCAAAAATACTAATCAATTTTATTATGTAGTAAAATCTACTTACGTTCTCGTTCTTCTTCACTTCAGTTCCAGGGTCAGGTACCGGGGCACCTGGAAAAAAAAAACTTAATTAATATACAAATAACGTCACTCGTATGTTTGAACATTAAGTCAATTCCCATTATGCGTCTAAGATCCCTTCCGCAGCTAACAAAAAAGCTCATAACTTTGAAACGGTGAAACCGATTTTGATGAAACATATCTAAAAACCATCGCCAAGAAACCTGCTTACTATTAAAAAAAAAAAACCGCATCCAAATCGGTTAACCCGTTTAAGAGCTATGATGCCACAGACAGACCGACACACACACACACATAGCGGTCAAACTAATAACACCCCTCTTTTTGTGTCGGGAGTTAAAAAGGAAATTCCTGACCGAATTCAACATCCTGTCTAAATCGTCGGCCCCTGAAAGCTGAAACTGTGTATAGAAGTTCCCCATATGATAAAGGCGAATTTTGCCAAATTCTCACAGAATATAGAGTTCTACAATGAGACCGCGGTAACCTGAATTAACTGTCACCATTTCACATGGCGCTTTAGCGATTTTACCTTTCCACTGTCGATGTCATTTATTTTGATGAAACAAGGCACACAGTTTATAAGCTGAAATCACACTTTTCTGTTTCACACTAAAACTTCCAGGAGGATTTTGATGAAGTTTCGCAGTTTATAACCTATATTAACACTTGTCACTATTTTACGCTAAAACTATTAGAAGGCTTTTGATGAAATTTGACACACAGTTCATAAGCTGAATTGATACTTGTCACTATATATCACGACAAAACTATCGAAGCATTTTGATGAAATTTGACACACAGTTCATAAGCTGAATTGATACTTGTCACAATATATCACGACAAAACTATCGAAGCATTTTGATGAAATTTGACACACAGTTCATAAACTGAATTGATACTTGTCACTATATATCACGACAAAACTATCGAAGCATTTTGATGAAATTTGACACACAGTTCATAAGCTGAATTGATACTTGTCACTATATATCACGACAAAACTATCGAAGCATTTTGATGAAATTTGACACACAGTTCATAAACTGAATTGATACTTGTCACTATATATCACGACAAAACTATCGAAGCATTTTGTTGAAATTTGACACACAGTTCATAAGCTGAATTGATACTTGTCACTATATATCACGACAAAACTATCGAAGCATTTTGATGAAATTTGACACACAGTTCATAAGCTGAATTGATACTTGTCACTATATATCACGACAAAACTATCGAAGCATTTTGATGAAATTTGACACACAGTTCATAAGCTGAATTGATACTTGTCACTATATATCACGACAAAACTATCGAAGCATTTTGATGAAATTTGACACACAGTTCATAAGCTGAATTGATACTTGTCACTATATATCACGACAAAACTATCGAAGCATTTTGATGAAATTGGGCACACAATTTATAAGCTGAATTAAAACTCATCTTTTTTTTGCGCAAAAACTGATGAAATTTGGCACATAGTTTATATCCAGAATTGATGCTTGTCACCATTTTACGCAAGAACTAAAAAAGCCTTTTTACGAAATTTGGCACACAGTACATAATTTGACTTGACTCTTACCACTGTTTCACGTTAAAACTACTGGAAGGATTTTGATGATATTTCTCAGATTCAGACTATAAATTTAACATTTATCTCTATTTCACGCTAAAACTATAGAAGCATTTTGATGAAATTTGGCACACAGTTTATAATTTTAATTGACACTTACCACTATTTCACATTAAAATTACTAGAAGGACTTTGATGATATTTAACACACAGTACGACCAGATGACCAGACCTAGTGGTCATGGCCTAGTGGTTAGAGAACCTGTCTATGAAGCTTGAGTTCCCGGGTTCGATTCCCGTGTCGGGGCAGATATTTGTATGAAAAATACGAATGTTTGTTCTCGGGTCTTGTGGTGGCACTTCACTTGGCGTTGCGTGTTCGCGTTGCGCTATTGCCATCTCCGTCTTTCACGCTAGAATCGGAATAGTGCTCCTCTCTCGCACACGCAAATATTTCGTGAAATACGCCAAGTGAAGTGCCAGCATTAGGTGTTTAATATGTATTTAAGTACATATGTATCTATCGATATAAGTATGTTTATCCGTTGCCTGGTAACCATAACACAAGCTTGCCTAGGTCAATTGGTGTGAATTGTCCCGTGATATTTATTTTATTTTACAGTTTATGGTTTGAATTAACACTTATCACTATTTCACGTTAACACTACTGGAAGGATCTTGATGATATTTCGCAGAGTTTATAGTCTGAATTTAACATTCACTGTAGAAGCATTTTGATGAAATTCGGCACACAGTTTATAAATTGAATTCAGGCTTCTTACTAGGCAGCAGAGACGGCTACACACATTCTACTGGAATGCACTTGTGTGCCGAGCTACAGGGCACTACACCTCGGGACACCAAGGTCGCTCCAGGAAGTCGTTGGCAACGTGAAGGGTCTGCTTTCTCCAGCTATCATCCCGGCCTATACACGTCCCACTGCAGGGCACAGGCCTCCTCTCAGAATGAAAGGGCTTGGGCCGTAGTTCCCACGCGGGTTGGGAACTTCACACACACCATTGAATTTCTTCTCAGGTGTACGCAGGTTTCCTCACGATGTTTTCCTTCACCGTAAAGCTCGTGGTAAATTACAAATGTAATTTCGCACATAAATTCCGAAAAACTGATAGGTGCGAGCCGGGATTTGAACCCACGACCCTCTACTGGAGAGGCCATAGGTTAAACCACTAACTTCTGACCAGTGGTGGTGTAGGGGTAAAAACACGCGGCACGGAATGCCGAGGACCTGGGTTCGATTCCCAGCATTGGTCTTTTTTGGGGTTTTTTCTGTGCATCTATGTTTCAGTTTGTATTTAGTATGAAATATATGGATTTCACGGGATGACCGTAAAAGTAAAAAAATTGAAATTGAAAAAAATACAAAAAGATACATCAAACCAAACTTGTTACAAGCTAAGCTGGCACAAATAGTGCCTACATCTAATTACTCAAAATAGGCGCACATTGACGATTGAGTTACGGAAAATATTCCGCTAATATCTACACATGAGACAATTTTTAACCCGGTTAATTGTCAATTGACTGTGGTATATTACCTGGGGGCAAGGCGAGAGGCTGGCCGTTGTTGATGTTCAACGGCACAGAGTTGTAGCACTCTGGGTTCACGTGAGCGATGGTGATGTGCTGGTTTCTCTCCAGGGTAGCTGTTAACAAGCAAACATACATGAAAACATTGACTTATGCGTTATTCATTTATCATTATCACACAAGGGAAAGAAGGCAAGGGCAGGAAGGAGGAAGGGGATGTAATATCTGTATATTTTTCAAGTATAAACACGAAATCTTATACGCTAAATCTAGAGACACGAAATTTTGCATGGGTGTTCTTTATACAACATAAATAACAACACAGTGTAATATCTGTTTGAAAAAATATACCTTGTTGAGTTTCTTGCTGGATTCTTCTCAACAAGGTCTTTCCAAACTGGTGGTAGATTCTTTGACATTTATAAGAATTTTAATTGAAACCTAAACTAAATAAAAAAAAAGTAACTTTAACACTCCTGCGAGCTCTAAACCCCTGATTATCAGGAATTCACAATCATCACAGGGGGCGGATTAACCATTAGGCAGAGTCCCTAGGAGCCCCGCATCGTCAAAAAAATAAATTAAAAATGTTTCAGAGCGAAAATCTAATTGGAAAATTTGTATCATCGACGACAATAAGTATTCTTGCTATATCTCGATGCATGCTACCAGTTGATTTGATTGATAAGTTTTGAAAAGATGACTTTCTGCCAAGTTTCTTGCAGCGCTTTCTTCTTGGCAATGATGGTCCTTCCGAAAGAGCTGGTAGTTTTTAAAAAAAGTGACATGAGAGAGAGAGAGAGAGAGAGAGAGAGAGAGAGAGATGTTTATTTACACATATTCGATACAAACACAGAAAAAAAAATACATTTGACAGGAAATATACAAATAAATATCGAATAGTATAAATTAGGCCCCACTCAGCATAATGTTGAGGCAAGCCACAACGCTATTTTTCAGTGGGACCCATTTAAAACTAAACACAAAAACATACACACTGTAACGACACGAACGCCGGCGAACAGTTCGCAACAAAAACCTAATTGGGTGGGAACACAGCCCGACCTTGTGAAAACCCGTAAGTACATAAAAAATTAAAAACATGTATATACTATAAATTAAAAATTTTTAAAACCCCCAACGCAATTAAGTCTTATGATCCCTTCCGCAGCATACTAAAGAGCTGATAACTTTGAAATGGCTGGACCAATTTTAATGGAACATGTCTAAGAACCATCGCCAAGAGACCTAATTACAAATAAAAAACACCGCATCCAAATCGGTCCACCCGTTTTAGAGTTATGATGCCACAGACAGACAGACAGACACATAGCGGTCAAACTTATAACACCCCTCTTTCTGTGTCTGGGGTTAAAAAGAGCCCTTTGCGGCCTACTTGCAGAATGCAGAATAAATGTTTTGATTTTTTGTTTCTGCATTGCCTGTTGGCTCCGACATTGTTAATACAACCCTAATTATCGCAACGGTACTTACTGATGAGATGCCTGATCCGGCTCTCGACGAGGCCGCACCACTGCAGCTGGTCGTCTTTGTTGGCCGAGGACGCCAGCAGCACTATGAAGTGTTTGTAGCGCGAGAAGAAGTTCGGCGCCTCGAACAGCCGCTCCCAGCCGCACTTGGACAGCATTATCTCGTCGGTTATCGCGAGGCCTGACGACATTATCAGCACCAATTAGTAACTAATTGACTGACTAATATTAGGAACTAGCTTGCGCCATATTTTACTTACTTACTTACTACATTTAAAAGAAATGAAAGAAAATAATAAGTTTTGTTAAAAATTTCATTTTTAAAGCAAGCTTTTTAGCTAACTGTACTTTTTGTTGACTGTACTTGCATTTTCATCCAATCTGCATAAGTATACCAAATTTCACACTGGAAGTGGGTCAAATTCGACTTCTAAGATTTGACCCAAGAATAAAACAAACGGGGTGAGCTAAATAAAAGCTTGTAAAAAACCGGCCAAGTGCTAATCGGACTCGCGCACGAAAGGTTCCGTACCATTATCTATAAAAACAGCAAAAAAATCACGTTTAACTTGTTCTCTGGGAGCCCCCTTAAATATTTGTTTTATTTTAATTAATCATTTATTTTTAAAGTGAATATATAACTAAATATTCTTTGAATATTTCAAGTGTTGTAGTGGTAGAGCCATGTTGTAGCTAGCCGCTGCATCACGAATGGGCCGGCTCGTCCGGGGCAGTACCACCCTCTCACAGAACACCGGCGTGAAGCAGCAGTAATCCTGCTTGCGTTTCGTACGGTCAGTGAGAGTGCCGGGGGCCCAATACCTCACCCCTTCTCTCTCCCCCTTCCCCTATTTCCTCTCCTTTAGGGCCGACAACGCACTGGCATCGAATAAAGCGCTGCGGGTGTCTATGGACAGTGGTGTTCATTTAACATCAGGTGACCCACTAGTTCGTTTGTCTGGCCTATCTAACATAAAAAAAAAAAAAAAAAAAAAAAAAGCGTCTACCTGTTGCCGTTATCAATATCGAGCAAAAACGAGCAAAAAACCACGTTTGTTGTATGGTAGCCCACTTTAATATTTAGTTTATTCGATTTTTTAGTATTTGTTGTTAAAGCGGCAACCAAAATACTCCATCTGTGAAAATTTCAACTGTCTGGCTATCACGGTTCATGAGATACAGCCTGGTGACAGACGGACAGACAGCAAAGTCTCAGTAATAGGGTCCCGTTTTTACCCTTTGGGTACGGAACCCTAAAATTATACACACACGTAACACAGCTGTCACAACAGCTCAAACTAAATGAACAAATACATACATGACAATGTATTATTGTATTACAAATCAACTCCTAAGCTGGTAACTGTGTACATGTATTTAAAAAAAATCCAACGAATTGAGAATCTCCTTTTTTTTGTAGTCTGTGAAATGTGTTTTGTGTAATGGTCCGGTATTGGAAACTCCAAAATTCTCGCATCAATGTTTCCAAAGTACTAAATCATTCCGAAGAACTTACCGAGTCTGAACTCTTCCATGATCACGGTGCGCGTGGACGCGGACACGTTGAACGTGGAATTCTGTTGCGGGTACGCAGGCGTTATGATCGGCATGAGGTGGAAACGGTCCGACACGTTCACCTGAATAATAAACAATAACATTATTATTATTATTAATTAGCCTACGAACTACGGCCCAAGCCCTTTCATTCGGAGAGGAGGCCTGTGCCTGCAGTGGGACGTATATGTATAGGCTGGGATGATGTATGTATGTATGTATGTATGTATGTATGTATTACTCTTTATTGTACGTAAAACATGAAAAATAACAGTTAATAAGAAAAACAGATGTACAAAGGCGAACTTATCCCATAAAGGGATCTCTTCTTCTTTTTCTTGATGTGATGATGATGATGATTAATTAGCCTGGAGAAGTGTCTCACTGCTGGGCAAAGGCCTCCCCCCATTCTCTCCATGCATCCCGATTTTGAGCGGTGTTGTTCCAGTTTCTAAGGTACAAGTGGGTAAGGTCTAGGTCGTCTCGCCAACGCCTCCTGGGCATACCTCGTCACCGCCATCCATCTTGTGGCAACCAGTCTGTAACTATTTAAGCCCACCGATAATAAGACTAGTATTTTTTTATTTATTGACATCAGGCAGTAACCTTTTGAATGCCAGCGTCGGCTATAGACAATACGGTAATACAAAAATTAACCTACCCACATTCGCATAAGAATCAATTTTGTTTGTAACAACAACAATGTGTGCCATTCAAAAGGTCTTCATCTCTCTATTTCATTGACCGCCTTGAGCTTCTTTGACTTTTATACACACCCTGACTGCATATCAGCAAAAAAGCTTGTTTTATAGCTGTTTTGCTGACATACTTTGCCAAAACACATACTAAATTTCAAGCTAATCTGACTTTTGAAAGTGAGTGAACTTCGACTTAAATGGTGTCATGAAGTTAATAAACACAAGACCCTTATTTTCAATATTTAGATCAAAAGAGCAGAAGAGCGATAACTTTGTAAAGCTCAGTTTAGATTTGCAAGTTCCACTGCATTACGAAGCCGCAAAGTGAACAAGTTTGAAGTGGTCAATCAAGCACCGCAATGTAATGCGACTAGCCTACGACCTATTCTCTGACCAACCAAATAAGAGACAAAATATTTCATAAAAATCGGTCAAGTCGATTCCGAGGAGTTTGATATCACACACCATCACACGACATTTTTACATATTATAAAAGTTAAATGAACTCACCCTCGGATCCCACACAGGGAATCCCAGATTGACACTATCGGGCTGTTTCAGGAGTACGGGCTGTGGCCACTTCCATTGGCTGAACACAAGGAAGAACTTGTGCAGCAGTGTGGCTGGTAGAGCGTTAGGGTATAGTTGGCATGTGCGGGCTACTAGCATCGCCCACGACACTCCTCCGAGATAGCCGAGAGTGTTTGAGTAGATGCCGTGACCTAAAGGAGAAATGGATGTTTTAGTATGTTGCAGTTTTTGATGGAAGGAGTAGCTGGTTGGGTAGCGAGACAGATTTAACAATGCAGGTTGCTTGAATTGTCAAGTCAGATAAAATGTTAGTTTACATTTCAATTCAATCTAAAAATATTTGTAGGTTTAATCGGATTTCAGAGTCTTAGACACAACATTATTCCTATATGTAATAGGTTTTTATGTCATTTTAGTCTAAAAAAACCTTACTGTTTTAAAAATAGTTCAGTAAAAAATCATAAAGATACATGAGTAACAATGCTGAAAAAGAAAACACTTTTCTTGTATGACAACCCCCCTTTAATTTTGAACTTAATTTTATTTTGTAATAGCTGCCACCGTAATACATGGTTGGTGAAAATTTCAAGTGCTAGGCAACAGACACATTACGGTTCAAGAGATAGACGGACGGACGGCCCGAAGCACAGAGACAGCGGAGTATCAGTAATCGAGTCCCTAAACACTATAGGGAACACAGAGAATCCCATTGCTATGGCACATAAAAGGAAAATACTGTAAGTAAAGGCGATTATTCCACTAACAAAATATTCTAGTTTCAGTAAAGTTCTGTGTCACAGCACCGGAAATTCCCTGTAAACTCTTGCGACGTTACAAGCGACTCACGTTTAGCCCACAGCTTGATGGCGCGCAGGGTCAGCCGGAAGTTGTCTATATTAGGCACCAGCCGTAATATCTCGTCAGTCACGCGGCACCCGTTGAGGGACCGCACGCACTTCTGGTCCAGGTTCTTGAGTAACATGTCGTCACGCAGGTCAAAGGAGTCTGGAATTAACGAGGCTGGTTATTAAAGTTCCGAATCGGCCGTTGAGAGAAAGAAGGCCGTGTTGAGACCAACATATTCAAGGGATTTATCCTCTACAGTTCTTAGTTCTGCACATGGATTGTTTAAAAATTGCAGTAACTTTGGACTAGGATTTGACTGCTGTCAGTCAAGTTGTTGTAGTGGTAGAGCCATGTTGTAGCTAGCCGCTGCATCACGAATGGGCTGGCTCGACCGGGGCAGTACCACCCTCTCACAGAACACCAGCGTGAAGCAGCAGTACTCCTGCTGCGTTTCGTACGGTCAGTGAGAGCGCCGGGGGCGCAATACCTCTCCCCCTCCTCTATTCCCTTTCCTTTTTGCTCTCCCTTTTAGGGCCGACAACGCACTGGCATCGCGTAAAGAGCTGCGGGTGTCTATGGAAAGTGGTGATCATTTAACATCAGGTGACCCACTCCACTAGTTCGTTTGTCTGGCCTCTCTAACATAAAAAAAAGTAATTGAATAAAGGCCACTCTTTGCAAATCAAAGCTGATGACTTCTGGATAAAACTATTTATGAAAGATGAAAATACCAAGTATTCCTTTGAGCAAGAGCATTGCAAGGAGCAGATCTATCTTAGATAACATGATGTGAGCTTATCTTGAGATATTTTATGCTAACTTATTTTGGCCTGAGCTAAGCCAGTGTGGTCTTGTGACATTAAATGTTCCTTTCTCACAACATCTAGTTGTTTTCGTTAAATGTCCCAATTTGAATGTGGGTTTTAATCTACTCCTACTGATCCTTGCACAAACGGTACATCAGAGAGCTAAAATCAAACAATAGAAGCACAAACTCACCAGGTATTTCCTTAAGCGCGAGGCGAGCGAAAAGCAGATCAATTTCAATGCCGTCAAAATTCATTTTTATGACGGGCACAAAGGCATCCTCCACAGCGCGAAGGTCTCGGACCTCAGTCTGCTTCCGGAGCAACTCGCAGAATGTAGAAAAATAATCTATACGGTCAATATGGCGAGGCGCTACGCATAGGGCGTCGATATCTGCTCCTCTGTGATGGACCTTTAAATAGAAAAGTATTCTTTTAGATTTGCAATCCAAATAAAAGAACTTAATAAGCTGGATATTAAAACGAGAAAGAGGATGGTGGGTCGTTTTCAAAAAAATTGTACATAGTTAACGGCTTAATCAAAACAAAAATTACGATCGCTATTTTTGTGTAACAAAAGTTAGTCATACATAGTATATAGGTAACTCTGTTACACAAAAATAATTAATTAAATCGTTTTTAATTAATCCCTTAATTGTGTACAAATTTTTTGAAAACGACTCTGGTAGCAATAGCTAAAAAAAAAAAACAAATAACCCAACTTACCCCAAGTCTGTAAGATCCAAAAGTATAAATGTTTCCTCCGACCGTCTCAGCCACATTTGGGGGCATATTTTTCCTCATGCTTTCTTCCTTTATCCATTGACGCACAAGTCTGTGTAGGGCACCAAGAACCTCCATACGGTGATCCATTTCGCTGTCCGTTTCAAAAACCCCGAAGGGAATCAGAGCTTCCTTCAGGTCATTCGTTTTCTCAATGTCGATTGGTTTAGGACCTGTGAAGAGGAATTAGTTTGCTGTAGGCACAAAGTATGCAAACAGAAAAAGAAGAGTATATGTTTTAGACTTAATTTTCTCTGTTTGAACTTTGGTGTAACCTAAGGCCATAATATTATTGTCTAACCCGCGGGCGCATGCTATCCCATTCACCATCTCTTTCCGTCGCCATCTTATACTGTATGACAGAAAGAAATAGTGGAAGCGATAGCAAGCGCTCGCGCCTTGACAATAAGAGTACTGGTAAAGATTAGCTTAATTGCAAGATCTATTCAACTATTTTCGAGAAAAGCCAAAACAGATTTGCTCCCACATTTGAAATACATAGGTATTTCATAGAATTGCTCAATTGAATCCCATGATACAAGATGGCAACGAAAAGCAATAAAATAATGGTATGCTATTTCAGATAACACTGGAACTTGACATTGTATTCTGTGCAAAAGTAGGTCACAGAACAACCCCTCATTCAGTAATTGACGTTACGAAAGTCGACTCGAGGTCGTGCACATGACCAGCTTATTTAAGGAAAAACGTGTCTGTTAAGGCTGGCTATTTATAACTATTTATGTGTTAAAGAGTCCGAAACAGGTTCTTGTATAAATAAATACCAAATATTGCACCATAAGATGATGAAAAATTTCTACAACACTATATAAGAAGTAAGAGCATAAATAAAACGCCAGAATAATAGATATTAATGATGCATAATCATTTTTAATATCTGGTCAGAATTGCATCATAACATAATAAACAAGTGATTAAATATCTACTTATGTGGTCAGAGCTATTTCATAGTACAGTAAAATTATATAAAGTTTACCACTGACAGATGGTTTGCCTTCATTTCATATTCAACTTTAACGACCTACAAATAAAGCCAATTTTAGAATACTGTTACCCACGTTTGCAGATTTTGTAATAGCTACTTCATTTGTATGGTATTAAAGTTGGAAATGAAAATGAAATGAAATGAAGGCAAGCCATCTGTCAGTGGTAAACGTATTGTAACATGAAGAACAAAGTACATCCAGAGACAGTAAAGTTTACATAAACTTTGTTTCACAGTAATTAATCATGTAACTAAATTTTTAGGGTTCCGTACCCAAAGGGTAGAAACGGGACCCTATTACTGAGGCTCCGCTGTCCTTCTGTCACCAGGCTGTATCTCATGAACCGTGATAGCTAGACAGTTGAAATTTTCACAGGTGATGTATTTTGGTTGCTGCTATAACAACAAATACTAAAAACCAGAATAAAATAAAAATTTAAGGGGGCTCACATACAACAAACGTAATATTTTTGCTTGTTTTTGCTCAATATTGATAACAGCAGCAGGTAGACGCTTGAAATATTCACAGAATATTTAGTTATATATTCACTTTAAAAACAAAAAATTAAATTGAAATAAAACAAATATTTAAGGAGGGCTCCCATACAAAAAACGTGATTTTTTTGCCGTTTTTATAAATAATGGTACGGAACCCTTCATGCGCGAGTCCGATTCGCACTTGGCCGGTTTTTTAATTTCCAATTGAGCCAGTTAAAAAGTTAAAAAAATTAGAATATCAGTTAGATACATACCCGCCATGGAAATAGCAGAGGTCATTCCCAGCGTCTTCAGATTCTGCTGGTTCTGGTGTTCATTGGGCTTGGGCACGTTGTTGGTGTGCGAATATTGCGGTGCGGGCCACATCTTGACTAAGTATTAAGGATGCTTATCGTAAAATGCAGGCTTATCCTAGAGGTGGGTCATTGGATGCTCTCCTCGAAGGTGACTGTTGGGGCTAGAAGAGAAAGCACAATTAAGTTTTCTATGTCCTGTGATACAATGGACAGTTCAGTTACAATCGCTGGAGGACTCAGAAAATAATAGTGGAAAACTCTGACTGCCATATTTTTTTCATCTAAATCCTAACTACCCTATTAATCCTAATCTAATATATAAAATCTTGTGTCACGGTCACGGTGTTTGTTATCAAACTCCTCCGAGATGGCTTGACCAATTCTTATGAAACTTTTTTGTCTGTATTTGGTAGGTATGAGAATAGGTTGTAGGCTATTTTTTATACCTACCCCTATTCTTCGCGGACGGAGTCACGGGCAACAGCTAGTAATATTATAATGTGAAAGTTTAGATGTTTGGTACTCCGTCACACAAAAATTGGGCACTTAGTTTAGGACTACCTACTTGGATTAACACAATACTTATATCTGGAAAGTTACGTAGTTCCTGTAAGATAACGATAAACCAATTAATTGCAGACAGAGTCAAAAGCAACAGCTACTGTCTTCATAAATAAAGTGAACAAAGTAAACAAAAACTAAAGTTTTCAACTCAAAAGTTCAGTCAATAATTTGGTTACACATCAATTTGCTATCAGTTTGTGCTATTGAGAACTCAAGTTGGGCAGACATATGTAACATCTTCAGTATTTTATAGATGCCAAAAGACTAGAATTTTCTGAATTCCCACAGGATAAAGAACCTAAAATATATTTTGTTGCCCCACAAAGGCAAACCCTGAGTCATTACCCCAGCAAGTTATTGCTTCGGCAATTATGTGGTTTATTTATTGTTAGTAGGAAACAGTGTTTATATTTTAATAGCATTTTAGAATCCAACATTACTTTACAGTAGCAAAGGGTACTAACAACCCAATTCCCCCGGGTTGACTAAACTTTTGAAATACCAAACGCTTCTCTTCCAATGCAGTACTTTCAAGAAGAGGATAAATGGGGTTTTAGGTTTTTTGCTCCGGCTTTACTTACAAAAAATTTCACGCCCCACCACTGTTACTTTATTTCATCACTAATTTTAAAACTCTGGGTACATATATGGATTTTACACACAAGGTTAAAAAGTGAAACTAAAATAATATTTTGAAGAAAGCTATATAAAACCTGTTGTCTACCGTTGATGCAAATTTGAGTCAATGTCTTGTTGTTCTATTGTTAGTTTTTCTAGTATTGGACAGTAAAGCCTTCTCATTACATTATGACAATTATGTTCCTAGATTTTAAATTCAAGAAATGTTAAGATAGTTAGCTTAATTTGTTTGGAAGTATATAAAAAGTAATAGATTTTTAATGACTTTTTTTGTTTGTTGGAAAAAACAACTTGTTAATAATCTCTTTAACCTTTCATATGCCGGAAGTAAAAAAAAAAAAAGTTGTGCATTGTAGTCTCAAGAGTTTCATATAAATCCAATGATACAGATTTAAAAAAAAATACAAGAATGCCTTAAATTGGGTATGGATCCGGTACAAGGCATACAAAGGGTTAATCAATACATTTAACTTTGAATGAAATACAAAGTTTCTAGTATTGGCCATGGCGATCCATTTCATTTAATTATGGTAATTATTATTAGATTGAAATTTAAAAGATGTTAAGCTATCTAATTAGTGCTTGATAGCATAAGAGGTAATTGATTTTTAATAACTTTTACACTCATTGGAACAAAACAACTTGTTGATTATCTCTTTTATCATTTAACTAAACTAAAAATATGATGCAACTCAGGTTTTAATTTGAAATGTACTAAATTACTTTGTAACAGGAACCATGACCTATTTACTAATTACACTTGTGTAAAGTAAATGAACTGAATAACTATTCTGAAATAGAGCTTAGGACAATATTATGCACAGAACATGTAAAAAAAGATAAAAGAAGGTGAACCTTGTGATAAATTATTATCGTTCTCAAGGACATGTCAATAAACAAACAGTAAAGGCATTATTTCCTAAAGGAATCTAATATGACACCGTTCATGTTTATTTAGATAAAATAGTTCATGCATTATGTTGACAAACTTTGGTTATTAGAAAGTGTTACCACGAAACAATCTACGACGACACCAAACATTAAGGAGTTCATTCACCTACTATTCCACTTCTATCACCTAAATTCTTCTAGTATTCGATTCAACAAGTTAATACTACACGAAAAAAAGATTTTATATCCATTACTTCGAAAAAAACATGATTTCCCCAACGTTAAAAACGGGAGCAGTAACAATAGATTCACCAATTCGTTCTTTTGTGTTTCCCAGAGGTGCATCAATGCATGTAAGGTCACAACTTATGTAAATATAGACATTACATAATGCAAATACTAAGTTATCATCAATAATATGAACAAAACAAATATTCCGATCTTAAACTTAAAATTAGACTTACAAAGAAAGCGCAAGAAAACCTCACGTTGCGATGAATGGTCTGATATTCTAATAGTGTAATAACGACTTCAAGTAAGGTGCGAAAGATTAAACTTACCAAATAACTAAATCTTGCGCTTCACTTCACAATTGCGCGAACATAATCAATGAAACTCATAATAATGCAAAGAAATAAACACTAATTTCCAAACAAGCGCCCAACAGTCGCCAACAACAAGGCAGCCATCTTTATAAATGGCGAACGCAAATGCTACCAGACTCAAAAAGATAAAATGGCACCAGTGTAGCCAGCTTTTCTGCATGCGTTTTGTTCGTTAGGCGGTGTTTTAAGTAAACTAAATAAAACTATAATAACAAATTGATTAAAATTTTAAGGCGACGAAGACGATTTTGAATTTTAGTGGTCAAACAATTTTTTTTGTATATTTTACTAATTTTTTTATGTTCAAAGTAAGTATTCAAACACAAACTTTGATTCCTTTCTATGCTCAAAAAGGTGTAATCAATATTCATGAGTTCATAATATTTTACTCGTGTTTTGCTGTTTTATTTTATGTTTATTTTTATTATTCATGATTATTACTATTTCACTAAAAAACATTTAAGTATATAAATACAATTTCAAAACGCAAGGGTACGTTCAAGATGCATTCATTCGTTATTTCTGCGCATGCTCTATTGGCAGATTTTCTGACGTATCGTTAAAACTCAGTTGAACTTTTTCATGTATCACTATCTCTCTTATATCGTAAGTAATAGACAGGGTATGATAGAGAGCCGGTTGATGTTTTCGTGTCAGCCTTGTGCCCATTTACGAGGAGTAGGTAAAATCCGCCATCTTGAGAGTGAATTCAAGAACTCAGGACTTTTAGCGGAGTTATGTGATTAACATTAACATTTTTAATATTAAATGGACAAGTATTTGTCCACCGGGCGTTTTCTCAGCCTCTTTAGGAACCGGTCGCGTTGAAAAAATCTCGTTACGCGTCGGTTTAGAGTCAA
This sequence comes from Archips xylosteana, assembly GCA_947563465.1. Classification (NCBI taxonomy): domain Eukaryota; kingdom Metazoa; phylum Arthropoda; class Insecta; order Lepidoptera; family Tortricidae; genus Archips; species Archips xylosteana. The sequence continues at coordinate 9,295,970 of OX387369.1, forward strand.
AACGCCGAAATCCCTGATAGTGTTTATGTGACAGCAGAAGACACCGTAAGCTTTCTAATAGTTTTTTGCGTGTCTATTTCCGTTTTTCATCTCGACGTTCGCGATCGTATACGTAAAAGTTAAGTAGGAACGGGAAACGTGTCTTAGTTCGCTTTAAACAGTATCGCTATGTATTTTTCTGGTGGAAAATGCGGTTAGATGGGCGTAGTTAATCGGCGGTCGGTTAAGTCTGATCGGGTGGTGTTTAGGCGTCCTGGTGAAGGCCCGAGGCGCCGGGGCGGGCTGCAGGAGCAAGTAGCCCAGAGGATGCGAGCGGCGAGGGCGCGCATAGGGCTAGCTCAGTGTTAAGTGTTGAACTTGTGTTTTGGTGAAAATGTCGACTACGATGCGGCCGACTCTGCAAACCGTACCAGAGTCTTTGCCGGCGGACCACGTGACGACCCCGGCGGCGGCGCCCGCGGTTGCGACCACCACGGCTGCCCCGACACAGCCTCGCCACCCCAGACCTATCTTTAAGGTAAGTGCCTTATCCAGAACTTCCCCAGTCATAGTTTTTTAAAACATTAGAATTCTTTTTTTAGATAGTCATTTAAAAACTGGTATACTCTGAGTCAGTCACTTTCGATTCTACAAGTAAAAACAACCAAATATAAACTAGTGATTCAAAACAGTTGTTGAATTTTTCTGTTGTATACTCACTTGTTCAAATAAACAAACATTTAAACTAGCTCACAGAAGTAATAAACTCTCATATGCTCATGTATATGATGAATTGAATGCATTCAATTTGATTACATTGAGTAAAATAAATACCCCATTTTAATTCATATTTTAGCTATAATCCACAACTTATTTAGCAGGCTGAAATAGTCCTATAACTATGTAGCTAAATCATGAATATCTATTTTTGATTTCTACAAGTCATTATTTCAATTTGTTTTATTTCTGTAATGATAGCTAAATTATAGTATTGTAACCTAACAAGCAATATTGAACAAGCCGCAATTGCCTAGATTTGTGCCTAGAAAGTGTGATCAACAGACCATGTTGGATACACTAAGATAATAATTTGTGTTTTTACCTAACACAACTAGGATTCTGTAATGTGGGCTGGTTCTATAAATGGTACAAACATCAGTTTTTTATTAAATGTTTTTTATTATTTGCCATCATTTACAAAATAATCGGATTGTTTCATCAATGTTAATCAGATTATTCATTGATTAATCAATAAACCTCACAATCATAGGTCTATGACTATGATTGCCATCAGATGGGGCAAATTAATACTTGCACTAAATGAAAAAAGGGGCAAGCAATAATCAAACTTTTGTGGAGATGGTTCTGTATGACAATCTATTTAATTTTTCTTTTTTTTAATTCGCAACCCATATTTAACCCCTCATATGCGGGACGTGAAAAAAATTATGCTTTCTAGTCTCAACTGTTTCATATAAATCCAATGATTAAATTTTGGAGCAGTCAATTTTTGGCTATAGATTTGTTAAATAAATTAATTACTATTTATAAATCTTAAAATTATAAAAAAAGGACTTGGATATGTCACAGCATATAGTTTGCAAATATATATTTTTTAAGTTTCCCATCAAAATAGCATGTTTAAAATGAATTTATTTGTATTATACATATACATCCATCTTTAGATTGTCAATTTAAATATCTGTACCAAATTTAAACTCAATTGGTTCAGTAGTATTAGAGCAAGTCAGATGTGACAGACAGTTAGCAAGCATATACTTTTTTTTTTTCATTCAGATTACTGGAAACCATATCATATGTAGATACTGTAGGTGGCAATATAACTAAAACATTGACGTAATTAAAACTATGTACTTTCTGTGTCTTGTCAAACCATAAATAGTGTGAAGCAACATTATTTAGTCCTATGTATGATTTTTGATTACTCATATATTGCATTGTATTACATAAATGCACAGCTATTGTCTTTCTGTCAATTCTTCATTATGCTGCAGGCTTTTGTTGAGTATTGTGACTCGAGTTTCTGTGATATTTACAGCCATAGTAGCCTAGTGGGTTGATTTAAAACATGCTCTCAAGCGTGTTCTGGGCTCAAAATCCAGGCTTGCAAGTTTTTCAAAATCCAGATGCAAAATTATATTACTATAAGCTTTCATCATCATCACGCCAGCCAAAAGACGTTCACCGCTGAACGTAGGCCTCCCTCAAACCATAAGGTTTATGGAGAAGAAATCTGGTACACACCTGTAAAGGATTTCAATGGTGTGTGTGTGAATTTTCTAATCCGAACGGTCCAAACCCTGTCATTCTGAGAGGAGGCCTGTGCCCAGTAGTGGGATGTATATACGCTGAGATGAATGATATTAGTTAGTTTCAAAGTTTTTTTCTTAGAGTTCTGTACTTTGTGAAGAAAAAAATTGAGCCCATAACTAAGTGTTCAAAGTTTCAACAAAATTTAGAAAAGAAAAATTATTTTTTGCTACTGCATACACCTCTTGTTTTGCTTTATATAAGAATATTCTACCTGGCTTGGGTAAAGGCCTGTCACACCAGCCTCTGTTCAATACCTGTTATTTTATGTGATAGCTAATCAATCAAACAAAATAAACAGAGATTGGATAGATATCTGTCACATAAAATAACAGCAACTTAACAGAGTGATGAAAAATGTGGTAAGTCTTCTTATGTATGACTATACTGAACATGTAAACATTTCCGCTCCAAAAATTCATTCTTGTGCGACTTATGAGCACTTGCCTGTAATTACAATAGGTTTTTTACAGTATTAGAATTATGAATATTCTTTGCATTAATACTGCTATGATATCATATGAGACAGACATAGGTACTAAAATAATATACATGGATTCATTCACACATATTAGTAGTCCAGGTATGTATGTCTGATATGTTTAATTTCAAACCAATGTGTGCTTCTTCCTCAGGGATGGTTCGGACGGGAGCCAGGTCCGTTCAAACCAACCTTGAGAAAGAACCACAAATGGGTTTGAAACATGTTGGGTATACATCTTCAACTAATACATGCGCGTGATATAATGCTAAAAGTCAAGGCAGAATTTAAAAACACATGTTACTTGTTTTAATTTACCTAAATTCATTGAATGAATCTGAAAAAGAGGCCAGAGGCCAGAATCAAAGTTTTTTGCAAAGACAAGTTACGATAAGTAATAATGAATGAACAGTGGCCTGATATTCTAAAGTATTTTTTAAGCTATGAGGATATTATAGCCAATTAACTGATGCTCTCATATCTATGTAGCTTTTTTTCCAACGCTACCAAAGCATGGAAGGGGCTTCTTGAAATATATTTTTCGACTTTGTTGAATATTGAAATGTTGCGAAGCGAACCTTTTATGGACTATGCCCCTTTTAAAAAAAAATCCTAACGGCCCCCTTTACATTATAAATAATTAATTATGGGTATCAATTTTATATGTCTGTCTATCTATTAATAACCACAAATTAAAAATATTGGACCCGGTACCTGCCCCACGAAAAGTTCCAGCACCGACTAAGGGGCGGTACCGCCCCCATTGAGAACTTATGTCTTAGGCTGCGTATCCACCGGAGCTGTGCGAGGATGCGTTGCGAGGGATGTGTTTATCATGAACCAATAGAAACACTTCATTTAAAAAGTCCTAAGTGAATGAAGTGTTTCTATTGGTTCATGACACACACATCCCTCGCAACGCAACCTCGCACATCTCTAGTGGAAACGCAGCCTTAGACAGTCGCGTTTTAATTTTTATTAGATTTTGAGTATTTCTTGAGCTAGGGAACGATTTTTGAAATTACGTCACTCGAAAATAAGAGTTCAAATATTATCTGAATGTTTCTTCTAAACTAGCATGAATTCGATAGTAATCAGTACCTAGAGGCGAGTGCGGGCGGCGCGACGGGACGGGAGGAGTACGAGTAGTCATCGGGAAACTTTCTGCATCCGTAAAGCACCAAATGCCCTGATAGCGGTAGCGGGGCGGCGCGGTGCGTCGCCGGTTTTGCGACAAGCGATAGCGGTTCGGAGAACGCCGTACTGAAAAAGCCGGGCGGAAATTTAAATAGTTTTAATGGGGTTTATATTTTCGTTTCGAAGTGACCTTATCTCCGTAACTACATTATTATAATTATTTGAGGCTTCAAATTTGGCATGCAAGTAGTGGTGATTATAAAAGTAAAAAACTAATTTTATGTTTTTCGTAAAATCCCACGGGATAAGGAAAAAATTGGATTCATACATTCAATTCAATGAGACCCTATTTCCGTAACCATTTCTTTAGGACCATAGAGGTATAGTACGAATTTTTTGAGGTGTCCCGATCTCGTTAGCAGCCAACATTTCGAACAAAGCCATTGTATTCTATTATGTCCTCAATTGCACAATCCTGTTTAAAATGAACAGAAATATAAGATAAAATAGCTCATTGAAATAACGACTTTTATTACTTACAGTAGAGAGTTAATTTTTAATGAAATTTTGTTGGCCGATAATATTTTTCAACATTGAATGCGTCGTAGACATACAGCCAAAACAACCAAAACAAACAAACAAAGTTTCAATTAAAATGAACTCTCTACTGTAAATAATAAAGCCGTTATTTCGATGAGCTATTTTATCTTATATTTACGTTTATTTTAAACTGAGGATTATTCACTTGAGGACATAATAAAATACACTGGCTTTGTTCGAAACGCGGGCTCTTAACGAGATCGGGACACCTCAAAAAATCCGTACTATACAGTAAAAAGAGTTGACTATAAAAAAATTTTGAGCGCGGACGAAGTCGCGGGAAGAAGCTAGTTTTATATCAAAGTTGCAAACTATATCTCCGGTGGGTTGGCTAAAAAATTATAATTGTTTAAAAAACTTTAGTAGTTAGACCACGAACGAAAATAAAAATAAAATGTATTAAACGTTCTGATTTTTATGTTTCCGTGAATGCATGTTACATTACGAAGTAGATAATTTTCATGTGTAATGTTCCAAATGGAAATAAAACTAATAATTGTAAAGGGCACGAAAGTCAGTATAATATGCAAATTAATTTAAAAATCTCACCCATTAAAATTAGTTTTATTCCAATTGCAAAACACGAAAATAAATTATTACCGTCGTTCGCCGATGGCTGATGAGCAGGTCCCGTACTTAGTAGAAGTCGTACCACCAAACCACGAACAAAGTACAAATGAAATAGCAAAGTTCTTAGAAAATCGAGAGTGCGCTCAAGACAACCGACCGCTTGGCGAGCGCGACTTCGAATGAGGGAGGAAACTCAAATATCGCAGGGGATGCAGCTAGTGCAGCTACCTGCATTGAAACAGATTCTGTCTCGCTCGCACCAGTAGAATATTGTATTTCCGTCTCTGTGTAATTAACGGTAATTATGTTATCTCACTTCTACATTTAAATAAATTACTTAATTAATTACTTGTTAAATTTATAGATAAAAGTCTACAAAAACAAAAATCATTAGAGGTCCCTGTGTGCGCTCGTGTCTAAAATACTACGTTATTTTGGACATAATGATATAATAATAGGAATGTAATAAAAAGGGTAATCTAATATATAAAAATCACGATATTTGTTATCGAACTCCTCCGAAACGGTTCGACCGACTTTTATGAAACTTTTTTGTATTTATTCAATAGGTCTGAGAATAGGTCGTAGGCTACTTTTTATACCCCTATTCTTCGCGGACGGAGTCGTGGGCAACAGCTAGTAGTATTTTAAAAATCTGGTATTTTGGGAACATGGTATGTTCGGCATGAGCGCCTGCGTGATTTGAATTTTGTTGAACTTTTATTTAGTAAAAATAAAATGTTTCTAGTAAACTTAGGTCTCAGATCTTAGATCATAAAACGTTGTCTCCTGAAAGAAGTTAAGTTCGCCTTTGTACATGCATTTCAACGGTTGTCAATAATGTTTTTCTTTTTTTTCCTTATTTTTGTACAATAAAGAGTTTACATACATACAAGTAACAGGTCCAGAGGACTGATTTCTGAAATCACATCTGTATTTATTATATGAATAAACAAAATTTTAAAAAATTTACATCTTGTAATGGTAGTTTCGAGTGATGTGATTTCAAGGGTCTCATTCTAAATCCCTAACATCGTTTGTCCTAATGTAATGTTTGTCCTAATGATCGTTTGTCCTAACACTTTTTGTCTCGGAAACCGTGAATTTTTCAGAAACTTTTTTGTGATTATCCTCTAGAACTCTATAGGTTAGGTTAGGTTTGTTTTATAAAAATCCAGAACAATTAATAGATTTTAAATAAAAAGAGTTAGGACAAACGATCATTAGGACAAACATTACATTAGGACAAATAATCATGATATGATATGGCTCTATATCTAAATCCCTAATGATTATTTGTCCTAATGTAATGTTTGTCCTAATGATCGTTTGTCCTAACTCTTTTTATTTAGTCATCTCGTAAACGCTCACGCGTTTGACGCGGGATTATTTCGATACAGAAGCTCATTCCACATTCGAGAGCACTGAATTAAAAGTTGTAGGTAAACGAAGCATCCGTTTATTTGCCCTCCAATATGAATTATTATGAGTGTTACTATTGATTTAAATTAACTTTTTTAGAACTGTTCTGAATCATAGTACTATTGTTTTATTTTTAAGTTCTTTAGGTATATGAAAAAGATCTTAACCGGTTAAAAGTATGCCTATGAGCACCAAAGAATGTGGGGCCCCGTTGAAAAGTGTTAAACGGATTTTCATTGTCAATAAGACCTAATTATTTTCGTGTAAACGAATACATCTGCCTATCGGGGCCCCCTACATTATGAGAAAGAGAAAGACGATACAGTTCTTACTGTTTTAAATCCAACAGATCAATTCTGTGATTACTTCGTTATTTGGTTATTTATTTGAACAAGGTTTTTTTTGTGCAAATAAATTGAATAGGTGGTTGTATACTTGTATAGTTGTTGCTTTTAGTAATATTAGGTGTATTACGTGTTTCCTGTGTATTTTCCCTGAATTGATTGACTCAGAGTAAAAACAGTTTTTTTTAATTCTCTCAAATATAAATCTATTATTTTATGAAGCTGTAATCGTTGCACATGCAAAACTAGCTTTTTATATTTCAGATTGTGTACATCTAGCGTATGTTGTAATAATAGGAAATATTTAGATTTAATATGACTGGGGAAATATTATTTTAAGTTTAATGTAAGCTTTTAGCTTTGTGAATCGTCCCTAAGTTTGAGCCTCTCAAACTTGTTTGTCTGTGTGTGACGTATCAATTTCGTAATGTCCTCCAAACTATCCATCCAAGGGCGGAATATTATTAGATCATTACCATTCTGTTTGCGCAAATTCCTCCCCTATCATATTATAGATAGGTCTCTTTTCTGAACATGTTTTCTTACCAACTCATGCATACAACGGAACGCATCTACCTTTTTTATACGATATTACTTAATATTATAGAGTTGTGCTGAACGTATCGCTCCCAACTAGAACAATCGTTCGGTGTTTTAGTTCTTTAAGAAGATGGGAACAGTTCATTCTAGTACAGTATCAGGAACTAAGAGTTAGCAGCCGTGATGTTATATTCTACATAACTAGATACCTACTCCTTTGTTTACGTTGTTTCATTTGATTAGGTCACCTCAGTACATCTAAAATGTTTGCTTCATGATATTCATGATGCTTATTTTTTGAATTGCAATGCAGGTTAGCATTCGTAATTTATGCTAGTTCTCACGCATCTAAACAAGATTTTAATAGCTTAGACATTCTCGAAGTTAAAATCAGATTTTTTTCGGTTTAGGTTATATACATGGTAATTTTTTAATAAGTGCACATATTTTAATATGTGTTTCAGTGTCGTTAAAATAACAAATTTCAGTATTTTTCGTTATAATATTAATCACTTATTTTTTTTGTTTTTCATAGTAACTCGACCAATTATTGGATGAATTTATGAATTACTATGAACAACCTAAATTTTAAAATTTAAAAAAAACGTCTTGAACAGATAATCGTGATCTATCAAAGATACTGAATCACGTATCAAAATGTGTGCACTGATTAAAAAATTACCCTGTATAATGATAGATAGGTACAGTCAAGGATTTTAATTGTTAGGCCACTTGCCACTGTTCGTATTTTAGCCGTGTACCTAATGCAAATCGGGTGAAGCAGCTTATACTCGTATATGCTGATTTGCATTACACGACTAAAATACGAACAGTGCGTGGCAAGTGGCCTAACAATTAAAATCCTTTACTGTATAAATATATTTGCATATTTTTTATATTTGTCATCCATAAATCATCGTCCATCAAACTCGTCGTCATCATCCGTTCTGTTAACGGGAAAGTTGAAAAGATACTACATATTTTTAAAATAATTTTTTCTACTTCATTATTTTTATCGTCGTTGCAAAAGACCTAAAATTAATATACCCTAAGAAAGTCTAACCAATCGGATATAATGTTAACAATAGAACGCTAATTATAACGAACGCTGTTAATTCTTTCTGTTTTTTACCACTACTTTACTTTATCTTATTATATTCAACAAAAGATGGATTAAAAACTATAGTGTCGTATTTTACACCCACCCAAAGCACGTACCCAAAGTGTAATAAATATAACAATCCAAGTCCAAGAGGATATTTTTAAAAGTCCTACTGGTATGTTGCTACCACCTATGAAGTCCAGGTACATTTTGACACTATTAAACTTAAACAGAGTTTTGCAATTGATCAAGATTTTTTTCAGCAAGTGGCCATTAGACAAGTTTTAAATGCAAAGCTAAAATGCTGAAACATAAAAGTCCACGTGTTTATTTGTACCTACTAAATTGTTTTTAACTTAACTGATTGGTTATCTCGTTATTCCAGGGTCTAATTGACTATATAATATAATGGTTTATTAATAATCTATTGTTCGTTGTTATTTTTACTAATTACTCTGCGTGCTCCTGAATCCCTATAAGCCAAACAGGTTATACCTACCTACCCATATGTCTTGTGAAAACATTAAGTTTGTTTACATTCTAAACGAAACAAATATTTGTGTACCTTTACCGTCTAATGCTCATGCTCATTAAAAAATAATAATTGAACGAAGCAATTTTCACAAGCGTCAGCATGTTTTTTAAAAAAAAATATCCATTATCGTGTGACGTCACATGCCCGATACAAACGCTTATATTATTACAGGAAATACGTTAGCTGCCGCCGGAGGTCTCAAAAAAAACCAAATTATTTTAACTAATTTAATTAAATCAGAAAATTACAATTAATATAATGTAGATGATTATCGATCGAGGTTGGATCAAGAATGCGCTGGGAACAATGCGGGGCCGCGCCGCCGCTGCTGCTGACTCGACGCCTCGTGCGATGCGATGCTCACGTTCCGCTGAGTGGTGCGTTTGCTGTTTACCGCGACCGTGTGAACTCGGCAAGTTAGGAGTATTAGCGTGGCGTAACACCTCCCGCCGAAGAACAGCGACTATTGAAGACCTTGGTCGTAAATTGAGCTGGTACTTCATTAGGATCGGCCCTTGTGGAGGCTGGTAGGGCATAGACTGCTTGTAGCTCAGGTTCATCCGTCCTTGTTTCTGAAGTCTTCGGTTGGTTCGGGTGGTGATGGCGGTAATACAGGCCTACTGCTAGCAGGCATGAACCTAGCAATACCACATATATTGGGATGGTGGTGTGATACAGGCTATAGTCCAAGTCTTCATGTAGTTTTAGAGGTGTTTGCCGGGAGATCTCAGTGTTGATCTGGTGCAGATTGTCCAGATTGACGGAGTTCAGTTTCAGGAGCGGGATGCTGGTTGAAGAGATGTGAGTGGTGTCATTCGGCAGGTCCAGTATTTTCAGTGCTTGTCCCTTGAGACGGTCATTTGCGTTGGATATTGTGAACTGAGGTGTTTCCAGGTGGCACCGAAGCGGTACTACAGCGAGGAAGCTGCCTTGCAGAGTCTCGTACAGATGCTGGCCGCAAGATAGATGTACCTTTGTCGGTAGCGGGAAGCTGACGGTGTAATGCTTTTCGTCCAATTCCTCGTAGGCTGGTTTGTCGAGGGCGACCTGGACGGGATGACAGTTGGTGCCACGATGCTGGGCGATGATGAGCTGCTGGATGCAATCTTCAGAAGCTCGACTTTGGAGGCTGTGTTTTTCGTCGCATAAATACCACTTGCTGGTCTTCGGGCATTCAGCCTCTATGTACCTGAATTCTTTCTCATAGAGGGCTAGGAAAGGTGAAGGAGGGGTGAGGACTTCGTGGTATCTGTTAGGAATTATGGCTAGTTTATATATATCGTAAATGGGCGAGATGACGATGGGGAATTTATAAACTATAATTATCTCATTATCTACGTAATAAGAACCTAGTTTAATTATATCAAAATATTCTCTTATATCTAAATCTACTACTCTTTCTCTACTGTATAACGCACATAGTCTGGTCACTATAGTGCGTATTGCGTGTACATTCAATGACGAATGATGCATTGTAGACGTTCTTATAAAGGCAAGGTTATTCTGTAACTTTAGCAATTCTTGAGAAACTGAATCTACATTGTCACTTAGTATAATGAGGACTTGAGCAAAATGCGCGTATTTAACGAGGTCATTATCATTTGTAGCTATGGCTTTATTAATTTTGTTTAGTAATATACTCATTTTATTTTGGTTTTTAACTATGTTATCTATGACCTTAGAATATTCGTTGGTCAGGTTCCTTGAAAGGCTAATGTGGTTATTTAATTCGGTCACCATGCTATTTTGGTTGTCCTTCAGAGATTTCAGGACCTCATTATAGTGTATAGCGTCCGTGTAATCTAAATTACCGGTAACGCTTTTTACTACGGATCCAAGGCCGTCTATGAGTCCCCTTTTAACACGATTCGATCCGAAAGTTTGTAACTGTTCTAGTACGCTGTCAAGCTTATTTCTGAGATACGAGAGATGAGGTTCAAATAGGAGGTTAGTTTTGTTGTGCAGTTCAGGGCTAATACTTTCTATTTGGTTGTTTACGGAGTTAATTTTTTCTTTTAAATCTTGAAGATTAATATGTTGCAGGAAGGAATGGTAATGGGATATGATTCTAGCTGCCCCTAATTTAAAAGGCAGGATACCGGGTCCGCTATCGAGACTTTCAAGTTTTATCTCCTGCATCAGACCCCTGTGTAGTAGGAGATGAAGGATCAGGATCTTCCTGTAACAATCGTTGAGATTTAGGGACTCTTTTTAACCTTGTTTTGGCTACTGGGCTTTGTTTCTTTTTGGTGTAGATGTGAATGGGGAGGTTGGCCATTACGACATCGCGAGTATACCGAGGCGCTAGTTTTTGTCGATTTGCTAAAGGATTTTTGACGAAGATCTGCTGTTCCGGTAAGTATTCAATCTCGGGCTCTCGAGTTTTATTGCAGTTACCAATGAGCCTTTCACGGGAGGAAAGGGAAAGTTCATGAATTGCGTTGTAAACTAGAGTCATCTTTTCTTTGTGGTTGATTATGTACTGTTGCAGTAGTTGGGCAGTAATATCTACGTCAAATGGATCACGGGGGTCAAAGTGTCCACAGACGACGTCTGAGGGTTTACACTTTGTGAGGCTGTGGATGCTATTGTTATAAGCTAAAAGGGCATATGGCAAAAGGTTAACAACTGACTCTGATTTTTGACCAATCTTCAGAATGCGGAGATGTTCAAGGATGGTGGAGTGAAATCTCTCGACTATGCCGTTCTCATTGGGGGTGTGAGGAGCAATTCTATGATGCTGCATCTTATGAACCCTGATGAATTCTGCAAAAAGCTGATTGGTGAATTCCGTGCCGTTGTCGGTTATAACGGTAATAGGCAAACGATGATGCGTGCTGTAGTGTAATAATGCTTGAATTATGCTTATGGCTGTTCCGTCCCTTAAATGATAGGCCTGGGCGTATTTGGAGAAAGCGTCGACTAGGGTGAGGAATTTCTCGTTCTGAATGGTTAATAAGTCCAAATGAATTAGTTCAAAGGGTTTGGTGGCAGGTGGTACCATTTTAAATTGCTGTTTTATAGGGTTACGATCGTACTTTGCTTGCCCGCAAACAGTACATTCGTTTATGAATTTGGATATGTTATCTCTCATCTTTGGCCAATAGTATTTGTGAGATAGAGCTAGAAAGGTTTCGTTAATACCACGATGGTTAGTTTTCCCATCATGATATTTATTAATGATTTCCTGTTGCTTAAGATACTCGCGCACATTTTCCACCTCATGCTTTGTTAGTACTAAGTTAAGGGATGAATTTTTAAATGTTTTCTGAATTATGGGTATTATGCTGTACATGGACATATAAGGATTAATAAGCAAACCAGTTTTAACTTTAGGATTTACGTATTCCTTTATGGCATTGGTCACGTCCTCTTCTAGATTAGATTCGGACACCTGGATGGAAATCCGCGTATAAATGTCAAATGGTTTGCTTATTACTGGTCTACCTTTGATGTCACCGACCACATTGAATATTAGTTGCTTGGTAAATTTGTTAAGGGGGGCATCCACCATCGGGACTTCCAAGATGGGATTCTCCGTGTCAGTGTGCACAGTGGCTGTCCTTGAGTCGCCTTCTGGGTCTACTGTTATAGTTCTAGAATCATCTAGACCGGGTGTTCCCTCAGACGGGTTTGGTAAAATGGATACGAGCTCATCTATAATGCTATTTAACTCTTCGTTATTGATTTGGACGCGGGAGAGGGCATCTGCGTTGGTGTTCTGTTTTCCTTGCTTATAAATTACTGAAAAGTCGTATTCGCTTAGTTTCAATCGCCATCTTGTTAGTCGCGAATTGGGTTCCTTTAGGTTCATAACCCATTGCAGTGGCTTATGATCCGTAATAATTTTAAATTTTCGGCCAAATAAGTAGGGTCTGAAGTATTTGGTAGCCCAAACTATGGCTAACAACTCCTTCTCAATAGTGCTATAATTACATTCACTTGAATTTAGGGTTCTGGATGCGTAGGCGATCGGTTTATCCGAGCCCACGGATCCTTGAGATAATATGGCGCCGATGGCAACATTAGATGCGTCGGTGGTGAGGATAAATTCTTTTGTGAAGTCCGGATATTGTAAGATGGGGTCATTAGTTAAGAGAGTTTTGCAGTGTTCAAAGCATTCTGTATATTTCTGATCTAAGACAATTTTGGAACCCTTTTTAAGACATTGTGTTAGTGGTTTGGCTACGCGTGCAAAATCTGGGATGAATTTCCGATAATAGCCCAATAGTCCGAGAAAACGTTTGATTTCTGTTTGCGTTTTTGGTATGGGATAATTTTTGATGGCTTGGATTTTATTAGGGTTTGGCTTTACACCTTCATTGCAAATAACGTGCCCTAAAAATTCGGTTTCCAATTTCAAAAATTCAGACTTATCCATCTGGATCTTGAAATTGGACTCGCGGAGCTTTTTAAATACTTTCTCTAGGTTTAGAATGTGTTCCTGAAGGGAAGTACTGAAGACAATGATATCGTCTAAGTAAACTAGACATACATTGTTTTGAAGGTCTTTGAGGACGTTGTCCATGACACGCTGGAAGGTGGACGGAGAGTTTTTCAGCCCCATGGGCATCCTGAGGAATTCGTAGTGACCGTTCTCTACATTGAAGGCTGTCTTATGCACATCTTCAGGGTCCATTTCGACCTGATAAAACCCACTAGCCAGATCTAGGGTCGTGAAGTACTGGCATTTGCCGAGTTTGTCAAGTACGTCCGTAATGTTAGGGATAGGATATTTGTCATCAATCGTTTTCTCGTTGACTTTCCTGAAGTCCACGACAAGACGCCACTTAACTTTGCCTGAAGCATCAGCTTTCTTGGGTACAATCCAGATAGGTGAGCTCCACGCAGAGTCTGAGGGTCTGATAATGTTCTGGTCGAGCATTTTTGAAATTTGGTCTCTGACCTCTTGTCGATGGACATAAGGATACCTGTAAGTTTTTGTATGTACCGGAATTTCATCTGTAGTTCTGACTTTATGTTTTATCTTGTTAGTGAACGTTAGTGGTTCTCCTTCAAGGTAAAACACGTCAGAATAGCTTGCACAGAGCCGTTCGAGGTTAACCCGTTCCTCTGGGTTCAAGTGTTGAGTACGAAGGCGTGACAACACCTCTTGAACGCGATCGGATGGAATTTCGGTACTATGGATTTCTGTATGGAACAATTCGGCTTCCACCGGCCTGTCCATTGAGAAGATGATGTCATGAGGTGAAGAGTTAGTAACTTCTACCCATCCCCGATTGTTAACTACTTTAGTTAGGCAATTAGCTATGAGACAATTGCAAATTGTCTGTTGCTCCACTAAGACATCTCCATCTGACATGTTAACTGGTAACTTAATTAATTTTGAAGTTTTGGAAGGAATGATTTCCTCGTAAAGGTTTGCGTTGCGCGAATCGTACATTTGTATGGGAATACTTGCATTGCGGGTTATTAGTAACTTATTCTGAAGATCTATGTTTGAGCCCCAAACGTCCAGTAAATCGAAACCTATTAGCCCATCAAAGTAATCGTGGAACTTGTATACGAACAGTGTAAGGTCACCCTTTTCACGGAACTCTGAAAAACAAGGTAAGGTAATGGAGTAGTTATTTCTACTTGTTGCATGTATATTCGTAACTTCGAAGGGGTCAAGGTTCAATGGAATATTACTGAAGTATTTCTGCACAGCCTCGGGGCTAATAAATGACTGGTTAGCTCCCGTATCTATAAGTAATTTTAATGGAGGACTAGAAATTTGTATGTAACCAAGTTGCCGCTGTATATGGAAGTTGACCTCTATTTTGGCTTTTCGGACTTCGCCTCCTGCTGAAAATTTACATCCTCCATGGACGCAGGTTCCTGCTCCACGACTTCCTCTATAACAGCAGGTTCAGGATAACAGAATTGTTCCATGCAGTAAGGGTATTCAGGATATTCATAGGGGTAATAGGTTGGATCGTAGCCATAGTCATAACTGTAACTGTCATTGTAATCGTAACCGAATTCGTTGAAATTTACTTCCCGAGTCTTAAAATAATTACTCGGAGGCGGATTTGTGAATTTGCTCCAATCTTGCTTACCTGTAGGAGGCAGTGGTCTTGTGGCAAAGTGGCTCACACCACTCATAGGACGAGTTTGATTCTGGGGTTGAGATTGCGGTTGGAACCGATTAGGCATTCTAAACATATTGCTTTGCTGATTGTAGCCCTGGAGAGGGGCGCTCATTAATTGTTGGGTGCGGGTAGGACCACGGGGTGGTTGTCCTTGAGGTGGAGCAAAGTTGGGTCTCCAACCTTGAAAGGGTTGAGGCTGCATGGAATACGGTCTGGATGGACCGGGCATGTTAAAAGCGGGTTGTCTCACTGGTATATTAAAAGGCATAGGCTTGGGTACTAAATTATTAAGGGGTAAATTACGGACCTGTTGCGGAGGTGGCTGTTGCCAATCCTTTCTACCTAAACCACCTTCATTGCGCTGCTGCATATACGTAGTATTGAGTTCCTCCTGGACAAACTGGAGAGCTTTCTCCATGGATTCGGGACGCATGCAGCGAATTTTAAATCCTAGGGGATCCTTAAGACCTCGCAAATAGGCTTGAAGCGTCAACCTCTGGTAAAGGCTGCGTTTTGCGGCCACAGTCGTACTAACGGCTTCGTGCAAAGAAACGTATGTCATAATCGTGCTAAATAGGCTCTGGCACTTCTCGTAAAACTCCTGCGGTGTACTTGATCCCTGAGTTTGCAGTGACAGGTCACTGTATAAAGCGGTTTCATCACGATGATCGGCAAAGTTGTTAACAAGGGCGCTCCTAATTCCTTGCCAATTATCTGCTAGCCCATTAGAATTTATAACTGTAGCTGCGGGACCCGTTACTCGGTTCAAGATCCCATTTATAAGGGCCAAATTTTGTAATTCGTGCCCTGGAGCAGTGTTAAAATGCCTTAAAACTAATTGGTCACATAAATTTATAAAGCGAACTAAGACGTGCGGATTGCCGTCAAACTCGGGCAATAATCTAAGTGATTTATAAACTAAATCAATATCTGATTCAGTCATATCGACTCCTAAGTTCCTACTCTCGTCAAAGGTACTAGATCTATTACTATTACTGGCACTAATACTACTTTTATCTGACCGGGATTCTCGAGGGTGGAAAATCTTGGACATTAACTAATTAACTATAGTAAAATATCCTACACAGAAAAACGTTTAAAACACACTTTAAATATATATAAGAATAGGATAGTCAAGGAAGGACGAGGACTAAGAAAGATTCAAAGCACTCACAGCATGTTCTTCTTGATGAATCGATGTCTGGATTCCCTCCGGATATGCAGCTCTCGTAGGTTCTGGGTTGCCAAGGCTCGTGATCGGTTCACTGACTCTAATTTGACAATCCTACCGACTGCGCCAAATACGTTAGCTGCCGCCGGAGGTCTCAAAAAAAACCAAATTATTTTAACTAATTTAATTAAATCAGAAAATTACAATTAATATAATGTAGATGATTATCGATCGAGGTTGGATCAAGAATGCGCTGGGAACAATGCGGGGCCGCGCCGCCGCTGCTGCTGACTCGACGCCTCGTGCGATGCGATGCTCACGTTCCGCTGAGTGGTGCGTTTGCTGTTTACCGCGACCGTGTGAACTCGGCAAGTTAGGAGTATTAGCGTGGCGTAACACAGGTAACGCCACCAGAGTTGAGGCCACGCACACAACCACATCTCATGTAATGACAGCGGGATTTTGACGTTGTGTTGTCGTTAAACGTCAACTCTGGTGGAGTTACCTATAGGTACCACAGTGCGTTTTCGTTGCGATTCGAATCCGTTAAAGTATTTTAAGACCGTATGGTCCGGAATAGTCGTAGAACTAATTGTATGGTAATTTACGCACTAGATCCGATTCTAGTATGTAAACAAACATTTTACATGGTATTTTCACAGATTCGGTTCGGACGTTGTGCGAAATTACTCTTACAACCACGAATATTAATATAATACGAAAATGGCCTGTATCGATCTAATTTCGATTGTGAGTTCAGGATCCATGTGTGAGATACGGCTCAAGCCCTCTCATTCTGAGAGGAAGCCTGTGCCCTGGCGTGGGACGTATACAGGGTTATTTGTAATAC
Source organism: Archips xylosteana (assembly GCA_947563465.1). Classification (NCBI taxonomy): domain Eukaryota; kingdom Metazoa; phylum Arthropoda; class Insecta; order Lepidoptera; family Tortricidae; genus Archips; species Archips xylosteana. The sequence continues at coordinate 9,313,127 of OX387369.1, forward strand.
ACTAGCATCCTTTTAACCCTAAACTCCCACCACTTATACAAATGTTTTTTGTTCTACGGCTTTTGTCATAACTTAATATTTTTGGTGTAATAACGTTTTGAAAATTTGAGATTTCCTCTTATTTTTACGATACTCTGTGTATTTGTATGGGAAAAAAAGTGCTTCATTTTAAAAAGTCGTAAAACAAAAAACATTTGTTTGAGTGATAGGAATTCATGGTTAAGAGGATGTCAGTGAATTAAAAATAACCCTGTATAGGCTCGGATGATAATGAAGAAAATGTATTGTGCGTTTGAAAGTAAACGTTTCAAATCAAAATACATGAAGTTTAAGTAGAATAACAGACGAAATACATAAAGGTCATTTGATATGATATACGTCATAGTTGGTAAGATTACTAATTAGACGAAATTTTTTGATAGTGTACCTAATCTACAATTGGTTTAGTTTACTTTAGGTTTATTCTATATCCTGTAAAGTTATCAATTTCTGAGAATATCGCATTATATCAAATTACCACTATGTATTTTGTCCATTATTCCATTCAAACTTTATGTAATTTGATATGTACCCGTCTGAAAGGCTTAGTTTTCACGATGACGATGACTCATCAGTTGCCATGGTAACCGTGCCGTAAGGGCGCGCCGCTCAATAAAAATCTCTGCACCGCGTTATGTCACGGGATGCAGGATCTAATTTTATCACGGACACGGAAACCGCGTGGGCTCGAGCCGTCCTCCGACAAAAATAAACTATATCTCGAGATATATATACGGAATGAACTCGCTTACGTGCAGTGCAGTTCTTAGGGGTTTTGGGCAACTATTGTGGGATCATCTCGCAAGGCAATCATCATTATCAACATCATTTCTACCGAAAGACGTCCACTGTGCACATGGGCGTCCCCCCCCCAAGGTTCGCCAAACAAACCGATCCTGCGCCATCCGTTTCCCGTGAACTTAAGAGGCTGACAACACATAATTTTCTTGAAATTGATGTCATTTAAACAGTTTTTTAAGAAAAACTGTTTGTTCTAGCACATCAAAAAATTATATGTTAATAATTCATCATATTTCAAAGACCGTGGATGGACTCGATACATAATTGGACCAAATCGGCTCGATAGAAAATAATTGCAAAGATAGGTCTTAAAATCATCATTAAACGGTTCTATGTCTTTATTTTTTTGGCGTATGCGTCTGCAATTAAAAACATGAAGTGAACATATTCATACCTAAACCGCTAACGAGTCATATTTCACAAATAATCCACAGTTTTTTTTTAATTCAATATTTGCCCGATAAATTTCAATATACCCGGCTGCCCAGTAATAGCGGCATCTCGTTTACTCCGATACAAATAGACAGTGTGCGCCGACGTTGGTGTTGACAGCGTCTTAATTTAGCAAAATTTGTATAAGTTTTTAATTCAAACCTAATCTTAAATTAGGACTCCCGAAAAATCTACATAAAAAAATACAAAAAGGTGGCATTAAATCATGTAACTTGTAGGGTACAGTATCAAATTAAGGGCCTGGTCGTCGCACCATCTTGGTGGCCTACCTAAACTGCGTCTTTCGGTCCGTGGACGCCATTCGAGATTTTTTGGCCCCATCATCGATCTCTGCCCACTGCCACTTGAGTCTGGCGAGTCACAAAATAAAGCTACTGACTTCAACTTAATAAAATATCTCCTGGGCAACAAAATAAGTAGATTAAAGCGCTTATTAATCTTAAATATTTTTAGAGTTAGATTTGAGCTTTGCTGACTCTGCTGCTTTGGATCAGAGGGGCCCTTAGCTCGACAGCCCTATGAACGAGAAGGCGACATGAGCTTTTAAGCCTCTCTGAGCGCTTTCGGTTTCTACGCCACTGGAACTATAGCTAAACCGCGGGGTACAGAGGCGCGGGGGTAGACGACAAAGGGGACCGCGAGGGGTGCGGGCAGTAGGCTCCAGGTCCCCTTTGTCGTCGTACCCTCAGCCCCTGTACCGCGCGTGGGAAGACTCATTTAAACGGTTTAGCTATAGGAACTTGTAGGGACCTTTGTGAACTTAAGGCATAGGTCAGGTGAAAGCATTGAATAGGAAGGTCGAGTGTAGCCCTATTACTTACGATATTATGTAATAAAAAGTAATGAAGTACTGTCGTGTTTCAACAGGTAATATATACGCGACAAGCTCTCAGAGAAGTCATGTTTACGAGCGCACTGATATGAATCACTGCTCTTTAAATTTACATAAATCGACACATTTCTCATTGCCACGTGGATGCAAATGTTCCTACGATTCTTTTACCCGATTTTATAGCCGCTAACGACCATGCAAAACATACAATCTGATTAATCGAATAACGTGCTGACGTCAGTACAATCGATAACGTGAGAAGCGCGTCCCGTGCGTTACCTAAAATAGAATAACAATTTTGCTTACAAAATACACTGTTTTACAGATCAGTGACGCCCTCGTTCTACTTCTTGAGCAATGAGAGAAAATGCGTCATACTTATATATGCTTGTAATATAAGGGTGCCTTTCTATCAGAGATGTGCTATGCAACGTTGTTATAGATGCGTTTGATATCCAGCCTGGGCGAGCAGATCTGATTTCTCGTTTTACGGGACAACCGCATTGGAAATACGGGACAGACCGTTTTTATTTTACTAAAAATGATAATTTTTTTATTACTAAAATAAAATTTGGCTTAGTCAATTAAATAACCTATACAATTGCTAAATTTATTAATGAAAGACTTTAAATAACAATAAATATTTAAAATAGTATGTAATACGTTATGTGCGAGAAAAATAAATATTATTAGAATAGGAATTTTTAACATTTCATAAAATCACGGGAGAATGTACTGTCCCGTCTTGGTTTTGCCAAATTACGGGACAAATAAAAATTCATGCCTGAAATACGGGACAACCCGTAAAATACGGGACATCTGAGGCCGTATTGTCTAACGCTTTTGGCGCTTGCCTTCGCTTTCACTATCTCTTTCTGTCAACGTTTTATACCGTTTGACAGAAAGAGATAGCGATTGCGAAGGCAAGCGTCAAAAACGTTAGACAATAAGCCTACTGGTCCAGCAATCACATTTATTGATCCACATAGCACAACATCAGAAACGGAAACGGGTTCAACTAAGCTATGTTTTTTAGGTGCGCTCTAGATGCGAGCTCTGAATCTTCCTCGAGCGGCTACATAGCTTAGCATTAGTGAAAACGGTTACATAGTATGCTAGCATAGCATTCACATCATAATGCTGCATAGGGCATCTTTGGTGGGTTTAGTATCTTTTGGCCTTTATTTCACATCTTATTTTCCATGTCACTGGGTACTCTTGCGATGTTTACTAGACCCTTGTATCAATAAATTGGGATATGTGATTTATTTATTTTTACCAGTTGAGTAAGGCACTTGGCTGTAAAGTATTTTATTTGAGAATATTTCTTGCTAGTAAAGAAATCAGTCCACTCCAAAGCATCGATGTTACGCTAACATAGTGACTTATTGATCTTCTATCAATAGCCAACGATTTATACCTACATACTTATCCCTTTGTAACCAGTAAGCGAAAGGGATGAGTGTTTTATGTTCATACATAAGCGTCTATTTTTATAGAAGAATTTAAGTAAAGCGGACTTGCTAATACCAGAGTTAAGTTCTAACCCAGGGGGTTCTGTCATCCGTAACCCTATGTTATCGATTATTTTTTTAACCCTAGACCGTCTAAACTAAGTTACTTAATCACAATAATTAAAAGTAGTACCTATTTTACTTATTATTTATTATACCTTATCATTTTCAACGAAATATAATTATTTAATGGCGGCGTTTGCCTAATTTTTGTCGTGTCGTGACGTCAGCGATGACGAGTATGGCTAAGTTGCGAAATGTTGTATCGAGACATTCCTAAAATCCTACATTTTCTTCTCTCGGGGTTGCCTAACGAAAATGTTAAATCCGAAAGTAATTAGTAACGACGACGAAGCATGAATAATGAATAAGCCTAGAACATTGTACATTTTTTTCTTACGTTGAAGAAATTGCTTGAGCTTTTGTGTCAAAATTTGTATAAAGAAGTCTTAGTTCCTCTACTCCTTTTGTATTTGCTCAGCAGAAAATGAGCTAATACCCGTAGCTGTAATTGGATGAAAGCACCGGAACCCGCGGCGTTTCCGAACGGTGATCGCATTTTGCATTCCGGGCCGTTTGTTAGTCATGTACTCGAAATCATTAATTCCTTGTGGCTTTTCACCTGTTTGTTTTGCTACGATAGCGTATTTTGTTGTAGCATGTAATATCGGTGGTATATTTTGTTGCTAGCATATATTATTAATCGCGTTTTACAGCAATAGCATATTTTATTGTAGCATTGATTAACGATCGCCTATTTAGTTAGTCGCTAATATTTTTAGTCGCATTTAATTTTTTTTTTAACTATTTTTTAAGTTTACATATACCTGAGTCGTTTTCAAAAAAATTGTACCTAAAGGGATTTATTAAAATCAAAACCTAATTGATTCCTTTGTGCAACGAAAGTTACCCATATATTTTGTATAACTAACTTTCGTTACACAAAGGAAGCGATTGTGATTTTGTTTTGATTAAGCCCTTAGCTATGTACAAATATTTTGAAAACAACCCACCTATCACACTCATTAAGATAACACCCTAAAGATAAACTACACGTGCGAAATTCTTTAAATATGTTCTGGGTGAATATTAAAAAGTTAAAAAAAAACTCGTCGCATGTTCGTGGTAGCCTAATGGTTTGACCTATGGCCTTTGAAGAAGAGGATCCTGGGTTCGAGCTGGGGCTCGCACCTCGCACCACCTGTTTTTCAGAATTTATGTACGAAATTAAAATTTTAACTTTACCATGAGCTTAACGGTGAAGGAAAACGTGTGTATCGTTTTTTCGTAGGATCCTTTGATTTAAGTTACTAAACTTTCGCAACCGAAGACGGAAGACACCCACGATCGTCGGCCTATCTAAATAATTGTTTAACTGTTTAGTGTTTATAGGTTAACGATCTCAAAAAAGACCACCCTGTAACAACATCTTTTTGCATTTTTTCTTGTACAAAATTTTTAGGATTAAAGATTGGCGATGAGGCTTGAATTGAGGATTTTATTCAGTCTTGCCCGTTAAAGGGTTAAATAATCCTCTTTGTTCGTTATCCCGTACTTACATACCTCCATGAAACATAAGTCCCTAATAATTTTAGTTACGGAGGTCAAGCTACTTTGAAACAAGTGTTAGTGCAGCTTTGCCACTCACGAAAATGTGTGCTGCTGTTCGAGTCTCTGGCTCCATTGGTTTAGGCTGTACTTACATTGTCTGTCAGTCAACAGGTCACGTTAGTCTTCTAATAGGTATCACCATCCCAGTCTATACACGTCCCACTGCAGGGCGCAGGCCTCCTCTCAGTACACTACACTCAGATGACTTCTACAGGAAGTAAGACACTTGCAAACGAAAGTCGAATTAACTCTAATAGGTATATAAATATAAAATTCAAAGTCCTGACTGACTGATATATCAGCGCACAGCCCAAACCGCTTAAGCTAAAGTCTGGAAATTTGGAACAGTTGCCATAGGGATACACTAACAATGGATTTTTCGAAATTTCCCCGGGATAGGGAATAAATTAGATTTATATATTCAATTCATTGGGCCCTATCTCTCTGTAACCATTCCTTTAGAGTCATAGAGGTGCAGTAAAAAGAGATTTTTGGAATTTCCCGCGAGGTAGAGATCGGGATTAACCGTAATTTTATTTAGTGCGCGGACGATGTCGCGCGTGGGCAATAGCTAGTAGTTATAGATTACAGAACCCCGTCTTGCTTTTCAAAGAGTACCTATGCCATACCGTACCGTATTCCGCCCAGAAAGCTAAACGAATTTCATTATTTATGACAGAGACGTATAGGATAAACCAATTCCGCTTCTTCGAGGGTAGTAGGAGTACGACCCTACTACTGTATTGATTAGGTCGTTGCTCTTACACTACGGCTTACACCTGTTGCTGACTTCGCTTCGAGCAGACGTAGGTACTTAAGTCTAAAGTTCGAGAATTTTGATATAGTCGATCAACTAAGCGCTTTACCATTAGATTTTCTACATTATTATTTGATTTAGGCGTTACTTTGTGGAAGAACATATCAACGTGGTTACGAAATAGCAAACGAAACAAAAAAATTAGACTTATAAGTGAAAAGGCTCTGTATAACTAACATTGAATCTTACGGATTAATAATAAGGATTTCTTTTTCGAGTTATGTATAGTCGGGGTAAGAAAAGGTTCGTGACTTTTCGACTCTATGTCAACGAGTTAAGGTCGAAAAGTGACGAACCTTTTCTTACCCCGACTATACATATGTATACTACGCTACTTGCATTCATCCGAAAAGCATAGGGTCGCTCGCGTTACCTAAACAACTATGCCGGCTGTAGTGATGAGTCCCTCACTCGTGACTGTGAGGTACCTCGTTTGAGTTCCTCATCGCGACAAAATGAGGGAGTACTCGAATTGCAACTTTGAACCACCTCATTTAGCTCCTCGTTTTCTATCACGAGGCGCGAGCACAGAGTACGAGGCGCGAGGTGCGAGCACAGATAACGAGGCGCGAGGCGCGAGCACAGATAATTCACTATACGAAGCGGCAACGATGCGCGCGCCTCGCTACTCACTTACTCATTCAACTCATTGCGAATTGCGATCGTTTTAATTCCTTACACCTCACCTCACCTCAAATGAGGGGTACCTCGCGAGTACCTCGCGAGGCAAAACGAGTTACTCCCTCATCCTCATTTAAAAAGCAAGAGTTACACAACGCTAGCCGGCTGTCACCTAGGCCGCCTAGCAACGCCTAATAACGCCTAGTATCCAAAAAATGCTGAAAAAAACAGGTGTCTTGTATGAAGACCCCCTTTAATTTTTAGTATTTGTTGTTATAGCGGGCACAGTATTTAATACCTACATAATCGGTGAAAATTTCAAGTGTCTTGCTATTCAAGAGATAGAAGAGCCCTATGAAAGACAGACAGACGGACGGTCAGACAGACAGGCAGCGGAGTCTCAGTAATAGGGTTCCGTTGGCACACTTTGGGTACGGAACCCTAAAAATGGTAAAGCACTTACTTAGTCGACTATACAGTAGTATTAGTCGACCAAGTAACAAACATAGTAATGTCAAGTTTCTTGCTGGATTCTTCTCAACAGAGGTTTTCCGAACCGGTGGTAAATATTTTGACTTTGACTACATTGACTCTGTCACTTCGTATTTGAAGTTTTAAAATTATCAAAAGGCATACGAGTGGAGAACAAATACCAAGACCACGTTAAACCGTAGTTAGGCATACAAAATGTCTGACTGGCTTTATTATTGTCTCATAATGGAAAAGTTTCATACAAATTTTAATTAACGTCGTTAAGGTGCATCTTTTTGGGATCCACCCATACAGTGGCAGGTACGAAAGTGTAAATATATCTTTGACCTCGTCTCTACTTGAGACAAATTAGAATATCGACCACACGAAACCGAACTTCGTGGCAATATGGCGACGGACGGCTGAAAAAGAAGTTTGGTAAACTAAACACCTTATGAAGACGGTTAGGTATTTAGACGATGACTGAACGCGCTCGCAAAATATGAGAGAACGCAAAGACAGTATTAAAAATTAAACAATTGCACATCGCGATGACTCTGCAACCCGCTTTGATTTTATCGCTATTTTATTTCATTGCATAACTTTTCTATTATAGCGCTTGTGAATTGAATTAACTGACTTGCGAACTGGCCAGTGACAGCGTAAATCTTCAAGAAGCACCGGCAATAAGTATCCGGCGACATCACAAAAGCGCGCAATATGTTAATAGCAATTTAACTGTCGTAACGGGTACTTCGGACTGCGCAAAAAATCTTGACTCCCACAGTATTAAGTATGCATTACCTTTAACCACAAAGCGACGGCATCAACTCGCGCTTTGAATAAGTATGAAAATTTACGTTTTGAAAACCAGACTTCTGAAACTGGGAGTTTCTCAGTTTGTAATGTATGCGAAGAAATTCAATGGTGTATCAAGTTTCCGATCTGCACGTGGAAACTACGGTCCAAGCCCTCTCATTCTGAGAGGAGGTCTGTACCCCGCAGTGGGACTGTATAGGCTGGGATGATGATGTGTATGTCAAACTTTAAACGAGCAATTTTTGCTTTATTTCGGGAATCTCGGAAACTGCTCTAACGATTTCGATTTTCGTGGGCGAACGCGTGTTTTCAAGTTTCAGTTTAAAAGAAGCTCCTGTCCTCAACTTCTATCTATGGACAATGAAGTTCGCAAAGTTTAAGTTTTTTAGTTGGTTACGACGAAAGTAATGAATGTCCTATATTTTACACCAGGAGATAAAATTATTTCTTGAAATTTATTAAATGGACTCTTTTAAATCACGACATCAAAACTATCATCAAAGTCGATCCAGGACCTCGAACTAAACGACGAAAATTTGACAACATCCTGTTTTGAAGTTACAATCTCGCCTAAGAAAAAGTACCTACTTGGCAGCTAAATTTTCGACTTCCGAAAGCTGGTTTGTGTGTTCTTGGTAAGGGTAGTGTAGTATGAAGCAACCTGATATGTAGCGAAGCGAGTTTGCGTCGCCATTTAAGGGCGTTCGAGAGAGCTGACTCGGTAGAAGGTACTTACACCAGTTATGTGGATAAAAAGCGGCTTTCCTTAACGAGTGGAGCTAAATCGATTTATAATTTCGTAACCTAGTTTTCATACTAGGCTGCACTGAAAGTTTCGGGAATCGATTATTTAATGGTACAATAGTGTTTCAAATTTAACCTTTTTATAACCATAGAGGTATTGTCAACACATTACAGCAGGCAGTTTGAAAAAAAAAGTAGACACTTTTTAGTAATTGTTTTTTAAAACGGACTTGTTGCCGCCAAAATTGAAGTAACGCGAGAAATTTTAAGAGCTATGAATTTTTATGATTTTAAGAGTGGCTTGTCTCAAAAATAATGCCTTGATCGGACGATTTATGCATTTGGGGAGGGAGTTGCATGAAAGACGACTATGTATCGCTGGTTTTCCGAATTTTATCGCGATCGTGTGAAACTCAGTGATGATTTTCGTGAAGGGCGGCCCAAATCTGGGGTTACTCAAGAAAACGTCGATGCAGTGCGGGACCTGATCAACAAAGATCGTCATGTCACATGTCGTGAAATTCAGTCATGTTTAGGGATTGCAATGAGTCAAGTCCAAACTACCTTGCAAACAGAACTGATCGTGAGAAAGCTGTTTTCCCGTTGGGTCCCACACCAACTTTCTGATGAACAAAAGGGGGCCTGGGTCAATTGGTGCCGAATAAATTTAGAAAGGTTTAACACAGGAACTTCCAACGCAGTATATAAAATCGTGTTGGGTGATGAAACGTGGATACATGCTTACGAACTTGAAAATAAAAACCAATCACGAGTTTGGGTGTTCGAAAACGAACTGCGACCGACCAAGATTGTTCGCTCCCGAAGCACGGCGAAAAAGATGGTCGCCACTTTTGTCTCGAAATCAGGGCAAGTTGCGACTATTGCACTTGAGGATCGCAAAACGGTTAATGCAGACTGATGTACTACAAATAGTCTGCCTGAAATCGTTGATATACTCAAAATAGAAAACTCCAACCGATGCATCATTCTCATCACGACAACGCTAGCGACTTCACTGCTCGTCAAACAAATGACGATGGACTATTATAACGCTGAATTAATGACCCATCCACCATACAGCCACGACTTGTAGTCTTAATGATTTCTATACATACCCTAAAATTAAAGATAAGCAACGCGTTCAGCGATTTCTTTCACTCGAAGCAGCAGTGGACACCTTCATTAGTGCCATTTCGGGGACTACATCTTTGGAGTGGAATAACTGTTTCAAAATTGATTTAAGCGAATGAAAAAATGTATAAATATGCTTGGAGAATACTTTAAAAACCAGTATATGTACATTGAACTCTTTACGCTGGTCCATTTTTTGCATTCCCGAAACTTTCAGTTTGACCCACGTATGGATCAAAGTTCTTAGTTGCAGCTGGCATACTTAAGTATACATTGTACTAATTATTCGCACGAAATAAAGATACCAACCGATATAACCTATAAAATATAACTTGTAATGTAATGAAGGTATGATTTACGATGCGATCTTTATAGTCTAGGTATACCGAAAACACGCAAGGCGTCTTTACTATTTTTAGTCTTATCTACTCGGCAGCCGTCCTCAACATACGTTTTTTAGTTGCCATTCAATTTATTTATCGACTCCATAATATAATCACAGTTTGCATACAAAATTACCGCTATTCGCCTCCTTCCTGTATCTTCTTCTCCATAGTGCAGGCGACACTTGACTGTATTTTGAAGGACAAAAAGGTCGCATAGACACCTTAAATATCCATTTTGCTTGCAGTGGCTAGACATCTGTCCATACCAATCCATACCAATGAACTTCAACGGCTGCAAGCAAAATTGTTTTGAAACTGGGCAGGCCTCGGTTTTGTCGACTGTACCTATAGGTGAAAAACTTGATTAAAAAACTTGTCGTATGCAGTAGTAAGGTGTCCGTGTAAACAATTTGACGTTCCAAATTAGAAAAATGATTAAGCTCCATTTCAAACCTGTGCACTACTGGGTGAAAATTCAGCGTTGTTGCGGAGTTCTCTTTTCGCCATTACCGTTTCAGCAAATATTTTTAAAAGATGCTCAGCGTTAACTTTTTTGAAAACTCCAAACAGTACCGATGCTAAATCTAGTTTGATCAAAAATCTTGTGACATGTTTTTCCGTTGTGGTTGTGGTAATAATCATGGGATGGTGATGACTACATACAACAGGTCCTTTACCTAAGTTTTTCACCTATACGAACTGTCCGCACTTGCAAAAATATAAAGTGTCCTTAATATTGCGGGCAACCGGTGGTTGCAGGTACAGGTGGCAAGTTGTCGTTCATTGTGGCGCTCCAAGTAGGAAACCTTTGTTTAAAACGTGTTGTGGCTGATGATGGTAATGATGAAAGTGTCCCCGCCCGCGCCGCGTTCCAAAGACACTGGCGCCTCGCCACCTGCGTCACGGCAACGTCCCTCAAAACCCGCTGTCTAATAAAATTATGCTAATGTTAATTCCAAACCCCTGAAGACTTATCGGGGCGGATCGGCTTTAAAGTTACTTTGGAAGGGTTAGAATTACCCGGGACCGAATTTGATATTTAATTTTGAATCCAAAACAAACATGTCCGTGTGATATCAACTTAGTGGATTAACTCAGATGCGGAACTTCTTGGTAGGACTCGCTTCTAAATCATCATCATCATCCCAGCCTATATACGTCCCACTGCAGGGCACAGGCCTCTCAGAATGAGGGAGCTTGGGCCATAGTTCCCATAGGGGCCCAGTGCGGATTTGGAACTTCACACACGCCATTGAAATTCTTCGCAATTTATTTCGGCGATCGACGCAAACGAATGCTTTATGTCGAAGAATAAAAAGTTGGCTAGCTATATATCCCATGGATTTTTTTTAAAAATCTTTTATAGTGCATCTCTATGATTATCAAAGAATCTGTGGACTAAATTTCGAGTTCCTGGCGCCTGTGGTTTAGGTTGTGCTTTGTCTGTTAGTCAGTTCAGTCACGTTACTCTTATAGTACCTACGTTACGCTGTGCCTTTTCGGAATATGAGTATATGTGAACAACTTAAGTAAAAGACCTGTTGTATGTAGTAGTAACGTATAAGCAAATGGACGTTCCAAATTAGAAATAATATTTGAACTCCATATCAATTCTATGCACTACTACATACAACAGGTACTTTACTTAACTTTTTCACCTAGGTATGTGTACACGCTGTTTCTTTTCAGAATACGTGATTCGATGTCGCTAGTTAAGACGTAAAAAAGACTAGTTTCTTATGAAGTTTAATGTCCATCAAGCCCTATCTAAATCTAAACAGTCTTCAGACTTGTCTATCGTATACTTAGTTCGCAACTATCAGTGAATTTTCCCGTGGCGGCATTCAACATGAGCTCTCGTAGGTGCGCGCAAGACAAGTGTCGTGAACTCCGGTGCTTTGTCGAACTATGTCGACTTTTTTGGAAGAAGAGTCCCAAGTTTTACCGTACACGGCATTGGGGACAGATGAAAAGATTCTGCGGCGTACAAAAGGTACTCGTATCTGTGTTGGTTACGTTTCGAGAATGCTTAATGATTTAGGTTTATTGAGTTTCGGGAGTTGTGTAACGAGTTCGTGGATTCCTTAGTTGTTGAAAGTTTTTTATTTCATTGACAATGAGGAGCAAGGTAAATATCTTTTGTTGGGCCGTTATTACACATCCGTAACTAAATATTATGAACTAATAGTCCTAATAGTCTTATCGCTTTGTACCTGCACTTCGTATTTTAATTTTTAAACTGACAAAACAGTTATTTTTACTCTATTATGCTTCTAAGTGTATATTCTTTTGTCAAAGTTAGAAGAAATACATTGTTACCTACTATCGTAGAACAATAGGTGAACTCAAGATAATCTTTTTAACTTCGTTGAAACTTAAACCAAACCCGCATAAAAAAACAAATGTTCTGCGTTTCCTGTTTTAGTAACATATTATTTTGTATATGAATAAATTCAATAAACTAAACTAATGTATTCCAATAAGCGTGCTTGTATTTTAATAATAAGACAATCCTTTTTAACATCTTACAACCATCTTACATCTTAAAACTTGAACTTAAAACCCGACTAAAACAAAACAAATGTTCGAAGTTATCTGTTATAACAGTGTATGTAGATAACGGTGCTTATGTTTTCACAATAATTACCTCTAATTAATTAACAATCAATAGATTTAACCTTTTTAGCGCGAATTCTAGTTAATCGTAAAGCTACTTTGAACCTTATCTTTGCGTGAAGATCACTTTGACGTTGTACTTTATGTCGCACTTACATCCGTCGTAGACGTTCAAAACGTAGAGCAATCGAGAACCATGCCAGATCTAGATTATTCTAGACCGATTGAGGGACCCTACAGCCAAAGCTTCTACCGAGATCACTATGAAATTGAATACGAAAGATTCCACAGAGTTTCCTTGTTCTTAGATATATTGTGACTACAGGTCTAAGAACCTAGTTAACAAGTTAATAAGCTTTCAAGAGCACGTGTCTGCTATAAATAACTAGGGATTGCTCTAGTACTTTATATCTAATTGGACGTAGCTTAAAAGGGTCCGTGGATATTTATGCCCCTTGCAGGAAAATATCGTTTTAATGTCGTCTTAAGAAGTCCGCGCGCGACCTAGCTATTTATTTTATTAGACGTATTGAAAGGAAATGTGAGGGAAAATTGAGAATTCTATTGTGTGAAACTTTTAATAATTAAGTATTTAGTAATTTTACACTTGTTGCAATGAAAATCGCAATTTTTTTGTTTGAACTTCATAAACTGCCAGATAAATGCGTGTATTAATTTATAGATGAAACAGATTGCTGCAGAGCCTATAACATTTGGACATTACTGTTCGTAGGTAGAGACGTATCAATATACCAATTGAATTTTGGCTGATCACTCATTAAAAGGCATCGTATACAGGGTGTTACATTGAACGTAATACAACTCTTGTTTTTTAATTTCGTCTCCCTGATGCTAAACGCCTCTACTAGGTCTCGTGTTGTTAAAGTCATCTTAATTAATTAATATTGCTGTTTAAATTTTTCCTATTTTTTGGTCTCATCGTGGTTACCCTAATTAGAGAGTTAAAAGAAAAAAGTTTGAATCTAGTTTTGTAGTGAACACTTACCTTTTTGCTTTCCTATGTTGATAATGTATGAGTAAAATTCATTCTGACACATTACTGAAGTTATTTGTCATAACAAACCAGCATTTCGTTTGATTCTTTATTGTCGCAGTTTAATTTTAATCAGAAGTCATGCCTCCTGCTTATCCGTTTACTAATATTCAGCGATCAGTGATGGTAGAACTTTATTTCACATCGCAGAGTACGATGAGGGCACAAGAACTATTTCATGAGCGATACCCGGAGAGTTCAATCCCCACTCGTCAATTGATCAACACAAGTGTACAGAATTTGAGAGACTATGGACAGTTTACGGTCCCAGCTCATGCCCAAGGTAGAGGCCGGCGTCCAAGGTACTCAGGGGTTTTTAAAACACGAGTACTTAGGTATTTTATCCGCCACCCAGAAGCCAGCACCAGAGAAGCCGCGGCACGATTTGGTACAACCCACATTTTTATTTGGAGACTTTTGAATGCCGAAGGATTACACCCGTTTCACTTTCAACGGGTGCAAGATATTGTCTTAGCAGATTATTCCAGGAGAGCACGGTTTTGTCGTTGGCTATTACAAAACCAACACCTTAACATTTTATGGTCAGATGAAGCTACCTTCACCAGAGTAGGACTGTTTAACATACACAACGAGCACTGGTGGAGTGATGTCAATCCTCATGTGACACGGCGAGACTCGTTTCAAACACGCTTCTCAGTTAATGTTTGGGCGGGTATTCTCAATAATTATGTCATAGGACCTTATTTCATTGAAGGTAATTTAAATGGAATTAAGTACGAAGCCTTTTTAAGAAACGAGTTGCCAATGCTGTTGCAACAAATTCCCGAACAAAATTTGCAAAACATGCACTATCAACAAGACGGAGCTCCAGCACATTTTTCCCTGCGGGTTCGGAGTTACCTGGACCAAGAGTTCCCTGGACGTTGGATAGGACGCAGTGGTCCAGTGGAATGGCCGCCTCGTAGCCCGGATCTAACTCCACTGGATTATTTTTTTTGGGGTGAGCTCAAAAGACTGGTATACAAACGAGAGTCTGATACTGTTCTGGAGCTCCGCCAAAAAATAATCCAGGCGTTTGAGGTAGTAAAAACCAACTAGGTCGTACTCGGGAGAGTGCAAAGAAATCTTCGACGACGTGCAGAGCTATGTGTTCAGGAAGGAGGTGGACATTTCGAACACTTGCTGAAGTACGTTTGAACTTAACAGTTAATTTTACTTTCTAATAAATAAATATTTTTAACAGATATCACTTGTTGCTCCTTATCATTTGTTTTGATGTTTTGACACACTGATAACTGATAACAAAGCTTGAGGAATAGATACGTCAAGTAAACGTGACGTCATGATGGGTGACAACACTAGGAGATTTTAATTTCTTTATTCTGTTAGCAAATAAGCAAAAGTTAATTACGAAGTATTTTAATTACTCAATTCGTGCATTTTGTTCTCTATCGTTAACTGAGCCGGAATTACTTAATTTGTACTACGTTCAATGTAACACCCTGTATATCTGATGGTTACTGTCATTTCATTACATATAGGTATTGCATTGGCGTTCAGATGTTAGGTATGTGCTCAAATATATGTATCTGAATACACGTTAATTCACAGTAAGCACACTTTGAACACCTAGCCTACTTACACGCCTGTTATGTAGTCTTTCTCTGATCTCTTGTTCTATCTTCTTTTTGGTTTAGAAAAACATTTCTGCAGTCGAGACGAAAACAAAAACAAACCATAACTTCACATTCATAGTAACGTGATGCAATCCTCAACTAGGTCTGGGGGGGTCAGTGAACTCCGCTCCTGCCAGCAGCCGTCTCATCAACTCGTCATACTCAGAGATTTCCCCGATGGATACGCGTAATGGGTCCCATCCCACTTGCGATACTGGTTTATATTATATAAAAGAAAATTCCGTGTCAATCTAGTAAATATTGCAATCTTCTGTACTATAAAAGAGTAACGTGCCTGACTGATAGGCAATGCACATCCTAACCACTGCAGCTAGAGGTATACAATTTGACAAACATTTACCTTGAGTATCAAAGAGGTGCGCCTTCCCTCCCTTCTAAGATTTTTCGTAGTTTCCATAGAACTAGCTTATTTCAATTCTTCTACAGGGTCGATGGGGCGGACTTAAGTTAGTACAGAATAAGCGAGATTGAGGCAGGCGCTAGAATTTTTTCATTGAACGAGAAGAGAATGTTATTGCAAGAATGATTTATTAATTATCTAATCTACTACACCTCGGATTGAATCAGTTCTATGCTGACATGCTCGCTCATGTATTCCTCCTTAATTGATTATACGACAATTATCTAGTTTCTAGTCACTTTTAATAATTTTGCTGAAGAGAGCGATTGGCTTAAATATACTGCTAAGCAATTCTATTGTCCAGTGGATGATGTGTATATTATTTTTCGCCTTCGCTTCGATAACAGTGCGTTATTATTTCGGTAATCAACCTAGTTTCGTTTAAATATGAAGTACATACCTAATTTAACAGCACTTACAACTGACGACACACCCAATATGGCTACACAATAGGCGGTGTATGGGACGCATGCACTGCTATTTCAAAAATAAATATTAATCAGTCGTAACTACATTAACACAACAAAGGCACCGTTGTGATGCGATTACTTTGACCTGGTGACGTTTTTGAACGCAGTTTTAATAGGGTCACATAAAGCCAATTGGATATTATGACATCTCCATTTAAACCTCGGGGGTTGTCCAAGGCCTCGAAGCGTTTCAACCGCTGTATCTTTTGCTCTACCATAATCGACGAATATGTGTACTTTTTCTTTTTCTCTTCTTTGTTTTCTTAGTAGATTTTGATAGTGAAGAAGATGAGGTTAAACTGCGTCGGATTAGTACCCTCGCAAGCCTTGTGCATGCATCGATGTTTGGCGACCTTCACGAAGTCGTCAAAACGTGGATTAAGACTATATTGTTTCAACTCTATGTTTTAACGTTCGACGATGCTTTTAACAATTACTCGTTAACGAATACGATAACGTCTATTACAGAGTTCGTAGAGCCTAAGCGCCAATATATAGTTATAAATTTATTGTGGTTAGGAGTTAATTTTTGCAATGAGCTAGATGTAATACATTAGACGAGAACGAGGTGTAAAACTCCGGGGGGTAATCAAGCGAATGATGAACACGTCATTCTAAAAAGTTATTAACAAATTATGGGATTATACTGTGTAGGTACATTAACAAAAAATACTGTACTGTTTTTGCGCCATTTCTTGCATGAGCAATAATCGACTACTACAGTACAATCATGGCATCGTATAATTATCAGAGATTATGATAGAATCACCTTGGCTTAAGGGTTGCGAATTAAACCGTATTGTTGAAAGGGTTGTTGAGATGTTCTTGAACATCTTGTGAGACCTCACGTGCTCAATTTCTTACGTAACTTGTGTATTAGGACTAGCAAATACTCGCGCATCAATCAATTTTTTAAAGTGTCTCCCGCTAAAGTTTCTACCGTTAAGGATCCCATCAAAATAATGATGCTCATAACTCCGCGTCTACTCGATAAATTTGAAAATTTATTCGTGTTGTACTAATTAATATTTATGGGCAGTGAGCTACTATAATTGAAGCTAATGTTTTGTTCCGTGACTCGTTAGATGTTCTCGTTATGTTGATTAGTCGCTTACGTCATACGTATATTGTACGTGACTGTAGTAGAATTGTACTGGCAACCAAGGATTTGGCTGCAGCTTCATCGTGGGAAATATTCAAAATGAGAATGATTTTTGCAATATATTCAAAGGAATGCGTTTTTTGCACCTTAATAGATTCCATTTAGGTTACAGCAAGTGAATCGATGTGGATTTTATGAAAAAGTTAAATGATAATTTAAATCTTCGGTTTCGGAAAAAGATATTCACCGGCATTTATGAACCATTTAAACAGAAATATTAATAAAATCCATAGAACAAAGAACAGTTTAAACTGCGTCAATATTGAACTAGATTAAAAAACAAAACAGGGTTATATCACCGGTTTCGTTCTTTACTACTTTTTACGGTTCGAGCGAACATGCCTCGTCCTTAATAAAGTCGGTTGCAATCGCCTTAAAACATCAATTAAATTTGCAATTGTGAAATTACTCAAACCCTTTGTTGAGAAGCCCAATATAGTAGTAAATTTGTCATTAAACAGTTCTTTATCAACAAGATTTAAATTAAGTAGGTACTCAAGAGACGTTTATGACTTGCAATGGAGATATTGCTTAGTTCTACACAACTTACAGAAAATCCTAAAGTGGTTAGCAGTAATCTTAAGTGTAATCACTAATCATATAGTATAAATAATCGTGGATGTGGATGGTCATTAGGTAGTTAATAATTGATTCTCTTATGATACTTTCATTTTGCTATAAGTTCTTTGCAGTAGGTAGACAGTGTAGTGCTTTCTTTTTAACTAGGTATGATGTCGAATCGTATCGACCGTCTTGCCTAAGTTGTTTTTCAATACCAATTTATTCTCCAGATTATATACAATCTTCATTCTCACGAAAACAATACGTACGTAATTGATTTGTATTTATGTCCGATTCATCATTATTTTTGATGTCTCTTTTAATGTCTTCTCGACCACAACTATAGTTGGACAGTGTTGTCTCTATTTAAACATTAGACATTGACTAAAAGGGGCCTCAAAGTATCTTGTTAGCTTGATTAGTCAGTGAGTCAGACGATCTGGCATTGGACAGATAAAAAAGCAATATGGCCCTATCTATTATGTGGGTATGCTTTTTCATTACAGTCACCGTTCAGTTCATTCATCGTTGCTAGCTATAAGCTATATTATACGTAGATATCGTTATTATTACTTCGAAAAAAGCTCTTATCAGTAAATTTACTATGTATAGGTAGACTTAGTTTTATGTTGTTAATTTGGCGATATTCAGATTCGAATTAGCAACGATATGTTAGATAATTCCTAAAACTTTGGGATTTTTGTTTACTTTTTGCTATAAGCCCTTTAAAACCAAAGTTTGATATTTTCAGAATATAGTTGCTTTTTATATTATTGTGTATGCAAACAAAGAATAGAGTTGTGAAGTTGAAATACTACAATTTGAACAGTTCTTGCACTAAATTAAATTTCAATTAGTTATCTCCACTGACCACAAGAAGCTTGTAACAAAACGTGAAGCTACCCGAGATACAACTGATATAATAGTATGCATAGTACAAAGAAACCGGTACGATGAGTCACCGCGGTCAAGTTCGCGTCCTCCGCGGCGTGGGCGCCGCCGTGAATGTTGAAGCGATCCGTCTAGCTTTCTAATGAACTCTTTGCTTTGCTTGAATCGTATGGTTAGTACTTAGTACCTCTTTGATACGTTCAATCAGTAATAACACCACGGAACTAAAAAGATGATTAGAAATGTTATCCGGTGTATTTCCCTCGACAGTTGATGTCGCTTGTTTTTCGCCTCTTTCGCTGCCAATGAGCGTTTTTTCATGTTTTGATTGGTTTTTGATGATTTCGGTACTCACCAATAAAGTGTACCTAATCCTTTTGACTTTTTTTACTTTCATGACCCATCGTCTCTACGATAATCCATTGTTATGAACAGTTACTTCGTTATAGACTGATCAGAAAAAATTAATATATGGCTTTTCAACCATATGCGCGTTTTTAGCTCGCGTGACACTTATATTGCTCTTGTTATTAGTTATTATGTCAATAATATCGTTTCTTCTCAATTGGTAACTCTAGACTTTGTAGTCATTTGTTACGTCGTACTTTGTCTCAATTGTAATATTGCGTGCTGTGGCATATCATTTACACTGCTTACGGCGCTTAGCTGCTCCAGATTACGTTAAATTATTTTACTATTTGCAAACAAATTATATTCGAATAAATAAACGGATACAATAACAAACTGTATCCCAACGGTGAATGTGTGACCGCAAAAAGCAAGAGCATTACATAAAATATTGCACTCGCTGCAGCGTTTTGCGTAAGCATCGCAATTATAGCTCGTGGACTAGAAAACACTGGCTGAAAGACATAATTGCTTGTGCGCGAGGATATGTAGGAAATTCGTCGAGTTGACGGAAGTGTTGGGAAACTTGAAGGTGGAAGGACTTTAAATGTTCAAGCGCTTGAAACTTGAGCTGTTTCCGGAATATGGAGAGCTTATGAAAGTTTAAGTGACAGTTGCGAAAATTAACACTAAATCTTTATTAACATTGGCTCACTATTCATTAAATGTAACAAATGTCTCAACTGCAACTATGTAATTTGCAACTTGTATACAGGGTGTATCCGTTAACACGATCAATAAATTAAATTATACATCCTTTAACTAATCAGTAATTAAGTCCAAGTGGTTTAAATTTTTTAAAATGAAAAAAAAAAGAATTTGTTATTTTCTAACAAAATTAATCGGGCCAGCAATGGACTGCACTGCAGACCGTCATGTCTAGTCGAAGTACTTGACGTTGACTATCGTTTTCAATTGAAAATGTACTAAATACACCAATATTTTGCTTAATAATCATGCGCAGTTCTTAATTAAACGATCAGTTCTTTCAAAATTACGTAATAATTTTCCTCATCAAGTACCTAAGTGTGGGCGAAATGATCAAAACACTAAAATAACTTTATCCTGTTTATTTAACGTTATTAACAAAATAGTGCATAATGATAATATCACTGACAATAGTAAAATTATGCCAATCTCACCAGGTGACTTCTTCTCTAGATAACTTGTAATTTTACACCGATAACGCCCATGGACCGTATTCTGGCTGCACACGTCCTGCCTCATCGGTGATCGTGACAACAACACGAAATTATCAATCGGAGGATCCTCGTATGCATTATTTAACTCAAATCTCAGCTTGCATTTGCTCTTATTTCGTCATAATTCACGTGCATCGTAATTTAATTTTGTAGATGCCATTTTAAATTATTTTGATTTGTTTACCAACTTGACTTTTGTATTTGTCAATGTAACATTAGTAATAGAGTAACTAACTCATTCCTAAAGAAAAGAAAAGGTTGCATTTGCAATGTATGGTTTATGGTCTGTGGAGGTCCGAGATAATAATATTGAACTTTTTGGAGTTCAACAACGTAAGGTTAATAAAAAGTTTAAATAGGCACAGATTGTAGAGATCTTTATGTTTATGAGTAAATATTTATAAAAAAAATAACATCGCCCCTGTACCAAGGAAATGCCCTGTACCAAGACATCTAACGACCGATAACTGACAATTACGCAATGATGATATTCATTGATTATGCATTGTAACTTTAAATTACAATTTTTCTGTGATTAAGCATTTTGGCGCATTAGGACCAGGCCAAGGTAACTTCGGATATGGTAAGGAATCATCGTTTAAATTTATTGTTTTACTTATAGACTACACCCGGTATATAAGAAACGTGCTAGATTAGTATTGCCATGAACTTGTCATTATTTTAACGGCTATAGTTAAATTTTCTACTGTACGAAACGTCTATAGCCTTCTTTGTATAAATTTCTCCATCCCAGTCGCGACTAAAACGACCGATACCAGAATAACTAAGCTATTTTGATAACTAAAACAGAGTGAGAGCAAGAAGCAAAATTGGGATTGATCATTTATTATTTGTGAGTGAAGTAAAGCTTGTTTAATATAGTCGACCAAGTAAATGCTTACATCAGAATAAAAACAATAAGGCTGATTGCCATATTGACTTGTTAAGTGAAAATAGCCGCTGATGTTTTAAGCCGTGCAACTGACATTGAATCTTAGGGTGGTAAATGAATTTCTTGATCGACTATATATCCATCACTTCAGTATTAAGGATTTCTCATGTTAAAGATAATTACGCCTACGTCTATTTCTTCTTCTAGATTAGTCAAAGGCTTACAAAATCTTTAACTTGTTACCTTTTCTCAATCGTAACTTCATTATGTGTCTTTGTTTCTAGATGTAGATGGTACTTCTCACTAAAATAAAAGTATGACTGTAACAGTTACGAAACCAGTTTATCTCTTTAGGGATTTAGCCACAGTAGTCTCGGAATGTTTAACAAACTCAATTAGACCGTGGCATGTACGTGTAACTCTCAAACAAGGCCTATATTTAATTAGTGCATCAACAATTTCGTCCGTTTTCTTTCCACAAAATTAGCATTCGTTCTCAGAATTTGTACAAGAGTTATAACGCCATCAGTAAATGATGCTATATTAGAACAACAACTGTAGTAAGTAAATCCGTACCGTATATTATCTTTCTTTACTATAGATCTTTTTTTAGATGTCTTGTATATAATATACTGGTTTTCGCACATTTAACGAGAGGAGCTCAAGCATTCCTGTATAATTTCAATGCGCTATAACTATACGAAATTGCAACACATGGCATAGCGTAACCATTTTTATAGCCATATCAAATTATAGTTGGTCTAGATGGCCCTGTAGACTCTTAACGCATTTTACGATCACTTCTCGAGCCATCGGCAACACGCCAACAGATTCTCTTGTCTTCGCCTTTAAATCTTAAATGTAATTTTTGTCGAATATGTACAAAAAATGGGTTTATCTAGTTTTTGTTAAGTGTTCCGTGGAGGTTCGTTGATCCTATTTATACATTACTAGCGACCCGCCCCGGCTTCGCACGGGTACAACTATATTATACATTGGTTAGCATTTTCATTAATGTTTAAAATGAAAAAAGTTGTTGTAGTGACATAACTACAATAGTTGGACATATGCTACCGCGGAGTTTTTTGTAGGCATTATGATGTTCTTCAATATTGTTGTACATTATTTTGTTCTATCGCTAATAGTTTCGGCAGCGCATTCGACGAAAGACATTTTAAGACTCATTTTTCTACACCTTCGGTTACATTGTTCAAATTTTACCAAGGATCCCTAATTTTTTTAAAAATGAAATGTAGCCTATGTCAAATTGGAAGAATGTAGCATTCTATTGGTGAAAGAATTTTTTAAATCGGCCCAGTACTTTTTGAGCCTATTCATTACAAACATACAAACATACAAAAATAGGTACAAATCTTTCCTCTTTATAATATTAGTGTAGATTTCCTCTTTATAATATTAGTGTAGATGACATTATGATTGGATTTAAAAACGAAGGTGATAATCGTTTCAATTGTGTTGGTGTTAAATTATCTCCCGGTTTACATTACACCCAATCCCTTTGTCAACAGATTAACCAGTTTTAATTTTCAGCCTATAGTAATTAATATAATTACTTTACTAATCCCAATACATATCGGCTTTAACTAATTGTCCATTATAAAAATTAATATGAACAAAGTAAATGCCACTTAAGGCCTTCGTTGTAATTAATAAACATTATGGAATTAAGTTAGATTGCTCAGGTACTACATATATCATTTCTAATTGCGCCATTACCGTGAAAGATTTAGTTCTTACAATGGCAAACTTTGCTAAAAGGGTATTTACTTGGTAAATTTGGTTTCAGCACTCGTAATAGTTGTTTCTAAAATTAATGTCGCTCTCAAAAATGGTTAGTCTTTATTTTATATTGGAGATTGACAGTCTCATTCGGATATTATTTTTATAGTCGTGTTAAACCACTATGTACTGTAGAAAAAAAAGTAATTTAAGAAGAATTATAACAAACTTTCGTTTATGTTATTTTTTACCATTTTATGTACGAGATACTTCAACTACTCGCCACCTTTATACTCTTAAGTCCTAACTAAGGTTTAATCCCACTTATAAGTTTTATTTTTAGCACTTTAAGGGCCGGCGCCCACTGACGGCATGGCACGGCGTGGCATTTTATTACTATCAAGTTATTTTGAATCGTGTTTCAATGAGTTTAAAATTTATGTTACTTTATTGGTTATGCGTTGCGTCATCCCTCGGCACGTCGCGGCATCGTGGTATCGAAATAAAGAAACATGAATTCTAAACTTATTGAAATAAGATTCAAAATAACTTGATAGGAATAAAATGCCAAGCCGTGCCATGCCGTCAGTGGGCGCCGGCCTTAATCCTTTTCTTCATCGATGGAGTCTGTTTATTCTTGGTTTGTAATATTTTTGAAATAAATGGGGCTCCATCGACACAATCAATAATTTCATCAATGCAGAAGTTGAAAAGATTTAATATTTTTTTATTTAGACGTTGTTCAGTATAGTAATGATTATTCTCTGTGATTTTTTAGGCAAAAATTGGATGACTAATACAAATACGTAACTGATAACCGTTGTTGCCCAGGGTGCACCGGCCCGGCTCTTCCTCCCATCATCAGAGAGGAACGGTAACGCTCGAGCATGCGAGGCTTTCTGACTCGCACCTTAAAAAAATCTCATCTTCGTAGTTATTTGGTCTCTATTTGTGCTTCAATTCTGAACATCTACCACCATTTTCTAAGAACTGTCTTCACTCATACTAGTCCACTGAAGATTTGAGCGCCGAATGACTACAAGCTGTGTGTTTCTTGCCAGTTGCAATGTCGTGTGTCTCCAATGATTTAAATATAGATTGTTTACCTGTCGCATGGCTCTTGCCAGAAATAAGCATCAGCATTGGAGTGATAAGTATGTTGGTTTTCCATTATCAACTTACAACCAGGGTCCATACACTGATATCGGAACCTCTTGGTGGCATCGTAACTTGTAATTTCAAATTTTGACATGGCAAATGTTTCTTGTCTTATGATTTTTTTCTCTTATTCTAAAAGTGTCTTTACATCAATGTTGACCACTTTAGCAAAATGTGAAACACCTTTGACGTAAATATTGAAGACTAGCTGTTGCCCACGACTCCGTCTGCAAAGAATTCGTTTATCGCTATCCCGCAGGAACTATGCAATTTTCCGTGATAAATAACTGTCATCATCATTTCAGCCGAAAGACGTCCACTACAGAACATAGGTCTCCCCCAAGACTCACCAAATCAAACCAAACGAAATCCATACCAAATTTCATCTAAATCGTTTCAGCGGTTTAAGCGTGACAGACAGACAGACACACTTTCGCATTTATAATATTAAAGTATGGATAACTGCCATCACTGGCCAATATTTTAAAGTAGTGACTTGTTTTAGAATGTTTTCAAAAATTTTATGTTACAGTCAACTAATTATTTAATTTTCACTACAAGTAATTGCTAATTTACTATATACAAAATGGTTAAACCCTTAAATCGATACCGGCAATATATTTGCCGTCGAACAGAAACAAAGCCGAATCAAATTAGCAATATTTACGGTCCAAAATCGAATGTCTTGACGGGGTTATCAAATGGTTTAAGGGTTAAGAGACTTGAGGTCGTATTGTCTAACCCGCTCGGAATCATAATCGATGTCACCGCTTCTTTCTGTCACACATGATAGGATGAAGATAGAAAGAGATGGTGAACGCGATCGCTAGCTCCCGCACGTTAGACCTAACGGCCTCATTCATCTAATGACGAATAATAGTCCCACCCATATTTCCGTCATTTTTCTAATATTAGCAGTTTACAAGTGTGAACTTTACGGATGTTTGTGCCACTTGAGATTTTCTCAATGTCGTCGATATGTAAAGTTTCAACGGTTAGCACTCCTCGGCCCACATGTATATGACAATGGCCAGGTTAGTCACCTTGCGGACGGTGGGAGCACGTCCTAAGCTTCCGCGCTTGCGTCACCGGCGCGTGGCGCGCGCGCTCCATTGGACACTGTTTTCTTATGCCATTTCATTATTGCTGGATCAGATACTTTCTTGTATTGATTCTTTACCAATTTACTCAATTTTGTCTTTGATTATAGCTGATTGTGCAGCGTATTTAGTTAATGAAGATTTGACGCCTTTCTGGGCGTTGCGTTGTATTCTACTACGTTATTTTTTATTCTAAAATGCAACATCAACAGCAGCAACCATGTTGACGTGATTTGCTTCTAAATAGTCATATTTGTAATCAATTTCGAATTCAAGGACTCTTACAGCATATTCCGTTGATTTTTGTTTGTTTTTATCCATTGGATAGTGACTGTTAAAAATATCTCCTTCAGAATATTTGACTGTTTTATTTTCATTCATAACATGTGCTAGGTTATGTTACTTATATGTATTACAACAACATTATGGACGTTCAATGTGTCTGGATTTGATTACTTCTTATGCCAATGACAGCCTGCAAAGTCAGTTAATGACGTTTGCCTTGTATTTTACCTCGGTCTTTAGACATAATTTTGCTAGATTGTGTTGTTATAATAATATCCCCCAGACTCATTTCAAGGCGGTGCCCAGAGCTGGCTCGAGATATAAACTAGGTTTATAACGCCTGGATGAAACGTGTGATGACCAAGCAAAATGTGTCACAGAATTTTAGAGTCAGAATGTAAGGCGTAGTTAAATCGTCTTAGTAAACTTCAAAGAGTAAAGACTTATTGAATCAGGCGTTACTTTGCGGAGGTCCATATTAATGAACTAAAACAATTATTTTGCTCGCGGTCTTTGGTCGCGGGTGAGCAAAGTAATTGTTTTAGTTCATTTTGAGTAAAGACTTGTCGTTGGCAGTCCACTTGATAGTCAATTGTGAAGAAATCTAAATGTGAAGCGCAGCAAATGAGGCACACGCTTCTGCTTTTATTAAATTGAATGTTTTTATCTCGGTGAAGTTTGCGAATAAACTTGAGACACATGACCTTCGCACTATTTTTGCATCGGAAATATTACTTTCACACTCTTAATCCTCTGTGCAAAATATTGGCTTTTATTATTTCTTACTCGTAAATATTTCGAGGTGAATGATCCATGCCTGTTGACCAGTTACGTATGACAAACGGCGTAACAGCTCTTATCTCGTCTGTTAGATCGGCGTACGCGCTTCCAGCGGACTATGAAATTAGATGCGCCTGTAGTCCTGCATGATTCACTTATTGCACAGCAATAAGACACACTTTTAAACTGGTTTCTGTTTAAGATCTGACCTCATGATCATGATGAGACTAATGAGAGGGAAGTAGATTTGTTGTGTATACACATTATTATTTCGATATTATATTTCCCTTAACCTTAATACTTCACTTTCTGACCGCGTCCGGGTAGTAGGTAGGTTAAGTGTTGGCTTCAAGAAAATCTATTTGACCGCTCTAAAGTCAAGAATTGCGTTGAATATAGTTTTAAGTATTCGGAATGAATGAATAAATGTTTGCATAATCTCTATGCGTCTTAATGACAGTACTAAATCGTGATCCAGTGCAGTCCATACGTCAGGCTGGCTTAGATTAGACACAAAGTTTACAGGCACACTAACCTCTTCCATTTAGGGTGGATATAGGCTAATTACGCTTCGCCAATTCGTGTAATTCAAAGTTTATTAGCACAACATACCGCTGTCTGCCTGCCGCTACGTCCGCCCAGTTAGCAGAACTAGCGCGTGCCTAGCAATTTGAGACCCGGGGTCGGGTTGTGGTCGGTACTCAGGCGTTTGGGTAAACTTTCATTCCACGCGTTTTACGATCGCAGCACATCGGTTCGCTAACTATAATGAAAGGTGCCATAGCAATATAGACACCTTTTTCTTCATAATTTTGGCACGCCTTAACGGTCAGCCTTTGCGAACACCATCAAAATGTTGGTGTACCTATGGGATGTGAACTAGGACCAACTATATTCAAACAATGTGAAATTAAACTACGCTTGGAACAATACAAATGCTGAGCGGAAATTAGGCGTCTCCTACCAGTTCAGTTCAAGCAACCATTCATTCGACAGGAATTGGGACATGAGGAAGGGCGTTTAAATTCTTCACTTCTAAATTTCCTGTTTGTTAACCGCCTCTGGAATGTTTCTTGTGAAATGAAGAAATGACATTTGCGTGCGTGTGCCCTATTTAATGGACTGGACAATCGCTTGAATTTATGAAATGCAATGACCACATCAGCGTCTATTACTAGAGTTAACATTACTGATGTTTTTAACTTACCTAATTAATTTAAATATGTCACCCAACTAAATTTTATCCGAAATGAATATACGAAGTTGTACTATCAAGCTTCAAGCGCAGTTGGTGGCCATCCAATATTAAGAAAGTTTGAATTTCATCGTTGGAAAATTGAAAAAGTTTCATGTACAGTTAACCCTTTAAACACGGAACGTTTGCCTCATTCCTTTGCGAGTAACACCGGTCCTTGATAAATGCTCGTAATTCTCGGGATGAAACTGGTTTCAATGTCCTAATTGGCCGTTTCTCGCGCCTCTAGCGGAAGAAACTGAATGTTTTAAGCGCCGTCGCGAACCCAACGAGAGTTCACTGCGCAACGAAATGGTTCCGCTACTGCATAATAGATGGCGCTGCATGTACCGCGCGCCTCTCAGTCGGAGCCTCTGTTATTGATTTAGTTTATCTTCCGTGCAAATATAATATTGATTGTTTAGCTATACTTGCTATGTTTACCGAATCCGTTCTTATCTTGTAGTCTATAAAGATAAACATGTGATTTTAAATTTTCTTCTAATGGTAGTAAGTAGGTACGTAATGTATTTTTAAACGTTTGTAAAATAAAGCTATTCTTAGCTGATCAGTGTTCAATATCCCTTCTACCGCATTGCTTAACCAATGCGCAATGCACAATAAGCAATAAAGTGCGGCGTTGACTGCGAAAACAAAACGCAACCGCTCGTTGACGCGTCGGCCATCTTGTCCGGTTACCCGTCAATTGGATGATTGCGCGGGAGTCGCGATCATGCCAAGGTGACAACCCGTCTAACTAAAGTTCGATTTCGATAATTCGATCTAAATGTAAAGGTAACGAACTCTGGTGGCGTTACCTTTACTAAAGGATATCTTAATTGAATCAAAATTCATACTTACTTACCTTACTTATGTGACAGATATTGATATATATGAAGTCGTCTCTGTTTATTTTGTTCGTTTAAAAAGGGACAACATTATATATATCTGTCACATAAAATAATAGGAACTTAACAGATTATGGTGTTAAGAGGCCCTTAATGTATCAAATTTGATGCAATTTCCTTCTTTCAGCATGTTACAATTACTTCAATCGCGAAAAATAGCAAACCTTTTACTAGACCCTTTCGTCCATTAAACATTTAATAACTTCAAAGCGAAAATTGCGACGTCAAGATTTCATAATCAATTTGCGATCAAATGCTTGTTTATTAAAATCTCGCTTCATCTGTTTACTTTAAGTTGTAATGAAATTTAACGAGTTAATGAATCGCCGATCCAATCTCAAAGTTCCGCAAAGATAGGTTTTTTAATTTTGGCCGATATCGACACCGGAATTCGCAGGGTTGAGATGAACGACCTCGGAATAGCTTAATTAGGTCCACTGTTAACCACAATCCAACGATTCCACTACCCCCTGGTTTATTTTGATTTGAACCGTTTTGGGGTGTGCGGCAAATAATGAAAGTTTGCGTAATTAATTGCCAAAGTTATCAATGGATCTCTATTGAAACGCATTTGCGTTTCGTGTGGTGCTACGCATAATAATAGAAGATTAATAATTGTTTTCATGCATAACAGTATTAATTTTAAGTATCTAGTTGAAGATTTTAGAAGCGAGATAGCAAAAAAGTTATAAGAATTGTACACGTTCAAAGTTTGTGACTTGTTTGAAGGTTTTCCAAAAATCAAAGCGTTGGTTACAGATTTATACCATCGGGGAATTTCCAAAGACCTGAAAATTGTAAATACAGTTATCAAGTACAAACATTAGTTCACGTTGTCGGTACAACTGTTAACACTAGATACACTGTTAGATAATGTAGCAGATAGGAAGTTAAATTGTCGTGTTTACGCGCTTTCTCAGCTTGAACTTGGGTTCGAGGCATGGGCAGTTATTCACGGTCGAATTTCTCTGTTGCCTGTTATTATTTCAGTAATAGTTCAGCTTGTTTTTGCCTTTTTCTTTGAGAAAGTTTCATCATTAGTTTTTCGCTTTTAGAACTACGTCGGAAACTAACTAACTTGAAAGACTAACTTGAAATGACAGTTATTTATAA
Source organism: Archips xylosteana (assembly GCA_947563465.1). Classification (NCBI taxonomy): domain Eukaryota; kingdom Metazoa; phylum Arthropoda; class Insecta; order Lepidoptera; family Tortricidae; genus Archips; species Archips xylosteana. The sequence continues at coordinate 9,342,998 of OX387369.1, forward strand.
AAAGGACATGCTGAAACTCATTGCCTATGTTTATCTGGTAAAATCGTTGAAGATTTGCCTGTAGTCAATATTTATGTCTGAAACTAGATAAATCTAGACGTGAGTGACAGACACACTCAACAAAATAGATTATACTATTATAGATAATCAGAGTACAATTACAATAATAACAAACCATTGCTTATTATCATTATTTTTCAATTCGTAGTAAAACGTGACTGTTTATATCAATTATCAATCCTACTTAAGCCTCAGCATAGCATAGGTACCACCACTACCACGGCTTTACGTAATTCGCTGCTGGATTTATCCAATTTGTATATTACATAACCGTGATTCAGATCCAGCGCAGAACTTGATTGAGCTAAACTGTCAGATTACGTGTCAACTGAATCCCTAGCGTCTCAACTACTAGCAAGGTTAGACTAGGGTCCGTGTTCTAAGAATAGCAGTGCTGTGCTAAGTGATTTATTAGGATTAGTACTCATGAATTCATCAGTTCTATTAGAATTTATAACCTCAACGAATTATGCTTTAGTTTTGATCTTCAGATTGGATAAAGTAGTCCGTAGTTGTTTTTAAAATGCCACTACAAATTTGTTATTGCATCCGAGTGGCAAGCGTTGCAACGTTGCTTTCCACTCGACAGCTACTAAAACAGAATGTCAACAGTCTCTCCACTCGTCACCGATGCGATGGCAATGGCACTCCGTCATTTTCAAGGAACTCTAAAGTCAACCTTCCGCATCTCGAGCCCAATCCTCTTGAGTGTTTTCTGTTCTAGCGCTGTCAAGGGCACCGTGGCCGGACAGACGCGATTATCCACTATACCTCCGCCACAAACCCGGCTCGGGCAGGGTTACTGTGTTGGATTTATTCTGACATTTAAGGATTTTAAACCTGCTGTCAACTCCGAACTGGTTTGGAACTGTCAAAATTTTACGTATCTTGCCGCGGGCAGGTACCCAGGAGAGACCGAAGTCTGCACACTATTTTCCACTTAGCGCAAAAAAAAAGTTGAAAATATTTGTTGTCTACTGAATAGACAACTGTTTGCGACAAAAGTTGAGGAATCTTTAGTATAGAGTATAGATCTTCAGGGTAATTGTGTAACTTTTTTAACACTCGGCATCGGATTGAAATGGCAGTTTTTGTATGGCTGTGTGTGACAACTGGCTGTTTCCGATACCAATTGTCAGCCCATACAAGAACTATCAAAATGAACGCGATAGCGATTGCGAGGGAGTTAGACAATTAGCCTGCAGGTTTTTAATTTACCATTTGGTAACCCTAGGATCGTGTTTTGTTGGGTGGCGGTGACTGCCGATTGAGGATGTATAACTGCCGTCTATTCCTGATGTGCTTAAGTGGGCCGGGCCGCTTTGAACGTTTACGTCGCTCTTTTCATAGTCTAATACAACGTACTTCATTGAGTAGCACGCGATATGCAAAATACCAGACATAATGAATGAACGAGTAAGTTGTGAACTGGAACACTGATTTTCTTTACTTTTTGATTAAGGAAAAGCTAGGCCTAGTCTTTTTGGACTTTACGGAAATTGCTAAGGCTAATCTATTGTCAAGATAATCGACTAGTCATGAATAAATGGAAGTATTTTATTGATAAATGTAACAGTGACTAAAATTAATGGAACCGAGTCAAACAAATAATGATCCTCTGCCTTCACTAAACATCACTGTCACTGTTAAAAGCTAGGGCTAGTTGGTCCGATCCTGCCGGAAATTGCTCACAGGCTAACCTAATAACTCGATCAGCCATAGACAAATCAAGTTCCATCGACGAATGTACAGTGGATACAAGGAAGCCAATTAACTCTCCCCTGTAAGCGTCGGTTCGACGCTCGCCCAAATTGAATTTTTCATTGCTCATCGCTTTGCCAATGTATTATCCTATTGCTGTTCATGACTGTGGGATACTGTGATTCGCTTATAATCCGTTGACTGTTGGACATTAAAACACCCAATAGTGACGAGATTTGTGCGTGGTATTAATAATTGAGTATGTAAATTGTTACATGGTAAATATTTTTAATCTTAACTGCTTATTTTCAATCCGCAATCCAAAGTTTTTTTTAGAACTTAATTAGAGATAAAATTGGCTCTAAGAGTCAGTACTATAACGATAACCAATGTCAGGACAACTATTCACCATAAGTCTGATGTTACTTTTAAGAACTGTCACATTAAGGAACACGCATATAGAAATTACTAGTGAGTAAAGTTGCTACGTAGGCTGAACGTTAAATTTTAACGCTTCAAGTTAATCTAAGGTCGATCCGGTCAGCGAAATCTTAATTACTACTTGTAAAGTTAGATTGGATTAGCCTTAAGATTACTACCCTATTGGAAAACATTTTTACTGTAATAGAAAACTTATTACGACATATCCAGATGGTTGTGCACTGCGAATGAACTAGTTTTTATGCTGTAATAATCTACTCGCACGAATTGACCCGATTTCATTACTTTCCATACAATATTTTATTATTACTGCACCTTACCGCGTATGTTTTGATTTTCAACAACAATTGTTGCTGATCATAAATGTCTAAACTGAATGCTTGTTAATAAGTTTAATCCATTATTAAAAAAGTTCATTTACTTTTTTTTTCTCTCACGTTCGTTTATGATTTGATTACGAACGTTTTGTGTAGATTTTGTAAACGTTCAAGCAAGATCGACTTGTGTTTTTGCTGTTTTATTATTATTTATTTATTTGTCATTGCGTGTTTTAATAACAGTGCTTGTAGTAAATTCTTTCCGTGTGTGTAACAGCTCTTACAGCAAACGCATAAGCGCACTAAAAAGGTGGTTATACAGTAAAATAATGTAGCATGTTGCTTTAGTGTTAATGCAAATTTGATTGCATCACGAATTTGTACGGGTTTTATGCAAGTGTGATTTATTATGCTGTAAATATTGGTTTACAAACTGAATGGCATTACAGAAATTAACTACTTTGCGTGAAAGCGTCAAGGAATTTTTATATGTATTATCCCTACTAAGTACATAATTTATTATGATTTTTTTTTTTATGCGTACAAGAAACGAACTTTCTGCGGTGGTACGCAATCCATTGTGTGAGAGCCAGACTTGAACTTTTCCTGTTTTGAAAAACATTGCTTCGACGATTTTATCTCCAGTTAGCATCTAACCTTTCCTAAAGAGAAAAGAACAAAAAAGGAGTTAATGTCCTGAAATGGCTTCCATTTATCCTGACAATGAATTTTCCGAGTGTGTAGTAGGCGTAATAAAACACCCATTTCTGTCACCAGGACACTTAAAGTAGGAAAACTAAAGAACGAAACCTAGCAAAGTCTTTATCAGCTGCACAATATACGTCATTTTGCTTTGGCCCAGGGGTTTCTTGTCGTTCTCTGAATATACGTACCTAATGGGAAATAAATATTTAGAAAAAAAAACAAATCTTATTTCCCAAAATGGCTACGCTTCCGGAACCATAAATCTAGAGAGCTGCAAGACATTCCACGTATCCATTCGAAATTTAGCTTTTAACTCGACGTTTTCTCTGCTCATTGCGGGTGTTGTTAGGTAACCACTGAATGGAGAGTGTTACGGTCGCGCAATGTATAGAGAAAACGCTCGCCGCGCCGCTGGTCGCGTATACTCATAGTCGGACCGAAACAAGTCGGATTAATTTAAGACTGCTCGAAATTAGGTTACACACAGACACGTCTCAGACTAAGTGGCTGGCCATAGGTACTAATAATGGTAATAAGTAGACGTCCGACGTGTGCATGATTCATGCATGCTATGCGTATGTAAATCGTTCTGAAGTTTCTTTCACAGTGGGAGCGTTTATTGATAGTCGTATTGGGTGCATGCATCGTTGAAATTTAACTGTGAATAGTGTAATCGTCCAGTGAGTGCGGTTAAAACACAACCTGTAGTTGTCGACCTCATGCAATTGACTTAAGGCGCTGTCAACACCAACGTCGGCGCACACTGTCTGTTTGTATCGGAGTAAAGGAGATGCCGCTATTACTGGGCAGCCAGGTATATTGAAATTTATCGGGCAAATATTGAATTAAAAAAAAACTGTGGATTATTTGTGAAATATGACTCGTTAGCGGTTTAGGTATGAATATGTTGACTTCATGTTTTTAATTGCAGACGCATTACGCCAAAAAAATAAAGACATAGAACCGTTTAATGATGATTATAAGACCTATCTTTGCAATTATTTTCTATCGAGCCGATTTCGTCCAATTATGTATCGAGTCCGTCCACGGTCTTTGAAATATGATGAATATTAACATATAATTTTTTTGATGTGCTAGTACAAACAGTTTTTCTTAAAAAACTGTTTAAATGACATCAATTTCAACAAAATTAGGTGTTGTCAGCCTCATAAGGGCTTGAATTTTATTATCGGACGTGTATTATTGTCGTTCATTCCGGGTCGACAAATACGGAGAAGTGTTTTAACCACACCCGACCCAGTCTGTTATGAAATCGTTATTACACGACTACTTTTAACTGTGATAATGGGACGTGCGAGGACTCCAATCGTTGGGGTTGAACGGAAATAAAAATACGAAAATATTTTGTAAATACACATAGGACGAAAAGTGCTGTAGCTAAATACGCGATACGCTATGTTTTAAACAAGTTTTTTATATTCGAACGAAAGTAGTATCAGTCTCGTGCGAGGTACCAGTTTATTTCGATTTACAGTTTTAGTATTTGTTGCTCGAAACAAAGTGCTGGATCATAAACACCTAATGCTTGTTTCATTCCACATTTTTCCTTAACCTACATAGCTTCGTGCCTACCACTAAACATGTGTTTATTTAAATACGGTTGTAACATTCTTGTTATGATTTGTTATGACTTGCGAAGATATGTTTCTCGAGCACCTTGGTCGACGGACGATATTTCTTTGTTTACTTCGAGTGCTTGAATTAAACCATTAAACTACGCAACGCATCGTATCGCAGCATCAAAAGCAAAACATTCGGGCGTGGCTAGTACCCACACAACCTGAGCTCTTCCAGTATGGATTGTCCGAATTACTCTGGTTCACAAAGCACTGGTCATTTAGTAGTACCGAGGATTGCCGCGCTCTCGGCCTCTGCGGCAGTCTGACACCGCTTTACCACAGCGTTGCACGCGGCCGAACGAACGTCGAATTCAAATCGCCGAATCAAAAAGCACGTGCGCTTAGACAATTCGAATTTCGACCAATCGCGTTCACGGATTTTAAGCGGTTGGATTTTTTTAAGTGGCCAGTGATGTGCTCTTAATCAGTCTTTCGGATTAAGATTGTATCATAAGGGTGTTTTTGTGCTGTGCTAAGGATTGTTCGTATACGTTTTGTAAACGTGGTTTGTATGGTTTTTTTTTCGTCCAATGTTTTTGTTTTATTGAAGTCACGTTCTTGAGAAGGTCGGACCGGTTTGTTGTGAGAATATTTGCATCGTTAATAAGTTTAAATTTATAACTGACATTGTGGGTATTTCATATTTTTATTTAAACTTGTTTAGTTTATTATTGTCTTTGAATGTTTAGTCGGTCTAAAATTGAAATCTTTTGAGCAATGCCATAGGTGAATAAATTATGCTTCAAAAAACAACTTGTTTTTGTACCTACTTACTACAAATGATTCACTTTGTTATTGCGTTTACTAATTTGTTGAAAATTAGTAATTTGAATTTGTTACTTCCTTCGAGTATTAGAAATCCGGACTAGGCCCTAAAGGTAGCCAAAGAAATTGAAATAACTCTTAGAAATGCCTGGAGCTTCGAAGATTTAAAAAGTTTCGTCAACTTCTAAAAGGGCTATGAAAGGTTTCACTTGAGTCTCAGATACTTGAGTTAGTAACTTTTGTTTAATTCTTCTTTCCGTTTCTAGAAGCAATTTGTCAATATTTAAACAGGTTTTAAACTTAATTTCTTAACTTTTAAAACTCGTTTATGTTATAAGTACGAATTTTTCATATTTTGATTTTGTGCCAAGTATCAAGGCAAATTTATTCATCATAGATATTTTGTAATTTGGAGTTGATAGTTAACAGAATTAAATTCAATAAAATAATATTACACACTTACTTGAGGACACTTTGAAGGTAGGCGCATCAACTCATTAGTTACATTCTGAGCTAAGAACATGGATAGGAAGGACATACTCAAGGTTAATAGTCATTTATATAGAAATACCAGCTGTGTGTACTTCAATAATAAGTATTTATCACCGTTGCGGTAAGGCAGGAACTTATGCAAAAGGACAACACTTTTAAGGCATTGCCTGTTTTGTTTCCTTTGCTTTTTTATTCATGTGGTAAATCCCATTAGTAATAACATGCCTTGCCTATTTCATCCCAGCCTATATGCGTCCCACTGCAGGGCACAGGCCTCCCCTCAGAATGAGAGGGCTTGGGCCATAGTTTCCACGCGGGCTCATTGCGGATTGGGAACTTTACACACACCATTGAATTTCTTCTCGGGTGTGTTTTCGTTCACCGTAAAGCTCGTGGTAAATTTCAAATGTAATAAATTCCGTAAAACTCAGGGGTGGGAGCCCGGATTCGAACTCACGGCACTGCTTCAGAGGCAATAGTGTAGTGTAGTACTTATTATTACTTCTCATATTCGCGTTTATATGTTAGTTAGGATATCCGTATGTCGGATAAACTACACACTGTGCTATACTGGATCTCTACCAATCAACCTAAGAGTGGATGAGAGGAGAATTTAGTTAGGAATGTACAAAGAGTAAGTTTACCAGTCAGAAATACTGAAAGCTACAATACCTACAATTCTTTAATAAATCATACTAATATTACAAACTAACTATCTTGTATAAACGTAGCTATCATAAGGTCGCGGGTGAGCAAAGTAATTGTTTCAGTTCATTGATATGGACCTTCACAAAGTAACGCATGATTCAATAAATAACTAACGGTTCTCTCACTCTTCTGGTTGCCTAAATGTTCCCTCCACGCTGCTGCTATCCATTCTGTGCGACTCCTAAAAGTTACCGCTGTCATGTATCCATATCTTCGATCGTTGCGTGCTCCATCCTTATAATTTAAGCACATGTTCTTCGCTTTACAATTTCACTTTTGCTAAATACAATTAGCGACAAATCATGCGTTAAATTACCTTAAACGCTACAAGATACTCCGCTTTTTGCCTTTCATTGAACCGAGTGATTAACTTAGTTACGTCACCAGTGTTCTTTACTCACTTCCTTGCGTTTTGTATGCGTTGTTGACATTTCGTGCGGTAAAGTCCGCATATTTCGCTTCGTAGTAGTTTTGTTCGCATTGCTAATTAATTGTTACCTATTGAACGTGTGTGTGTGTGTACGTAGCAGAGAAATCCTTTTAACACTCTAATCATTCATCATTTCAGCCGTAGGACGTCCACTACTGGACATAGGCCTCCCTCATTGACGCCCAATCATTACGGTTGGAAGCGACTTGCTCCCAACCTGGACCACCACACCAAATCGTCCGTCCATCTCGTTGGTGGACGTCCCACGCTGCGCTTGCTAGTCCGTGGTCTCCATTCGAGAACTTTTAGGCCCCAGCGACCATGTGTTCTGCTGCTCATTGCCATTTCAACGAGCTAATCCGTTTGGCTATGTCGGTGGGTGACCCTGGTTCTTCTACGGATCTCCTCGTTCCTGATTCGATCCCGTTGAGAAACTTCGAGCATAGCCCTCTCCATAGCTCGTTGAGCGACTCTGAGCCTATTCATCAGGCTCATAGTGAAGCACCACGTCTCAGATCCATATGTCATCACTGGCAATACACACTGATTATCACTCTAAGGTTCAATGTCAATTGTAGGATTGAAATCGTCAGACAATTTTCGCGTGCAAATTAATGTGACAATCAGCCTTATTGGTTTTTAGTCAGATGTAGGAACTGTTCAGAACAGCTCAAATTCATTATCCATAATGAACACTTGACTGGGTGGTCTGTCCATGTCCTAATTTTTCGTGTATTTACTGATCGTACAGTGTCTGTTCTTTACTTGTTCCTATTGTAAAGTTACCTGGAAGATAGTGTTTTATAAAGAGTCGTTGTATTGTATGGTAAACCAAAAGCAAAGAGGATTTTAATCATATCACTAGGGGCATAGTCAATCTGATGTCTATGTCAGTTGACTTGGTGAATATCCACGTGATTGTATAATTGCAATTAATTGAAATATTAGTAACTCGTGTATCATAAATATAAAAACGCGCATTTTATGTAACTGCCAATGAGGTTTGTATATTTTGAGCGGTTGCTTGTGTAGGTAAATGTTGGAGAACTCAACTGTACTCAAAACGTTAAAATCGTTTCCATGTAAGCTCTCAGTTGTGACATGTGCCATTCAATATTAAAAACTTTAGTTAAACGGAGTAAAGTTTGTTTTTGTGTGGTTCGAGAAGGGTAAAGTCACCGTCAATGACACTTTTGGGTCACCTAAGATTTTGTGATAATGTTGTGATAAATTTCACATTCTATTTTAGTACCTAATAAATATCTGATTTCCTAAATTTGGAAAGAATTCACAATATTAAGTTGGAATGATTGGAATACCGTGTCTGCGATCAAAAGAACTTGAAAAACAGCTGACTACCTACTCAATTTTTAATTTTATAAAAAACGTCCCGCTAATTCGTCTGCTAAAATGTATGCATACCTATCAAGCATTACAATACATATGCAAATTTATAGTTATTCGTATAGCGATTTGTAAATTAGAATTCATAGAGCGTTGTAGGCACTAGCATATAGCATATATGTGTAGGACGCAATTATGTTTAATGACCCTAGAACACAAAATTAAGTAGACGAGACAGTGCTTAGTAAATATGATTAATACAACAATTAATTTTCTGCATTAATTAGGTACTTAATAATATTAATATATATTTGTAAAATGTCAACACGTTCTCATGTAGACAAAGTAATAGACTTACATTGTTTCTGAGCTGTCTAGAGACTAGACTCTAGCCTATTCGTAAATAAGAGTACAATTATGTATATTTTAACAGCTTGTAGGTAACCTGTCTATGGTGATGGTTGGAACGAGTGCAAAAACTAGTAAGCACGTATTATTATTCCTCCATATCCATTTTACCAATGGACATCCAAGCGAGGGGAGCGGCTTCATCCATATGTGGTCAGCATTCTATTAGCCCGCATGAAGCGGTTCGCTTCATCACTCCTAATACGAACTGCTAAGGAATGGAATTAGCTCCCATCGTCTTTATTCTCAGATAGATACAACCTAAGCCTGTTCAAGGCTAGAGTGAATAGGCTGTTAGTGAAACAGGTAAGATACACCTTTGGCCTCATCTGCTTGAATCTACATAAGCACGACGACGTCTGTACACGCGTACGCCTACATACATCGCGCGCGCACTCTTCTGGTTTCTGGCGGTTTCCGGCTATCTACGCCTTGAGGGGTGGGGTAATTCGAATCGGTGCGGGGCGGACCGTTTCCATTCTGTACGTCAGTACTATTATATATTCTGTGGTTACGGATCAATAAAGAAACACACCCAATGGGCATTTACAGAGGCGAACTTATCTCTTCAAGGGATCTCTACCAGTCAAATTTCGAATGGTGGAGAGAACTAGTGGTACTAGCCTCGTCGTAATCACAATTATGGCAGCTCTTGTCATTTACTAACCAGTAAGGTGCCTTCGACTTGTAAAGTAAGCTAATTGATTAAACCAAGAATAGCAGTGGTGAATTTCCAGGATCTCACTCGACGAACAAGATTAGAACATGTCCGATGTTTTGTAAACTATACTTTTTTATGGTTCAATGGGTTAAGTGAACTGAAGACGGGTTCACAACCCATCCGATCTAATAGTTAACGAGGTCCAGTGTCCCTAAAATTAGATATGGGTCACTATCATCACATTGCATCACGATGCTTCTATCCCGGTCAAGGTGAGAGGGGTCCACTAGTTATCACAGCTCGGCATAGTCATAGCGTTATTTCAAAACATTTTAATATTAGAACATATTTTGAACAAGTAACTTAGATAAATTAAAATAAGTATTTATGTCAGAGACAAAAAAGCCGTGGTGGCCTAGTGGTTTGAAGCTGAGGGTTGTGGGTTCGACCCTAGGCTCGCACCTATTGAGTTTTTCGGAAATGATGTGCGAAAGTAAATTTGAAATTTACCATGAGCTTTTCGGCGAAGTAAAACAACGTGAAGAAACCTGTACGCGCCTGCGAAGAAATTCAATGGTGTGTGTGAAGTTCCCAATCCGCATTAGGTTCGCGTGGGAACTACGGCCCAAGCTCTCTCATTCTGGAAGGCCTGTGCTCTGCAGTGGGAAGTATACAGGCTGGGATGATGAAAATAAAAACAGCGAGAAGTATTCAATGCAACTTGCACAGTTGCACACACGTACAAATCGTACGGTTAATCTTTGATCGAATTAAACCAACCAGCTGCGTTTGCGCTGTGACTATGTTAATGTTATTGCATGTATATTCATGTGCTGTATCTGAGTACCGAACAGAATAATCGAAGGAAGTTTCCATGTTGACAAAGGCATGTGTGTTATGTGCAGTACCTTTAATTATAGCGCGTTGTAATTGTTGATGCTTAGAAAAATATTTTCGCGTTTTTTTTTGAGGACGTACTAAGGTGTAATTTAAAACGTGATTCAAAATTTTCAGCCCCTTAATCTTAAAAAAATGCCAAGTTACATTTTAGAATAGATTCGCCGAAACTCGCAATTTGAGCGCTGCGATTTTTTTTGCTACAATCTATCAATCTTCTTTACAGCTACTACTTCTACCTGTTTCTGCTTCCAACTTTTCCAAGTGATAAATAAAGCACGCTGTTCCTCCACACAGCTTCAAAGCCGTAACGCCTGATAAAACAACGTAGGAAGCGTAGCATCCGCAACTCCCAACTACACCTCTGGGGCTGCATGTGAACGATACTTTATGTTGTACGTGCTGTGTACAAGCTCATGAAGGCTTACAAATGTGATGATATATGGGGTTTGTTTAGACAACCACATTGGCAAAAGTATTCGTGGTTCTGTTCAAAGTAAACACCTAATTTTTACTAATTTGACCTACTTTACTCTTGAAATTTGGCATGCTTTATGTTCATCAACTTCATCATCATCATCCCAGCCTATATACGTCCCACTGTAGGGCACAGTCCTCGAAGAATGAGTTCTGAGGGGGTTTGAGCCGTAGACACACACCACTGAATGTCTTCGCAGATTTATGCAAGTTTCCTCGCGATGTTTTCCATCACCGTTAAGCTCATGGTAAATTTCAAATGTAATTTCGCATATAAATTCCGAAAAACTCAGGTGCGAGTAGGGTTGCCTAAATTATGCCTGTCTATGGTACCTAAAATGCCTGATTTTATCAGAAAAATGCCTGTCTAAAGCAAAACGCTGTAAGTAATAAGTAAAAGCCAACAGATAATAATGAAGACGGATGTTTATTACTGATATTTGTCAGAGGACATTATTTTTTTTAATAGTTCTTTCTTTTGTAATACATAAACGTAAAAATCTTCACAATGCCTGTCTCAGACCAATGCCGGCCGCACGCCTGTCTAAACCTTAAAGTGCCTGTCAAATGCGGCAAACGCCTGTCATATGGTAACCCTAGGAGCCGGGATTTGAATCCACGACTCTCTGCATGAGAGGCCATAAGTCAAACCATTAGGCCACCACGGCTGTTTATGCTTTATGTTGGTTAGAATAATCCAAGTACAATAATTAAAAAAAAAAGCTTGTATTAATAACAACATTTTAGGTTAGGTTATTACCGATGTGGGTGCCAATCCTACCAAGTTGAACTTGGGTTGGCCTGCCGCATAGATCCGAATCGGTGGACAAAAATAGCCACAGACTGGATACTACAATATAGGTCTAGGAGGCGTTGGTGGGGCAACCTAAAATTGTACCTTGGGGATTGGAAAGACCGCTCAAAATTGGGACAGACGGAGAAAATGGTGGAGGTTTGCCCAAATGTGGGACACTTCTCCAGGCTAATTAATATAGGTTAGGTCATTTCTAGGCATCAAGTATACTTAGTAAATTATATGCGAATGTTTTATGTGACAGGTGCCATATAAGACGTAGTTAGCTGATTATCAAACATGGTCATGTTGTCTACGGTCGTTATTGCGTATATCAACTGCATAAAGTTAAACATGCATCCTTATCTAAGCTACGTCTTTGTGCATTCAATTATGAAGATTGTAAATTACAAATAAGGCACTCTACTTAGTATCGAATTCTCTTGCTTATTAAAAAAAAAAGACACATAGAGAGAGAGGTACAGTGTTGCCGCGCATGTGTTTTCCTTTACATGCCACTTATTGTTTTTTTTATTACCCTGTGATATTGTACTACTTCTAGGCAAAGGCAAAAAGAATTACGTAGTAAAAAAGGTCGTGAGATCCTAACGACGAAATACCAATCTAAATTCATACCCCGCACAATGAAATTAAGAACTGAAAGCTCGTCAATATTTGCTGATCGATTGCCACTTAACTCTGTAATAGATGATCAGATTTGATCAAATCTCTTCCTATCCGCTCGTTAAGATCTGTCAAAATGTTTGAAATTATCTAAATCCTTACTAAAAGGTTTCCTTTGTTCATGACAAGGAAGTAATTTAAATTTTTTTTATAATGCTATTCTATAATCACGAACGCTAAATGACAATTCAGGTTTCCCGATAGAACAGATCACAATGGCATACTAACAGAGGTAAACTCAAGCTAGAATGGAAAAGAAGGCGTTCTAGTTTGAAAGGTTTTATTGAAGGGGCAGAGGACCCATGGGCCATAGTTCGCACAGCCTCATTCGAATTTCTAGGCTGTGGTCTGGGTGTACGTACACTAGTATTCTATTCTTCAGGTATCCTGAATTAGTTCGATTCAATTTGCCTTTTTCCTTGTCGATCTTAATCGGTTTCGCCGTAGTTTAACCTTGAGCATAATTTAATGGACAATTGAAAGATAATTATCGTCAAACAAACTTAGCTATCAATTATAAGTTTTTGCACGCTTCCACCCATCATCGCATTATTCCATTACGTCATTCTGGTAAAGGAGTAAATAACAGTAGTCTGTCAGTTAAGAAAAAATACACTTTTTTGTTGGGCTCGCTCTGAAGTGTATATTTTGTACTCTGAATCATCTGATACAGTACAAAGCGACGTTTTTGTGCCCAGTTTTTACGTATGTCCTTCTTTTAAATAACTGTTAGTTGTTAGCGAATAGTAAGGTAGATTTACAGACACAAAACGGCACATTTTTTCTTTCTTCTTTATGTTTGTTTTGTACTATTACTAGTTAAAAGGGCTTCTTACTGAGCTCGCTACGCTTGAATAGATACACGTAAATGGCATTTTTTATATAAATATTTTATTTTAATTTATTTATTACATAAATATTCTCGCCACACTGAAATTTTTTCTCTTCTCTTTATCTGCTTTATGTCTGTAAGTTTGGACTATTGCTAGTTAAAGAGAGTCGTTATTGAGTTCACTTCGTTCGCAGTGGAAACCCGGCTTGTCTTACGGTCAGGCTATGAGTATGCGTAACAACGTGAGATATGATTGCGTGGTCGACACACTCACAAGCCTGCCATTATTGGCAACGCGTAATGTAAGTATAAGAAAATCCCACGCCGCGTGGCTCTAGTCATGCAGTTTCGACTACTCTCTGAAGTCGCGCTGTGTCGCGCTGTCCTGCTGTGCGTCGGTCTCTTGTAGACATTTCCTCATGCCTCTTGGATTTGCCGCCCGATTGAACCCTAATTTGGATCCTCTTTTAAATATTTGCCGACCAATGATTTCATTATAGGTCCATTTCAATTTTCATTTGCGCACCAATAAGTTTCTATGTCTGAATTATTGTTTGATCTCGTTTATTTTAGCGTGTATTGGTCGAACTTAAATTATTATTTTGTCAAAAGTGCTATGTAAATTAATGTTCATTTCATTTACTTAGATAAAGGTAGATATAATAAATCACCGGACAATTCACAATAATTGACGAAAGTCAAAGCTAGTGTTATGTTATGTATGGGTACTAAGCAAGGAATAAACGTACTTAAATTGATAGATAGTTACTTAAATACATATTAAACATCCAAGGCTCGAGAACAAACATTCGTATTTTTGGGGACCGGGGATCGAACTCGGGACCTGAAGCTTTGTATTCAAGTTCTGTAACCACTAGGCTAGCCGGTCGTCAATTGAATGCAATTGGTACCTAATTCAACTCATCGTAAAATAATCGTTTCAATACCCGGAAATATTCGGTCATTAAATTCCATTTCCATTTGAAAGTCTAACATAAAAGGATTTTATACAACACGAAGCGACTAGGTAACTGACTTCATAAAAAAATCGAACCGAACCTCATTATCAAAGTGTATGTAACGCGAACGGAACGAATGAATGTTGTCAGGGAATGTTTCATTCAGTCAGTATGTTTCAACTTCACAATAGTAGCGGATTCTCGCTTCCACAGTTTCAGAATAGAATTTCATTTAGCTACAATAACTGGCTGGCTGTACACTAGGGTTGCCAGCCTTGGTGCACAGCTTTGCGGTAAATTTCCGATCAAATGCGGGACTTGGCTATAAAATGCGGGACCCCGGCCTAATTGATTAAGTATATTGGCCGTCAACGTATTGAAAGGCATTAAAAATTACACCAGATTAACTTTTAGGACGATAGAGAGGGCTATGCTTGGAGTTCAGTGGCGGGGAGTGATAATTTTAACAACTAAAGCCGGAGCAAAAACCTAAAAAACCTCATTTATCCTCTTCAAAGTGCAGTAATGGAAGAGAAGCGTTTGGTAACTTCAAAATTTTAGTCAACTCTGGGAATCGGATTAGTACTCTTTGCCACTGTTGGAGTTTCTCTGCGAGATCGCTTTAGAAATGATGAAATCCGCGCAAGAACTAAAGTCTCGCTCGGACATAGCTCGAAGAATCGCCAGACTTAAATGGCAGTGGGCCAGAGCATATCGCTCGTAGAATTTACGGCCGATGAGGCCGAAAGGTTCTCGACTGGCGTCCGCGGACCGGAAGACGCAGTGTAGGTAGGCCTCCAACAAGATGGAGCGACGACCTGGTTAAGGTTGCGGGAACGCGTTGGATGCGGATGGCGCGGGATTGATCTGTTTAGTGAGCCTGGGTTCCTCCATATGTTCAACAGTGGACATACATATGTTCATCATTAAAAATCTAGTTCAATATAGATCGAGAAAGAGGGGGGACAGGATTGTGCCGAGTGGACTAGTGCACGCACGATGTTCGCGCGCGTTAATCGCGGTATATTCAAATTAACGTTAATTTCGGTGCTTATAATCTAGTCTAGCTTGAAAAGGGGCCAATCAGCGTCCCGTGCGCGCCTTTTGCGG
Source organism: Archips xylosteana (assembly GCA_947563465.1). NCBI lineage: Eukaryota > Metazoa > Arthropoda > Insecta > Lepidoptera > Tortricidae > Archips > Archips xylosteana. The sequence continues at coordinate 9,358,422 of OX387369.1, forward strand.
GACGCGTGCCGTAGGACTCCAGAAACGGGACGATTCGCAACCCTACTTTATAAACACGAGGTTAGTTATTCGCTGGCTTGTTTGCATTCTTTTGCCTTATGGGTTTCGGTGGAGTTTCGTGTGACGTCAAAGGGAGGATAAAAACATGTCGGTACACCTTTTACCTTCCTACGTACATTTACTCACGTAATATCTAGCTTATCATATTAGTGAAAGCTATGTAGGTAAATAACAAGAGAAGGCGGTCGACAAATGTATTGCTATTTGCTGGTATTGTTGGTATAACATTGTCAGTGGAAAACTGCTACGATATACAATTGCATGTCTATTCGATCGCCCACATTCAACTATTTATTGGTTTCACAAAACTCTTAACACAATAACTCTTATATTGTACTGTAACACCATATAATAAATAGTTTAGAATAATAGCACATTAACAAAATTTATGCGTAAGCAATCAAACGGTTCTGTTAATTTTTCTACAAATAAATCGCCAGATTGCATTATAATAAATACGTAAATATTAATAATACTATTTAGGGGATAGATAGGGTGGCGTTGGAATACTTAATCTATCTATTCTAATAAATAAAGGGATACACTTTTTGTTTCTATTTATCTCTGGACCTTCGAACCGATTTTGGAAAGTCACAGATAGAAAGCTACGCTACCCAGTAACGTAGGTTTATTTTTATCCCGGAAAAGTGCAAAGTTTCCGCGTGACGCGGCCGAAGTCCCGGGCAAGAAGTAGTTGTTAGTAATTAAGACATTCAAGAACGCTAAAAATATTACAATCCTTTGTCATGCATTAGTGTTTAAAGTAAAATAACGTGATTCGTGAACGCGATCCTGAGTGCGTTGCGAACGCCCCGTCGCCAGCTCGCCTTATCTTCGTCTGTCTCGCTCGCTCCCATAACCGGTGCGATGAATACGCATGCGCTCACCGCGCGCTCGCCAAATCTCGCAACGGTGCGTTCCGTCGTCCCGCCTGTCGTTACTTCTCGTGTCCTACTCCAATGTATGGAGTATTGTTAATGAATGAATGAAAGCGGTGCGTTAGTATGGCACAGACCGCTGCACGGTTTAGTTGTTATTTTACGTTGCTCCCTGTAATCAGACCAATATAACGATTTAAAAATGAATAACCAACCTGGAACATCTAAATCAAATACGGACACGATATTTACGCACTCGAGTGCTAAAATTCCACGATTGCAACAACGTAATAAGACTGAGAGCGACGATGAAGAATACCTTATTACTATTAAGGAAGAAGAACCTTGTGAGGGAAGCTTAATTAATGGAAGCACGCCAATACCTACATTTATAATATACGATGATAACGCAACGGTTGAACAATGTTTGGAAAATAGCGGTTCGAAGACGGCATTTAATTTTATCAAGCCAAAAGCATGGCTAATGCAGCTATCTAAAAATCCTATGGATTATTTGAACCACTTCCTTAGCGAAAATTTCCTTGATAGCATTGTTAAAGCAACAAATCACGAAGCTAATGTTTGTCATATGCTGGGTTTTAGAAGTAAATCAGACTGGATTGATCTGACTGTTAGCGAATTAAAGATTTTTATTGGACTTTTGTTGCACACAGGCACAGCAAAGATGAACAGTTTACTGGAATATTGGCAGAAAAACAGGCTTTTTAAATCATGCTTCCCTGACTACATGACACTAGAACGATTCACCGCTATCTTACAGTATTTATCACTTCCAGAACAAAAAGCTGCCACAACGGAGCCGCATGAGTATAAAGCTATTGTACATTTTAACGCTGTCATGAATGGATATTACTTATCTGGAAGAAATTTGCAATTGAATGTCTGTGGCTTAGACACGTTCCACAACAGCGTTACTTCAGATCTTAACAAGACAGGCGCATTAGGTTTGAACATGTTTGTTCTGTTTGAACAGGGTGGGCCAATTTTGAAAATAGCCACCGACGTCAAAGCATGTTCTACCTCAGATAAAGAGGCACTCTTTTTAAATTTCTTAGAAGGAAAACTTGATTGCGGCCACTCGTTATATGTGACGCCTAAAATAACAATCCCGACATCGATAGCAATTCTATTACTAAAAAGAAAAACCTACTGTAATGGAATTTTGCAGCCTGAAGTAAGTGAACATTGCCCAAAGGAGGATGATTCCGTGTATTTAAAACATGTACATACAGGTCCATATTATTACTATGTCGATACAATCGGGAAGACTACATATTACATATCGACGGAATTCAAAGGTACCACGGAATCTGGAACTGAGCAGGCCCCCGAAGCCATCAGAAACTACATGGAAAAGCCACAATCAAACGACTTCCAAGACATGTGCTCATATTATCCTTTTGGAGCTGTTAATTTTTCTCAGCGAAACAAGGTATTCATATTTATTTTGATGGCAAGCATCAAGAATGCGAGCTACGCTGCTGGTATGGATTTCAACAAGTACAGATGGAAGATCATAGAAAATTTGTTACCGAATCCATCTAAAGAGAAGAATAAACATCGATTGACGAGAATACCCTCGCATGGTGACAGCATTCAAGTGGCTAGACATGATGTTTGGACTGCGAGGCGTGACTGCTATAATTGCGCTATCGCCAAGAACTTGAGTCGTGTCACTGTTTACTGGTGCAACGAGTGCGAGCATTCGCCGCCACTTTGCGTAGAATGTTTTTTTGATGTCCATTAATTTAGATATATTTGTTTTTTTTTTTTTTTTTTTTTTTTAATTAAACTTTCAATAAATGCTTATTAAGACTTTTACTATGATTCATTTCAAAACGTTACTTGGCAATTTTTGGTTGTATGTCATGTTTGTTTGATGATGTGTTTTTAGAAAAAAAAACTTATCTGTTCAGTTCTAAATATGTGTTACATGCGTACATAAAAAATAGTATATGAAAAATAGTATATGAAAAATAGTATATGAAAAATAGTATATGAAAAATAGTTGTTAGCCACGAATTGGTCTGTTAAAAGCTTACCCGCAGAATGCATTTTTTTGAAATGTGTAAATCCAAGTTATATGTATGTATGTTTGCCAAGTTTCATCCAAATCCGCTCAGCTATTTACCCTGAATAAGTAACAAACTCACTAACTTTCAACGTAAAATTATGACAAAAAAATATGGAACTCTAAAATACAATTTGTACAAATCGAGTTTAATTTGCACTCTTACCATTCAACGTATCGAATTCAAAACATGAACCACGCATTTTAATTTTCAAATACCTTCGAGTCTGAACTGTATTCCGTGGAGAAACGGTTCAAAGGAGTCAAAAGTGGGTACTCGTAAATGTCAGGCGTATTTATACTATACTGGTCCCAGACTGAATGTATGCCGATATTATTGTAGCGAAAGGGCAGAGATCAACAGGAAATATATATAGTACTGGTTATTCGCGCTTCCTACTTCGACAGTATTACCAATGTTGTTCCGAAACTCTTGTAACTTTCACAATATTAATAAAAAAAAAGTTTACTTATAAAAAACGACCTTTCAAGTAATACCAAGCGGAAGACCAGTGCTGGTTTTTAACTAGCAACATGCTGAGCCGGGTCCCTTTTTGTAGCAGCACTAATATGTACATTCCTATGTCTATGTCTATGTTTGTACTCTTATTTTTGCCTGTGTATGTGTACAATAGTTGTTATAAAATAAATGTTTTTCTTTCTTTCTTAATAAACAATCTGTTTAAATTACTTTTCTTGCAGTTTAGGCTCGATGTTACTAAGAAAAAATTGTTAGTAACATGTTTTTTTTTTACGTTTTAAAAGATATTTTTTAAGAAAAATAACAGATTATGTGATAACAATACAAGGACAAACTTAACTCTCGAAGAGATCTCTTCCAGTTGCTCTGCGCACGACTGGATTGGTTTTTTGATTGAAAAGTTAGTAGAACCGAAAACTTAAATTAGCTTAAATAAATAATGAATTGTTTTTAGCAAATTGACAAAAAAAAAGCTGAAAACAAGTCCAGGAAATGTTTTGTAAGCTGTTTCTTGGAATCTGACATTTTGTATTCCGTTAATGCTATCTAAAATAGGATTAACGCGATCGCCGTCTCAGAGGATTTGATGTCAGATTCTAAAAACTGCAGGGATTCCACAAGGTCGCCGTACCGGTTTTTCACCTGTTCGTTTTATCTCGTTTTAAGAATGGGACGCGCTACTATTCAGTTTGCTATAGCAGGTTTGCAACTACCAAGGTTATCTCCGTCATTCTTGGACATTACTATGTAATGTATCGCGTTCTTGATGTTTGTTCTAAAAATACTTGTGTTAAAACAAGAAAAGATTCGCCTTTGTTGCGACTAGCGTTGATTTCATGTTAGCTAGGAAACTAATGTCGCGAAGATGCAGCTGTCCCCAGAAAAGTTTGAGGGTAAGCAAAATAATAAAATCTAATATATATAAAAATCTCGTGTCACGGTGTTTGTTATCGAACTCATCCAAAACGGCTTGACCGATTTTTATGAATATTTTTGTCTATATTTATGTAGGTCTGAGAATAGGTCGTCGGTTATTTTTATACCGCTATCTAGCTGACCCGGCAAACGTTGTTTTGCCTTGTCATATATGACGTAGGGGTATAAAAAGTATAAAATCTTTATGTCTCCAAAATGTTATGAACAATTGATCATGCGCTTAATGTCCAAGCTGTCGTCCTTTGTAGCTCTAACTCTACCACAATTGGACGTGGGTCCAGAACTGGCTTAGAGTTCAGACTGGCCGCTTTGATATCCCCGGCTAACAAATTACCTTAATTAGAAAATAAAACTTGTAGAATAATTGAGTCATCATCATTCATCATTTCAGCCGAAAGACGTCCACTGCTGAACATAGGCCTCCCCCAAGGCTCGCCAAACAGATCGGCCCTGCGCCATCCGCATCCAATGCGTTCCCGCTACCTTCACCAGGTCGTCGCTCCATCTTGTTGGAGGCCTACCTACACTGCGTCTTCCGGTCCGCGGACGCCACTCGAGAACCTTTCGGCCCCATCGGCCGTCAGTTCTACGGGCGATGTGCCCTGCCCACTGCCACTTAAGTCTAGCGATTCTTCGAGCTATGTCCGTGACTTTAGTTCTCGCGCGGATTTCATCATTTCTAATGCGATCCCGCAGAGAAACTCCAAGCATAGCCCTCTCCATCGCCCTCTGAGTGACCTTGAGCTTCCTTATAAGACCCATCGTTAGCGGCCACGTCTCAGTACCATAAGTCATCACTGGCAACACACACTGGTCAAAGACTTTTGACTTGAGACACTGCGGTATATCGGATGACAAGATATTGCGGAGCTTCCCGAACGCTGCCCATCCGAGTCTAATTCGTCGATTGACCTCTTTCTCGAAGTTGCACCTACCCAATTGGATTGTATGTCCCAGATAGATATAGTCGTCAACAACTTCGAGCAAAGTATCTCCGATTACGACGGGAGTTGGTACAACATGGGCGTTCGACATGACCTTCGTCTTGTCCATGTTCAATTTAAGACCAACTCTCTCGGAGACTCTTCCGAGGTCAGCGAGCATCGCACTGAGGTCCTCCAAGGTCTCAGCCATAAGCACCACGTCGTCGGCAAATCGAAGGTGAGTGAAGTATTCGCCATTTACATTGATGCCACGCCCTTCCCAGTTCAGAGTCTTGAACGCATCCTCTAGTGCAGCGGTGAACAGTTTCGGAGAGATTACATCTCCTTGTCTGACTCCCCGCTGCAAATAATTGAGTACAACGCTTGAAATTGCCGTGCTAATTGTGTGGGTGGTTTATGATATGAGTGTTAAACTAGGTCTCGTTACGCTAAATTTAAGATTTAAGTGCTATGAGTTAAAAGCATTATACTATTTACAATTAAGAGGAGAGAAATCAAACAGTAATGAATTTAATACAGCTAAGATTGTTATTAAATTCAAAGCCTGACTTTTACGAGCTCTATCCCTTGATGATGATGATAGTATCCTTTTTTTGGTTAGTTATATAGCAAGTGAAAAGTAGACGAGGTTAGTGTGTGCGACTGACGATAGTGACGATGACTAAGACCTGTGTTGTGCATTGTGGCGTGTATTGGGGATAGACAGTGCTGCTGCTCATAGTAGCGGGTACATGCGGTTGCAGTTGCCAGCTGCCACCTAGTAGTTGCTGTCAATATCATCAGCCGAAAGACGTCCACTGTCGAACAAAAGCTCCCCCTAGTTCCACCGATTGCCCGCAACTCGCGTGACGTCGTCAGCAACCTCTGCTCCTCCGTTACCTGGCCTGCTGTCATGGCTAGAGATACAGGAGTCGCCGGGGCTGGGGCCGCAGCTGAGTCGAATGGTGTCATAATCAAGGGGACTAGCAGCTGGTCTACTCTGGAATTTATTCCCTGCGCAGCACTGGTCACGCCTGCGTGCAGCGTGCTGGTTGCAGTTGTATCTGTATATCACGTCATGCAGGCATACAGAATATGATATGATATACAGATACAACTACAACTACAACTGCATTCATAAAATGTGGAGGGGCGTGCCTTCATGAGCGAACAGATCTTTGGCTGATTTGAAAGTTAAGATTAAATTTGGCGCACAAGGTATCTTGTAAGCCCTAGCTTTACTCAAACTGTTGCACGTCAATAATTCGCTCTGCGCCTTCGCAAGCGAAGCTATCTGTACTCTGTACAGTCACGAGTGTTTCGTAGTGTTGAATATACTCGTAACAGTCACAGTCACAGCTATTACATTAGGCTTGACAGTTGGACCTAGAATAGTGTCGAACTGTTTCTAGGAAACGAGTGGATACATCATTACTATAATTTACTTAATTGCACACCTAAGGCACACTTGGGCCTGCCTGGGCGCAGCGTGACTTGCGCAATGTTTGAGGAAAATTACTGGCGGAATATATATTTCTTAAGTGATTACTGACCCTTAGGGTCTTGCGATGTATACAAGCAGTCACTTTAGCTGGTAACTTGAGTCTTGTTGCAGTATTTATTTAAATGTTCACCATGGAATCAAATACTGTTGACACAAATTTGCGTTAAAGAAAAAACTATATAGTGACTATCATAATCTTCCCTACCCCTTTATCATATCATTTATTTTGGGGCCCCGTGTAGATTGTGTGTCTTTCAATTCCTTTTGAACCAATGCCGGATATTGTGTTTATGTGTTTTTTTTAACTTTCAAACTCCCAACGACTAAAGTCACGGTACGCAGTGAATTTTCATGTCAAAACCCTTTTCCTTTGATGGAGCCAGCTAAGCGAAATTAAGTCAGGCGCATTGTTGATTTTCATTTGTGACGACTTTCAAATATTTTCCTAAAGGCTTTAAATTTATTAGCGCTCGGAAAATTTCCATCGTTCGTTTGGGTTACAGTAAAAATTCCGAACGGATAACCGCTCGCTGAAAATTTAATCAACGTGTTTTACATTTTATTTTTATATCTCAAAGTTTTAGGATATATTGGCTTATCGGGTCTAAACACAGTTTATTATTATATTCTAAAAGCCATAAGATTTATCCAGTCTAGACTATCCAGGATACCGCCATTTATAGACTTCATAAGATACCCCACTAAAGACCAGCGCAAGCCCAGACTATTTATTAGTAGAGCCTGTCTAATTTAAAATGACGCGCCCCACCAGCGCATATACGTACAGGATTTGAAAGTAGAAAATGGCCCTAGTACAGCTTCAATAGGTTCAAAATCCTGTGCGTAAATGCGGTGGTGGGGCGCGCCATTTTAAATTAGAGAAGCTCTAACAGGATTTTCAAAATATATTTCGCTATTCGCTAAGAGCAGATCTCGTTTCTTATTGTTTACCTGAAACGCTTTGTAATTTTCAATTTGAGCTTCAAGAGGGGCTTCTCATTAATTCATTGTTTAAGTTGTTTTTACGTTATTATTCAGGCTGTGACTACAGCCACCGCAATATCTGGACTGGAAACTACAGTAAAATCCAAGCCTGTCATTATCAATAACCGAGTTACAGCTAGAATCAAATTCGATGCTTAAACCAACGCTACGTCACGCTGTACAGAAATATTAACAGAATGTAGAAACATCACGATAATAAATAATAGATGCTAAAAAAACACCTAAACACATTGATTTGCTGGCTCACTGATAGATGCTACAGATACAGTACCTACAAGTTGAAGCCTAAATAGTAATACTTAATTGAAATTGGAGTATAAAATGTAAAAGACCATTAACCTAATTACTAAATTGACTTATTAGTACAACTATCTTAAAAGTAGTTTGAGTAGTGATATCTTATAACTGACTGGTAAATATGGACGATAGTCGACGCAAAATATCGGTTGGGCAAGGCGTATCATTTCATACCAACCGCGTCTGTGACATATTGGATATCGGTTTTGAAATTAATTGATCACTAACGACGCATTTCTTGGGTTGTCTAGACTGGAGTAATTAACTTAACTGTACCAAGGTAAAAGGAACGGAGCCAATTGACGTTTGTCAATTTAGTTTCTTCAATTTTAAAACTTTAAAACACAAAAATTGAGACGTTCTTCTGTATCACACAGCGTCAGACTAGACGATAAAAACTGCGATATTACTTCCAACTCTTTTTTTCAATCCTACGTGACTCTTCATAACTTTGATACATAATAGTACTTGTGCTACACATTCGCCGTCACCCCCACGTCGTTAGCGAGCACTAAGCATCATTCAACCACTTGATATTAGCATACATACCTACACCACGCCATAAACTCTCCCTTACTTACGTCAACTCGAAATAACGGAAAACAACAAAGAATTACCTTATCGCAATGCCGCAGGCACTAAATAAGCAGAGATTACGTCCCGTCCTTAGTATTTTTCATGATTACAGATACTTTTCTTTCTCGCAAATAGATTTCTTTGTCAACACCCGTAACTTGCTTTTACTTATGATTTACGATCACCATTTCTTGTGATTTGTTGTTTAGAACTGTCTCACAATTTGCCACTTTTCTGCAAATTTGATTATGTTGCAGAACCTTGCGGAACAAAACTGTTGCTTATTAAATTTGTATTACTATATTATTTCTCATTTAGACTTTTATGTAAGCAACTAAATACAGCACTGATTACTCAAACGAATAGTGCTATCCTAGTTGAATCTATAATAGCCCTCTAAAAACATGTTCTATACGTTCGTATAGGTCCTTCGTGCCGGATAAACATCGCTTCTTACCGTAAACCGCGAGTATTTACGAGTATGTCCTCTAAAGCTCTCGGGTACCCTGAATTTACAGCCGAACCGACCTTATTTCCTACCCCGAATAGGAAACCAATCGTAAAGGTGTGAGGTAAACTTCTATGTTTTAGGTAATTGAATTCATCTTAATGTGGTAGGGTGCTATGCTAGCGTAATGTTACCAACGAAACGGACTTTTGTTTCTTGGTTCTAAGTTTAATTTTTTTTTCTCACTCCCCTTTTAAACATATTAATATATCATTGTTTTAAATTAACACTTTGAAGGACACTAGGCCTATATGCGTCCAAATATATAGCTTGATGATGATGATGATGTCTTCCTATTTCTCCCAGGTGGAGTTAAGGGCTGCTGATGTCCGTCTCCAGCTTAACAACGCTTAATTGAAAGTACAGTCCATCAATGTGTTAAGTATCGGAATAATATTCAATATCCCCGCAAACACTGCTAGAGGTATTGTTTCAATGTTATTAACTCTAAATTTAGTACATTGCTTAATAAATAACTTGGCAAAATTCATGGGCACAGTAGGGATGCTTTCTATATAACCTTATTCATATTCGTTTAATACATTATCCAAAAGGTTCGGAAGCCACTTTATGTGATATCGGTTGCGTGAGCTAAGTACAGTTTATCAAACTCTTGCTCTTACTATTAAAAACACTTATTTTTCCGACATTGAAAACATACCTATGAAATAAAAAAAAATATACTAATTTAATTCTTTACTGGAGTACTTCAGTTATTACGGGTAATTTTGTAACACCCTGTATACGTACCAATAATTTAAGTTGATGAATAATACGGACAGGAAGAAAGATTAAGCGTCTCAAGATGTTCTGCCGGTTTTGGCAGCAAGTTCTATTGTCGTAAATTTGTAAAAGTACGTACGTTTTCTAATGGTCGTATGTTGGAAAATCATACTACAAAATTAACAGTATAAAAGGCAGCAGAGAACATCTCAATCCACTCGACGATGACTACTGCTGTTAAAAGAATGATAAATCATGCGAGGTCGAGCGGGATGATGTCACGGAATCATTTGATCCAATTAGTTATACGCAACGAAGTTGGGATTACTTGGGACACACCCTCGCAATTTATCATTGTACTAAATTGTGTACATGTCTTTGTGTATAGTCGACCAAGTGCTTTACCATTTTTATGACAGTTCTTACATTATAATAAAAACAATAAGGCTGATTGTCATATTGACTGGTAAATGAAGATAGCCTCGGATGTTTTAAACGGATGTTGAACTTCAGGTTGAAAAAGGATTTTTTTATTATTTAACATTCTGAGAATGTAAAATTAGAGTAACCATATTGTTTGATTAGACTGATGGAACGTCAGTCGATACATATCTCCAAGGTTCTTATACCTTTTGTCCAAGCTCAATACGCACTTGATTGACATAACAGAACATTATTACAGTTGCTAGGTACATCAAATTCCATTGTTTACCAATATAATAGACGAAATTCTACGAACAGGCATATCTTGGCTTATACGTGGTTGGAATAACAGTTACACGTGTATGCAATCTGCGGGAGCCATATTTTTATTGTATTTGATTAAGGGTTTCTGCTATCTAAATGTTATATGTACTTACGGTAACGTTTTCATCAACATTTTTGGTTAAAGCATTATGTATCCTTTGGGAGAAGTGAGTGAGTACGTTGAGTCTATTCAATAGTAACTCAATTCGAATTCCAATTGAGAGGAGTGTTTTATTCTAAAAGGTTCGAGTATGTTACATCATTGTGTCCAGTCCATATGAAAGCAATTTCAATATCCCTAACGTCGTGCTTCGCCGGCTCTATCCCAAAGGAGCCACCGTCCGTATGATCAGAAATTTATCAGAGCATAAAATCCAGTGCACGTTTTGAGCTCGCTAATGTAAATAAATGTACACAATATTCTAGTACACTTGCAGTGTACTACTTTGATCATGTACCATAATTTAGTGAACCATATAATTATTTCAGCGTCTGGTTTCAACCCGGTTGGCCCTTAGTCTTTTATGACTTGAGTATAATCTAAATGAAAGCAGTCCGATTGATTACATATGATCTAATTTATATTCTTTTGCTTTAGCAGCGAGCTTAACATTGCAAGAATAAAGTGCGAGCGATCATGATCATGATGGTCGATAGATTCCAAGGATCTTCTTTGTTATTTCATTATGAAAATTTGACGAAAGTGTTTTAGCATTTTAATGCTCGTGTGAACAGCAGAAGCATACCGGACGCATAAATTCAAATTTAGCAACTTAACCATAGCATCCGCTATACTGGCCCCCCACTCAATTTCGCACAAGACGTATCGACAAATTGATAATTTCACGTCACATGATTGCAAATAATCTGTTCGTTCTGAATTCAATATTAAACTTTGCAGTTCCCTCGCGATTGTTCCCTCAATTTCAGTTGGTTGGACTTTTATTTGTTTGAAAACTATCGGGTTGTAAAACGATTGATAAGCAACCGATCTGTCTGCACCGTAATGTTGAATCGAAACTGTTGGTTGTATTCAAACATTTATCAGACAATAGAGTCTTCACCGTATGGCGATGTGCCTGAAAACAATGGCAGTAATAAAGCTAGATTACAGACTTGTAGATACTTTCAACAAACAATTGTTTGCGATCACCGAGTTTCAAATACGATACAAGGACAATCTTGAAATTTATCGAATTGCCAAGCTACGCTTTTTGTTGTTCGGCGAACTGAATATTGTCAAAACTTAAATGAATAATTCAATACCATCGTCATGTAATAAATTGCTCCGACAAAAGAAGTCATTCTACATAAAATAATTTTCTTCCTTAAAACACGAATCCAAATCCTACGACCTAAGTTTCATTTTAAATAATGACATATATGTAGTATGCACGTTTCCAATTCATCTATATAACTAGAATTAAATACAGGGTTCCATGTTGTAAACAGTTGGATCGTGGGCGACCCACCCAAACACTTCGACGGTAATATTGGACCGGTGTTTGTTATTGACCACCTGTCGCAATGTGGGACGTACGCTAATAAATATTTTCCAATATTTCCGATCTTGAATATAGAACTAAATCTTAATTTACTCCACTGCGATATTATTAGCTGGAAATCGAAAGCAAAGCTATTTCTGTGTACGGTAACTGTAGGCGTTCAAGGTTGAAGTATTTGCGACCTGTGTACGCTTTCCTATTTTGTCTGATTGTTATCTCATGAATGTTGTTTACTTTGTGTTTAAGTGATGCATCAGTATTTGTGAGGTCTTCTTTAGTTACCACCCACGGGTTTTTAAGAATGTTAATATCGCGGTCTTTTACTTGTATATTTGATGTTGTTAGAATAAACTTGACATAATCTTCTATATCAAACATACAATTCTCGCTAAACGTGATTGCTCTACATATCTTTGTGCTAGGTTTACATCATTAATATTTGGGGTGACAAAACAACGTAACAATTAAGCAAACAATAATCAATTGGATAGGTGTCGAATTTTATACTCGTTCGTGCCATGTTGGGTTTTTAATTAAGGACGAGTCTAACAATAGAAATTTAAAAATCTCACAATCCCTGAACGCTTGAATGACAAATTAACTCTCTTAATTAATTGAAGCTTAGGCCTACCCACCTGTTTGTATTAGACAGGCTTCACATTGAATGGAAAGGAAGTCTATAAAGTGACAAATTATCCATGATCAAGGAAATGTTGCTCGACCTTGCTCGGGGACGCGAGCGCAAGTCGAGCGTGCTCAAGAAAAAATCAAGTTTTTAGGGTTTGTGAATTAACTGTTCCGAAATCATTGTTTCTTAGCGTCAAGGAAAAAATATCAGCGCCTTGTATTCTTAGGAAATTTTGACAGCTGTTTTACTACTATTACATTAGAACACTATTATTTAGTAATGCAACTAACCAAATTTTACAAATACGTGGCTAAACCTAGCATATCACTTATGAACTACTACTGTATCTTGTGTTTAAAGAATGAGCCTGTACTTACTGCAATTAAATCCGTGAATAGCTTTAAATATTATAAATGTAATGAATGATGTACTGTAGGGTATTAATAATAACAATTTTCTTTAACCCCCTGTTTCACCATCCATTGATCAAATTTATTTGACGGATAAATGAGATGCCGTCTCTGTTTGTTTTGTTCGAATAGACGGAGACGGCATCACATTTATCCGTCAGTTAAAATTAATCAATGGGTGGTGAAACAGCCCCCTAAACCTTTCAACAATTACTAGCTGAATATTCCGGAATATTTTTACTCCTTCTGCAACATGGTAAACAAGATGTTTACCGTTTCAATTTTAACTCCTTTCTGCTTTATTTCTCGATGCACCTCAAAGAACGCAATTAACTTTATTTTTAACATACGTTGTTTGTGTCTGTTGTATATCTTAACTTGTGGTTAATTTCACGCTATGAGCCCATTAGGTAGCACCGGTTAACAACTATGAGGCTCCTGGCAAATGCAGCACGCAATTAATGAATTTGTAACTGTTAATGCTACTATCTTGTTTATTGAAATTATAGGAAAGGAACTAACTTCACTGCCAGGCACCTAGTGCGAATTGCTTCATTACCGATTTTGATAGTTATATTGTTTTTTAAAACTTTTGTAATGAGTGAGCTACCCGGTGCTGAACTTAAATTTCTTCGAAAATTTAGTCATGTTAGCTGTAAACACTAAATGGGTCTTTCACGCAGCCATGTTTTGTTTTTATTTGTTAGTTTTCAACGTCCCTTTCAGTGATCTATCATGCTATGCTAACTGTCCCGGTGCTGTTGTACAATTGGTCGCTGGTCGCTTCACCGTAGTGCGTATCTTTTCTTAGTACTTTTTTTTTATTTGTAGCTCATCTATTATGCATTTCAATTTATCGTAATAACAGTAAATATAAACTTAACTATTTTACCGCATCCGTTTACTTAACACGCATCGTGAATGTCTCACCGGTTACCAGTAATATAACTTTCGTGCTAAGAATAATGCTTTACGATTTCCTCGTCTGCGAACCATTAGCTGCGAGCGTCGGATTTGTTTTTATCTCGCGGACATTACAAGTACAAATCGAACAGATTTGTATTACCGGCGATTCGTATTGGAAACTCATTTACGAAGAGTTCTGTTTCAGAAGTTTTATTTATTATATCCAGGTTGAAGTATCCTTCTGAAACTACATCTGGAACTTTATTAGGTACATTTTGTACAATACAGTTTTAATTTCCTACATCCATAATGATTCATAATTCACATTAGTCGTAAAATATTACTTTCCTTTTACCATTACTTCACTAATATAAAATTTCAAAGCGCCATTAATTTCGGCTTTTACTTTACTATCCCAAAATTCCCAAATGAACCTTTTTGGCATTTGATGTAATTAGACCTTCTCTGCCGCCGCTTGATACTGGATTCAGTTTTAATTGTTCTCTTCGAGCTCGATAATGGGGAAGTAAGCCGGAAATTCTGAGTCAATGTTAAAATGGAATGTTCTAATACAGATAAGTTATAAGATAAGACGTTATCAACAAAAAGTTATGACATCGTGCTACTTGTACTGAGGGCAATTAACTTCTTGGCTCATTAGGGCGAGTATTTAATAATTAACTAAACCTTTTATCTCAAAATACGATAGGCCTTTGTTCTCTCTAACTATTCATTTGTCATCGTCACATCAGTTTTCGATAATATTATTTTTTAATCATTTAATCAATTAAATGAATGTTAGGTGTGTCACATCGAAGAAAATTAGTTTTTTATTTGATACTGGGATATTTAAATACTATGGCACTTAAAAAGGCATTTTATCCCAAACGTGACTCTGCCTCCGCTCCATTTTCTCCGTGTCAACATGAAAACATGAATAAAATGCATATCCCGCTGGTTTTGAACCGCCGTATCGAACGTGCCTCTCCGGACTGTTAACGCTCTGTTTAACATCGATGTCGCCCATTGTACATCTGGATATCGAAACATGACGAGATCACAAATCTTGTTTTTCAGCTAGTATTACTAGGCTGGACACTAGAAAACTAAAACTACCAGAATGGTGTCAATCCTTTTTGTAAATGCGAAGAAAACAAATAAATGTTGTTACTTCAACTTGTCGATAAATGTATCTAGTAAATAAGTAAAGCAATGAAAAGGCACTTGACGAATATTTAAATAAGTTTATCTTAATTGCCTCTGTACTGTTACAATAATAATTAGGGACAACGTTTTCAATGTAAACTTGTAAAGGGTGCTAGTATTTGAGCTTGACTTGTGGAGTAGCGCGATGGAAGACAATTAGAGAGCAGGGTGTCTGTCGATCTTTTAGTTCCTCGGCTTTGTAATTTTAGTTTGAAGTTCGAGATGGTCTGGCGTTGGGTGGGTAAAAAACAATTATTTCAGACTAACAAGCACTAGAAGTTCTAACGTTTGCTAATTTACCAATCTTCCGCGAATTAGGGCATGTATTTAGAGACCTAGCCATGCTGCGTTGTGGCTTTAAAGTACTAGATGAACTGACTCCAAGTAAATCTGGTACAAGGGTCAATCGACAGAAGATGATGATGCTTTGAATGGAAATATTCGGACGCTAGGTGCGTCCAGGAAATAGTTAGTAAGTGTAATCGAAATCGGCGTACTCAAAGTGTTATTGAACACAGGATTTACGGCACTACAAGTCGTCGCCCTCATTATTCAATCCAGTTCGCAATTCGACCAAAATGTCGGCGACAAATAGCTTTTGTAGTGAATAAACGACCCTGTTAAGGTCCTCTGTAATTACGTTGATGATTTTATTTACGCCTCTCGTGTCGAGGTATCACATGGTAGAGTAACTCGTGGCGTGGATTAAACGTGCACTCTGTATGGGCAATAGGAAATTATTACATTGTGAAGTTCTTATGCTCTATGTTATACCAAATTTAACTTTTTATCAATCTAGGATGAGTAACTTACAGGCATTGACCACTCAAATAGTTCGTAAGAGTATGAGCGGTCACCATAAAGACAGCTGTCTCTTTTGAACTTTAGTATCAAAGCGAAACGGCTGTATCATTGTTGCGGCCGCCTATACAAACTATTTTTGTACACGAACTACCGCGTAGAAAAAGAAAAGTACATAGCATAATACTGAATCCTTTACGTTTCGTTTTCGTTGTCTGACTTTATTTCTCTAACGACTTCTCACTTGTATTATTCTATTTATTGTTTGTTCTATTTGAATGGGTGAAATTTAGGATTTTTCATGCAACCACGGGAAAACTATGTTACGTTTACATTAGGATGTAGATAATGATGCTTCTAATACAGCTGTTTACACTGTCTCTATTGTGATTCACCGATTATATTATTGTACGAGTAAGGTCCCTGTTTCAGTCTTTCCCTAAACGCTCTGTAAATTACACAAATGATTTTTTTTCTTTCAACATAATATTAATTAGTAGCTCCGTCAAATAATTTCAATGCAAACGACTCGGTCAATGCCGTGAGCCATTGTATAGTGATAATCGACTATTATTATAGAGACTCCAATACCACTGATGACTATGAATAAGTATATGATTATTTCATAACCTGTCCTAAAATCATCTCTATAACAAAGTGAATAAAGTTGTGCTTGTTATGGCAAGACTGCAATAAGGAACGGTGCGGAAGTAGAAACATACATATAGCTTATTAGTTAGGATTTTGGAACAAAGCCAACATTATTCTTATGGTATTTTGATCTCCTACTGCGTTTTAAGATTTAGGGGCTGGATAAAATGGAAGTTTGGATTGTTTTATGGTTTGTTGAAATTTTGTAACGGTTAGAGGATAAAGAGATAGGGTTAAATAAATTATTTTGGAATAACTTTGCGAGGGGTGAGGGTTCGTGAGCAGAACCGAAAGGATTTTGAATATTGTAATAACAAAGTTAGAGCGAAGAAAAGTATCCTCGTTCCGAAAATCGGACATAAAGAAAGCTATTCGTAAATTTTGGTATCTACAGTAAATAAAGAATTGATTCTGAAATGTTTACTTAGGTAAGTGATTTACGTCACAAGTTACTTGAGTAAGTGATTGATATTCATCTTATTGCGTAAGTTGCCAAACTGGAATATAAACATCGATTCTTTTGTTGAAAGGGTTTCCAAGCAAATGTCATTCGGTATCGGCATATTCTTTGACTTCGAAGCCAGTGAATGGGGTTCATTCATTGAATTCAATTGGATTATACAAATAAAAGTTTTGTCACGTATCGCTATCACCTACTTACCAGACACCAAATAGAAATATAGTTCGTTCGTTGACACTGACGCTGCACGCTGTTAGCATTCGGATTGGGTACGACCGGGCTAATGGAAGCCGTCAGGTGTGCACCGGACCTTATTTGGTTGGAGGTGACCCAAGGAGTGACTAATTTTACAGCAAAATTTACTTATACCAGACCAGATACCAGATCCAGAAGGTTCGGAAAATAATTTGTTAGATCTTGTGATACTGCCAAAATTTGTTAGAGTCATTACCTTCGCTGTTTTACACATTATCATTACACCTCCAACACCCCCATACTACTATTTCATGCCACTTGTTGTGAACTACAAATAATCCAGGTAGCCTAGCCATCTTTATCTCAATCGACAAGCAAGAACTTCGTTTTGGATGGCAATATGTGTACCTACAAGAAAATTAAAACATCTGTTAATTCTCAAGTTAAAACACTCTTGCAAAAAATGTCTACTGTCGATTGACATACTCGTACGATTAGATAAAGTAAAAGCTTATGACATTTCCATTTCTGAGTAGCCTTATCTATTGAAAGAGAGAAGGGTCCCTGTCCGATTACTGGCATCGTTATTTGTAAACGATTGGCTTATACCTAGACATTGATATACCTTTAATTTGATACCCTTTTCCGGAGTTATTGTAATCCTTTTCTATTGAACCTAGCAAGAAGCTTCCTTTTCGTTGACAGCGGTCCATGCGAAACTTTTACCATAACAAAAGATTGTCGAACATACATAGACGATGTGAAATTCGAAAGGTTTGATATTTTCGTTGCTGACAAGCGACGTTTAATTTCCTCTTAAGTTTTCATTCGTTACACTTGAATGTTCTATGCGTCGAAATGGTGTGACTGTAAAGGCATAGGTGTTTCGGTTTTTTTTTTCTACATGTATTATTCTTTGCTTGAAACTATTTAATTTCATCCATTTTCACTTACGGAGACGTGAAGCGAAAGCTTATTTCAGTTCAAATTATACTTATAGCTTTAGTAACTTCCCCCTGAATATCGTTTTAAATGCCATCATTAAATCTAATTGCCCTTGCACTGTCTCCGTAGACATTTTAAACCAATGCTTTAGGTTAATTGTTATCTAGAATGGCTAGAATGCATTTGGTTATCCATTTTGTTAATTACAATGCAGTGTGTTGTATGAAAGAGGGGTTCAATTTTCTATTTTTATATCCACTACTTCAGTGGTCAGTCACGGCGTCATTGCATATGATAATTAACTAATTGTGGTGTGTAATTGGTTAATGAATAGCGACACTTCATTTTTTAATAAGGCTCTCAAATTTGTCAAATGTTGAAGTAACGTGTGTTACATCTGAAAGTAATATGTCGGACGCCTGAAGCGATCTGTGTTTCGTGGTTATGTTTGTCTGCTCCACCCTCTCATTATTTTTCTATCTACCCTCCGTCTGCTGCAGGGTTGTGCTCAGCTGAGCCATGATATCTTTTTAATCTTTACCCCTTTTCATGGTAAACTGAAGCACAAAGCATTTCTTTTGTTTATAAAAACCCTTGAAATGGAATGGCGTGAATTTTTAATAATGTTTAAGAAGAGAGCATGACAATCAAAAGTCTTGTGACAGTGTGTCTCTCACAGATATTCGTAGAAACGCAAAAAAGCAACGTTTCGAGGTAAATTGCGTTAAAAGCCTCACTCAACGTGATATCGATTGGAACTGACAAGCTTTCAAAACCTTAATATATAGCAATATTTACGAAGGTTTTCACAGAAATCACATACTTTCAACTATAGCTCGCCTATCACTTACCTTTCAGTCCTGAACTTGAAGCATAGAGGCGTTATCGTCCGGAAAGTGTTTCGAGCCCGTCCCTTTATCAAAACACGTCTATCATTCTACTATAGCGAGTACCTATCTCTGAAGACCTTGAAATGATGGACAGAGCAGAGCAACGCACAAAGGGGGAGTATCTACGCCTTTTGGTGCCTCGTTCGAACTGGACATCTCGTTGGGATACTGAGTTAACTTTAATTGTTATACATAGTCAAGTCGAGAATCCAACAGTTATTCAGAAACATGCTTTATAATGCCTACTACACACACATGTAACGATGTATCGTAACGATTACTTTGTGCAAACCGATTAGCGCAGATTTATCGATCGTGTGTTTCGTTTGTATCTGTAACGATTTGTCACTCACATGATGGATAAATCTGCGCAAATCGGTTTGCACACATTAATCGCTACTATACGAGTATATCGTTACATGTGTCGCAGGCAATAAGTTAACCGGGATATATGTATTTTTAAGTGGGATACTTAGTTCAAGTTCAATTTTCTATTAAACTCGGGGTAATTGGATCGGAGGATCAGTTCTACGAGCTCAGTCCCCAGTTAGACTGTCCATGACATGAATTCTGCTGAGACTTATCCGATGCTCACATACCATGAATTTTTTTTTAAGCGAAGGTAATCTTAAACACAATTTTATTGCCTGGCAGCCACTTATGTGCAACATAAACGCCATGTTAGCTCTTATATCGCAAGTCGTAAAGACGGCACGTATCGAACGGGGCACTATTGACAAAGCTATGATATGAATACTAACTGGCAGCATTGTGCACCCTAGTGGGAAGAAGAGGGATTTCTTTCACGTCGCCATGTCGATATTTAGTGAAATGGTGTGCGAACATTAGGAAATTGGAGTGGTTATTATTATTAGCACTCGTGGATTTAAGTAGCTCTTTCGTTTTATGCGTCTGATTCGAAGCTGAAAAGAGAGGTCAGTAGAATTTAATAACACCTAAAACCTACCTACCTAGTAGGTAGTACCTGGGTCATTCTCTGGTCTCACGTTTTTTCGTGTTCTCAACTTCAAGTAGTTGTAAAAATTTAATTTTAACAGATAAACTTCTAATTAAAATACCTCATAAAGTTAACACTTTGTTCTGCTTAAAAAACTTCTAACAGTTTTATATAAGCTATATCTAATGGGAGAAAAAAAATCTAAAGTTGCTGGAATCCCCATTTTGGCCTTGTCCCACCTCCAATTTTCACTATGTGTTACCGTTTAATGAACTAAAACAATTACTTTGCTCACCCGCGACCTTACAATAGTTACGTTTATGCAAGAAATGTGTGTTCATGCAGTTCCTCCACCTCCACACTGTACGAACACACACAAATCACATAAACACAACTATCACCACCACCAAGCTACACTGACGCGTTTCGAACTCAACCAGAGCTCATCTTCGGAGTTACCACAACCGTATGCTATGCTCTCTATGAGTCTAACATTTGGTAGCATAGCATACGGTTGTGGTAACTCCGAAGATGAGCTCTGGTTGAGTTCGAAACGCGTCAGTGTAGCTTGGTGGTGGTGATAGTTGTGTTTATGTGATTTGTGTGTGTTCGTACAGTGTGGAGGTGGAGGAACTGCATGAACACACATTTCTTGCATAAACGTAACTATTGTAAGGTCGCGGGTGAGCAAAGTAATTGTTTTAGTTCATTAATATGGACCTCCGCAAAGTAACGCCTGATTCAATAAATTATGTTACCGTTTATTTCAAAAACCAAGCAAGAAAACCAATAAATGTTATTGTTCACAGCAAGCCAACTACTTTATGAATTAAATTAAATTATCTGAATATCGTCATACTGTTTTTACGCACACTTCAAGAACATTTTGACGATGGCTTGCCAGAAAGAACCATAAAGAAAGAAAAAAAATAGAGTTTCTATTGTTAACCGTTTTGAAGTAATTCGTTAAAAACTAAATTCCTCATGTGAATTCGGTGGTGGTGAATTCGGTGATTTGAATGAATCCGGTGGTATTACAGTTAGTCATGGATTTTTGAAACTGTTGAGTCTATTTCCTGTACATATTTACGTAAAATAATCCGAGTCAGTTGATATATTGGTAAATATTAATGATTTTACGAAAAAAACTTTGGTTTTTGAACGTGTTTTCAGCTTTTATTAAATAATTATTTATTTATGTATTGATGGTGGATTAATATTGGTCAAATATTTCTGAAATTTATATCTTTTTTGTTTCATTATTTATTTGTTTCGCAAAAAAAATTTAGTTTGTGTTTAGCCGATTTTTGATATCATAAATACTGTTGAAATAAATAACAAGTATGGAATGATTATTGTTTTTTAGAGATTATTGGTTTTTATGAATGTGTGCTTTAACTTCGTTAAATATTTATATTAATAACTACTATTTAAAGCATAATAGCTTATGAACGAGAGCAAAGTTAAGTAAATACTTTACAAGACTTAGGTACTTATTTAACTAGTGAAACGTTCCAAAAAATATGGTGATAATTGTTTAATTATAGTTTAAGTCCATCATTGTAAGTTCGTAGTTATTACACATTGTGATATTAAACAATAAAAGTAATTTACTTCCATTATTCGCAGTTTTGTGATTTCGGTGGCATATGAAAATTTGAAATTAATTATCTCGATAACTGTGAGGACTAAAATGGTGCCTCCTTCTGTAAAACATTTCAAATAAACACTTGTTTTCGATGTAATTATAAAAAGTCGGATAATCATAAAAAAAATCATGCCACCGAAGGTCACGCAAAACAGCCTTGGTCAGAGAACGACCCACCTACCCTAACCTAGGTCGAATTTAACATTGTGGAAGAGCAATAAAAAAATTGAGTATTGAGTAATATTTTTCAATAAAAATATTTTTAACATTTTCATCGCATATATAGAAGTTTATTTAAGTCCCGTCATTTCGAGGTCCTTAAAAACTTGTGATCCGAAGCCGTCTGTATCAGGAATAAACTTCTATGCAAAGTTCTAAGCCGAAAAATTATTTTCAAAGTAACGTTTAAAGTAATTACCTACCAATTTAAGAAGCTCTTTACTGTGTTTGTACATAAGCGTAAATTGCTCCTCGGTTTCAATTCAGTTGATATTTCTCAACCCAAGG
This sequence comes from Archips xylosteana, assembly GCA_947563465.1. NCBI lineage: Eukaryota > Metazoa > Arthropoda > Insecta > Lepidoptera > Tortricidae > Archips > Archips xylosteana. The sequence goes on from OX387369.1 coordinate 9,380,862, forward strand.
ACCAAGGAATTACTAATATAAACTTAATCGTATTTAAATTATCAGTGGATTTAACTTCTAGAGAGCTCTGCCCCCGAATAGTTTCGTTTAACCTCAGCAACACCGTCTCGTCTGGTCGCTATTCACTAACTTTTTTGCGTCTGGATAATTTGCATGCCACTTATAACCAGTGGCGTTTTAATAAAATTTATCTAGCGAAGGAGCGTCAAAGGGTTTGAATAACAATCGTTGTTTACGGAGGAGCGGACCGTTTTTTCAGCTCCCGAAATACCCAATAAATCATATGTAATAGATACCTACTAGCGATACTGCCTGTTTGTTTCCGAATTCCGAATACATTTCGGTGGTGAATGTTTTGTCGAAATACGATACGTTCTATCTTTCTTCACTCTATCTCTTCTACTGTGTGTCTCAGTAAAAGAGAATCGTTGCCTTTACCATTTTGAAAATATCTATTACGAGATACTTCGTGAAAATATGACGCCGTGAATTAATTTCACTTTCAAATATCTTAACTGTTTTGTATATTGAATCGTGTTCAGACTCGTGCCGTATGACGCCTAAGAACTATTATGATTCGGTCACTGAATAAGTTTCGGGAACGGAGTAAACAAGCCTTGCTAGCTGTGCCAGTGTTTTCCTGAAATATTCTTGTTTTAGGAGCATTTCCTTGCGGTTTATCAAAGCCAGCGATATGGAATGTAACAAAGGAAATGGCATTTTAACGTGTTTCAGCTGTGCTATCCGTTTTATAGTAGCCAGTTATGTATTTGTTATCTTTTAGAAAATTTTCAACTCTGTTCATCATGTTTTTATTAAGCTTTTATTTTAGGATTTAAGTAGGTACTAGCTTTTTCCGCTATTTTACTGTCAGTTTTCGGTCCTGAAATTGACTCTGCATAATCATATACATCCGCCATTGTTTCGTGAAGGAAGGAAAAGTAGCAAAGACATTTTCGCATATATTATAAGACTTGTTGAGTGAGTGTTAAATGTGGTAATTATTATATTTTTAAAAAATTACCTTGTTGTTGTGCGTCTTCATTTCCATTTAGCAACTGACAGCTGATTTGTTATCGAAGTTTTCCCTCCGAAACCCGTTAGTATTCCAATGAAAATCACTCACAACTGCGTATTCGTGAACGTAAACATCTCGTCGATCGTCGATTGTTTGCCGATGGCGTGGTGCGTACGCGCACTTTCACTCGCTCTCTCTGGTTCAGGGGTTGTATGCGGTTTGTGTATCAATCATAATGCAGGCCTTGATCACTGGCTTATGGTTAGGAGTGGCACGGATCGTGATAACATGAACAGTCTATAGTCATATGCATTTGTAATAATAGTAGTACATAATTGTTTGAGAAAGTGTTTGATCACTCACAGGCTGCATTTCCAACAGATATTTGTTATGCTGTGTGTCTAAGGATTTCTATGATAATTTCTATCTACCAATTGAGATCTTTCGTTTCCATAGCTTAGCAGGCATTCTGTAGACGGTTCAGATATTTCTGCCAGCCAGTTCTGCTTTGCTAATCATTATTGCAATTAGTCTCTATGATACTTCTTTGACTAAAATAGTTGTAAAACTGACAAAGCGTGATTTGTAATGACTTATGTTCCATGTCCGGCGGGTAGCCCATAGATTAACTTGATCCATGTTATCTTTCAACTATTCTATATGTCTGTTAATGTCATTACAATGATCCAGAGATATCAAAATTCTTTTTAGAATATTTATTAAATTTAATTCAATTCCAAAGTGTGTGACACTGCATCCAGTGCCAAAAAAATTGGGGAATCCCTCCTGCCAACTAACACGTCCATGATGGTGTTGGGGATATTGAAAGACTAAAATGAACTAATCAATATATAGATTTTTTAGATATAGTTTAGTTTTTAATTTAGTTTGTAATAGTATTATTTTTGTTTGTTTAGATCAAGTTTAGTTTTTAATTTAGTTTGTAATATTTAGTTTATAGTTAAGTTTTATTCTTTGTTATTTATTCTTAATTGCTTTAATTAATTTATACCAATAAATTGTGAAGGTAAATACGTGTAAAAAATAAAAATCAATCATGTTAAATACACGATGAAGCCAAATGTAAATAAAAAAATAAAAGTTCCGTTTTATTTACGTGGGCACATTGTCTTTTTGGCAATATAGCATGGACACAATGGTGGTTTCATGCGTGCGTGACTCACCCCAAAGCTTGGGGCTAATTACCACCCTTATTACTGTCTTAGAATGTCATTGTAGTATCTTAAAAAAAATCTAGACCTACACTCAGGAATTCAATAACTTTTTAACATTTTACTTTCTGTATTTGTAGCTGTAGCGATTTGATATTTATTGCGACTTATTGACTTCGTGAAAAATTAATCATTGCACAAGTTCTTGGCGATTAAACTAGTTATTGTCTGGGAACCGGTATCGGACCGTAGATTATCTTTATTTATTGCATTAGGCCATACAATGTAATGCCTCTGGTTGCTATTATTTGTTAAGGTTCAGTAACATAGCTGGTCCATAGATTATTTGATAACATACTTTTTTAAAACTTAATGAGTAGAAAAGTTCATCAGAACTAAAAACTGCGCAATAGAATTTACATATTGAACACTAGTTGCGTAAGATTTAACTAATTAAAACGACCAACCAGACCAGATTGGTAGGTGCTCGTAGTTAGCAAAGAAAGTATGAATCTAGGATGTGGTCATCCTTCATCCCCTATTTGGGATGTGACCGTACTCATTGCGATAAACTACAATGTAAAAACTTGTTTAGTGAGTCACTTCATTCATACGTTAGATAAATCGATTGTAGGCATGTTCTGTCGTGACGTGTTATGCAATGAGTCAACAGTTTAACACAAAGCACATAAAATCTTCCATTAACATTTTACGCCTGTTATAAAATGCCAATGTTGGTGCATGTTCAAAATTGATATTTAATATTAACTCTTGTGCTCACAATGCTCACCCTTGACACGCGCGAAATGAAAGGTGAACGTAGCCAATTGAATTGAAGGAAACAGATCTTAATAATTCAGCAAAATAAAACACGAGAAAACTGCGACGTTACCCATTAAGCGGTAATGATTTCGAAAACCAAAGCTCCTAATAAGGAAGTGCTAGTTACACACAGCACTGTTATCTCACCTAAAATGTGAATTATTAAACTAACAAGCTCTGAGTCTTCGCTGCCGTCAGTATCTTCTCAGAGCCTCGACGTGTCGTCACGACAAAGGAAATTCCTTCACCCACGTAAAACGATGGAATTTGCTTAGTGTTCCCTTAACTACGCCGTTTAAGATAATGCGGCCAACTTTATCGTGTGCTATGCGAGGCAATCTGCCCGCATGGCACGACACGGGCGCTAACGACAAGAAAAAAATGCCCGACAAATTTTCAGAATTTTCCACCGAGCCGCATTTTCCAGATTATACTATAAAAGAGCTGAAAGGATATTTAACCTCCTATTTGTCAACAGCTCTGGCGTAAAACGGCTTATTCATGTAAATTTTGTTTATCTCGTTATCGCCAGCCACCTTCCGCTCCCCCGTCTGAATATAAGAATCACTTCTTTCATTGGGGCGTCGCGCGAATTTCATGTAAAGACGAATTTGTCTCGCCCCCTTATCGTAATAACATCAACCGCTGACTCTGGCAAACATTGACCTTTAGCGGATTAGATCGGACTCGGCAGTCGCCTCTACGCATCCGTCGTTATCATCCTGTATCATTGAGCGATTGTGGTAGTGTTGCGTGCGTTTGCCCTGTCAGTATCTACCGAGCGGCCGCACACAACGGACGCGCGCCGGGCACAGTTACACAAAAACTTAATTAAAAACACAACGACGTTATTGTTCTCGATAGGAAGTAAATCAAACTGGGGTTCGATAAAAACACAACTTTTTGTTTATGTTTTTTACTGCTATGCTCAACAGTTTTTTTCCGCTAACCGGTCCGACCCGACAAAAGGTGCCATCGCGTGCGACAATCGAAAACTATTTTAGCTTGCAAATGTAAGCAGCGACCAGTGTTTGCGTGTGTGATTCCGCGTAAGATCCGACAATGCCGCGACGAGTGTGAGTGAAGGATTGCAGTGTCTCGGATTAAGAACATGGCTATTGTGTAAACAAACAGTTCCCGAGTTCGTAGAAGTTCTCCCGTTTGGTCGGGTTAAGTGCAAGGAAGCGTCGGAATGTACGAAGTGTCGTGCGTAGCCGGCAACAAAGTAGACGCTGCCTACGCAGTCAAAAGTTTATCCAACGTGATACCACCAGGGATGGGGCACACGGTGTCCGTGCAGCGCCACCACGCGCACTCGCAATCATACAAGCACAAGCCGGATTTGCCTCCGCCGGTCAGCAAGCCTGATGCCCTGAAATCGCACGTGATGCGGCTCTTGAAACGATCCAAGAGCCACACTCCCGCTACCAGGGCTGCTGAAAACCAAGGGGATCCGCGCAGCAACTTCATCGACCGCCGCACTGTGTTCACCAGACCAGTGACTGACGAGCAGCGTCGGCGCCGGAACTCTGCAGAGCGCAGACGAAGCACTGACAAGCGGGTGATGGTCACCATCGTAGACGGACTACCCGTGGTGGTGACCGGGCGTGATCAGGTGCCGCCGCTACCTCAGCATCCGCCGCCCGTCACTCATCACAGACACTCTCACAGGGATAAGGTATGAATAGATATTATAGATATTCTTTAGAGACTCAATTGGATCGCCTTACTTATTAACGGAGAAGTTCGAAAACAATGTTTCGCTCTTGCAGTTAGTATTCGCCGAAGCAATGTTATAACTTGATTAACAAAACTATGTAGGTAGACCAGATATTTTACCAAACAGTTGTTACTGTTACGAATATGAGAAAGGTAATTACAGTCGCTTATTTTGCCCGTTCATTACTTAATAAGTTCATCCATTAGGGAAACGGGTACAAGCGTACGGTGATTGTTTATGTTTAGTATGACGCCGTTTTGCGTCATTAGAATATTCTTATCTTAGTCACCTTTGAAGGCGCGCTCACGTTCGCATAAGTGTTGTTAGATGATGTTGTAACTAAGTTTAAAGACGAGACAACCTGTGGCTTCATTAATATTCAAGGAAGAAGTGAATTTACGTTTAACACGATCCATTTTTATAATTATAAAACTCAAGCATCAAATGACTTGCTAAAATTTAAAGAGTTGAAGACAGCAATAAATGTATTTAATGGTTCACCGGCATGCAATCAACGAAACTTTGGTCAGGTATTCCTAATTACTTCATTTAAGTATTAAACTTCGAAAGACTATGCAGATGTAACTCAACCACATGTCAAAGGCCACCAATAACTCGATTATATCTATGTTATCTCATTTTTGAATAATGCCACTAGTAGTATCATTTCCTTGTAATAATAAAAAACATAATCCTATGGCAAATATGAATATTATTTCATAAAGCACCGTCGGTCGAGTAAGACTCGCGAGTCCCACTTTAATTTATTTGCCATGAGCGGAACAAAACGCCGCCTTCTGTTAGCTGTGAAAAATTGCTTCGCGCAATAGTCTCCTGAAAACTTTGTAACATAAATTTAAAATGATGTTCCAAGTTTAATCTCGATTTAGTCCTAAATACAGTAATCACGCAGCAATTGTTAGGGACTGGAAAAATGCTTTCCGAATATTAATGTCTTTAAAGAAACTCCTATTGCTTATCGCCTCTAAATCTTTCGACGTAAAGTTGTCTTGTGAATTTTTATCTTTCGTAATTACTTTCCGTCTTCTTGTGACATCTTTTCATTTGTTAGAGTCATTAATTCCAGTTGTATTAAAGAACATCAACTGTCACGTTTAATTAATCATAATAACTTTTATCCTTAATCGATGTGACGTAGAAAAACTTTCAAGAAAAAGTGTTTTAACGATCACGGCAGCATTTGTTCTTTTAATTATTTCTGTCGATTGTAACGTGAAAAAGAAATGTATGTGTTAATTTCAAGTAATGAAAAACTATTTACTATATATTTTTCATATCGTTAACGTTCGTGGCATTGTTCGTAGCAATTGCACTATAGTAGCATCAAAAAGAAAAGTAACTTAAGATCCAAAGAAATCCCTTTATTGAAAGAGTATATCGATGATGATTTTCCTGACTTTTACAATCTTCGTTATCTGCTACTAATTGTAGTTCGAAGCAGACCTAACACAGATTAATCCCGCCGCATAGGTACTTTGTGCATAAAGAGAGTCAACTCAACGTAGGCTCTGTAGCCATCTGCATGAAAAAAGGAATGCTCCAGTTTCAAGTCTTATCCCAAAGCTTTGCTTAAGCGCCGCCCGTTAACCTACTTCCTGAGGCGATCAAGCCCAATTTTTCGGCACACACGCCACCATGAAATGCATTTAGATGCAGCCCATTACGGAACACGGTTAGCGACGTAAAAGTGATAGTATGACGAATAGAACTGAGCGGTGTCGAATCTGGTTCAGGTTTTAGTTTCGTTGTACAATTGTTGTGTTGCATATTAAGGTGATTCTTGTTGTCAGCAGATTTTTTGGGTGATTAGAGATTTTCTAGCAGTAGGTATAGTAACAAAGACCGTGATTTCATTACAAATTTACCTTCCAACATTATCTGTTGATGTCAGTTGAGACCAGTTAGGACCATTCACTGTACTCCTGCCTGGGATACAATACAATACAATACAATACAAATATTCTTTATTGATCACCAAAAACAGTATGTAAACAGTATGGGATGTTCGGTAACGAGTTGTTATTTTAGGTCTATCCTAAAATAGCAAGACTACTTAGTAACACTGTCGTTACAATACCATTTAGTTTCGAAATTAGCAGTCTCTACTATCCTAAAAGAGCTCTAAAACTTGTACCTAATTTCGGTAACCAAACTCGTAGTTAAAACACGGCCCTTTAGACGCACAGTTCGCATATATTCGTTTAAAACTAATACATTATCCATTCAAATGTATGTCGAGTCATTCACCCATGAAAAACGTTGCGACCTTACATACCAGCGATACCTTCGTTTGATCGCAAACGCGAAGTTACGTTACACAATCCCGGCCCATTCACCGGTCTGCGTTCGGTTTGCGTTTGGTAAATAAACACGCGTGAAGTTCTTTGAACGCAGTGCTATTAAAAGGCACACGTGTGTTCTGTGACTATTTTTGATATCATTCAGGAGATTTCGTTATTCTTGACGTTTATTTTTATGAAGTTGTTATGCGAACTGGCCGGTGAGAAATATTTTTAACTTTGTTAAATTTGCATCCTGTTAGCTTCTTTTCTGGGACGATTGCGTATATCTTACATAAGGGATCCTGCCTTTTCGCCTATAATATTTTTCCCAATGGATTTATTTCCCAACTGTTTTTTTTTCTGAAACGGTAAACTTTTCAGGATATATTTAAGGATAAGGACCATCCTATGGAATAAGGTTAGGTTAGGTTAGTTTTATAAAAAACCTTGAAGTAGGTACTTACAGTTGGAGAAAAAAACAGTTGGGTAAAATATTTTTAAATTAGAGAACCCTTACATAAATGTATCCTGTATGGCTTGTATCCATTAACCCTCTTATTCATAAAGTGTTACAGAAATGTTATATATTTTTGTTTGGTCTATATCTGGCAAAGACAACTTTCATGGCAAAATTCAAAAGCGTATTATAAGGTAGATAATCTAATCATACTTTTAGATTATGTTTCTAAAGGTCTCCGTTTCCGAATGGATAAAACCAAAATGGCTCTGGTCCGTTAATATAGGATCCATTTTTGCCACTGACGAGTTGGCTTTGGAGGTATCGTCAGTGGTGAGTTTAAGTTAAGGGCTGATACAGACGGACTACATTCTAACTGCATCGTAACTGCAACTAAATAAATAAATAAATAAATAAAAGAATGATTATTCACAAACTTAAAATAAAACAAAAAACAATGAAAAAAAGACAAATACAATTTTGTGAAAAGGTGAGGACTCAGCAAAGTTGCTGGTTTTCAGTCCTCACCCAATACGAGGAAAGTGGTAGTGTGGCTGTCAAACAAAACAATGCCACACCACCCAAACAGATACATATACTTAAACTAAAGCTATAAGTCCAAAAATTCAGAAAATTCAGCTTCACTTTCACAAATAGTTTTTTTCTTTTAACTGGCGTTTTATATTAAAAAAAAAAAATTATTAAAACTAGACAAATCCAGTACATTATTGTAGAAATCGCAATGCATGAAATATAAGAGCTTTATAATGAACGTCTCGGGTAAAATGGCTCGATTTATGCTCCCGTTGAACAATCTACCATTGAAGGATGAGAGAAAAATAACTCTTTACAATAAATTAGTCTTCAGAAGGTTTGTCCAGCAACATGCTGTTTTCTGTTGTTCAACAATCCATTTTTTAACTGCCGACTGCCCGTAGATTTCAGTCGTAGCTAGCGTGCAGTGCAATGCTACTGCAATGGAAAATGTATGGGCAGTTGGCAGTTACGTTGCAGTCTGTCTGTTTTGGCCCTAAAGACTGTTAACAAAAATAAAGGTGATTTTAGGTCGATGATGTTACGTAGCATCTGTGCTAGGAAAAGTACATAAATTCGATGAAATAACACAGTAGAGTAAACATTCCTCGTGATTCATTGTTAGTTTGGTTGGTGAAAGCGTCCGTTCTATCGTGAGGTCATCGAAGTCCTTTTAACCGACTAAATGATGTCCGCAATTGCTAGTCATTTTAGCAACTTTCAGAATTACGAAAAGGTAAGTATATATTTTGCTTAGTCACCCCTTTCAAGTCTAGAAACTAACTCAAATTAGTTTACGTGGATCTAGGCGAGCCTGACGTGTTTCAGACACGCACAACTAAATTTCGCCGAAAGTCTGGTCTATTTTAAGCATAGATTATACATTCAAAGGTGACATGAAGTTAGGTAAGATTATTATGATTTAGTGATGAGGCCACTGGTTTACGGCTAAATAGGTACTTTGTCGCAGTGTATACACTAAATTTTTTGTGATCGATTTTAGGACGTTCGACACGGGAGAGATGGTGATTTTAATCCCAGATAGCGCCAACTAAAAACTTTATTTTTTAATGTTACAATTCGTTGAGCAAACTCTCTGAAAATGAAATAAAAATCTACTTAATATTTTTGAGGTCTTGCACGGGGCGGGTTGCCGGGGCGGCTGCCGAAGGGGCGGCAAAGATGAAGCACGGAAAATACTCCGAGTTAAAGAAAATGTACGAATTCGTTCCGGTCGCTGTTGAGACTGCTGGGTCTTGGTGCGTTGAGGCTAAGCGGTTTATTAAGGATTTGGGACGGCGTATGAGGGATAGAGGGAGCGATCCGCGTTCTGGTGCTTATCTGGTCCAACACATATCTTTAGCGATACAACGGGGTAATGCGGCAAGTGTTTTTGGGACGTTTGGCCCGGGTTTGAATCAGGTTTGAATGCTTGGGTTTAAGTAATATGACGAAGCTTGTAGCGGATTTTATATTTTTGTTTAGCTGACGAAGCCTGTTGCGGATCTCAATCTGTTGCTATGACGAAGCTTGTTGCGGATAACAAAATATTTTCTTTTTTTTCTCTCATTGACGAAGCCTACGCTGCGGATCTGATTTTATTGTATTTTTTTTTTTATTAATTTCTAAAATAAATATAATTTGCTTTTTTTTTTGAGGTCTTGGTAACAACAAAATACTTAGACTCATCCTCTGCGGGTCAGCACCAGAGCAAAGAAGTGCATGCAAGACGACGTTGCCGTATAGTTTATAGTTTGCAAAATATCTAGAATAGATGGCCGTTTAAAACGATGACAAATTAAAGAAAAGAAAGAAAGAAAGAAAAACATTTATTCATAACAACAATAACACGTACACAGGCAAAAATAAGAGTACAAACATAGACATAATAGGTGTTAATGCTGTTACAAGAAGGGTACCGACTCAGCATGTCGCTAGTTAAAAAACCAGCACTGGTCTTCCGCCGGGCCACAGTACAGTAAAATCACGGAAGGCCACACAAAACAGACACAAATTATATAATTATATATATACAATTTGTTACAATAATTAGATATACAATTTGGTATATAAATCTGTTATCGTTATCACCAGACCGTTATCAGTGATAACAATACGTGTAGTGAGAGTAAACGGTGAACAGATGATAGCGTTCAACCTTCTCGAGTTTTCACGTATGTATTTAGTTGGACGCTCTTGTCCCACGTGTAGTTAGCGAGATTACAAAATATGCAATTTTTTATGTTCAAACGACGTTCGCGCTCAAAAATATTTCTATGTTGTTGTTTGAGCAGGTGTGAGAAGAACGCTTGGTTTTATTTATAATTGTTTCCGTCTATTCATCTGGTTACAATGTATTTGTTATGGATATTGATTATTTAAAGTTCGGCCTCGAGAACGAGAAGCAAGCCCGCGAGCGGGTCACGCATAGGAGTCACCACCTGGGCTGTCTGGGCTGACCCGTAGTTCCCACGCGGGCTTAGTGCGGATTGGGAACTTGACACACACCATTGAATTTCTTCGCATGTGTGTGCTAGTTTCCTATGTTTTCCTTTGCCGAATATAATACAACTGTATTGTTCTCTATTCTGAACGAATATACTCTAAAAGTAATCGGTACTCAATCATTCATTACAATAATCTGGCTTGTAGAAGCAAGTGATTGCTTTATTTCTGCTAAGTAGTAAACTTGATTCATGCAACATACACCGGACGGAAATGTATGTAAATGGATGCTATTAGTTATAAAAGCGATATTTCTAGTCTGCCGCGTTTGCTTTTATTGTCCATAGTCGACTAGAAAGTGGATGTCGTGTTGTGAAAAGTAAAATTCTGTTCACTGATCATTGGTCGTGAAATAGAAACTGGAATCGGGAGATGATTTCACTCAACTGGGGTTTCAACTTAAAACTGAATCCCTCCTAAAACTTTGTTTTTGCACTTGCACTTTTCTGTAATGAAAAGTAGTCCAGGTTAATCTGGGATAGTGTAGCTTTCTGTTGGTTAAATCAGGAGATACAAATATTACGCTGTACAAAGGGTGACCAATCCAAATGGTTCAGTATGGAGAACTCAGAAACTGTGAGAGATAGCGTTTTTTGTTCTTAGGAACCATGGCGTCGATTTAAAATTTGATAAAAATTACATTAAAATATGAAAAATATCATGCATAACTGGAAATCGGACCTGGTCAAAATTCTGTAAGTAATCGCACGCATGTCGTATTTGTTGGTATCCCCTTGAATCGTCCTTTTTCTCTGCAGCTGACCGTACATAGCTAAATTCGTTTGATTGTAAATATAACACTCAGAATCTTGCTTGTTCCACCAAGTACTGAAGCTACGTATGACTGTATTTGTATGTTGCCTGCCCATTTGCATTGAAACATTTTGACATCAATACTCATTTTCGTCACGGCCACTGACCCCTGTTAAACTATTTGCGAAAATTCACATGGACGTTGACTCTTATTATCAAACGCTACACAAAGGTACAAATACTCTTTATTAAATGCTACACGACCAGACAATGGCAATTGTACAATGTTAAGGCAAAATTGACTAGTAAAGAATGGGACGGTCTTACGTTGCAAAATTCAAGTTATTTGTGAAACTGAGTAAATTAACACCACAGTGAAAACTAATTGATTTCAATGTTGATCTCTTTCTTAATTAAAATCAGTACTTACTAAAATAGATACAGAAAAATAGCAAAAACAAGAAGCAAGTCTTTTGTTTGTATTAAAACTCTCTATCGGAGTGCTTTTCAAACCTCTAGGGGGTCGCGAAACCTTGTACAGGGGGACCCGAGTAAAAAATGGCAAGCAGCAATCAATTCACAATCAATTAAATTTTTTCAGGTTTTAAGTCTACATAGCGTCGGGGATAGTGCAATACCGCGTAGCTAGCTTTTTCCATAAGGCTTAACTTGAAATGAAATAACAGGAAGAAATAGATAAAATAGACTTTATGGGTAAAGCTAGTTACGCGGTATTGCACTATCCCCGAAAATAGATTTTGTTTCGATTTTGACCCCCTAATTGACTCGCTGAAATACTTTAAATTGTAAAGGGTCGCGTATTCAAAAAGATTAAATGTCTGAAACAGTATTTTCTTTACAAATACCTATTAATAAACTAACCTAAACTACTGCATTTTGTAAATTGATATTTAAAAAAATCCTGGAAACATTACGGTTCTATATATTTTTTTTTTTGACAAAATGTTTGATATGCTGAGTGAAATTATGGTACTTACATCTCTTCGTATTATAGTTATAAATTAATTCAATGTATCGTACGATTTCTATATTATTAGTACTGTTTGTTTTAACTATCATTGTTTGCTCTGTTTATTTTGATTATATCATTAAACGACTTACGGTTTATTTGCAGAATACTCAGGTGACATTAAGAAATCTCGAAGCACAGTATGACTCTTTATAATTGCTTGTAAATGTATTTTCAAAGAGCTTACTTGAATTAAAACATTTAATTTTGTATGTAAGCAAAGGTGTTAAAATGACGATGTGACTACTCATGCCGCCACCTAATGACGAGTAGCGGAACTAAGCTTGTTGTATTTCGTAACTTAGGAAATACTACCAGCGGCTAAATCTTATAAAATGGTAATTTTGTTTTGTTTGTTTTCATTTTGCAACTGTTCTCATTGATATTAGAAGCTAAGTTCTGCCTGCGAAGCAAATGTGATTGAGAGTTGTCTGCAGCATCGCCAACCAACGTGTTGTGTTAGTACAGCTACTTGCCGCTAGATGTCGCTACGGGTACCTGAATTGCTGACATCGTTACGTTACGACGTTAGTGACGTTACGTGAAGAGTAGAGGCTTATGTTCAGTTTTGCTCTTGTGAAAAAGTATTTTACTTGTGTTTTTATGCTCATCTTTGCAGTATACGTATACATATCCACAATTTGTACACATTTCTGCTTGCTCACTGTTCGTGCCATTCCATTGAAATGTGACTACATTATGAAGTCTTCATTATCTCTCCCACACGCTCGTAAACTTCAGTATATATCATTGTTTTGAAACTCCTTTCAACGTTACATATTCGTTTAATGTTCGTAATATTAGACTAATTAAATGACATCATATCCGTGTTAGAAAAAAAGCGAGGCGTGACGGTGTTTACTAATTATGATTGCTTTAGTAATATTGTTTGTTATTTACCACTAACTTGCAATATATTTCGAGTTCTTTTGACAATATACAAAAGTTTTAACCAAGTGTTCCAATGACATCCGTGGTAGCCTGCCTAGGGGTTTGACCTGTGGTCTCTCAAGCAGAGGACCGTAGGTCCTAGTTCGGGCTCGCATCTTTATTTTTTTCGGAATTTAAGGGTGAGGCCACACGAGCGTAATTTTGTGAGTCGTGAGCGGCAGAATTTCGGTCCGCGCCATACAATATGCGCGTCATCACGTAACACAATGTATGGCGCTCACAACACACAAAATTACGCTAGTGTGGCCTCACCCTAAATGCGAAATTACATTTAAAATTAACCATGAGCCATACGGTGAAGGTATCGTGATGAAACCGGCAAATACCTGGGAAGAAATTCAATGGTGTGTTATGAAGAAGTTAATACGCGCTGGGCCCTCATGGGAACTACGGCCCAAGCCAATTCTAAGAGGAGGCCTGTGCCCTGCAGTGAGACGTATACCTGTGCTGGGATGATGACAAGATGATGACTCAAGTTTATAAAGCTCGCAATAATACCTGCTAATCACCTCATTATCTGGCCCTATTATACGAGTTGGTCTATAAACAACACGTTGTAATGTATTTGTGCCCGCATTGTGTTGTGCCTCCATCAAACGATTATCGACTATTGTCGGCGTAGGCGACGGACCATAGTGTACGCCAATAACCTATCTAACAACGCCCTGAATCGTCAAAATGGTTGAATTAAAGAATTTAATCTGTCTGCCTGAAGAAACAAATATAATTACAAAACAATACTAATTCTAATAATTGAATTTTTTGTGACTTTTCAGTCATAATTAATTCACGACAAAATGCAAGATCAAGTGCGGGTAGTTCGAAACGCTCGCGGGGCTAAACGAACTTGATATCCTACATTCATTTTAATTAAGCGACGACTATGACTGACTATATTAAAAATGAGTATTAATTGGGTGAATCAACTTTTTTGTGTTGTTTACTCTGTCCCCGGTTGTCCAGGTGACGTCTTCATACTGTTTCATAGAAAAATGCTTAGGCTGCTGAGGAGACAAAATTTGTGTAACCATAGCAACGGGTGACCAGAAAAAGTTGATTCACCCAGTTACATTACAACACAAATTGCGTCAATGGTAGCATTTTTTGCCAGCTGTCAGATTTGATACTTCGTCAGGTGCTGCAAACGCACTCCTAAATTATGACAACTGCACAGGGCGAAAGTCACGGAGACGCCATATTCATTTCCGGCAGTGGATGGGTTAATTAATGTCTGTTTAGTAGTCAAAAAAATTCAGTCATGGGTAAAAAACCCTGGTTTTTTCCGAGAAGATTTGAGAATTGGCGTGAATTTATGTAGCGACTGCGTATGCATTGTGAGAGTGCGAATGCGGCGCCCAGTCTGTAGATTGCTTACGGAATTTATACTGTGGCCGAACTTAAGTTTTTGCGCTCCTCCTACGTCCCGGGGTCGTTAACCTCGAACGCACCTTTCCTTAATGACATGTAGATCTTATTGCAGAAGGAATAAGGGTGGAATTTAGATGATCGGCACGTTGATTTTGGACCCCGCGGTAATAATGGATGGCTCATGTTTAATGTAGAGGAGAGAAATATTGATTAGTCATTAGCATTGATGGGAATTCAGTTACTGAGGTTAACATAATAATTATTTAGATTAGCATCACGAGCCATGACTTGGTTTGGTAGGGATATAAGAGGTACTTACAGTCAGGACCGGCAGGCTAATTGTCTAACTCCCTGGGAATCGCCATCGCGTTCATTTTGACAGATCTTGTATGGGCTGACAATTGGTATCGGAAACAGCCAGCTGTCACAGCCATACAAAACCTGTCGTTTCAATCCGATGCAGAGCGTCAAAAAGTTACACAATTACCTTACCTTGCTGAAGTATAAGAGCGTTTGAAGTGCTCAAAATGATCTACACCTTGGAAATATAGTTGTAGATAATTTTGAGTAAATAACTGATTGATACAGAGCCTTTGTGTTGGCTTGGCTCCCTTTATTCGATGCCAAGCGGCATTTGGCAACGCAAGGCGAGTCGTTTCCCTAAGGCTGTTCATTGCTGGCCAGAGTTCCTAGACATTAATTGCCTATCTATACCGTTGACTACTATAACTTGCCTCAATTTGATTTAAACTAGTCCTGTCTTGTACCCACGGGATGGTTGTGAGCTTGCTACGAGACCGAGTTGAATTAGAATAAGCTGTAAACGAAGAGTGGGAAGGGCGTTTGAAAAGTGTGAGTGTCTTAATTTCGATCAGAGTGCTTAGTATAAGTTTTACTTCACCAAAATACTTTTCGATCGCGTTTACGTAAAAATTTCAATTCTATGGAAACATGGGCGCGCGTGCGCGGAGACGCTGCCCATGATTCCATAGTAATTGATTTTTTTACGTAAACGCGATCGAGAAGTATTGAAGTGAAGGAAAACTTATACTAAGCATACAGTGCATAAAGGTACGCCCCACGCGTAAGGTACGTTTCTGCCGGAAATATGCGTCTGAACTACAGTTCCACGCGGGCCCAGTGCGAATTGGAAACTTCACACACACCATTGAATCCATTCGCAGGCGTGTGTAGGTTCCTCATGATGTTTTCCTTCACCTTAAAGATCAAAGAAGAGTGTTGTGGAAGCGAAAGATGTATGTCAGGATCTTAGTAGGTGGAAACAAATAGTCTGCCTACCCCTTTGCTGGGAAAGAGGCGTGATTGTATGTATGTCTATTAAAGGTCCTGAGGCCGTATTGTCTAACGCTTTTGGCGCTTGCCTTCGCTTTCACTATCTCTTTCTGTCAACGTTTTATACCGTTTGACAGAAAGAGATAGCGATTGCGAAGGCAAGCGTCAAAAACGTTAGACAATAAGCCTACAGGTTTTGAGTTATGAAGGGGTCAAAAGTGGCTCCAAATGGTTCGTGTAATATTACACACGGCGCTGCTTCGCCTGTTCCTGTAGCTTGAACTTGGCTTGACACGCTGCCGTGTGTCTAAATGTATTAGCTAGATAAATTCCGAAAATATCAGAGATGCGAGCTCTGGATCGAAGCCATAACCCTCTGTTTGAGAGGTCAAACATAGGTGAAACCGCCTAGTGGTTTGCTGGTTACCACGATGCGAGTGACTTAACAGTGATTAAAATGTCTCCGGCTTTACAGAGTTCACCACTTGTGATCGAGCGGTGCAATGCCTCTCATATTATTTAAACTCTCGTGAGACATTGCACATTGCACATAGCAGCTTGCGCCTCTGTCGTGAACGCACTCACCCTGATGAAGATCGTACGATAAGATCGAAACTAGTGCGATCGTGCAGACTTAGAATCGTGATTTGAACCCTTGTTTTTTAACCGACTTCAAAAAAAGGAGGAGGTTCTCAATTCAGTTGTATGTTCTTTTTTTCTTTTTTTTTTAACGTGTGTTACCTCAGAACTCCGTCATTTATGAACCGATTTGGAAATTTTTTTCGTTGTTTGAAAGCACTTGCTTCAAGGTTGGTCCCGTTGTTACCAGTATCCAGTTCTGATGATGGGATCCATGAGGAATTGACGAAACTCCTCAAAAATTCAAGAGAAATGTATAGCGATTTTAGTATTTTCGGTGACAAGTCGAACATTTGCATTCAAAAAGTATCATAGAACTATGTAATAAAACGACACAACCCCGTCGATCATTTTTTTTTTTTTTTTTTTTTTTTTTTTTTAGCCCGTTTAGTGTCCCACTGCTGGGCAAAGGCCTCTCCTCTTGACCTCTTGTCGATCATTAAAAATAGAATTTTTAACATAAACTTATTTCGAAGTCAAACTGATGATTTTATTCTACGCATCTATTTTATACAGAAACAAGTAAAAAGCAAAAAATAAAAATTTTAAATAAAAAATAAAACCTCCTTCAAAAAACATCCAAAAAACTATGAAATAATAATTGAACCGAACCGACCACAATAAGCATGAAAATATCTTTCTTCTAATCTGTTTGAAGTTGGTGCCTCAGCACGAGCCAGCAGGGGTGTAGAAGCCCTATAGATAGTAGGTAGCTATGTAGGTAAGTTAGATTACTAGGTCCACTCCTGCTGGCTCGAGCTGAGGCACCAACTTCAAACAGATTAGAAGAAAGATATTTTCATGCTTATTGTGGTCGGTTCGGTTCAATTATTATTTCATAGTTTTTTGGATGTTTTTTGAAGGAGGTTTTATTTTTTTATACTGATTTCGTTTAGAGCACTTCTGTTTTATTATTATCTCTAGCAGACTCTAAATTTCCATTATCACATAACTACGTACGACTAGGTCAATAGGCACATGTTAATGAACTTGCCAAATAGCAAAATACGACCGTGATTAGTGGTACGGTTTGCCTCGATGAATCAGGGGTTTAAAAGTCATCGGCCGCGGCTCTATTAGACCGCTGCAAATTAGAAGTTATGCGGTCCCAATAATTACGCGTACGGCACGACTGGGAATTGGGTGAAATTTGGCCGTTGAAATATTAGCAAGTCTGAAATGGAGTACGATTATGACGTAGCTATTCGGACTGTTCGGGTTCAATAAACACCCTGGTAGTAGAGTAGTGGTAGTTTGACCTATGGCTTCTCAAGCAGAGGGTCGTGGGTTCGACCTCGGGCTCGCACCTCGTGACTTTTTCGGAATTCACGTTCGAAATTTCATTTGAAATTTGCCATGAGCTTTACGGTGAAATTGTAATTGAAATTTTAACGTAAAGCGATCGAGAAGTATTTGGTGAAGTAAAACTTATACTAAGCATACTGATCTTGTTAGAGATAATTATTCAACATTTCAAACGAACGGCTTAACCTTTTCATCACAATTATTTGCATGTTAAAAACTTTTTCAACGTTTTACGTAACGTATACGCTAAAGAGAAACTGCAGTTTAGAGGCCACATAATGGCCCATTGTTAACGCATCGGCGACCCTGCGGACCCATAACGCATGGGTTAGTTCAATTAGCATAACATGGACGGTATAAAAAGCAAACTGCTAATGTCAGGCTTACCCCTCGTCACTTGCGGCATCAGGCGTGAAGCGACAACTTTGACTTAGCTTAGTAATACATTGACTGCGCACGTTGTAGTTAAGCTATAAGAAGCTTTTGTAGTCCCGCAAGGTATTACGCGTCAGTAATTGACGCTTTAGTATCGTAGGAAGGACTACAGTGCCCTGGAGTTTATCCGTGATACTTTTTGCTTAAGGTTTAATGTCAATGGTTATAGTAATTACAGTTTTATGCGCTGTTGATGAACATTAACACTATTTTATGTAGATACAAAGCCTTTACTCGGGGTGGAGTCGGGCAACTCATGTCTTTGCCTAGACACAGTTTACTTGAAGAAATTAGTAGATTCTTCTTTGATAATTACTTATTATATCATTTAGTCTTGACACCAAATCGTCAAAATTACATTTAATATGTTTTCAACTTGCGGGATTTGCACTCTTCATCCAGGTCCAGGACTTAATCACGACTTCAGTATACATTACAGCGGCCTTTGTGACCAAGTGTATTAAACGCTCGTTTGTTTAGCCGCGCGAGTATTAAGAACTACCCGCGTTGGCAATTTATTTAATTCGTGATTATAAGTGGTGTAATTCTTAATTATGCCATTTAATGTTGCCACGTTTCATCTCCTTACCTGAACCCCAAGATGACGATAAAATTGCCAGCCTTTTTTGTAGTGAAGTAGCGATTAATTCTAGTACATAGTAAAACACAGCTGTGCCATATACCCACGGAGTATGAACACGAGTTTTACGCGTCGCAGCCTCTGGATGACTCACGCGCAGCGGTCGGTGCTTCCACTGACGGGCTACACGATCGATCATAAGTATCATAACTACCACTTGCTGTTTTAGTTTTGCTTTAAGTGATTACTGACTGCCTGGCTGGTATAGTATAAAACTTCCCAGGTGAATTTTTCGCTTCGAGCCATTACATTAAATTTGAACCTTAATACTATGATGATACCGTTTGTTTTGAAAGATAAGGGCTCGAAACGAAAAATTCACCTGGGAAGATTTATACTATACTAGCTTTATCCTGCGGGAATTCCGGAAAATCTCTTCTTAATGCATCGTATGTATGATCCTCAAGGAATATGCCTGCCAAAATTTAAGTCTGTAGTTCTGGTGTTTAGGATGTAGGTAAGTTGTCTACTCTTTTAAAGGCATAGTACATTTTTGTTGAAGTTTTTGTCACCATCTGTTCACGGGATAAAAAAACATACATAGCGTCACTACTTTTAAAAAAGCTCGTATCTTAAATTAATACGTAAACCAAACTGAACCTTGATGTATACTTAGTAAAGTTCACTTGGACAGATTATCGATTCTGAGATACGAGCTTTTTCAAAGTAGTGACGATATGATAGATACTTATATGTTGTACTTAGTTAATTTCGTAATTGCATAGTTATACTAAGTTTAGTACTTTAATACGTATGATTCTCGAGTATATCTGGCTGAGGGAGCAGCTATTTGTTCTGATGTTGTTTCTACGAACGTAAAACAAGTTAGCTATGAAGTATCTTTTTGTATTTATTATATTTTTTTTTTACGAACGTAATAACTTGTTATGTAAATTGTTGAAGATGCCGCTAAATATTGAAAATCATTATTTATTAGCAGAAATGGAATGGAACTAATGTACAATCACTGCACAGAGTTTTCAATGAACGAATATCATACGTCAACTTTCACATATTCGCATAGTTGCAGCAAATTAGCCACAGAATATGAAGACTCACTCTACCTTCTATTGTACTGCCAGACTGGAGCGAGCTTCATTATTCGCTCATATATAAGTTGTTACTAAAGTTGATACTAAATTTCAGTATGTTCATGGAGCCACGCAAATAGTTATTTATAAAAATGTTCACGTTAAGCCAATTCCACTAAATTACCTGCTAAGCCAATTTAATTGGTCTCATTAATAACGGAAATGTGACATGGTTATTCTCACACCTCAATTATGGCCTTCCTGTTCCACTTTAGCTCAGGTGCGTAACTGAATTTCAGACTCTTATCTCGCACGTCGCGCGTCCTTTCTTTCCGACACCCCCCTTTGTCCCTCTCAGCCTGATAACCGGACAGCGAGCGGCGCGGGCGCAGCCGCACCTCAGTCTTCCCTCAACCGTCGCTGTAAGCGGACGTGTTGCCGTTCCCAAATAGAACCTAACCTGTAATTTAAGTGATGTGATGCTGGAGCCCCAACACCTAGTGATAGTGTTTCAGTGATCAAGTGCACAGTGTGATCGATTGGTACTAATTTGTACCGATACGCGAGTACCGTTGTGTCATACTCCGGTGATTCGGTTAATAGCTTTGGATCTACAGTGACTGTGTTGTAGTGACGCTAAGATTTACACCGTGGAAAGGTTTACCTTGATCGGTAAAAGGAATCGCATTATATATTCTTTACTTCAACCTGTAACTTGACTGCGATAGTTAACACATGGTCCTTTAAATTGACAGAACTATTTAGTTGCGTTGCTGTTCTCAGAAAAGAATCGCTGGCTTTAGTAAAATTGCAGCTACTCGTTCATTGTTCAAGTTTAATGGGTTAGGGTGCATTTCTTTTGTGTCTGTTGTTTTGGTTGCGCTTGATCGATTCCAGAGGAAGGTTTTTCGGCGGTGAAACTGCGGCAACTGGACCTTGATATCCGGCGTTGCAACAGACTACAATAAAATTGAGCTGGCAAGCGGCAGCAGTGAACCAAGTTACAGGCTCATTGTATTTTTTGGTAACCTCTAGTGCCTCACTGCTGGGCTTCGGTCTCCTCTTTCTTTTACCACTTGTCTCTAGCTTTGGCAATTACTCGTCGATCCGATTCAAATCGCTCCGTAGCTTATTATACTCGTATTTATCAACTTTTATATGGCCTTTCTCAGTCAACTTTGGTCTAATTGATTTTTTCATTGATTGCATTGAGGTTATTCAAAAGTTTATGTTGGGTTAGAAATCTTAATCCATCACAAAACAACTTAATCTCCCCCCTATATATATATATATATACTTAATCTCATTGAAATTAATAAAAACTGCATTTACCCAAGTTTAGCCCGTATTTTAACTAATTCAATGATCAAGTTAATGCCTCGCTTGGTGCTTTAAATTGCGCCATTACGTTTAAACCATTTTAAACTGTCAAGGTTAGCATCAGGTTCACTTACATTACCTATTCTGTATTGTTCCCTTTTATATATAAGTTACTTTAACTTCATTTATACCGGCGGCGGTATTTGCATTGGCTTCAGCTACAACAATATAGATTACTTGTTAGTTGATATCGTGTATTTGTTATTTAAATACTTGCTATAAATTACAATGTCGTCGACATAGATTGACAGATGGTTTTGTAATATTATTTATGTTTTGCGATACTGTAACCTGATTCTGTATAACAATTTGTCTTGTCTAGTTAAATTAGTTAGAACTAGATGTATAGTTTACCTTGTCATTAATGTTTTCGTTTTTCTTTTTATATGCACCTATAAAAATTGCACCCTGGAACGCTTCGGCGTTGCTAGTTAGCTAATTCTTCGAGGTAATTTCAGTTTGCTTGTAGTAATATATGAGTTTAGAAATTAACTACGCTTATGCAGTTATGAATGACTTTCGTAGAGTAGTGGATTAAAATATAAAATACTGTTTTGTCCAGACATTAATCTGCGAAGCCAAATAAGAGATGATTGTTCTCCAAATTTACAATTCACTTTCACGTGACCATCATCGTATTGTCTTTTGGTCTAAAGCTTTCGATTATCATTTTAATGACCAACATAATCAACACCCATATGATTGTAAAAGCAAGTGTCATGCCAGCTTTCTAAGCTTGCGTAATAGGAAAGTGTGGGAGTAGAGCTACGGTTTGGTAATGCGCCTTGTACGATTCTAATTATTTAATCAGGCCCCTTTGCGGGAATCTTACGGATAACAGAGTCACAATTTGGAAAAGGAAGAAAGATGTGGACAGGTGTGTAAACCACTTCAACCTGACTTTCTGAGTTTCTAACGTCATTACATTTATTGCATTCTTATAATCGCCCTGTTCCTTTATTTTTGTGTTCTTAGGATCAGCATTATTACGATTGCCTAACTACAATAAGTTAGTAACGCGGTGTAATTACAGTCGTTTTTATTGCATTTTAAATGTTGTACCTACGTTCTCTTTTACACGGCCTTTACCTTGGATTTTCAGGTTTTTGCTTCATAATGTTGAGTTTCTTCAGCTATGTTTTGATATTACTTTTTAATGATAACCTTACTCTGTTATTGAGTTAGGGCAGTTTTATGACCGTTAGTGTGTTGTGCAATTCAACCCAGCCACTTGTTATATTATTATCTTCGACAAAATACCAAGCAAACGGGAATGCAGCACTCGAAATGCCAAAATTTCCCGGGAATAAGTTAAAAATGTCGTGATTATTTTTGTTATAATACATACATCTTGGTAAACACTTTATAGATATCGCGTCAAAAAACTGTTAGGCGTTATCGCGGCAAATTTAAAGGAGGTGCTGATAACGATAAGAAATGCTTCAGGTGATGTCACCTGCTGTTGTTAACCTGGGATAGTTTGTAATATGTAGTAATAAATATTAAACCACGGTTTACTACGTGTACGCTTGGTACGGGTAGCCTTACAATCTCGTTACGAGCATTCGCTAAAGACAGTCAGAAATTCAATTCAAAAATATTTGTTTCGGATAAGTACCTATATGATACATTTAGGCACATCATCCATAGAAATAAAACTGAAGTATGAACTACAGTAAATGCTTTCAAAAGTCCTATAAGAAACTTGTGTTAATGGTAGAGGCACGACATTTAAGACTTAAGTGTTACAAAACAAAGAATTGAAACAACATCAAAATAACATGATGATTGTAATTTGCACCTTCCGATCGCTTATCACGTTGCCGCGTTTAAGAGTGAAGAGGTTTAATCAATCGACTTAATTATAGATATCATGATTAGACAGCGATAAAACTAATCAGAAACGTGATGCCAGATATGTTAGGCAAGTGATACATTGAGCAAGGCTGTAATTATGATGTATAGTTGAATCCTAACGTTGTAGTAACCTGAAACGTTCAATGCGGTTAAGGAAACGTCAAGAAATATCTGTAAGAGTTACTAGAAGCTTTAAGCTTTGATATAAATAGTCTTGTGTAGTGTTTCTACTTAACCGTTCCGTAGTCTTCATGTAAATGATTTTTATCGTGTGTCGTTATAACAAATAATTACTGCTGCCATAGCTATAGGTCTGTTCGATTTTAAATTCTGCCTTTTGCATTTGCTTTTAATTTAGCATCAAGTATGTGACTGACTGGTTGAAAATGCCATCTGTCACTTACGATATTTGGTAAAACATATAAGTAAGCTTAACAAGAAATGAATACCAAAGACAGAACCGGTGGCCATTATAAGTCCGATGTGGATACCTTATTGGGTACAAATTTAATGGGTAGGTAATTAAATAAAACAGCGTTACGGCGCGCCTGCGCTGTCCTCGGAGGAGGTTGGCGGGCAACCTTAACATGGATAACTAGTCATGTAAAATATTTATTATTTGCTCTCATTGCGTACTTGCTGTAGTTTATTTACAATAATGTCCGGAATTACCTAAAATATCGCATAGCCTATAAACTGATGTAATTTTAAATAATTTATTGAATCAGGCGTTACTTTGCGGAGGTCCATTAATGACCTTAAGGTCGTGGGTGAGCAAAGTAATTGTTTCAGTTCATTGATGTCATTTTCATCAAGACATATTTGGTTTTGCTTTATGCCATCGATGTTTCATCTATACTGTAAGTCTATTCAAGTTTTGTATCTCAAGATAAATAATGGCTCAAACAGTAACCAGTACATTAAATTGGATCTAGAACGCAAGTATCAAAGCAATAGTTTGTTTAAAACATTATTTACTCAGGTGTAGTAATGGAATCGAAGAAATGGTTGAGTGCGAAGTGCGAGATATTATTTTATCATCTATGTAGCATCAGTGTTGACGCATTGTTGGATGGACGGATTTAAGGATAGAATATTCAGCAGTATAGTATTATCCTTGCAAGGTGACGTTAAGACATTTTCCCCAGTATCTTCAAGAGTTTGGGTTTTCAATCTGAGTCATACCTACTTATCATAAGTCACAGCTTCATACTTTTTATATTTCTCCAGTTTTTAATAATTACTCGAGGCATCGCTAACTATTAGCAATTCCGTCCGCGTATTGTTTACATGCATTATACATGGTGTTCAAACAAAGGCGTCGCGCCGACCGGTCGCACTTGTGCCAGTTTGTCTGCCAACAAACCTTAGTCAACACTAATGTATACGTAATTTACGAAAACGTGAACGAGGATGTTCTCTTAGGAAGAATAATGGCTTGGTTTGTCTGGTAATAAATCTTTGGCAGGAAGACTTTGGCAACGCATTCGATGTATACATATAGACAAAAGCTCTTCATGTAAAAAAGTAGCAATCGACAAATTGATATCAAACATTACCATAAATAACCTAAGTATTATGCGTAAAATTTTGTTGCTAGATCTAATACCTTTAAACGAGCAATTCTTGTATATATATATATATATATATATATATAATCAGGATCTCGGAAACGGCTCCAACGATTTCGATGAAATTTGGTATGTGGGGGTTTTCGGGGATGAAAAACTGATCTAGCTATGTTTCATTTTCAGAAAATCGCTTTTACTCGTGTTTTCCGGCTATTTTTGTTTGCATTAGAATATAAAGCTAAATTTCGCCGACTTCGAGCAGATCATAATGGCACATTAGAAATCGGGTGGTCGCGGATCCAGCCGACCTCGGTTCGATACCACGTTTTTTTTCAAGATTTTTAGTTTTTTTTTAAGTTTATTTTTTATGAGAAAACGTCAAGTTTCTTCTTTTGTGAGAAAAAGTTACTTTTTTGTGAGAAAAAGTTATTTTTTGCGAGAAAAAGTTACTTTTTTGTTAGAAAAAGTATTATAGGGAACGTGCAGTAACTATAGGCGGCAGCACTAATGCGACAGAAGAGACACTATGCGGACAGTAAAACAAACTTATCAAGGTAAAACATTCAAATTGATGGCACCCTTATGGCACCAGTTGGCAGCACCGTCTATGTGCACGTTCCCTATTGGGAGCACAGAACA
The DNA here is from genome assembly GCA_947563465.1 of Archips xylosteana. Taxonomy (NCBI): domain Eukaryota; kingdom Metazoa; phylum Arthropoda; class Insecta; order Lepidoptera; family Tortricidae; genus Archips; species Archips xylosteana. Next base: position 9,406,285 of record OX387369.1, read on the forward strand.
GGAAAAGCCGGTTGTCTGTAAAGTCGGTTTACGGACGATAGTTTAACGTGACTCACCCCTCCACCCCCTCTGGTGTTTTTGTCAAATATCTTGAAAACGGTGCATCCTACGGCAAAATCAATGAAATTTTCATCCCCCCTTTAATACCCCCGCGCTCCCTCCCCCGCATCCCCTCCCCCCCTCTCAACCCCCCCCCCCCCCCAACCCTCCGGTGTATATAATCAGGATCTCGGAAACGGTTCCAACGATTTCGATGAAATTTGGTATTTGGGGGTTTTCGGGGATGAAAAATTGATCTAGCTTGGTATTATCTCTGGGAAAACGCTTGGTACCGAGTTTCTGCCCGAGCAGAGCTCGGTCGCCCAGGTACTTTTATTTAGAAGAGTACGACTAGCGTTCTTATGAGAGCCCAAAAAGCAGCTATTGTAAGGTCCAACCGCAAATGTCAATGAGTAACCGAAAAATCGCAAACGTGCTCGCAACCTGCTGCATAATTGGCCAAAACCAATTACGCATGCGACGTTTTAATAAGCGGTCTGTGAGTCTCACCGTGGTTACGTAATTTTTGGAAGTACAGAGCATATGGATAGAGATTAGAACTTGGTCATCATGTTTGTAATACTAAGGTAACTGCATTTTAACTGTATCAATTTTTAACGTATCAAATATTTGTTTGAAGTCGCAAGCATTCGAAAACTATTTTTAATAACACAAAAGATTAATAATTATAGTGTTGCATCTGAATGAGTGATTTCTAAAGTACAATCATTAGTTCGCTTTGCCAAATTGTGATAGGGTTCGTGAATGGTTTGATGGTGTGTTGGCAACTGCATGTGAAAGTATGAACATCAAAATCTAGGTATATCATATAATATTATGATGCTTATACGTACTAATAGTGAATCAAACACCGAACCCGTAGTAAACAGAAAGGCTCGGCCAAACAATGCCCGTCTAAGGCAAACAAGTGCGCGTTTATTGTGGCTTATCTGATAAGAGATAGTCGCGAGGGCTCTATCGCGATATCACTGCAGTTACCGGGAAAATTATGCATTATTAGTACCAAAGATACGGATGCGATAGAGAATATATCAATGGACAGGAAAGTTTTCAGTTATTGAGTCATTGTGCGTGATCTAACACTTAATTCGGAGCTTCAAATGTTATTTCATTAGTATGTCAATGTCATCAACTGAAGCTTGCCTTTAAGAGTACGAGATTATCATAGTTGCCTCTAACATTGGTCGGCTGTTTGGATCCTTCCCAAAACGGGAACTGGGACGAAGTACGGAAGACAAATATTTGTACCGGTGTGCGGCCGACTTGCGTTTTCCCTTGATAGTTATAGTAAACAGTTTCACGTTAAATTATGAGCCTAAACCTACTAAAAGGTTGTTAACTTGTTATGGGCCAAACTTGCACAACTTAATCTATGTTTCCTTCTATTTTCTATTACCTAAAATTGTTTGAAACATTGCATTGCCAGAGCCAATTAACTATCTTGTTTTTGCTGTTCTACTTCATCTAGTTCAGGGCTTGCCTTTGTCGCTACTCACTAGCACGTCGTATGCTATGTTTTTCTTTTATTTATCTTTTTATCTTCTGCAATTTCATAAACTATAACATGCGGGTGTTCTTGATTTTCTTCTAAACCTAAAGCTACATAGGTTGTAATTTTCGTTTCAATTATACGAAGCTGTTCCAATTTAACTTTAACAAGTGGAAAATGTGGAAACTTCCCGTTTCGTTCCTATTGTTTATACATGACCTCCCCAGCCTCACCTTTACCTGAAGCTATTCAACTGTAGATACCTCGTTATTTTGATTTCCGTATAGAGATTGTCGGATATAGCCCGACAAAGACAATGGGTACGTATCTCTAGTCGAATATATAATAGAAAGGGCTATCCGAGTGCTTGTACTTGTACTTAGGTACTAAAGTTGTGTAAGACGGAGGTTGCTTTTTTTAAGTTTTCTTTAGGCTTCGCTTTGTAACACAAAGTGTTTCGTTATTTCTAATGGCTGCTTTTAAATGCTCCGCTCTTTGAAAAATTGTTCGTTCACAATTTAACTTGCTTAGATTACCGCAAGCCGCAAATAGTTGTGGTGGTGTGAAAATTTTATTGTGTTCTGTATATAAAATTTCACCATTGTTTTCATGCTATCTCCTCCTTGCATAACAAGAACTATGTTCACACTATAATGTGAATTTAAAATTCTCAAATTCTTTATCATCATGTAATTGGGATAGTATCTATCTTAAGATGGTATTACAAAGAACAAGTTTTAAACTCTTACATTTCCAACAGTTTGGTATTAAATAGAATTACACAAGAGTTATGACCTATTATAATTTATTGCCATATATTTTTACTTAATGGAAGGTTCCAACCTTGTTTTACTAGGAAGCACAATCTTGTAAAACCAAATAAACTTTTATGATTTTTTTTTTTTTTGATATACCATAATAATCACGGGCCATTAATAAATACGATGTTTTAACGGTGCCGCGTCTATGGTGAGAATACCAATCCAAATCGGCTGGTGATATAAGAGGTTCTAAATGGTACTATTTCAAAAATATACGATCGCGCCTCATCCATATAGAAATGCTTGATGTAGATGATGTAGGACTACGGATACTTTTCCACGTCTATTATTTGATTATTTTTTAATGTTCTGATGACCGAGATCAAATGTAACAAACCAAAGAAGTAGGTTAGCACGTGTTTATTATTTTCGCACAAGATGCGGGCACGCTCCGTCTGGCCTGTCGGTCAGCACAACGGTATTCCGTAACGGTACTAACAGATTAATTGTGCCGAAATTTGGAACGTCTCGATGCCATGCCAGTTGCTGCCAATGCTATTGCTAGTTGATTAATCTTAAAGCTATTGAAATCACTTGAAGTTAACAAGTATGCTTGATAAACTTCACCAGACAGAGACTAAAAAAATATGTAGAACACCTAATGACTCTATCATTCTCGTAATTGTGTTACTTAAATGCTATTAATTCGTTTCGATTATTTCTAGCAATATTTATTGCATACAACACAGGTACTCGTGCAACAGAAAATCCTAGTGTAGTTGCATGTCATAATCAATTAACATCGGTCTATTCATTGTTTGCAGTAAATACCTGCATTCTGCGTTACTAGATCAAAACAGGTTATAGAATTGTGCCACATCGCCCACTATAGCTCTAAATTCGTTGTCTGTAGGCGGTTTTAGGCAAGGCAGCATGCACAAGTTGTAGGCGTTCTGTTAGAACGGTGAAATTGTACGTTACATTCGCTATGGTTTTCTAAGAATGGATAGACATATCCGTTTTTGGATATCTAAATTAAAAATTAAAACTCAAAACTATCATTCGTAGCTTGATGTCATTATTCTTCTTTTAATTGGTATTTAATTAATAATGAAAACTTTCAAGCAGTTCCGTAAAATAGGTTGATATCAATACAAATCTCATATATACAGGGTTATTTGTAATTCACTAGCATCCTTTTAACCCTAAACTCCTACCACTTAAACAATTTTTTTTTTGTTTTACGGCTTTTGTCTTAACTTAATATTTTTGGTGTAATAACGTTTTGAAAATTTGAGATTTCCTCTTATTTTTACGATACTCTGTGTATTTGTATGGGAAAAAAAGTGCTTCATTTTAAAAAGTCGTAAAACAAAAAACATTTGTTTGAGTGATAGGAATTCAGGGTTAAGAGGATGTCAGTGAATTAAAAATAACCCTGTATTATCAACTAACAACTCCATTGAAATTTGTTTAAATGGTGATAAGAATCACGGCAATGGCACCTTCACGCTTTTTGGTATGAATGCTTTACTGTTTTCAGTGTGCATATCGTTTATCAGACTGTACTCGGCTTAGGTTTTAACTTTGCCTTATCGGCTATCGTTCTTATTCCGTGACTTGCCATTTCTAGCTCACTTTTCTTAACCTTCTCAATTCTCATTGCTTCCTAAGCAAACAAATTACACTATTGACGTATGGCGGTGCTGCCGTCGTAAGTTGTTTGAACATTCAATTTTAACCAAAAATAGCTCACACGTGTCGATGTAAAAGCAAGCAGGGACGAGTACTTACAAGGCCGATGAATTGGATTTACTTTGGTGCCGCTAGCAAGTTCGAATGAAGCATTTTGTACTGCTAGTCTGAACAGATGTTTCACTACGTGTACCACTAGAAGGCTGCTTGTATCTTATACGGTTAACATGACTATCTACAACTGTTAAGTAACTAATGGTATACATACACGATTGTCGATATACAATACAGGTCAAAATTTGCAATGTTCGAATTGTCAATACAACACCAAATCTTGCATACTTTTCACGCAATTTAAGCATATGATGAACAAATTGTCTGGTAGGTATTTAAGAGACGTGTTGTCTTCAGGGTACATACAGCCGGCATGTTTACATTACATTGTTACCAAGAATGCCAGTGTGTGTTAGATCAAGATCTAGATCAGAACCAGCTCAGATGGTCGGGTCTAGCTTTCTATTTCGTCTTGCTAATACTAGATCTGCTCATTTTTTACTCATTACATTTATCACGTTATATTTTTGCTAAGAAAGTAATTTCTGAACGCTTTCGATTTAGAAATTACGAGCAGATGAAAGTTAACGTATGACATTCTAGGTGTCGCTCATGTAATCGATAAAGTATTAAATGTCGTATTTACGGCTTTCAAAGCAGATGCATCTTAAAGTATGCAGATTCTAAATATGTCTGATAAATATATTATTTACTTTGGTGATGAACAAACTGTGAGAATGTGAACGTTTACATACGCGGTGATTCATTAATAAGTGATTTCGTTACGACAGCATTTAGTCAGTCACCAACAATTTTAATAGCTAACACACGTCACTGACTTTGAAATTAACTGTCATTACAAAGTCGCTTTAGCGATTTAATTAACTTTTCTGAAATATTAGACCAGATTTAGACTAAATGTCATAGTTAAAAGGATGATAATTTGAAGATATTCTTCCTCTTTGCTTAGATATTATAGAGTAAAATATCAAGTAACTTAACTTCTAACGCAGGGTATAAATTGAATTTAAGAGTACTGTAAGAAAGAACATTCGATGCTCTGGAATAATTAATCGGTATTCGCATTTCTTCCCTTTTTTAAAGGGAGGGAATCGTAAAAACGATTCAGGAACGACCTCTTTATAATTGAAGCAATTGCCTGGGTCGGGCTTTGATTGTTATAGAACGGATTTTTTAAATATGATTACGGGCTGAAGATACCTACTCTCTGCCTTTGCTAAAGTTAACGTTAAAATTTTGACAGCGCTGAGAGAATTGGAAGCTTGCTGTGTTAAGTACCATTAGACTTCGTTGAATTTTGATTCTTGTTCACTTAGTGTACCGAATTCAAGCAACTCTTAAGATTGTTTTGGAGTCGAGTTAGTGTATATATTTTATGCATCTAAATATAGCTAAACAATGTGAAACTTTCACCGTCTCGTCCCACATCTGTTACGTCATAATGACTGGTTTCATCCAGTCATTTGTTTGTTTCGTTTCTCCAAAACCCGTATCCACTATATTGACGAACTGGTTTCTTGGTGCGACACTTTGTCACACACTTGGCTATAGATTTTTGATTTTCGAAAGACGTGAAAGTTGCATATCCTTTTTTGGTATGTGGATTAAAGGCGAATATTAGTTGCGATCTGATTTGAAAAAGGACGGGCTTAAATGATCACCGAAATCAATTTGACATGCGTTCTTCACACTCGAAAAGGTTTTTTTGTCACTTCTCTTTCAAGAGCTTAGTGATATTTGATGTCATATTATCTTAAGGTGGCAAAAAAAAGTTGGAGGAGTAATGTTTACGATGGCATAAGAATTTGTAACGAGGTATCAACAATTTTTACGCATTTTAGCTTAGAGAAAAGCTTATGTGGCAGCATCGATTATGTATGTAGTACCTACACATTAGGGGAATGTTTCATTTAATTCAAAATGGTATTAACAACAAAAAATTAAGTGTATACTTATTTAAAATACATTAACTTGCGTTTTGTAATCATAACAAGTAAAACATCCGAGAGGAAAGCTCTAGAAAAACATATAGCCAATTTAATTGCACTCGTGCTTGTAAAGCCCCCTCGAAAGCCTTTTATCGGATTAGCAACCGCACGGGGGGTGCTTTTCGCTGTATCACCGACAAAATCGTTAGCCACCGGCCCCTCCGACGCACTGGGCTTTGAACTTTCACGCTTTCAATCAAAGGGCAATGATTTACCAATTATTGAAAATAGCTGCACGTGCGGAATCAATATTACTTATAATGATACTTGCTGTTCACGTCGCCATGTTCTTACGTACGTGAAATGTGAAAATTTCAAGTTTACTTAAGACTGTCATCGGCATTACATAGAATAAGCGCTAGTCAATAAGGTCTAAATGTTGACTCTTGGTTTTGTTCAATTTCAGCTGAACTAAAATGTCGAAACGAAATATTTCAATGGCCATTACAAACCTGACTGTGAAAGGTAAACTTTCGAGGTCGATGAAAGCTGTTAAAACTGTACACAATTGAAAGTAAAAAAGTTATTACGCGTAATTTCGTTGGCCATGACAATTAGTATACGGGTCAACCGCTTCACCGCGCCAGTCAACAGTGGAGGCATCGGACAATGCGGGCTAAACACTCATGATGAGGGGACGTGTGCTTCCTGCTTTGCGACGAGTGTCATGCCCATGTAATTATCCTAATTTTTGATGACTAATTATCTAATCAGAGGGAAAGCGGGTAGCAGGAACGGTTTGGAAGACCTCATTCAGTCATCGATCTAGAAGTGCGGTTGCGTTTCTGAGTTCTTTTGCCATGTTGTCTGACGCACTTGGAATCATAATAGCTCTTACCATATCTTTTTGTCAAACGAGGGTAGAAAGGGATGGTGACGGAGATGACGAGTGCCATTGTGGTTAAGCAATATTGCCTTTGCTCGAAATGTATATTAATTTCGGCTTTAATTTGGTTAATAATTAAATGATGCGGCACGAAGTTTTACTTCGAAAAAGATTAACAAAAGATTATCATCAGCGCTCACAGTCGCAGCTACACAAGATTTTAACACGAAAAGTCATCATCAAAGCCGGTTTAACATAATTGAATAACTTGAAACAAAGTTGCAATTTTATCTAATCGTACAATACGTATCGGAGCGATTGCGCGGTGTCTCCCGAGCGAGACGGCGTACGCGTTCTACTGGGCTAGAGGGAGACCGCTGCGGCTCTCGGTTCGATGCTCGTGAGTCACGCTCCGGCGCCCGCGCAGCCTCATGATGGTCCACTCTATGAGCGAACGCGAGAGTACGGTAACTACATATTTTTGTAAGCGGACATAGACGAATACCACGGATAGACTGATGACGGGTCTTCTATATTTTAGGTAGATTATATGAAACCATACTTATTTAGTATAACTAATGATGACTCTTAAGAAGCCGATAATTAGCTCTCGCTGTTTATGGATCAAATGATTCAGAAAACGTGTCTTAAGTGTATCATACGGTAAAACTTTGGAGTCAGATTGCGGCTCCAATATTTCCGGACCGGTACAACTTAGGGATCTTAAAAAATTTGCCTGCCGTTTTTTCAAATGGCACGGGTGTCCTTGTCCATGGATGGCGACCCGCCTTTTCTTTGCATGCATAGAAAAAAATCTCGCAAATATACAATTGTGATGGCACAGCACAACCCTTTCAATGCCTCTGTTGCTTGGCAGGAAATATGTTTGAAATACCACGGGACATGATACCATCACTTAATCAACAAATACACGTAGTTGTTACAACACGTTTATTTGATTTATTGCGGAATTGTTGACTTAAACCACAGTCTCTTGTCGGAAGCATCGACCGCGCCGACGGGGTCGCGTAACGTTCGTGATGGATTGCTGGCTCCGTGCTCGCCGCGTTCGCCAACATGACAATTTATTTGCCGGATACCAACAGAACTCTCATTCATTCCGACCAATGTTTGATCCAAAACACGTCGACCTGAATTTGCCGCTAGAGATGAGAAATTAGGTTTGCGGTGAGTCATGTCCAATGAGAACTTCATTAATCCGTATTCATATCGGAGTGTTCGAAGGCTAATATAATATTTACGGTTACGTAACAGATTTTTAATTTTAAGGAGGTCTTTTTATCTTCAAAGTGTAACTAGTTCCAATGAAAATTTACGTAAGGAGTTGTTCGATCGAGTTGAAATCTACTTTCTTTATTACTTTCCCAACTTATTAACTCCAAACTATTAAAAATACTACCGTCCGAGACGTGTTCTCTTTGCTTTTCACAAAAGGAGACGGGAACTGGTTTGCGAAGGCCCCGCAGCAAAAAATACCGGAATGGCCGCACGAAATGCTCCTTTAAACGTTCGCTAATTTGCGTAGGCTTGCTATTACAACATTAATCTCTGGTTATACTTTAAAAGGAAATGCTCGTTGTATCACTAATAGGAGCTCGTGTAATACACGGTCTTTATTATGTTTGAATAACACAAGTAAAAACTCGTCTTTGTCTACGAACCATTCGATTATTATCTTCATCGAAATGACGTCCGATTTTATCTACGTTACCTATCAATTGAAATTCGCTATTGACACTTTTAAGCTTAGCTCCTTGACACTTTAATTGTTGGAATTCGGGTTACACGTCTAATATAGAATTTTCTGCAATACCCTACCGATTGCTAACATCATGCCTCTTGCGGAAGCTTGCGGTTCACACGAGGTCGTCTATTCCAGGGAATTATCATATTTTTGTGTCAAGATGTAAGGTCTAGATTAGTTATAACGGGACTGCATTGTAGTCTTGCGGTAGACTAGGTTTACATTACAGTTATTTCAAGCTTTGTAACCAGAGACAGTTGTGCACCTCTTACATAGATTCTAACGATAATATGTTAAAAATTAGTTAGGTATTGTACCTTCTACTTCACCGCATCGCTTTCGCTCCGCGGCCGTGGGATAGAACCTGCAATACCTATCGAGGATTAGAATCCTGCGCTCGCGTTAACCAGAAATACCGTTGGGCGTTCCTGTTAATTCGAGCGCAGGATTCTAACCCTCGATAGGTATTGCAGGTTCTACCTCACGGCCGCGGAGCAAGAGCAAAGCGGGCGAAGCAGTGGGGTAGAAGGTACAATACCTAACTACTGTTAACACTCTGTCAAATTATCACTATCATTCGTGATTCAGACTTCACTTCTTTTTAACAAAGACCAAAGTAGATATTTACTAGAAATTGATTACACTTTCTGAACTTAAATATTTATGTTCCCAAATACCTGTTTCACTATAAATTTCATTAATACCTTAGACTGTTTGATCGGGTCATCTAATTACATTTCGGAATTGCTAACTTTGCTATTCAATCATCCAACTTCGCCGGTTGACGGTGCGAACTCTGTGACGGTATAAATGGAACATCGGGATTCAATTTTATTTAATAAGCCAACTTTTTATGACAGAACTTTGTTCCTGAATAAAAAGTGAATTCACGAGTGCTATTTCGGATTGTGGGCGTACATATTTTTGTTGAGATTGGAAATATTATGACTGTTCAGTATAGTTCAAATTGATTAATGATATTCATAAAAAAAGTTTTTGTTTTGAAACTTGATGATTGACTTGTTATTATTTATTGTATCGCTATTGTAATCAAGACAATAACATTGTAGCCAGACTGCATCTGACTCATTCGTCTAAGTGACTTAAAAACTAAGGTCAGGGAGTTGTCGACAAAAAAAGAAAATAGTCTCCGTGAGGGGCAAATCAGAAACGTCTGTCATACTAACCTTGTTTTAAACAACAATGCTTCATTTGTTGCGGTGCAATTTTATATACATTATAGTTTAATGGTTGCCATCTATCTGAATGACATGATTTTGAGCGCCCGTGGATTCCGCCGACGACGCAAAAACATTGTGTGGCTCGTGTGACTCATACACGTTTCACTCGCCATCTGTTGCAACCTCGACTTAGCCTCAAGGCCCGTAATACTATTTACTCTTTCGACATGCATTTTATTTATATACTCAGATTTAATCCAGCAAACCATTAAGTACATCGTTCGTTTCACGATAAACTTATCTCCTGATAACTCGTAGATAATTAATATCGGCTCTCTTATCGCGGAACTCAATTTTATTCATGGCCGTATTGTATCATCATTTCGCTGAAATTGTTTTGTGTCTTGCTTATTGTTTTGTGTTGATTCAAGTGTGGTGTCGGGTCGTTTTTGTGCGTCTCTTTCAGATACAGGTATGTTGGCAGCGACAGCTTTATGTGCTACATTTGTTTTGGGTGCCTGGTGAACGGTTTTGAATAATCGTTCAAATGACTTAGTCGTTTTATCTCTTTCTTTGCAGATGGACTGGTAGCTGCTCGCTCGCTTGCTCCCGTATTGCCGATACAGCGACGTGTAACGAATTCCAATTGAAGTCGATGTTTTTAAATTACTAGTTAATTTTTTTATTTCTCAAGCTGTCTAGGTCTACCCTTTTAACACAATATGTGCTCCGTGAGTCTATGTCAATCTCAGCAGATTATCTTTTACTTCCATGGAATCAGTCATTGTCACTAATTAGTTACTTATTATGAAGGTTACGACTGAAAGGCGGAAGCTTATTACAATCTTGTCATTCCAATCTTGTGGTTTCAAAACGAAATAGACGCTCGTATGTCTGGAAACTTTACGACTCAAATTACGATCAGTTTAGCAGTACCCTTAAATGTTTAGTTCTTTCGCTAGTTGTAATAAGGTCTCGTTTATAATTCGATTTGTTTTGTGCTGTGGCTTTAATTTGGTCGGCGGCACTTGTTTTCCCGAAGTCTATTCTTATCGGATTACGACTCGTTACGCTCGTCCGAATGATTTCACTTTTTGTGAAGCATTCGTCTGATTTCTTTTTATTAGATTACGCATGACTAGTGTCATTCCATTTTTTATCTCTTTAACTATTTCCTTATCAATTCATTGCCGAGTTATTGTTTATTAGTTAGCGTTTGTTAATACGTACAATCGATTTTTATCGTCTCAGCAACAAGGGCTAGTGCGTCAATCACTGAATTTTAGATGTGAAATTTCTGTATGACGTCAATCGTGAAACAAACAGGAGCGATCGATATTTGGAAGGCTCTATTCTTCACTACAAAGCTCAGGAAAGCCTTGCTATTTTTAGTAGACGTTGGGATTAGTGATAGTGGGATATAGGTCGATATAATCTATCAGACTTTTGTAACCACACAGACGGCCGTGTTATCTCTACACCGATAATCGTTCAGTGTAGCTGTAACACAAATGTTTGTTTAGTAGCTTTAGAACGCTTTATTTACAGATCTACATCCAGACTTAATTCTTGCCTAAAGTGATAGAAACTGTGATAAACTTACTTGCATAAATGTGAACTTAGAGCTCATTCGAACGAATAGTTTACTAGTGAAATGATCTCAATCTAAAATGGAGCGTAAGTTAACTCGTGAGGACTTTATGCGAAAGAGCTTTAGGGCTCCCCGGACGTCCCCAGCCTCCGAGAATCACGAACCGGCCGTCAACGGCGCTCCTCCGCCTTCTCCAGTATCGTTGTCCATGTTAGAAAGGACTCCACAACCGCCAAGGGCCCAATATGAAGTCACCACTGCCGGCATCGCCCCTAAACGCCTAGAATTCAATAGAACGCATCCTATTCATCTTAAATCATTCCAAGCACCCGAGCCTCCGGACGACAGCTCAAACGTTCCTCCCTCTGACGATGTTTTACGCAAGCTGGAGAGACAAATCGGCGAAATGGAGCGCGGACTAGAAAGAGCCCAGAACGGGACCGTTGCCGTTGACGAGAGAGTGCGTTACGCAGAACACGAAAATCTCCTCCGAACTGGAGTGTCTTCCGTAGGCGGAGGAGGGTATTTAGCCGCGGATTCTGACACAGAACATGACGTCGTGCCGTTCAATAGGAACGAAAGCACTCGAAGCAGCACTGGCGCTACCGCCCCAGTGGCCCGACCAGCTCCCAGACTAGCTAGAACTCATTCCGACACACAGCAACACCAGGTCGCCGCAACCGCGAGGCTCATGCGTAAACTCGCTGACGGCGGCGTGAAGGAGGAAAAAACTAAAGTCATCGCCAGAAAAGCGATCCAGGCACGAATAGAGCGGGTCAAGAACTCCGTAGTAGGAACGAAACATGAGCACAGGGTTCTGGCAGAACACAGAGCCGAACCACCTTCCCCAAGGACGCCGACCTCGCCCATTTCGCCTCGAGCATCCATACAGGTAATTTGTTGTGAACGTCTCGTACACGTCCCTATGTTTGACACATGACGTTACTCTATTAAATAACCTTTTGTGAATAACAGACTGTAACAAATCCATCAGAACTCGTTTTCATTTTTTAACGTAAGCCATTGTCAAGGCGATCGCGTTACAGTAGCATGTGAAGTGTCAACGACCTTCAAGGACGAAGGGATCTAGGCGCGATGCGGTCTCTCTCACGCGCATGTTTATATACAGGGTTATTTGTAATTCACTAGCATCCTTTTAACCCTAAACTCCTACCACTTAAACAAATGTTTTTTGTTTTACAGCTTTTGTCATAACTTAATATTTTTGGTGTAATAACGTTTTGAAAATTTGAGATTTCCTCTTATTTTTACGATACTCTGTGTATTTGTATGGGAAAAAAAGTGCTTCATTTTAAAAAGTCGTAAAACAAAAAACATTTGTTTGAGTGATAGGAATTCAGGGTTAAGAGGATGTCAGTGAATTAAAAATAACCCTGTATGCTTTTGACAGGAATGTTGTGCTACTGTTTGATTAAACAAGTCTCGTAAATTGTAACCAATTATTTGACGAGAAACGTGAAAGATAAGATCATGTGCTTTGACTTATCGAGACGTGTTTCTCTATTAGGATAGCATCGAAGTATTTGTAACCTGTGACGTCATAGTGTAACTTAACGATGTAACAAGTCAGATGGCTCTATTCCCAAGCCATAAAATGGGGTTCCTTTACAATTTATTAGCTCTTCATCTTAATTTATAATGACCATTGACCACCCATCGAGCGTGCGTCCGTATTTCTCTAATGAACTAAAACGGTTTTAATGTAGTCTTTGATATAGCTTGACTCTTTTGTTGTCAGAAAGTAAATAAGATATGGTAATATCTCAGGAGGACAGAATATACGATCGTATTTATTAGGAATCTTGGGCCAAGGGGGCACTACGTTTGTATTGCTAAGCTACGTTTCTACTTGCGACGTGTAAGTGATTCAAATTGTGACTGTGAGTGTGACTTCGACCTTAAGGCCCTACCGTGTTTTTGGCGCATTTATTGCATTCATTTAAACTCGTGCTGTATCATTACTAGCAATGCTATAGTCCTGAAATTCATATGTAAGATATTTGAGGATTCACTCTAGTGACCAGTCGAAACACGAATACTTGTAGTTCGCTCGATAGAAAAAAATCCAAAGTCGTCTCTAAAAAATAAAATAAACTCGTAGTACGACGCTAATACTGCACGGAAGGAGGTCATGACTTTTTGAATATTAATAAAACAAAATGTTAAAAAAAATTGCAAAAATACAGTTAGATGGTCAATAAATACATTTTAACGAACAGTTTATTCAGCCCTTTAGAGGAGATACAAATATTATTATATAATATAATTCAAAAATGAAAAATTAAATAATAATAAAAAAAAATATCAAAAATAATAAAATCAAATTAATTAAATTACATTTCCTGTGCCTAAAAACAAACATGCATCGTGCATTAATAATATTTACTCTAAGATTTACTCAAATTTAATAAATATGCCGCTTATAATCTAAATATTCTTTTACGGAGTAAAATGAATTTTGTGTTAGAAAATGTAACAGACGTTTATTTAAATAAAAACATAATTTGATGAAACCGTGTCCACCAGCGCTAGATATGTATGTGGGCCAATGGATATGATTGATATCAAACACATCCATAGCAACGTAGCTTACAGTGGCGAAGGGTACTAACTAACAACCCGATTCCCCCGGGTTGACTAAACTTTCAAAGTTATCAAACGCATCTCTTCCATTACTGCACTTTCAAGAAGAGGATAAATGGGATTTTTTAGTTTTTATTTTGCTCCGGCTTTACTTGCAAAAATTTTCACGCCCCGCCACTGGTAGCTTAGCACATCTCAGCCTGTCAGGTGGAAAGACACCCTTACAGTGGTGTTCGATCGAGTCAAATTATCCTTGTATTTTCTAATAAACCCTTTTTCATCCAGATAAGCATTATGAACGATTGTTATTTACAATTCTGTCCATAAAAGCATAAGCCATCAGTAACGACCATTTCTACCGAATATCACGTCCGTGAATATTAATTAAACACGTGCCGCGATCATGCAAATAAATTCGGTAAACTGTAAGTAGGCCAAGGTTGTGTCCCTCAAAATAGTAATTATGCTTAATTGATTAACGGAAATCTCTTGGGCATATGAAATACCATGTTATATTTAAACATTATTGTGTAGAAATATGTAGTTCCTAAATTTACCTACCAGTGTGCACTACGGAAAGCGGACATGACAGTGTATGTTACTAAGTATACCCAATGTGTTACCATCTGACATCCTGATAATACGTTCCACTGCAGGGCACAGGCCTCCTCTCAGAATGAGGGGGCTTGGGCCGTAGTAACCACGCGCGCAAACTTCACACACATTATTGAATTTCTTCCTCACGATGTTTTCTTTCACCGTAAAGCTCATGGTAAATTTCAAACGTAACTCTATTGCGGTGCTCGAAAAACAGCCCTGTGACACACTGACAGCGAAGCGATAGTAATAAGGTTCCGTTGGTCATCCTTCGAGTACGGAACCCTAAAAAGAACCGTGGCATTCCGACCGGAAAATGTAATGGCGCTAGGCGGTTACGTCAGTTTGCATTTAATTTACATAGCGATTAAAATAAAGTTAGCGATAGGTACCTCCACTGGGAACAATATTACCCTGGTTTAATCTGTATAAATAATATAGTTTATATGTCAGTGAACGAATTAGGAAACTGCATCTGTATTTACTAAAGTAATTTAGGTCAGGGTGCGCAGTGTTGGAGGACTGGAAGCGCTCGAGAAAAATCTCATTTCCTTTCTCATTCGTTGTCGATTTTATGTCCCTAAATGGCAATTATACTTAATTATTTAGTGAGTACACTTGTTTCACCACGGATTGTTTCCATTAACTATAGAGTATCTACAAATCAATATAGTAGGTAGTTATGTGAGATTTTTGTCAAGCCTTTCATATCCACCACCCAAATTAATAGTTCTATTTTTGTTACAAGAATATATAAATATCATTTACTTACGATATTGTTTTAACTTTCACAGGTAAGCGAAAAGATGCATTATGAAGTACCTACACGTCAAATCGAGTCGAGGTAAGTAATGTAACGTAAATAACGTAATGTTACGTCGTCTGAAAAAAAAGTGTGAATGTCAAGGTAACATTCCGTCGCTGCTTTAAACGCACCACTAGAATAACAATTGATTGTTTATACTTTGAACACGTATCTCTTGACAAGGGAACTCTTTCTATAATGCTACGCGTTATTTATAATGCTTGCTTGTATTGTATAAATTTACTCAAATTGACAAATTGAAGGCAATTTTACAGGTAAACACTTGAAAGATTCAGAAAACAATTGTCAATTTCGTCTCTCTAACTTTAGCCCTAAGCGAAAAGCAGGCAACAAGGGTATAATTATTAAAATTAAACAATCGAAACACTCGGTCCTCTTCGGAGGTAAAATTGGGCAATAACCTTGACATTTTAGAAGTTATCACGACATTATCTAGCTTAGATAAGACCATAGTAGACTATTTGCGAATTCACCAGGACATTATGTCATCAGAGGTAAAATTATCATTAAGAAAACATTGTCTTACAGACACGGAAACATTTTTAATTTGCGCTACATTTTATAACTTCGCTCAAGATAGTCGCCGTCCTGTGGAATTATAACATGCCGCAGTTTACGATATTTCATTTATTTGTAGGTAACTACTGTAATGGGACTTCCTCCCTTAGAATTGATTTGTCATGAAATGGCCTATTATCGACATTGGCATCAATGGATTTGATTCTGTTAATGGCATTTAGTGCCTATCATTACTTGTTGTATGCGTTTGAACTATACGTCTCGCCTTACTAAAGGTTCTTCTCTGAGCAGAGTTCGCAATTTAGTAAAAGTCTATCTGCTTACATTACTTTTCAAACCGAATCAGACGGGAAAAAGCAATTGTATCGTTACGTCGCACGGTATCTTTCGAGCCTTTGTTCTAAAATCCTGTGCCAAGACCCCTTTGCCATGACCTTGACTCATTGATATGTGATCCATCGATTACTCCAATGTCTCGACGTCGAGGGTAGAGCCTAAATGTTATTGATTAAGATAAGGCGTAGGTACTGAAATAGACACGTATGCGTGCGTCACTGCCTTAGTCACGTAATGAATGACGATAAAACTAAGGAGAGTCCATATGCTACCCACTGGTGAGGCGGCTGCATAGGAAGATGTGATTATTAAGGTGGTACGTCTTCGAACCTTTAATATATAGAAGGCAGTACACTGCTACAAAGCCTCCACGAGTATA
Organism: Archips xylosteana; assembly: GCA_947563465.1. Classification (NCBI taxonomy): domain Eukaryota; kingdom Metazoa; phylum Arthropoda; class Insecta; order Lepidoptera; family Tortricidae; genus Archips; species Archips xylosteana. The sequence continues at coordinate 9,422,977 of OX387369.1, forward strand.
AAAGGTCTAAGAACTACCTGCATTAATATCACGGGGAAAGTTACTTAGCAGTAGTTTGAGGCTATCTAACGCAGTTACCGAAAATTCGAGTGTTTAAGTAGGAGTCATCGAAGATGATTTATCAATACAGTCGACTTCAGTAAAGTTTTATTCAAAGAATAAAGTGATGTTGTAGTCATCACTAGAATTTTTAATATTATTCTTTGTTCCTGTCATAAAGTACGATGCAAAAATTGCTGAAAACCTCTTTCTTTCCAGGACGGCCGTGGGAACTTCACCCATTCACAAGAAATTCACACCTAAGCGCAATCTGACATTTGTTAGTATAACTTCACCCATAACGAGCAAGTTACTCGCAACGACGAGCATTACAGCAATGTTGTGAAAACAACTCATAATTCAGGGACTTGGGCACTCCCTCTGGCAAATCTCACGAGATTACAGCAGCAATGTTACTTTTCGAGACGGTTCATTTTACTAACTTCGTTATATGCAAAGAGATCTTCATTTTAGTCAAGTCAAGGTCAGGTCAACTGAGAATTAAGGATGTGAGGTGATGCAAAGGAACAATTGAAACAATTATGTAATAGATGTGTTGATCAGTCAATGAACTAAAATAAATCACCACGCTCCGTCTTATTGTGTTCGTTAAGAAAAACCACCACAATGTTACGACTGACTCAATATTTTGCTCATCAGTCGTTTGTCGCGCAAGTGACTTTTATTATCAATAAAGTAATTTGTGTTTGACTCTTTATCGTCTTGTAAACACGATCGCACGTCAACATCTTTTGGAACGATTTGTCCGAAATTCATTCATGAACAAACATCTTTATACCCATCTGGTTTCGCTGAGACGTTTCATATTATAGATATAGCATTTTTACGAGAGATTCGTATTGTTTGACGAGTGTGAGGTGTGAATGGCAGCCAGCCAACTGTGCTGAACACTGGTGCACTTGCAAACAATCAGTTCTTTGCGGGATTTGATGAATGATGTGGATGTTGTCAAAGGGTTGTGATGTTGGAAATTTAGCGGTGCTGTTTTTGCTAACGATGACGTAACCTAAGTGGTGCTAATTGTGCCTGTTTACATGCAGGGTGTTAGGGTTGTCTTCAGTGTACTCGTATGATCATGATTTGTTTGATTGATTGATGCACTTTTGAACGAAGACCTCATCCCATTTTTCTAGTCTTCCCTTTTAAAAGATGTTTCGGAAATTTTATAAAACTTACTCAAATTGATTCGTTATTTTGATACTACGGAACACGGACTTTGGAATTTACTTGCATAAATTTTGTTCTCATGACAAACTTTTGCAAAAAAAGACCTAAGAAAACGTAAGTTTACACGTAAAAGTGGGACGAGCCTCGTAGGCTTGTTCTACACTTTAGCGAATTTATTCCTCCGATATAGGTCGGCCGCGTTTGGCTCACAGCCACTAAACTTTTATGTTGTTCCATTTACAAAATGTCGAAGTAAGTCCTCCTAAGTTGCGAATTCTCTCTCTGGCAGAATTTCGCGTAAAACTGAGGTAGTGCGATGATAGTTTTTTTGTTATTACTCGAAACTGTCGTCGATATTCGTAAGAGAATAAGAATTAATCGCTTACGTTACGATTTAGTCAAATACAATACTTCATTTTCTTTTTAGAATTAGACGGCAGCAATTAACATTCATCATCGTCATCATTTCAGCCGAAAGACGTCCACTGCTGAACATAGGCCTCCCCCGACAACCCCAATTAACATTGACTGAACTAAATTTTTTTGCAATTTTAATTTTTTTACATTAAATGTCTTAAAATTTGAATGAAAGTAAAGATTTTTCGCATACGACAATGTTAATTGCTGCAGTCGTAATGTCGTCAAAAACGTGCTAAATAATGTTTCATAATTCTATGTACGGTATCTATGTACGGTAGCAAAATTACACAAGGTTTTATTTCCAGCCTTAAGAAATATCTCGGGGTAACTGATAAATAGGCTGTCGCGGAAACTTGCCGGCTCATCACAACGCTATCGGCAGTATCAACACAGCCGTCTTCGCTTTGAACGAGTGATTCCGCTGGCTACGTCTTTATTTAGCGAAACTGACGTTGTTAGTGTAAGTTGTTACCACCACTGCTATTCAGAAATGTTATTTTATTATTGATATTAAATATAATAGAACTATTTACTAACGCATTCGGAATCAATCACATTAGCTTTCACCACTTCTTTCTGTCGAACGATACAGGATAAGGGTGGAAAGAGACAGTGAATATGATCACAAGCGACAGCCTGTTAGACAATACGGCCCCCGTTCATTCTATAATTGTTCGCGTTCGGTTTTTAACCAGATGTTTCTTAATTAACATGAGAACATCTTTTACCAAATGAAGTGAGTTCTACATCGTCTTGTTTCTCTTTAGTCGTTACACAGTCGTCGTGACGCACACGGAAACCCTACTAGCGAAGCCCGACCAGTGCCACCTTTAGTTTCAATAACTTACAACTCTTTAGCTTGTTTGTATGACCTACATGATTGATTACAGTTACAGATGAACAATTACTGATTCTTCTAGCACTGGCTACAAATTTTAAATAAAGTATCCACGAACAGAATGTACCATGTTGGCTCAGGACGCAAGTGTTCTTAGAACTTAATATAATATACTTGTTCACAAATGGGTAGGTGTTTATTCGATTACATACGTATCTGCTTTAAATGTTATGTCTTTTAACCCTTGCCATCAAAGTATTGGTGCCCTGCAATAACGATAGTTTCCAAGCTACTGGTTAAAGGACCTCCAAAGATTTTAATCGGGCATCCATAGTAAAGTAAGACATGAAAATTCAAGGTGGAAATTTAAAAAATCCTTCTTAGCGCATCTCTATGGATCATATAGAAGAATATGGTTACCGAACTTTAAGTTTCTAGCTCCAGTGTTATAGGCTGTGGGTTTTCACAGGACGAGTCAGTCAGTCTATCATATTTCTGTGTAACTTGCATTGTTATTTTATGAACTTTCCGTTAAAAGCGCTCTCAATTTTTTCAAACTGTTCTAAGATATAGGTTATCATGAGCCGCGAAAGATATAGGTTACGGATAAACTTGACCTTTTACAGTCCCTTAAGTGCCTTGAGGGCCGGCCGTTCGCCTGAACGCCTGATCCGGTGAGATTCGATTAGAGACGATTAGGTGGATGTACAGTCGACAAAAGCGAGGCAAAACAAATTTGTTTGCAGCCGTTGAAGTTCATTGGCATGGATTGACATGGACAGATGTCTAGCCACTGCAAGCAAAATGGCCATTTAAGGTGTCAAGGCGACCTTTTTTTCGATGGTACATCGTATATACTTAAGCTGCTAATTAGTGAGTATTTCGGCAGTCAGAACATGATTTTAGGTAGTAGATATCGTCGAACTGACATGATGATGATAGCGACATTCCAGTGAGCCTTTACATCCCTACTGAGGTTTGGCAAGCATTTACCGGACCGGACCCCAGTCATTTCTAGTCACCATCAGTATTGCCAACTCCTATGTTCGGGGAAGTTGGGTAGAAATATGGATTAAAGTTTAATACGAGAGTAAACGACACTTGTTGGGAGCCACGAGTCTCTCCAAGCCCAAGTGTAAGCCATGCAAAACACCTTCACACGCTTTGGTTTGTGAACGCTGGACAAGACTAGCACTTAGAGAAGGCCCTTCACTTGCATTGCATGTTGCTTCTGTACTTTAACAACAACTTAAACATCATGACCAGCCCAGCGTTGTTATAGCCACCAATAAACAAATTCAACACTAGCATCTTTAACTCAAACGAAACCAAACTATACTAACTTATCAAAAGTTCTTAATTTTAAGCTCGGACCACCAACTTCAGTTTGTCTCCGCAAACTTCGAATTCCAGATAAGTGCAAGCTGAGAAATACTTGTGAACTGAAACTAGTACGAATATTTACTTACGACATACACAACCTAGTATAAATAAGCTGGCTAAGTGCGATATTATTCTCAATGGAAAAGCACTTCACATTCATTTACTTTTTAACTCAAATGCGCGTTTTTGTATTCCAGCTGTGTGAATTCATATTTGAAAAAGAGTTGTACTGTAGACTATAAACTTACTTTACTGTAAGTACTGTAACCACAGACTAGTGATTCGTAGAAATCGACGTCCCCCTAAGTTCAACATCTACATAAACGTAGATATCGCGTCGACTAGTCGATGAACGTGTATGGACGGTCTAGTTGCGTTAACATAATCGTGGACGACCCATCGCTGCACCACGAAAGTGAGGCGGTTGAAATGCTCGAATAATGACCCATGAATGATTTAAACATGACATGACCATACATAATCGAGAAGCACTGAACGAAGCGCCGTGTCCTAGGCAAACAATGCAGACTCTATAACGCAGTAAAGTGGATTTTTACGTTTCTTGAATATTGAACTATAACAAGCAAAGCGTAAGGAACATAATGGTCTAATCGCTTTTTTGTACTTACTGCGTTTTAGGATCTGCAGGGCAGAACTACTCACACTCCCGTCTCTTGTAGACTAAAGTCTGGTACAAGTACCCAGTTCATTGAATTCTAGCCTGTAAGTATAACAGACGTGGGAAACCGCAGCCTGAATACTTAAACTAGACAGGACCATCTCTAGTGCTCTGTACACACCCCCTTCTAGGACTTGTTTTCAGGATTTAGAGTTTCTACCAAGTCCTAATAGATAGCCTTTACCGTAGTTCAAATAACTCCGGTAGCGTGGCGGTGTAATTATAATGGAGAAGTTATTTCAGGGATAGTTGAGCTAGGCTAGTCACCAACTTTGATTGAAGTTTTCAACCAGCCAAGACTATGTAATTGACTGAATCGCAGAAGTACCTATTATCGCCTCTATCGTGTTCCCTATCAATACTAATTCTGGGAATGTATTACTTTGTTGTGGAAAGCTCCGACTGGATGGAGGAATGTTGTCTCATTAGTTTTTTACTTAGTGGCTTTTGCATAGCAGAAGAATCCTAAGCTAATTCACACGCTTTGCTTCTTTTAACTTAATTTACGTTTATTTGCCTTTATATCTTACTTTGACATTTGCTTTTACACATGCATTTTGTTATACATAGACAGGTTTGTTACTTCTCATAAATAAGGAAATACTCTAATGGATGTGTATTATTTTATTATAAGTAACAAAAGACCATTCGTAGGGATTTTCTTTGAAGCTCTACTCGGCAATAAATAAATTCGATTTAAGTTGTCCGTGGATTTCTTGCAGATATTTTTGATTTTATTTTTCTTTGTTGCTTCAAAGCTTTATTGCTAAAGTTCCCGGACAAATCTATTCATGCCCGGGACACATTTGTCCGATTACATACGGAAGCCATCCTGTATGCCAGCTCGAAGGAAATATTCCGATCACAAATTATGTCTAGTCTATTCGATCACAAATAACCTAATAAACTTTGTCGTTCTTACCGCATAAAACTTAATTACGTCTTAGACTTTAGCCTAAAATTACAGTTAAAATAGATTAATGTGGAGATCGAGAATGTCACTCTCCACCCAGACTAAAACATGTTAACACACGGTTTGTGTCCCAATGTTGTCATTGTTTTAACTACTAAGGTATTGTATGAAACTTTTCTTCCTATATTATTTGATTCGTGGATATTTACGTTACAATACGGAATTCTATTGATCATAGTCTTGATAGGTACATCATCCAGTACTGGGTAATGTCATACTGCGTCACTGACCCCCGATTAAAACCGATACATCACTGTATCTGTTGCAGTGTCACAAATACATATATATGTAGATCGTTACCATTTAATAGTGCTTTTTGCTTTAGAACTATTGAATATGTAACGAGCTCGTCGTTAATATACCTCCAGGCATCCTTGCTGTAACCAAGCAGTGTATAATCTCATAAACATCTTATAAATACTATGTACATGTATAAATTTCAGCGTAATGTCACAATGGAAAAAAGTTTCTAAACGAATTCGTTCCTTTTGTTCTCTGTTGAAAAATTCAAAGGGGTACCTTTGAAAGTAATTAGGAAACTTTTTCCTCACCTGCAATTTTTCCGTGGAACTGCCTTATAACATAAAAATAAAACACTTTCCGAGATGACTTTTCATTAGAATTTCTCGCTTGAGGGTGCTTTTTTTTTCCTTACAATGCATGTATTTCATTTTATTCAGAGCTTCTGTGTTTCATGAAGCGTATCTATCTTGATCCACAGCTGGCAAAATCAAACCAGGCTTTAATGCGTTGAAGTAGGATATTAGTAGATTCTACTAATACCTACTCCTACCATTATAAATGCGAAAGTTGTGATTATATGCGTGAGTGCGTAGATATCTGAACGTGTGGAATAAACACAATCTATTTTTGGGAATCCCCATGGGAATTTAGTAAGGTCCCGGAATTCCGGTTCAGCTACCGGATCTAGTAGTTGTACTAGTACCTACAAAATTAATCAGGCATTGAGGTCCTATTCAATATCATATACAGATTTTCTTCTGAACGCACTAATTGTAAAGGCAGCACAAACCCAACTAGCGCAAGGTAAACTAACGTACAATTACTAGCACCTAACTCCACATATGATTTTCATGTGCATCCTAATCTGGAGCCTCAATGTGTGTGTTAAAGTGCACTATGATTTGTTTGCCGGGGCGTGTTTGAGACGTTTTTGAATCCATTTGTCGGAATATAGGGCGGCCACCCCCACCCTTGCTTTCCGCAGTCTGAATACCAATTCGTAAGAGTACGGACGTTTCGTATACAAACCGTTTGTGTCTATTTATTATCGGACGAACTATGGTGGTTTTGTTTTGTATTGTGGTGTGCATGTGTTGATATGGCTAGGAAAAGGGTAAGGGTGAAGGGTGATTTGTGAAGAGCTTCGTTTAAATCGCCGCCGTTCGAAATAATTATGTTGGTTTCTGTCGCGTTTTTCCTTACATTTACTGCATTTAGAAGCGTCGGAATTTCATTGACCTTATTACGCCGTATGTTCTGTTATTAACAGGATTTTGTCACACAAAGAGTTGAATATCCTGGACCGTGTACCAAACCAACCCTGAAACCAATTTTGGGATAGGAATGTTCAATATGACAACTCGTAACAAACAAATGGAAGGCTTTTATTGTACTTTCATTTAGATGTTGGCGTGTGATATCACCGCAGACCTTAGAGGCATAGGTTTGTCGTATAGATGAGATATTTTCGAAGTATGGGACTTCTAGCCATGCATCCAGAATTATTTATGCTTAAAAAACAAAAACTAAAAATTTTACTGGGGACTTTATCGCCTCTCCGTCTTCATCTAAAGTTCAGTTTTAGATTGTAGCAACATTAGTTCAGCAAAAAGTTAGTCCATCAAACTCCTCAGCTCAGCGTCCGTCCTGATTGAAGCGTTAAGTTTTTAAAAGTATGTGACAAACCTCATCCCTTCCCTCTCCCCGTTCCCCTATTCCCTCTCCTTTAGGGCCGACAACGCACTGGCATCGTGTAAAGCGCTGCGGGTGTCTATGGACAGTGGTGTTCATTTAACATCAGGTGACCCACTAGTTCGTTTGTATGGCCTATCTAACATAAAAAAAAAAAAAAACGTAGCGTTCTGTATCTTGTTTTATGAACCGAAACCAATTATCTTGCTACTCGTATCATACTTGCAAGATTGCATCAACTTCCACAAAGTAACACCTGTTTCAATAAATTCCTTGTCTTAGTTCACACCAGAAAATTATCAGCTACCTAAATAGCTATCAGAATTTAGACGTCAATCTTCGTGTATTATACAGGGTTATTTGTAATTCACTAGCATCCTTTTAACCCTAAACTCCCACCACTTAAACAAATGTTTTTTGTTTTACGGCTTTTGTCATAACTTAATATTTTTGGTGTAATAACGTTTTGAAAATTTGAGATTTCCTCTTATTTTTACGATACTCTGTGTATTTGTATGGGAAAAAAAGTGCTTCATTTTAAAAAGTCATAAAACAAAAAACATTTGTTTGAGTGATAGGAATTCAGGGTTAAGAGGATGTCAGTGAATTAAAAATAACCCTGTATTTGGTTCTGTGATTTGGCAAAGTTTAAAGTCCGTAATATCTGTATCTTGAATTGAATATTTAATGATCACTTTGATCAATAAGTATGAAAGACGAGACGAATCCAGGCTTCTAATGAATCTAGAACACGATGAAAGGACTTCTGTAAAGCCAACAAAACGTGAATGATACCGTGAGCGTTGCATGCAGCGTCTATTGGCTGTGGCAGTAACTTAGTAGACGAGTTACCTGCCTGTTTTTTTGGGTGTCCACTCTGCTGGTGGTATTGGTTTCTAATTGGTGATATTGAGACCAATGCTGGTGAGCCAAATTGCCAGAAGTGCTCCGCAAACCTATAGCTCGATTTTGTGTTATTTGCTTGATATGTAGACACAATGTAACTTATTAAATCGTGGTAGACTAGTAGGTTTCATCTCTGGCTTCGCAAGCAGAGCGTTTTGGGTTCTGTGCGGATATTAGCTTTACGATGAAGGCAAACATCGTGAGGAAACCTGGACACACCTGCGGAGAAATTCAATGGTGTGTGTGTGAAGTTCACAATTCGCATTGGACCCGCGCGGGAACTGTGGCTCAAGCTCTCTCATCTCATACTAAAGAGGTGTTAGGGCCTATGTTAAGATAAAACGTTTTAATTTGAATGGTTTTTCAGTAATAAATTTTGGGATCATTCCTGTCTTTTGCAACATCAGCACTATTACTCGGGCGTTGTTTAATACATGTACGTCCAATATATGCTTACCTACATTGTTTAATATGTTTTAATATGATCGCGGCAACACATGGATGGAAATATTAAATTACACTCTCGGGAACAATTCGTCGGATATTAACATTATATACGTGTTGGTGTTGGATCTAGACTGCTATAGGTAATCATTTCATTCGTATAAAAACCTTTTGAAAATTGTACCGTTGGATATTAAATTTATTGCCATTGCTATTAGAAGAATGTCACTGAATTCAGTTTATCGCAGTGCGAAATTCAGTCGTATTCTTTTAAAAACCGTTAATTAACTTACTGGGGTATTAAGATTTTGTTCTTTTCCCTACGACGTTTGGCTTAATCCTTTTAACTTGCTCGTTTCCCTCCCTTTGTCGATAAAATTTAAGGGCTGGCAGTTAGCTCTATGAATCTTGCTGTGTCCATGGTCAGATCCGAGTCAACAGCTGTTCCACAGTTTCGATGTCAATGCAGTCTTAGCCTTGATGACGAAGAAAGACAAGTGACGTTTGGCAGGCGCACCCCAGGCAACAACGCTGATAAATAGATAGCCGTTGATGGCTATACGATTTTCATTATAACTTGGATGGTAGCATTAATTTCTCTTACTAATGACGTAGTAAGTAGCGTACTCTGAAGCTGTAACGGCAAGTCGTATTTGTCACAAATTCCGTGTTCGCGTCCCAGGACTCCAGTAAGACTGTTGCCTAAACTTTACCCACCTTGCCAGCGGGATTATAACGGTGAGTTACGGCCAGTACGTGATTAAACTGCCACCTGAACGGAAGGCTGTTTCACGCAGCTGCCGAGCTGTAGGTTGTCTTAGCTGTCTCTGCCAGTTTAAAAACAAAACTGTATTTCATTTGAGGGATATAGTGACTATGATACGTAGGCGGAGACCAAAAAGATGGGAATGATTCGAAAAGTTCGTGGCACAACGGAAATCTTTTGTAGTCATTTTAACTAGCAACGATAAGTTGTTTAACTTTTTGATCTCCTCTCATATACCTATTCATCGTCTAGAGTTTAGGTAGGTAAGTGAGATAGGATATTCACGTTTTCTGTTTATAATGCTTGCAGGTAAGCACCTATAAAATCAAAATGTGCGGTGCTTATAAAAATCAAAATGTCTTCGATAATGTGAAGACGTCAGTAAAGAAGTGGTCTAACCTCACGGGAAACATTATGATGATATAGTTTGTGCTCTAGAGAGCGTTATTTCAAGAGTATTAGTAGCGGCATAATTGTCAAGAACCTTCCACCGTGATGGTGTGATTCTATTGGAGTGGAGGGAAGACATGTAGAATCGACAAACTACATTAGTTGAAATCCACATCTCGCCCCACACCCCTTGAAATGTTGATCGATTCTGCATGTCTCCGAGTTGGTAAGACTAAATGCAAGCACAACCTTACTCTATGTTTGTCTTGCAAGGGAACCTCACCACAAAGAATTTTTATGTTACGTATGAAACACAACACAATTGGGTTTTTCAACTGTTGCATTCAATTAACATTCCTGGATTGTTTACGGAACGAACTCAGGATCGGCGATTTTCTGTTTTCGTCTCATCCCACGCGATTTTAGATTCATTACTGAACTGTTCGCTAATTAGTTTCGGTTGCTAACCGTTTGAATTATTTATTTGTTAGATTAGATTAGACAGCCGAAACAAAGTTAGGGTTTGGCTCCATAGTTTCTTGGAAAATATTGTGAATAACACGTTTTAATTTCGCTAAGTAACGTGCGTCAATATTAATTAAGAAAGCTTTATATTATTTATTACCAATTTAACTTTTATATAACTTAAAATCTGTCTGGCTGCTGGGGTCTACATTTCTTTATTGGTAGCTACTTATGTAGGGATATTATTATTGACTACAAGAATTTGTCGTTTCTTTTTCTTTCGGCTCTCAAATCGTTCTTTGCTTAATCCTCCTTCATTGCTTCACTATTCATGTCCGCTTGTCTGAACCAAGCCACGCGCATTATATCTATACTTAGTAACATAGTAAATTATGAAGTTAGATAATGTCAAAGTGATTAAGGCCCTTTATGGGTGAAAGCGGTAGTTTTACAATTAATTTTGTTTAAATTTGTTTAATAACAATGAAACCGTTGAAAATATGTTGTCAATGTCATCAGTTAACAGAGTTGACATCGTGTTAGAGGAGGTATTAATGGGTCAGGTATATCTATTCAAATGATGCTTAATAAGTTATAAATAATATAAATAAAGCCAACATGTCCTCTGTGGTTGAATCAATTTGCAAACGATGTAAAAACTGTTGATGATAAAGACATTAATTAAATTTCATCTCATACCCTGGCAATTAGAGCGTTTTCCCGTTTTTGCGTCACCTCCAATATATTAAGGTTTGTTGAACAGTTGTTGATAACCCCTACGCATTCGCATAACTATTCCATGAATGGTGGTAATTTGATTATTTATGACTGTTTGATTAATTGTGTGATGTCTCTTGTAAGCGTATGAAATTTGATTAATTTCGAGTTTCAAAAGTTTTTTAGTTTGCATTTTAAGCTTAACTTTAGTGAAATTCATGACAGCTTTGGAGGTATTATTGTAGTCTGTTACATTTTTTGACTGTTATACAAAGACTAAATCCTTCTGGTATTCGTTCATCTTTAGGTTGAGGGTATTCTCTTGCAAATCTATTCGAAATGCATTCATATCGTCTCGCCGTCTTCTCTTTGATTAAGCATTGATTTAATGAATTGGAGCTACATTTCAAAAGTAATATATGTATTAGTTTTCTAATCTAATCTAATTTAATTTAATAATTAATCTAATGTTTGATTCAGTTTTTTTTTTTAATATGAGAGCGAATATCGAATCAGGCTAATAAATAAAAAATATGAGAGCGAAGCCTTTAAAAAAGGAGAGAGGAATAGGGGAGGGGGGAGAGGTATTGGGCCCCCGGAGCTCTCACTGACCGTACAAAACGCAGCAGGCGTATTCTGCTTCATGCCGGTGTTCTATGACAGGGTGGTAATGCCCCGGGCGAGACGGCCCATTCGTGATGCAGCGGCTAGCTACAACATGGCTCTACTACTACAAAAAGTTTACATTACGAATATCATGACAGAATTTAATTAAAATGTTTGCTGTTTTTTTTTTAGACATAGGTAATCGTTACGTACGTATCCAAGGGACAGTTCGTTTTTTTACTGGAAAAAGTTTTATTTCATCGCATATCGTGCGACAAATACATAAATTACGTTGTTAGCACGCGGAAGAAATACGTACACTAAATTCCTCAGTTTTTCGGGGCGCTGCTTGCATTTTCCATTCATTGAATTGTATAGGTGTTACGAGCTACGAAATATGTAGCGTTTGCACGAGCATTGTGTAGAATGCATACTGCTCTATCGATCCACCCCGACCTACATACTCGACTAACTTTGACCGGAGACTCCGAAAACCAATTTCTAACTATACTAATAATATAACGTCCTGAGAATGAACTCAATCAGTAAATAAACCACTAATGAGTTATTGTTGGAAACAAATGTAGGTGATGTAGAAAGGGTAGTTATACCTAGGTGCGATTACTTGCCAAATAAATGAACACGAAAATAACATGCCTTTATCTATGGGTATGTATGTCTCTTGAGGATAGAAGGAACATAATTGCTTTGTACGCGTTTGATATAGATTTAGTATAAGACAACAACAGTTGCCTTGTGAAATCTTATGGAATTTGCTTCTTAACGTAAAGATTTGTATGGCTTTCTTAAGTATACTTTTGAGTTTTAAAGAAATTGCTTTAATTGTTCGGCATCGAATAGTGTTTGTTTCAGATATACTTACTCAGACATTTTTTTTTAAATGGTCAATTTTTTTTAACACGCATAGCAGAATCCTCCAATGCCGCCACAAACTGAATACCACTAACTCATTCATCCTGCACTTAGTTAACAAAATGCAATTCAATTTGCCAGTAGCATTGCAGAACTGTTTGTATTTGCACTGAAACTTCCAATTGAGTCTACGGTACTGCGATTACCTTTGATCAATTATAACTGTAGATCCACAGTCGCGCGCCCGAAAATGTCCGAGCCAAATGAGCGCCACTTTGATAAAAGTGGCCTTCTTTTTTCTCAGAACGTTGCGTGAAATTGTCGAGTTTAGCTGTCAAGTGGAGTTTTGCCGCTACCGAAATTCGACTGTAATGAAGTAAAGACTAGGTTCAAATTTCTGTGTAGGTGATGATTTTATTTGTTACGCAACCAAATAAAAAAGTTCGGACATTCTTTGAAGGGGATTTTGTTCGGCAATGTGTATCTACAGTTATAATTGATCAAAGGCGATTACTGCTGAGATGCTGTGTTGACTGACACAGGCGGTGTGATGTATGATCGCAATTTATTGTAGATACTGTAGAGGAACGTTAATGGCTTCTTAGTAATACATTTTTAGATGTCACCAGAAGTCTTTGGAATGTACACCTAGAGATATGTACATGTACAAGAGAAGTTCAGGTTTGGTTTATGCCGACGTCCACGTCAGCGCGGCTTGGCTTATTGATGAAATGTAACAGAGGACGACGCTGTTTCAAGTCCAATCTAATTTAACGTCACACTTACAAACGTGAATTAACTTAATTAGCAATTTTAATCTCTTCATTTTCATCAACGGCAACTATTTGAATTTTGAATTTAAAACCTTCTATGCTGATGGAAATGTAAATCATTCTCAAAGGCGGGTCGGTGTCGTTCAACGTCACACCTTTTATAATTAGTCCGGTAACTCCTAAACTATGGAAAGGGTGTGATGAATAATTTACGAGATTAGGCCTAATCCGTAGTATTCTTCGATAAGTGTTTTAGTGCTCCTGAGAAAAGCCTTATTGGATTTTCACAGCTCACCGTCCATAGCAAATTATGCTTTAATGATTTATAAGACCTTGAGCGTCCGAGTGATTGCTTAATGCACTAAAGTTAATAGTTTCTTGTGCCCACGTGCAGAAAAAGATATTAACATTACCATACTTAACTTTAGTTTTTAGTATTGCGAAAACCAGAACAAACGAAACAAAAGAATCTCAAATTTTGAAATCATGTTTTTCGAAAGCTTCATTAGCAGTTTTAGTTTTTATAAAATTCTTAGCACGTCGATTGTAGATTACGTACTGATGTTTGTGTAAATTGATTTGATAAGACCACATTTTATGATCTATCCACCCACGCTGACCTTTTGAAGACCGTAGTAGGTCTCAAGTTCACGAGGATATAGATAACAGTAGGTAATCATGAACTCTATTATAATATCTTGGACTACGCCTATGAAAATGAGTTTGATTAAAGCCTAAAATAGGCAATATAGTGTTATTGTAAAGAGACTCATTGGTTTAATATTGACAATCCTTGTTAGCCTTATAAGGTGACTTTGAAACGAATTCGGAACCAATATAGCCTTTTGGCAGAGCCCATTTGCGTGGGTAAAAATGCCTGCCATAACTACTTTATAGCTTTAGGCGTGGGTGGAATGGATCATATGCCAATGTCCAGTCGTATCGCAGTCAGGGTGAAGCATTGGATTGTCTGAATGACATTGACAGATTTCATCATTGTAATTCCCAAAAATGGATAGTAAAATGGTGTAGATCTCATTCGTGTTTTCTTTTTATAGTTTGCATCCTTATTTGTAACAAATTCATTTATCTACTCGACAACGTCTCGGTGCGCCACATTTATAGTAACGTTCAGTTTAGTGAAATAGTGATATTGATATGATATAGAAAGAAACGCCTGGTTCATTAAATGATTTGGAAATGTTCAAAATTTAATTACCCTTACAATACGGTTTGGAAACAACATGAATAAAATGCTTTTTTTTTTAATAAAAGCGAACTTAATGAACATAATACATAGTGCTTCATTTGGATAATTTCATAAAAGTGCCTCTTAGCTTGTAACAACAGCTGATAAGAGCCGTCTCCTAATAGAATACGTCACGGTTTGCTTCGTTTATAACTTTATTAAGTACTTCCGTCCAGTAAAAGTACAGTTGTCAACATTATCCTTTCTTGAACATTGTTCCGTTGGAATAAGGCTTACGAAATGTCACCTTGTGACTGTGTACATCGGTCTTATTTCTGAATTTTCGTGCCGGCGCTTGTCATGAAAGGATTTCCTAGCTGTTGGCAGATTTGCATTGAAATTCTACTGCAAATTTTTACGGATGGAAAATGTTTCAACATAGATACACAATATCATCTGATGTATGTACTGTATAAAGTTATACTCCCTATTACTGAACCACCTATGCTTAATATCGACAGTCAGAATCGACGAAGTCGCTGTCGTGTGAACTAAATATATCAAACAGCTAGTGTCCCAACGACCGTGATATTTTAAGGGAATGAGATTGAACACGGTACAATACATGCATTGCATTAGCAAAGGAAAGTCAGTTTAGTAGCTAAACCAGTAACACTTTTTATTTCGTACCGCAATATTTTAAGTAAGTTAAATTTAACGAATTTTTCTATTTTTAGGACCACAGCCTTATACGCCATCTATGGACAACTTATTGCAGGTTATCCATTAAGCAAGTTCTACAATGACGTTCATTATTTTTATTGACTGAGCATTAAGAGCTCAGTAATTACACTTCTACCGTATTACCCAATTTATACCTAACAAACAAATCCAAAACAGGTGTCGGTAACAGTCATGATACCGATGAATAGAAAACAATGAATTACGGAGCTCATTTATACAAGAGCTTTGTAGCTATTGAGTTGTATTGTATAGTATAGCACAACAAGTAGTGAAAAAAAAAACTTAGGTTCAAAATAATCATACGTAGTCGAGATTCTTTGTGTTGTCTTAGTTTTAGTGCTTTTCGTGTTTAGAAAATCCAGTGACAAATCACATTATGTTTTCCATGAACAATTTTTTATTAAAGTGAAGTGAACTGACAATGAGTGAGATAATTGTGTTAGTGGGAAAGAAATTGGCATCTTGAACGCGACGTGGCGAGGATGGGAGTCAAAAGCAGATATTTGGTGAATTTAATTTCAAAACTTTTCTGATGCATGTTTTAGATCTAGAACCATTGTAGTAGTGTTGTCCTAAGTTTTTATATCATATCGGATCGATCACAATTAATATCATGGTAAGGGTTTTGTTTAAAAGTGTCACGATGTTGCACTTTTAAGTTACAGAAAAGATTAATCAAAAAAATGACAGCGTGTCATACTCGTTCCAACTTTGTCATTGCACGTCTTTATGTATTCCAATATGACAATGTGTCGGTGTATCGAATCAATAAATCAATAATTATTTCATGCACTGTAGAACTCGTCCATATATGTGACTGTGTCTAGTAAAAGGGACCACTTTGAGGATTTTAGTTTCCGAGTTATATGCATTTTTAAAAATTAGTCGAAAATTACGTATAATGGGTTGTTGTTCCTAATCGGTTATTAACACCTTAAATATCATTTTGTGTAAAACAATACCTATATAATTATAATATTTCAGTATTCTAAAAGGTCACGAAGTTTAGTACCAAGGGTACCACTTTGAGGTAATATTTTACAAGCGAAGTATTTTCATTAATCCCGATCGAAGGCATACATGGAAGTACCTAGCGTTGACTTGGCGGTAGGATAATTGTATTTAAATTAATTTAATTTGATAAGTTGTAATTTTTTTATTTTTGTTGCAAGTGTAAAGTTTAGTGACATAGTGGTACCTGACTTAGAATATTAATTATTTTTATCCTTGGAAATTAATATAATGTAGAAAAAACTTACTTTACTATTAAAAAATATTTACTACACTATTTAACATAGTGACAATTGTTATTTTTTATTTTCTTAAGATTATGAGTAATTAAGATACTTGATTTTTTCCACTCTTGCAAGTACTTCTTTAAATACCTTCCAAATCATTATAGTTATTGAGACCATTGATGTCTGTATTTAATCTTTGATGATAGTATATTAATTTGGTACCAATCACTCCATAACTTCCTAGTAGAAGTGTATTTTTCACGAGCATAAACTTTAAAATCAATTTTCTCAACTCGTGCATTTTGCCTACTGCATGTTTAAAAATTTATAAAAAATAATGATTGCACCTAGGAAAATGATTCTCTTTTCACTGAATAGCTAATTTTACCTAGTTTTAGGATATATCAATAACTCCATACCGCTTAAGTGGTCCCTTTTCCCAGACACAGTCACATATTGTTGTTACGTAGAAGTAGATTGTTTAGTCACCATCTTCGATTTGAGATTTATGACTCGGCCCTTCCGGCTGATTGTGCCTCTGGAGTACAATAAACCGTGTCAAACACGTACAAGCATTTGTCACGCCTGTCGGCACAAACTGCCCCTATACTACAAAATTCGATTTTCGAACTTCGTGTCGTGCCGTTCTGTTCACGCTAATAGTATTAAACTGAAGAGTGGAAAGGGACGGCACTATACGAACTTCGAGTTTCGTAGTAGCCCCCCTGAACGCTGATTTGACCGATCCCGGATTAAGGCGGACGCATGCTCGCGTTTCGAGGTAATCTACTATGCTAGGCTAAGGTAAGGCTGTCTCCTGATCTACATAAAGCCTTCATTTTCATTATAAAGTGATAGCAATTCAACCGAAATCAACCGTCCCCATCTGAAATTAATATGCATTGTCGACTCCATGGAATCCGTTTTATTAGGTAGTCTACTCTAGATAACGTCTGGGAATTTGCATAGCAAACAATAATTATCTGTTTAATTCAGAATCAGTCTGGCATCAGGTCTATCTTGTGAAACTATCTTGAGTTTCGCCTGAACGAAGTAGGTATTTTGTTTCATGTTTGACACCTTCATGTATTATAATATAATTCGCTCTCGGTACGGCACGTCAGTCCCTTTTAATTCCGGGCCTCGTCGGATCGGATACGATTCTCTCGCTTGTGTGACTTCAGTTTTTCACTTTTTTGATGGCGTAGAAAGGAATTTCCTCGAATTTTCTTTCGCGAGCTGCGTCGCCGAAATGTCTTCAATGTGAAGAGTAATTTGTTTTTGCTTTGAATGTTATAAATTGATTATGACAGGTGCAGTGGTTTTAATGATTGTGTGTTTTGATACGTCTAAAGCGTATATTTTGCAAGATGTAGGTCATGTTAAAGGTTTAGGTGCAAAAGTTTCTAATACAATGATGTTAATATCAAAAGATGATGTGACGGTTGGTGATCGATTATTGTTCGTGACGCACTTCCAAAATTCTTTGTCAACTTACAAGCGATTTTCGTAAAATGAGTCTATGTTGTCGTCCCCGGGCAGAGAAGCATGAAAGGCTAGCAAAAATCTACATGTTAAATGAATGGTTGTTTTCTTAACCCTATTAGTTCACAAAGATACTCCGATTTTATTATAAAGGTAGAAGGTCAAAGAGCAAGATCGAGGCAAAATCCAACGTTTTAAGACCGTTTGTGATAAAAATGTTCTAAGAAAAGATGTTTAACTTAGTGTAGATTTAAAAGATTTTTGTTTAAACACTTATCTGATTCATTTTTTGTTTAAGCTTTGGTTCACTGTAGATCTAATTCTATATAATAAGAACGTCTTCGCTACCAAATTATCTGTTCTTATAAGTTCCTCCCTACTCGCGTAGACAACGTAATTGAAAATCTATCTACAGTTTAACTGTGTCTAGAGTTGGACCACGATAAGTCTGCATCGATTTCAATAGCACACGCAGTGCATGTGTTATTTATACGTCATAATTTCATAGAAGTTTGACGTTTAATATTAACACTTGCACTGCGTGTGCTACCAAATTCGTTGCAGACTTATCTTGGTCTGACTCTATGCTTCCAAAAACAATCCACCTACGATTTTTCAAAGCCCTGATTTTCGGCGTAACTCAAACGTCGTATTTACATAAATTCTTGAGGCAACTAAACTCCCCAGGGAGGCGTGCGTGAAGGCGCTCGTGGCAAATTGTCGCATACATTATGTATTTTATTTGTTGTTGGCCGTGTGAAAGGTGCGTAAGTATTTACTTTTACCGCTTGTTATTTGTTGATTTTAATTAGCCAGCAAAACTCGTGTTCCTTACAAGGAATCGTTAATTTACTTCATTATTCTTTGTTCTTTTTATCAATTGTACTTTATCTCAACGAAGCAGTTTTCTAGAAAATACTGGAAACCGTATTAACCTTAAAAGGACAAAGAGGTGAAACTGAGAAAAGCACGTAGATAACCTACCTAACTTTTCCAACGGCTACTCCACAAACAATTGAACTTAATTTTATTACACTAGGGACGACGTCCCCCTTTTTAACGCTAAAAGGGATGTATTTTTGCACCAGTCCACTTGAATTTCCTAACGGAAGCAGGGCGTTGCCCCAGGCACCAGTTTTATATTGCATTGCAGTCTCTGTAGTATTTAGGTTAGGATGCCGGTCCTCTTAAGTTTACCGGGGCGGAAAGGTAAACATGTGTTGAGTTTATTTACACGAGTGAGGTGAGAGATCACTTATGTTAGGGTATTTAATGAATAATTTTTACTGTGTTGGCCTAATTTAGGTGTGAAAAGTGGATTAGAAAATTTTATGGCAAATATCTATGTAATACTGCGGTGCGGATTGAGTCGAGTGATTTAGTGCTGTCGCTGTGGATTATGTGCAGTGTCTTCTTTATTTTGAACATATATTCCAATAGCAGGAATGATCCTACAAGTGAACATTGTACGATTCGAGGGACTCTTCTGATTGTCAATCGTCAGTAGCAGATACAACATGTGCTTGAAAACATCCGAATTTCAGATCATTTCTAAGATTAGACAAGTTCTAGAATTATTTCGTGTTGTATGAATAATTCAACTCACAAGGGAGTGAAATTCTCGTAGCGTATGAAAAGGTGCAATGCAAAACGTATCGTCTTGTATTACTCCGCCGATATAACGTGACTCCGTTACTAATAATCCACGTTTCTCCCTTTTCCGACCATATTGCTGATATTTTCTGAAAATTCTTATTGCTCTTTTTGTTATCTCGTATTTTTACTTTTTGATTAAGAATAACTGTTTTTTGTAGATCATCTTGGATACAAAAGAAAAAGACACCATTGCTTGGCGCGTCGTCTAGTCCCATGTTGTTTCTCTTTTCGCACAGATATCTTAACCATTGTCACTTTTTTACGTAGAGTCAGTTATCAAAGCCGATTCGTTTTTTGTGTTACCAGTTTGTTTATTTTTATTAAATCCGTGCAGATTTTCACTTTGATCAACGGTTTTCGATCAGAAAGTATCACGGCGTCTACCGAATTTCACCGGTGGTCGGGCGTGTCGACTGGAACCAATCTCGGTTTGATTAGATCGTCACGTCTCGCAGACGGTATTGTCTTAATACCCAATTGCGCTCTCGATCACAGACAGGCTGTTTGAGGTTATTAATTGCGTTCTGTATCATGTTACATGGGTGAAAGTTGATCTGAGAATTAATGTATGGGTCGGGATTGCTGTGCTGTATTGTAGTTTATTTTTGTTTTTGTTTTCTATACTATACTATACTACTACTGATTTATATACACCATTTTGATTTACATTTAATAACAATTTAAATTATTTAGGTAATGTCGCTATAAGCTATAACTAAGCTATCCCCCTGCCTGATTGCAATCCTGGGGGATGGTCTAAAGTACATATCTAATTAATTCACCTTTATTTTTCTCTGAATACGGTAATATGAATAAAACAGAGCGGCATAAAGCCGACCTTTAAATTTTTTTGTGCAAATTAAGTTTTATTTGCTCTAGCAGTATGACCATTGTCTTGCTCAATTTGTTAGCAAGAATTAATGTCGGGTTTGAATTTCAACCCTCCCGGACTCCTTTGTTTAGTATACCTTGATACCTTCTATTATTGCACAGCACTTTACCCTTCCTTGCTTGTCCAATAATTGGACTATTTCCTGCTCTCTCGTAAGACTAAGGGTATAACAAAAAGTTTGCAACAACTGTTTACCTTTCTATTCAATCTTAATTAATTGTTGCTAAATATCAAGTACTTTAAAACAAAATTTAAAGCCATGTTATGGCTTCACCGTTTTCATTTTTATGGTTTTAATAGACCAATAGCAGCGCCATATATGCCCTGTATGGGTTTTGTGTTACTGCTAAAATCCCACACTTGATAGTTTATAATAAACGTAAATCAATCTTTAATTGGCTCTGCCTCTGAGTTGATTGACTTAAACTTATATTGATCTCACCCAGAAACAACTTAAGATTTATTTTTCGCAGTTTGTTTTGGAATGGATGTCTATCATCCATTTAATTTTATTGGCAGTCGCATGATACGTATATTTAGTCCTTGCTTGAATTTTTTACTTTTACATGTATAAAATTTCCTAATTCTAAAAAAAGTTTATAATTATTATACGTATTATGTAATTCTATATACATTTCGATGGTCATGTCGTAAATGAAAAAACATTCTAAACTTTTATCTCATCTTCGTTATCATAGTAAGTTTGACTTGCAATATCTTAACTTTGCAAAGTTTTTCTAACTTTAAAAAATCTTGTTACAGGTAAGCGCAGCTTGGAGACGGTAGTAAATCGACCTGGAATGAAACCAGATGTCTGGGATACTCATTACAGGTAGTATATGGCTTAAACATTTTATCCGGGGTGCTATATTTTAAAAAGGTCTGAAGGAAACTGAGTAGTTTAACTCTTTCTTACATCGGTGAGAAATTGAACGAATGACCATAATTATATTTGAAAATCGGAGTTTTAACTCAAATGTTTGAACATTTGATCCTCCTTTGATATTTTTGTGCCATTAGAGTTATAAAATTCTAGGTAAACGGACAGACTGATATTATAGCATGTGCAGAATCGTAGGAATCCTAACATAACAAACTGACGGCCGAACTGTTCTAAAATTAACGTAAATTATAGAAGTAAAGAATTGAAAAAGAATATAATCAAAATTCATTACATCCATCGTTTTAAAATAAGACTGCAGTGGCCCAATATTTGCTACCGTATTTCATTTACCGCCTGAAATGAAATATTGCCACTTGGTCTGAAAAGGTCCTCTAATGGAATTTCTCGACTATTTCTCTAACTACAGAGCGTTTGAAATTTCACGACTGCACCGTGTTGTTATTAAAATAAGAGAAATAGAGTCGCGTTTGTAGTTCAACAATAATTAAAACTGAGAAGGAAAATTAGAATTCATTACTATGGCAACACAAGTTAAGTTAGCAGGAGTGAAAGTATTTAGGTATATTCTGAAGTAATGGAAAATATAAAAATGTTCGCTTAAATTACGAAAGACTGGGGCTCGAGATTGGATTCGGGCTTTGACCAAACTATTACTCGTCCGTGGATTTCGAGATTTGCTTGAATGTAGGCTTAGAAACATTATTTTCTTTGTCATGAACCTTAGCGACTAGTAAGCGAGCATTGGCAAAACTTCTAGTGGAATTTAGTGGAATTACATTGACTTGATTAATTCGTCTCGCAATTTGGTAGGCATTCGACAGCGTAAGCCTAAAACACAATCCCCATTTGCTTTGAATATATTATCCGTAGGAGAACGTCAACGCTCATTAATTGGCTTTTAATTTCGGTACCTAAGCGTCCGTTAATTCAATTAAAAATTCAAGCCCAATCAATACAGACTTCACCGGCGGCGTCGTCCCTGAATATAATTAGTCTCAACTAGGTTATAACGCTCGTTCAGCCTTTTTTCACGCGCTGCCACCTCGCCGCATCACTCGCCTGGCTAGTCCTGGGCTGAGAATAGACGGCGGCCTTCTAACCCTCGTCTCGTGTCAGTGTGGCAACAGATCTCGATGCATCGATACCTGATACCAAACGCGACTCGATTTGGCTTGCTGATCAGATGCGTCCGAGTTTCGCGTGTGTCGATGTTCATTTGTAGCTGCTGATTTGACGCGTGCTCAGCGATCTTGATAGGCACTCTTTTATCTTTCTTATTTTTTAGGACGTTTGTAGTGTATTTTATAGGTCCTAAAATATCATTTGTGTACAATTGTTGTAGCGTGTTCGATTAGGGCTTACATTACATGTTTACGTTTCAAACATAAGGTCATACCAATGTTATGTAGCCAAGCCACAAATTACTTCTGAATAATAGAATCGACAGCTTACAGTTACAGAGACTGTCGATTTTCCAGGGCATTGTTTCGTCTACCTTGAACCAATAGAGGGCGCAATTTTCTTGCGTTTTGTTGTTTGTTTACTTTTCTCGTTAACGTGGCGCTTTTACTAGTCTTCTTAACTTTTTATTATAAAGATTCTTATTTCTTCGTATGATTATTTGATAATTTTGTTTATATTTAGAAACGTACCTACAATTTTGTTCTCCAATTTGATTGGAGGTATAGGCTTGTTTGAAAACGATTTCAATCACAACAATTTCAATAATGTGATTCAAAGATATGCGGGCTTAATGCGAACAATAACCACAACGCTGAAATAATTACACACACACACCACCAGTTTCTTGTATTGTGATCGGCGTTGCTATTTGATGATACGTATTGATTTGTATGTTGTTTCGTTTTACATACAAATTAGGTACCTACATTGTTAACTTGAACATTTATTGCCTCAGGTACACCAATTAGTCACGGTAAACTTATTTTATCAATCAATAATAGTTTTACTCTGTATTTGATATTGTTGAAGGAATTATTATTATTTATTATATACTGAAATTCAAAGGTATAGTGAAATCTTGAAATCAGGTCAGCTACATTTTGTAATTATAAAGTTGAATACTTCTGTTGTTGAAATTAAACAGCTAAATAGGATTTTCGTTATTAAAACTAAAATTTAATTATCAAAACTTAAAACAATGCGGATCAGTCGGTGATTACGCAAACCCAAACTTCATTATATACTTACTCTTAAAGTTAATAAAACTTTTGTTTTGTTTCTGCTCCAAGAGCTTTGCAATCTTTTGTTTGATAATAGCTTGACAATTTCTGATAGGACATTTTATGCGGATGACAGTTTTTCCTACATCAACAATTTAGACTTATGTAAATATTATGCTTCGCTGATATTAATCTGATTTGAAGAAGGTTTCCTTCTTCTATTTGCATTTTAATTACATATTGCCTGATGTTGACATTATTCAACAACATGTAAGATTTCTTAACGACAACAGATGTTGAGTATTACATTCATAGATTGTATACGACTATGATTAAAATCACTAGGTAGAAATCTTCGATCTATCTCTCAAGAGTTGACAAAGTAGTTTAAAATACGACGCTAAACAAACAAATACAAACAGCACGTTCGCAAAACACACCAAAGCCATGGCCGTCCCCGCAAAGTAAACTTAGTTCGATTCTTTTTTGTATTCCATTCTTATCTTTCTCATCGGAGTCCTCTGAATTTCAAATTCTATCCGCCCCCGCAGTTACGTAAACTCTTGCGAGTCTCTTAACTAGATTGCTACTAGTATTTGCACCAACTGTTGAATTGTCCTAATTGATTTATTCCGAATATGTCTCGAAGTAGATTAAATTTTTACCTGTTATTTCTTTGACCTAGATTTTGGCATTTAATTTCAGTCGTAATTCTGTCCTTAAAAAGCATGTCAGTTAGTGTTGATTTATTTGACCGATTAAAATTACTGCCATAAAAACATTATTGTGGTCCCAACAGAGCTATTATGAGGATAGAGCATACGATTTTTTCCTAACACTATAAGTTTGTATTTAAATTCCAATTATTTTACTGTAGCGTTGTATACAACGTTGTTTTAAAAGGCAAGTGATTAAGGTGTCCCAAAGGAATGCCTTTCGACAGCTTTATCTTAATGGCATACCACAGTTTCACTATTAACTTTGTTGTTTTTTTTCTTTCTTATAAATTTTTCGTTCTATTCACTGAATCACCAAAAAGCAATGTGCTTTTCAGTTCATTTATACCGAGTGCCATTTTTTTTTATATATCACTCTTGAATAAATTCGTAATTTCAATGATACCGATGTCACAACGGGTCATGTAAACAATCGTACAGTGTTCTGATAACAATTTCTTAATGTTTATTATGAAAAATATATGTTTATCTGTCTTTCACACGTACGTCTCATATCTAACGATGCTCTCTTAACTTGTCAGTATTGTCTTATTGCGAATATCAATTTCAATGTGGTACGTTGGCTCTTCCAGTATAATTATTACAATTAAGATCATTCGTGGTTGTAGTGACATTAATGCGTTTGACTTCTAAATGACTGGTGTTAGTGTTATCGCTATCAATTTCGTTACATTTACCTATTTTATGACAGTTAATTTAATTAATCTTCGTTTGCTGTGAGATACCAGTTCGTCGGCATTGGGAAGTAATACATACATACATTTAGAAGTTATTTGTTATTGATTGGCAGTTTGACGGACCAAATTTGATAAGAAGATCGAACAGTGAGCACGCTGCAATTGAAGAATAGATTCGGGTTTTAAATATCATAATAATTCATTGCGCGCGGTAGTAAATTGTTTTAGTGTGTGAAACCAATTAGAAGAAAAGTGAAGGAACGGAATGCAGTGATACTCATAAGGATTGGATTTCCGACAACGTAGTGCTTGAAGTGAAGGCTAGCGTTAACGCTAGCGTCTTTCTGATCGGTCAAGTGAAGTACAGTCGGCAAGATAAATCCCCAAACCATGAGACACCGGATGCTGCCGTTCATGGCGCCGGTGTTCTTGACCAAATTCTGGCGTAGAAAAAGAGTGGCCAAGGCGATCGAGAAATTTCACGGGGTATACTATGACATTAGACAAATAGCAATATATTTGATGAATGAAAGGGACGAGAGAATTTTGTGGAAAAAGATAACATTGAAACAAAACTTGGATCTGAAATGTATAAATAGAACTAACTAACATTTATTAAGCACGATTTTTGTTCTACTTCTACTGTTGGGTATACAGCTGAACAAGCCGTCTTCAGTCTACTCGATGTCGAGTTTATATATCTCCGAGTTATTTGCTTGAATTAGTTAGTTTTATTAATACGATCGGCTCTCTAGTATAAGTATCCACTTGCATAGATATTACGTATTACGCCTTGCAATTAAGAAATTAAGCATGGTGTCCCGTTATCAAGAATTATAATTTATTGGTACAAACCGTGAGAACCTTAGCTAAAATAACAACTTCGCTTTGGTATTAAAAACCACACCTACTACGTGTGACGTACGGACTGACGAGTGAGTTTTAATTATTCGTATAGACTTTGCATCAGTTTTTGACACAAAATCATTTCGAATGCGTTCACATTAACGTCTCAACTACTATTAGCCAACCGGTAGAGCTTTACACGAATCAGCAACAAACTATACATTATTTATTGCATACTTTAACGCGACGCGTACGCGCGCGTTTTAACTTTGCTCGACAACATTTATCATATCCCTTACACTAAGGAATTCAGACCTTTTCCAATAAGTTATGTATTTACATGATAATACTTTCAAAGGAAAAAAAAAAACATCTTTTTTTAATGATTCAAAATACATTTTCTTGTTGTTCGAAGTACCACCTTAGCTCAGCCGTTGGGTGTTATTGTTATTATTATAGTAGATTTTTCCATTCCATCCAATGTTATTTGCGCAGAACAACTTTTGGTCTTCACCACCGCAGTAATAACTTGTCATAAACGGTACATCGACCTGTCGCAAAAGTTCAGAGGGCTCTTTAGATGTCTCTAAGTCTAAGAGGTCTACCATTTTATCCTGCCCAAATTGGAGGATTTTAGTAACGCGTATTGCGCAGAAATAAGAATTTATATACTTTCCTAAGAACGATTTGCGTTAGGGTACCCCTGGAGAACATTGTCTTGTTGTTTTGTTTGTCTTGCCTAGTCTAACTTAAGTCTAAATAAACAATAAATTGGTCGGTAACAACGGAACACGATGTCGAGGGTCTAACAAAATCAATGAAGTAATTGCATCACATTTAATTGTTTGTCAAGTTGGTAAAGCAGTAAACTGTGCTTAACTTGATATTCAGGATTTTTATGATGTATTTAAAATAATGTATGAACTTTTAAATGGTATTCACGGGATGCTATACAGACTCAGATTAAACTAAGAAGGGAGAGTGAGCTACTTTCATGAATGTGTAATAAGTTACCGTCAAAGTCAGAACTTTAGTAAGGTACCTAGAAGAAATTGGATTAAGGGTTTTCTTAAGCTTTGTGAAACTTCAATCTTAAGAAGTAATTTCGAGTGGCGGTTTGCTCCATCGCCTTAACTGATGACTAACCATAATTAGAACCACAAACGGAAGGAAAGCCTGCAAATTAGCATGCAGTTTCCTTTGGTTTCACTTGACTGCTGCTGGCTTAGAGCAAGTACTTGTGGAGTCTCGGTTTAATAAACATCTTAATAATGATCAGAATAAATAAACGCGTTTTAATGAATTTGAGTACAAGGTTCAAAGTATAACGGATAAATATTATAATTTGATGGAGACGCTCACCTTGAGAAAGAAATTTCTTAACCTTACATTTATCTTTCCGGTAAGAAATCGTCGAAGAATAATAAATAGGGAAACTTCCCTTCGGTAGTTATCCTTTGAACATTTTTCGCAAATACTTTGCTGACACAGCACTAGAGTTCTCGTTAAAAAACTAGCTTCTGACGTAGAAAGATAAAATGTTACTTCTTGAATATTATACGAGCTGGCGGAATTTGAACAAGTTAGCATCGCCAGGCTGATCGTGGCAAATTGCAGCTTATTTTAGCCAGTGCTTGGCACGCGCTCTCATTTGGCGGAATGGCAGAACGTTCTTTTAACATCTATTTTATGGCACACATTACAGTTATGGATGATTCATGGAGTATTCAGGTTTTTTCTATTGTTCAAGCCGTGGGATCTATCTAATCTAATGTAATGATGTAATTGACCTTGAAGTTTTTTGCTCTGAAATCTGTTCACCAAGTGACAATTCGATGTTACTTTTTATTGAACTATGACAATGGCTATCATTGACGTCATTGCATCACGTCTATCAAGTTGCAATCCCTACAAGTCTACTACAAGCCATTGTTCTGTCTTTTTTTCCTTTAACGTAACTAATATTATTGAAACCATTAGTGATCCAACAAACATTGTCACAATCGACTAGTAGGTCTCTTTTATGATAAACTTTATTAAATTCTGCATTTAATGTCGCGAAGTCTTTCAAAATATAGGAGAAGCCACACAAGGTCTTCCTTGACGCTTAAAGGCAGTATAAGCCGCCGCCTCACCGCAGAAAAGTACTTGCTTAGTTATTATAATGTTTCTTATACTCCCTCGTGGGCCGTGGTTGTGGTCAGCGTAACGGCTATCTTACCCCGGCCTAAGTACCAGTATAATATTGGTGTGCTTGTTTTGTTTATCGTATACGGCTTGGACATTATGGAAGTCTTACAGTCCTTACAGATTTATGTAAAGAAATTGTCATTGAAATGGTGCTACATTCGAACAAAATACGGCACTTTTACTGTTTGTCACAAATAAATGTAATGAGGGTTTTCTGACAGTTAGAATATCGCTATCTGGCGTTAGTACCGTGAGGTCCGTTTGATGTTGCGTTCTTGCCAATGATCGTTACCGGTATTCTTTCTACCGGTTTAAGTAAGGTATAACCGGTTATAATTGCATTTCGAAATATCCATACCGGTATCCAAATATATTAGCGGTTTTGCCAATTGACTTGCGATTGGCTCATTTATTTTAAAACCAATCCTATCCTTATTTTAAAAGCATTTATCTCGAAATGTTTTTGATTTACTAAACATTACAAAAAAATTGACAACCCCAAATGACAAAGTTGTCAAACGGACCTCGCGATACTAGCATCAATTGGTCTGTCGCAGAAACCCTTACAAAGTTTCTGAAACATCTATTTTTGTGCATGAACTACACTGAAACCATGAATCTATGAAATCAAGTCGAAAGTTATCCTTGAAGTTGGGTGAAGGTTGCGGATAACCGAAATAGCCGCCATGGAACGATAACATTAGTTATTTAAAGCTCTGCACCATTTACTTACGATACCTCGTGGATTTCGTGGAAATGGAAAAACTTGGTGGAAACGTCATCATCGTTAGGACTGAAATAGTGGGGAAAATTTAGTTTGAACGCATCAGTCTGATAAAGTTTTTGTCTTTTGGGACTTAGCCTGTGAGGATTGGGATTTTAAAGAGATCTAACTAAAAAAAATTGAGGTTCTTTGTGACGTCATTTGGAAGCAATTAATAGTCTAGGTACTTGGTAGTGAACCTGGCTATTAAGCAAGTAATTCTGGGTTCGAATCCTGGCAAGGGCAGGTACCTTGTATAAACACGAATGCAAGTATTTAAGACAAGTCAAGGTCGTTATATTTAAGTGTATAATTATCTAAATAAGTATGTTTAACAATCAATCAATTACTCGTTCTCTTTATGTATTTTTTATGGTAACCGTTAATGATAATGATTCACGATTACATTAGACATATTCATCAAAGACCCTCTACTCTTTAAAGGTAATCACGATCTACGAAAATACGTCTAATATTTTTTATAGTTCTTAATGTCAGAGCATAAATATGCAATCATGCATTAAAAAGGGGGGATTTCTTAAAAGTCAACTCGCTCTTTTATTGCTCTTAATTCCACTCGTAAAAACCTCTAGGAAAATTCACGACAGAAACACGTTCATAAATCGTCCTTCCGGTGCTCGTGGTACTAAAAAGAGGGTGTAGTGTACAGTACAAATATAGAAAAAAAGCTTCGGCATTACCTTTGGTGGAACTTTTTATGAGCTCGTATCCTGCGAGTCAACGACCTCTGCCCAAACCTAAAAGATAACAGATTCAGGTCGTCGCCTGCTTGGTGACGATAACCAATGTTTATGTATCGGGCATGTGTACTTAAAGTGTAATTATGATCCTATGCCCTTTCAGTTCTGGGGGAGGTTTGTCCTGTCCCTTTAAAGTTAAAGGATCGAGGGCATTTGCGTCGTAAATTTTGAAATTCGGGATGGTTAATGAGAGGGTCGATTTATCATGTTTATTTAGAAGTGGCTTCATGTCTTTAATTTGGGCAACTATTTTGGATGTCAAATCATGTGCAGTATTGCTCCAGTGGGCGGCTTTAATATAGCTTGTGTGTGGATAACTTATCGGCGAAAAATTACGGCGGGAGTGTCACTTTCTATGTAATTATAGTAATTAACATGGATTTATTGAAAACTAGCTACCCGCTCTTTCTTCGCACGGGTGTACTTTTGTTGTATATATTCTTTCATACAAATCAACAAGAAAATAATTAAGTATGTAGCCGTTCTGAACTGTTGCGCTAAGATGTCATACATTCTGCAATTTATTTTTATTTGAATATAAAAAAATTCGTGGTAGCCTAGTAGTTTGACCCATGACCTGTAACCTGTAAGCAGAGGGTCGTGGGTTCGAGCCCAGGCTCGTACCAAATTTAAGAGGGTACGATGGCTGAGAGACTTTTGAGAAATAGGTATTTTAATGAAATGTCGCTGTCTTGCCCGAACCCCTCCGTGTCAGTACAGCGAGAGCGGGACAACTGCAGCTCAGACCGTTAAACCGTAAAATCCCGTAGGCGCGTAAAATTGATCAAAACAGCATTTCGTAATCCCCTGTTTTCTTCTCGAAAACTGGACCAATAAAATTATTTTTTCAAATATAATTAGAGGATAGATTTAGCTATGCCCCTATGTTTTCCTTTTTTTGTTTATATGAGGGATTCTTTTCTGATGAGTGTCTGAAAATGACGTTGAAATTGGGCAATTTTTTCAGTTTTTGAAAGCTCATTTTCTTATGTTAATTGAAATATGGAAAAAAACGAAACCTAGGGGCATAGCTGTGGTAGATACAGATTACACAGTAAAAAGAATTTGGCTCTAAAGCCATTATCCAGGGAGGAAACAGGGGATTACGTTTGTATGGAGAAATGGTGCGCATCGTATCCTCTTAATTAGATTACACCAGCTTTACGGTGAAGGAAAAAAACGTGCACACACTTGCTAAGAAATGTAAAGTTCCCAATCCGCACTGGGCCCGCGTTGAAACTACGGCCCAAGCCCTCTCATTCTGCCTGTGACCTGCACAGACTTAGAATATAATAACAGACTTGACATAACGAGTCCAAATAATGGCAAAAACGCACACATCTCTATCACACAAACACTTGCCGGTGAAAGGTTAATCCTGGTATATTTCCATATGTAACACTTTCACAAAGGTAGGCACTACATTTCACCATCTTTAAATCTAAATCAGTTCTAATTTTGATGAGAAAAACATTAAAAAATCTCAGTTTACCAAAAAATTCGCTTGCAGCTTCGGCAGCTTATTTAAATGACTGACGTTCAAAACATAGCATGTGTCATTTTTTTTAAGGTTTCTTGGACAGTGTTGCGACACATGAGAAAACGGGATGACAATATTCCTGATCATTGTAGCGTGAGGGAATAGGAAATATGTACGCACACACACGTAGTTATGTCAAGTCTGCTATTATATTCTAAGTCTGTGGTGACCTGTAATGAGATGTATGTAATGTAGGATGTTATGATGATGATCATATAAAATGTAAATTTTTAGAAATATTTTATCGATTCGAAAACTTTGCATAGGTATATTGAATGTTAAAGGTAAGGTGTTTAAAAAAAAAATTACGTCCAAACGATTTCTTCTTTTTTACCCTGTTTGATTCGTACATAACCTTCAGTTTAATTAACGTAACTCTTTTCGTGATTGCAGAGCGCGTCGGAATCGTCGGCGGGGGCGGGTGGCGGTGGCTCCGCGACCGGCAGCGTACGGGTCTCTTCACGCTCCAGGACCTCCGAAGAACCGCACATTGGTGAGTGCATTCAAGGTCCTAAATATAATAATACTAGCTGATGCCCGCGGCTTCGTCCCCGTTGAAGTAAGAAAGAAAGAAAGAAGAAAGAAAGAAAATACATTTATTTACAACATCACAAGACACATCATCAATATTTTACAAAACATAAGGCAACACTAAAGCTAAAGATAGAATGTGTCATTGCGGTTGCAAATCGGACACTGGCTCAGCATAATGCTGAGGCGTTTAAAACACCCCAGCGCTGATTTTCAGCCAGTACCGTTGGAGACACCCGGATCGCTGTTTAGATAGATAAATAAATAAACTGCACACTAATAGCTACATACATAAGACTACATGCGTAAATAAATAATTTGTAAATTGTAAAAGCAAATAATAATAACAAAATAAGTAGATTAAAACGTGCTTTGCCGTGGGAATGAGATAATTCCCGGTGGTAAAAAGTAGCCTCTATCACTCTCCAGCCCTTCAACTATGTCCATATGAAAAATCACGACAGTCCGTCGCTCAGTTTCGACTTGAACGAAGGACAAATAAACAAACAAACAAACACTTTTCATGTTTATAATATTAGATATGGATGTATAGTATAAATCTTCCCAGGTGAATTTTTCGCTTAGAGCCATTACATTAAATTTGAACCTTAATACTATGACGATACCGTTTGTTTTGAAAGATAAGGGCTCGAAGTGAAAAATTCACCTGGGAAGATTTTTATACTACGTTAGTTACCAAGACGTCACAAATATATAAAACTCTATGCTACTCACCATAAGGTTGGTGTTTATATACATTTGACACGATGGCTGTATAGATATTTATGCCTTCGACTACATAATACAAGACAATTATTCGAGTAATTGGGTGACCGAACTTCGCACGGCGTCTTTCGTGCTTATTTTACCATACCGGTTAGAACTTCCATCTATATCAAGTAAGTATAGTAGCCCCTGATATAATTCTCGTACTAGTAGTACGTACTAGTAATAGTAGGACTATCTGATATTTCACTTACTAAGCCAGTGCCAGTAGTCCTTGGCAAGTCTTCTTCTACACCTAAAATACCTTATAATATTTCGTCGAAAACATTAAAGTCATTTTTGAGAATCGCAGAAAAATTCGTACAAGAAGCTTGTTTAATAATATACTCATACCATAGCACGTGGCACATTGGGTTTGGTGTTTATACATATATTATACATGCTTATTATTGTAAAGGACGTTACGTTGTATAGATATTGACAGTCGTCATTATTTAATCGCTCTTGATATAACATAAGATGTGTCGCGAAGAAGGCTTCGCCGCACCCTTGACCCCGCGCCATGATGGATTTGGAAAGGTCTCGCACTGTGTCAGGTCCTTACTATTGAATGTGTATTGCAATGCTGAACGCTATGGAAATGTGTCTACAGCTGACAGTCTTTTTGTAAAGTTTATTAGCTTTTGCCCGCGATTTCGTCCGCGTAGAATTCCAATTTGTGGTAAAGCTTCTTCATTTTTTTCATTGTATAAAACAAAAATCCGGCAACGGCAACATCCGTTATTATTATCATTTCATCATCATCAGTATCAGTTAGTGAATATTATAAATTCCGTTTATTCTCTATCCCATGGGAATTTCAACAAATTTGTCCTTATTCTATGCAAATTTTCGCTTATTTTTATCCCGCGGGAATTTTGCATTTTCCCCGAGAAGGTAGCTTTCTACCGGTAAAAGATTAATCTTAAGAATTTAATAGTAATTAGTAAATAATCACATTAGAAGTAGAATTATGAGTATAACCAAGTTTTGGAAGGATATAGTTCAGGCCAATAGTGTATTAGCATAATATGTGTAGTGTGTATCTAGCATACTAGTATTACTCACGAAGCGAACTAGTTAGGGAGAAGTAACTACACTCGATCCACAAATTGATGAAGAATTCGGTGAACATGCATACAGTCGAACACAGAATTTCTGCTTTTTCGAAGTCAATTTGAAATAGGGGCCACAAAATGTGTATTTCTGCCATTTTTTTTAAATCTAAAATATGGCTTTATTTACGCAATACAATAAAATAGTAATATTATTGTCGCGTTTAATGTGTTCAAATAAAAACACGAACGTATTTATTTTCATTTGGCCAATGAACACAAGTGACCCGTAATATCTTTAGAATACTATCCATAAAGTGCTGTATATGTGTGAGGAAACCACTCGGTGTTTCTTCGCTTTATTTTGTCTGAAAAGCTGCAGATCTAAGGATTTATGTAAAGGCTGGCATCATTGGCCTCGAGGATGAGAAATGTTTTGACAAATGGGAAAGCTTTATGAGAGGAAAATGCATGATTGGGGTCTGACCTTCGTTCCGGAAATTTTGCATCGGGCCCCGTTTGAGTTGGGTACTGTTACAGCTGGCCCGTGGGTGATTGGTTATTTGGCAGCTTTGAAGGTTGTGGCTGGCGAGATGTAAAACGATATAGAATCGTTGTGCCTCAGTATTTTCACACGAAAATTAGCCCTCGTTAATAAAAAATTGACATTTTTTTTCATTGATGTCAATCGGATCATAGATGTAGGTCAAAAAATAGCAAGATTTGATTAAAGACAGACATACAGACACTGGAATACGTGAAACCAAATAAGCCTCTAAAAAGATATCTCAAGTTTTATCTTGTGATTGTTACAGGAAAGTACAAGCTGCTGAAAACGATCGGCAAAGGCAACTTCGCAAAAGTAAAACTCGCGAAGCATGTGCCCACTGGCAAGGAGGTGGCCATCAAGATAATCGACAAGACGCAGCTCAACCCTGGGTCGCTGCAGAAACTGTTCAGAGAGGTAAGACATTAGACGATACGGCATCTGGATTATAGATAAAGCTTTGTGGATGTGATGACGTTCTTCACGTTCTTGTTAGAGAGCATTTATACTGTTTTAAACTAGAGCAGCAGAGAGTAGAGTAGGGTAGAGAGCATTGATTAATTGATTGATTAGGCTTTAATTCGCGAAGGTTCACATCAATGAACTACGACCTTTTTACAAAAGGTCTACAAGAAATTGTTGCCGACATTCCGCTTTCAATTTAGAACAGCGACTTAAATTTAGGCATATGAATCGTCTCGAACACGTATTATCAATTTATCACTAATTTAGAAACCTTTCGCTATGACAAACATTGTAAAATAGTCTTGGGAAGAGATGGTGACTGTGAGTATAACCGCACGCTCGGTAAACAATATGACATCAGATCCGCAGCCCAATTAACCTTAGGAAAGCATTCAATGCTCCTCTGCACGGTCGTTTTCATCCTCAAATTGGTGGTCTCAATAACACCATACTTTTATTTCCAGATCGGATTTCTAAAGTAAGAACAAGCTTTTTATACTTGGCATTGTACTTTATGCCAAAGTACTCAAATACAATGAGAAAATAAGATAACCTTGTTAAAGAAAAAGCCATCTTGCGTAGAAAAAGAAGCCCTCTGCCAAAAAGTTTGATGCTGACACAGCTTCCAAGTATTCCCCTGCGCATTGCGATACCATAAATCTATGTGGAAATCTTTACGAAAATCCGCTATTATACTGTTGCTCTATGCAAACTACGCTTTTCATTTTACAAGTTTGGCAATGTTAGTAGTGGTGTAGATGCGGATAGTCATATTTGCTATGTATGTTCTATTTGGGCGTTCCAGGTGAGGTTTTGACAAAACACAGCCAATCAGATTGATATTAATACTAATCCGTGGGTGATTGTGATCCTTTTCCTAGATACTTTATCCCACCACGGCAATGCTGAAAGGAAAGGTTTTCCTACTAACTGCCATTGTAATACATCCTGAATAACGCTGTCAAGTACATCTCTAATCTGCTGTATGCTTACAATTAATTGTATTCTCCACTTTTACCTAACCATATTGCAATGTTTATGTTGAAGCTTGTACTTTCTTAATAAATTATTCTTATTCTTATTATTAACTTTATTTGATAAATTAAGCATCAATCGATTCGATATTGTGGCACCTGGACTTTGCAATTCAACAACGTTTTT
Organism: Archips xylosteana; assembly: GCA_947563465.1. Lineage (NCBI taxonomy): Eukaryota > Metazoa > Arthropoda > Insecta > Lepidoptera > Tortricidae > Archips > Archips xylosteana. Next base: position 9,458,701 of record OX387369.1, read on the forward strand.
AAGAGGTTTGATTAAGAAGTTACTTTGGAACTTTTGGTTTTGAGTGAATGTTTAATGAGCTATGCGCCCCGAAAGTACTTAGTCAGATCTGAGTCCTGCTTCGTAATTTGGAACCGCCATTTTCTCCGTAGTCGTGTTTTAGTTTTTAAAGTAATCTAGCTTGTACACTGCTTGAAAACTCTTACCAATGCCTTTACGAATAAAATCCAAGGATTTAAGTGTCATTTAGTGTCGTAACCTAAACAAGTCGATAATGTTGTCATCGTTTGTGACACTATAAAACAATTTTTATCTCTACGCGACGTGCCTGATATTAAAAACAGCGTGTTATGTTTTTGCAGGTCCGGATAATGAAGATGCTGGACCACCCGAACATAGTGAAGCTGTTTCAAGTGATCGAGACTGAAAAGACGCTGTACTTGGTCATGGAGTATGCTTCGGGAGGCGAGGTCAGTGAATACCCTTTATTCATCAGTAGTTTATGGATTAATAATAAATATATGAGCTTGTTCCCACTGGAATATCGAAAAACTTGGTGAATTTCTATCCATCACATCTACTCTTAAGAATATTTATGACAAATATTGAGTCAAGCTTCAGTGGTTTACGTGGGTTGTCAGACGGTCAGTCACTGTGCTGTTTTATAGATAGGTAGACAGTTACATGTCATGATCTAACTTTAAAAAGGAATTGAAAAGCTTCACAGCTTGGGAGCTAGTGAGGTAGAAACCTATGGACAGTGATTAAAATAATGGGTTAGGTTTGCTTGCGTTTGACCACAATCACGCCTTATGGTAACCGAAGATATGGTATAGGATGGAGCACGCTTGTCTAGTAGATGCCCATTCACCCTAGATTTGAAGATGGCCAGATAGTTGCGTTCAAGGAACACAGACAGAAGCAAGGTATTCTACTCTTTATGTCGCTGTTTTGAAGAGATGTTTTAGTATTTCCGAGTCCGATCAGTTAAAGATGTGCTAATTTCCGTTTAAATGTTTCCAGGTATTCGATTACCTGGTGTTGCACGGACGCATGAAGGAGAAGGAGGCGCGGGCCAAGTTCCGGCAGATCGTGTCCGCCGTGCAATACTGCCACCAGAAACGCATCATACACAGGGATCTCAAGGTGAGAACTGGCTAACACATCAGTGGTCGTAGATGTAACGTCTACTTAGCGTAAATGTGGACGATGCTACTGAAATGCTCGTAAGCCACGTGTGTTTTTTTTTGAAAGAAAGAAAGAAAGAAAGAAAGAGGAAAGAAAGAAAGAAAGAAAGAGGAAAGAAAGAAAAATTTATTCGCAACAGTAAAAATCCAAAATATACAAAACAGAAAATAAAAACACAATAGTAAAAATTAATTGATTTTACAAGTAATTATAAGGATATTTAATGTTAAAGAGGCCAGACAAACGAACTAGTGGGTCACCTGATGTTAAATGATCACCACTGTCCATAGACACCGGCAGCGCTTTACGCGATGCCAGTGCGTTGTCGGCCCTGCAGAAAATTGTACACTCGCCTCTTAAAGGCACCCAGAATATAGAATAGATAGAATTTTTAACAACTGATATTTTGTGGCGACAACATTCCTACGTTCGTACATTCATTCATGTCATTCTTACGTAGAGAAAGTTCGGTGTGTATATCAATCGTTGGGTTGGTGCATTGGTTAGCACGAGTGATGAGATGACTAAGATCTGGGAACGATTCCCAGCCTTAGCTATATTTTTCTGTGCGTTATAAATGCCAAAATAGTATGCGGTTCTTGTGTGGGGTATTTATTGATTGTTATTTATTTAGCGGCTATAGATTTTCTGTGAAAAAATCAAGACTATAGCTTCAACAGTTCGTGAGACTCTTGTGACAGAGGTACAGGAAGAGGGACGTTTCTTTGGGTCCTAAACCCTGAAGATTGTACATACCTAAGTTTAAGTGACTACATCCTATTTCCAGGCGGAAAATCTCCTGCTAGACGGCGAGATGAACATAAAGATAGCGGATTTCGGGTTCTCGAACGAGTTCACACCGGGAGCCAAACTCGACACATTCTGTGGCAGCCCGCCCTACGCCGCTCCTGAACTGTTCCAAGGTATGTTTTAGCAGACATTTGACGTTGGACGACGACACTATATCGGGGAGAGTAGGTGATATTATTGAGTCTGAGAAATTGAGAACTCTCTAACGTGAATGGCAAATATTAATGTAGTCTTCCATCAAGGAGACGTTGAGGGCCTAGCTCTGACATACTTAAACTGCAAGCTAGCTGCAAAATCACAGTTTGGTTGCAGTATTTGTGCTGCTGGCGTATACTGCAACCAGACTAGTCCGATTTGCACGGAATTTACAAGAGGGCTGGAGAAAAATTACAATAATTTAGTATACCGAATACTCCCAACTTTTGTATAAGTATGTAAAATATTAAGTGCTTTGTAAGGTGTACTTTTGTGAATATGAAAGTATTCCATTAGCGTTTTAATATTACAATTTAAATGTAGGATATCAAATTGCAGAGGTTATATTAGTAGGGACGGCAAAAAATCCCTGAGTCCGCCTGTCGTGATCCTAATAAAAACTGAAACATTAGTTGAACATATTGTGTCGTGTCGTTGCAGGCAAGAAATACGACGGTCCCGAGGTGGACGTGTGGTCGCTCGGCGTGATCCTGTACACTCTGGTCTCGGGGTCTTTGCCATTCGACGGCTCCACGCTGCGCGAATTGCGCGAACGCGTGTTGCGCGGCAAATACAGGTGCGTGCTAATATTATCATTATCACTTCTTAGCTGGGATGCAGTCAGGCTACCAGTCACCTGGAGTGGACATTGTTGCTAGGCAACCTGGAGAAGTGTGAGTCAGGTGTTTCATCGGATGCGACACCTCGCTTTGCCGTGCTATGATTATAGTTATTGATGTCACGTAAAAAAATTAAGGTTACCCAGTGGGAATCTAGTTCTTACAGCGCCATTCTACTGCCGTCTACTAGTCGGAAATATCTGTGCTTTTCTTGGAATCTTCAGTCAGCGATGTGCCGAATCCGTAAATCTGATGGTCAACGCAATGTGTGTTCTTTTGCCTGGTACAAAATGTTTCTTCACCCTAGATTTTAAGACAGCCAGATGGTGTCGTTCAGGAAACACAGACGCAGGTATAAAATTCTCAGCTGTCCTGATGGATATTGACAACATGTAGACGAATGACCCAGGTTTCTTCTGCTCGATCTGAGAAAGAAACATATTGTTTACTTTTTTTTTACTTTGCTCTCATTTCTTCCAGAATACCGTTCTACATGTCGACCGACTGCGAAAACCTGCTGAAGAAATTCCTCGTACTTAATCCGGGCAAGCGCGCGTCGCTCGAGACCATAATGCGGGACAAGTGGATGAACACCGGTTACGAGGAAGACGAGCTCAGACCGTTCGTGGAGCCACAGCAGGACTACAAGGATCACAAGCGGATAGGTAACATATACACAGTACACCGCTACAGACTATAGGATACAAGAAAGAGGTTGGAAGGGCTCTTTCTCCTTGCTGAGTGGCCCGTCTCGTGGCTCGTCGTCTCTTCTGCTGTAAAACCATCAGAGGTTAACAGAAATGATCCGTCCGAAAAAAGTTATACCCTCATGCACTATTTGCACCAGTACCTTTGATCCTTGACCACTCAAGTTACGTTGACAGTCAAGCCAACGCAGTATTGCATGTGCAAACAGAAACGCATGCAGGACACATGTCCGGCATCATACGCGTATAAAAACTTTGTACGTAAGAGTAAATGCAGCTAATCTTTGCATTAGATTCAGTAACTTCAGAATTGGCTCGTAAGCCTTTCCAACTTCTTTTTTCTATTCTATAGACCATTCGCGACAGATGACGTTGATGCTCTGCAATATTGCGTAGTATACAAGTCTGTTGGCTAAATATTAGCATGGAGGAGTGTTGAGGTAAGGTATTGGGAAGCGGAAGACGCCATGCGAACAGTTTTTCCATTTAGCTTTAGAGTGTTTTTTTGCGGATACGTCAAGGATATTTCTGTGCCGATCTTCACAGCGGTTGGAAGCGCAGCGGCCTTGGTTGGACTGCATTTGACCATCAAAATTACTAGGGTCATCACATTATTAATATAATAACCCTTGCTTCGACTAAGGTGAACTTGCATCTGCCTTCTCATAGGCTAGTTCACAAAGGTCGTCATATTAGCAGGAAGACTCCACTGCTGAACATAGAACTCTCTCAAGGATCTCTACGGGCGAACGGTTTAGTGCGACACGCAGCCAACTCTTTATCAGACCGTTGGTCCTTGCGAGAGGCTTACCAGCACTTTTAAGTTCCGCTCTCGAACCTAACGGCTCCAACGACCTTCAGTTAGTGCAAACGAGCAAATTTTCACTCTTTGGTATCACACCCGGGGCGTAGTCACGACGATCGATATATTGCTAAAAGCAATAAAAGAAAGAAACAAAGAAAATACATTTATTTACAACAACACAAGACATAAATATTTTTACAAAACGGACAATACAAAGGCTAATGATAGAAAAAAAGAAAAGAAAGAAAGAAAGGGCGAATCAAGTTTTTTATGTCGTTTACTCTGTCCCCGGTTGTCCAAGTGACACTTCATAAACCAAAAACAACGGGGCATTTTAAGTAATTTATGGATCACATCAGCATCGAATCGCGGTTTAAATATGTCATCAATTCACCTTTCTGCAGCTGAATTGGTTGCAGACGCATCTTCATACAAAAAAAGGGGTTTCCCATATTTAAAATGCGATTCGATGCCGGTAGATGTGATTCCACTATCATCTTCGTGATAGGTCTCAGGTATTAATGTACATTGGTTCCCAAAGATACTTCATTTCATCCAAGTAAAAGTCTGTTGTTTACTGGGATTTTAGCTTAAAACCGATGCAAAATCAAATTACGCTTAAACATTTCACTTGTTTCGTCATACATGCTTCCCTCACGCGGAGCGCCCTAACACTGATGACGCTTACTGCTGAGGTCCTCAATTACTTATCCGAAAAGGACACTTTCCCAAATCACTTCGCCTCATCTGTACTTACTATCTCGTAAAATAAAAAATAAATATTAAATTTAACTTCAAAAAGTGTAATTGTATGTAGCAAAACGAAGACAGGTTGACATGACTTGTTTATCGTCCTCGCCTTCGGCTCGTGCATTAAATACGCTCGATTTGTTAACTTTTTCCCTTAAATTGGAAAAAAAAATTTGGGAAAGTGTACTCGTTGGATAAGTAAACTAAGCGGAAAGAAGTGCTTATCCTGATCACTCCGACTGTACCTAAACCACGCTAACTATACTTTGCCTCGCTCGACTACAACTTGTGAATAATATCTGTTTTGTATTCCATGCCAACTGCGTATCCCTATCGGCACAGCTCAAGTTGGTACGTGGTCATAAGCTTCATATTTATGTGTTAGAAAATATATTTGTCGCTTCTGTATTATTGTTTTGTCGCTTTATAGACTTCCCTATCTGATTTTTAGGTCTCATTTATGTTATGTGACGTTTGAATACTGGGAAAATTTTCATTTATTGCACGAGTATAATGTGTATGTTTATTTACGTATATTATTTATCTTGTGTAATGTAATTGTGATTGTATATGTTAGATACTATTGTGGAATGCTTAGACATTCCGTTAATGGTGGATATAAGAAAAGACATCGGGGTATTCTTGCCCTAGAGTAGGTACATGTGGGAAGGAAGTTACGTTTGCTCAACGAAATCTAAGATTGCGATAGATGGCACCACGCGCCACTAATGGCGTACCTATGTAAGCGATCGAGTTATTCAGATGGTGTTGGCGGGATTCATCATTTTCATCATCATCATTTCAGCTGTAAGACGTCCACTGGTGGACATAGGCCTCCCTCATTGATACCCGATCATTACGGTTGGAAGCAGCTGCGGTCTTTACCAAATCGCCCGTCCATCTCGTTGGTGGACGTTCCACGCTGCGTTTGCCGGCCGTCCGTGGCCGTGGCCGGGAGTTCTTTAGTGTATTTGGTATTCGCTATGACCCCAGAAATAGGTACGGGTCTGAATCCAGACACGCATACTTGTAAATTTCCTTGCTTTGGAAATCTTAGATGCATAAGATAGTTTCATCAATCTTGAAGCGTACTTTTGGCCAATTAGTTTTTGACTATACTTGTCACATATTTTCATAGTTCGAACAGCGAAAGAAAAATCTTTAGTCGTTCGACCAGATTATCGTCCTGCTCCATTTTTGTTGTTTGGTCTCTAACGTGTTTTGTTGTTGTCCCGACAGAGGCGCTAGTGTGCTTGGGGTACAACCGCCAAGAGATCGAGTACTCGCTGGCGGAAGCGAAGTACGACGACGTATTCGCTACGTACTTGTTGCTCGGAAGGAAAAGCACTGACGTGAGTACATTTTGCTGAACTGGATACTGATAAGGAACAAAAATGTCGGTTTGAGAAAATTAACGTCGTTTTGTGATAAAATATTGAGCTTTATTCACACATAACTATAAATTAAAAATTTTAAAAACCCCCCTTCAATTATGTCACTAGTATGACGTTTGAACATTAAGTCAATGCCCATTATGCGTCTAAGATCCCTTCCGCAGCTAACAAAAGAGCTGATAACTTTGGAACGACTGAACCGATTTTGATAAAACATATCTAAGAACCATCGCCAAAAAAACTTGACTTAAAAACAAGGAAACTTTTTTCGTTATGAAAATGAATAGTGCTCGTGATTCTGAGTAAAAAAATACCAAAATTTCTTTATTTAAAAAAAAAAGGTATTTTTGCGCACTTTAAAGTGAAAACGCCCAAGTGCGTTTGTGGTACTCTGAATTATCACAACGTTAGCAAATACAATTTATTTTTTATAAGTATTAACATTTTTTATTTGTGTTTCCAGCCGGAATCGGACGGCAGCCGGTCCGGATCGTCGCTGTCGCTCCGGAACGCCGCCGCGCCCGGACAGCCGGCGCAGGCGCAAGCGGCCAACGCACACTCAGGTATACACACGCGCACACCCACACACTCTTTCTGCAAAAGTACGGTCACACCAATTACAATAACTCCACAAATTGCGTATAGTTCATTTCAATAGAATATGACAAATATCTTGGATACCTAAAGCCAACTGATTATGGACACCTGATTGTTTAGGTTTCTAAAAATATGATTATAATTGAATACTATAGCTAGACCGTTTAGCTGAGTCCTCGCTCGCGTGGTACAGAGGCGCGGCGGTAGACAAAGGGGGCCGGGAGAGGTGCGGGCGGCAGGCACACGAGGCGCGCTCGCCGCCCGCACCTCTAAAGTAGGTAGTACCACGTCGACTGACTGACGGATATAATGCTTACGTCAAAATAATGTCGAAAGATATACTTTATATGGATATGGCTACAATTAATTAAAAAAAAGAGAACATACTTTAGATCCGGTTTATCGATTAACCATTTAATAATTGTGACTTCCTTTGCATTAATTATTTTTAATTAATTTAGATATCGAAGGAAACGCTCGTAAAGTGACAAGTGAAAACGTCAATGTAACTGAGAAGACTGGGTCGTAATTAATAGTTATTAAATACTTTATAGTCTCAAGAGGTGACACTGGTAGTTTGACATTTTATTAGAAGCCACTTCGAGAGCTACCCGCTCAATCCGACTTTTTAACCAAAATATACAGGGTTATTTGTAATTCACTAGCATCCTTTTAACCCTAAACTCCTACCACTTAAACAAATGTTTTTTGTTTTACGGCTTTTGTCATAACTTAATATTTTTGGTGTAATAACGTTTTGAAGATTCGAGATTTCCTCTTATTTTTACGATACTCTGTGTATTTGTATGGGAAAGAAAGTGCTTCATTTTAAAAAGTCTTAAAACAAAAAACATTTGTTTGAGTGATAGGAATTCAGGGTTAAGAGGATGTCAGTGAATTAAAAATAACCCTGTATTTCTAGGAAAAGAAAATTTGTATGTACTATTACTTGTATAGTATAAATCTTCCCAGGTGAATTTTTCGCTTCGAGCCATTACATTAAATTTGAGCCTTAATACTATGACGATACCGTTTGTTTTGAAATATAAGGGCTCGAAGCGAAAAGTTCACCTGGGAAGATTTATACTATAAGCGGTTTTATAGGTATATTTTAGATAATTAATAAAATATGTAAGTAAGCTAAAGCTATATTATCACGAGAGCTTAGTAAGATTAACGCATATATTTAACTTTGCGCAATTATTATTATATTATTTAAAACTGCGAAAGTATTCGCTGTACATAGGCAGTTCCTGGCGAGTCTTCGGCGTTATGATTGCCGTCATTGTCTCAAAAAAGGCGTCCCTAGAGTAAGACGTTAAAAAGAAGGGGACGGATGAAAGCTTAATACCAAAAGAACGGAACTCGCGTGTTATGGTATAGAGATTGTACCTTATTGCTTAATTTTAAGGTTCAGTTTACAATACACTCTCTTTTATATATTTTGTATTAAAAAAAAAAACTGAAGCTCACAAAGATGTCATAAGTCAATATTGCCGCGACGGCTTCGCGTCGGACACGATTTTTGAGTTTGATTTTATATAGGACCGTGCATCTACGTATTATATCATCGAAGTACATAGGTCACAATGATATGATGAATCACAAATATATATGAGCTTATTTTACCTGCCTAACTGTCCGAACTTTATTATTTGCAGCCACAAAACGAAGAAAAAATTACTAACCTAACCTAACCAGAATTGTTTATACAGACACCTCAAGAGTGATCATTCAAGAAAAATGCTATTAAATTGTTATTTTGAATGAAGTATAGGCGTATTATTTAATATTGTCGTACGCATCGTGTACGCACTTAGATATTTCTTTATGACAATGACGGTGTTCAGACGCCGAAGAATTAAAGACGACGCCATGTGACGCTTTAACACTGCTTCTCCTTCGAATAAACATTGAGATTCAGTAGTAGCTCTGTAAATAAAGACTACACTGCGACGTACAACGAGACAGACAATGTAAGTGCCTAAATAAAAGACTTCGATGATAGATCTGGGAGGCATTTGAATCGTCTATCAATCGATTTATCGCGTAGAGGTGCTTTTAAAAAAACTTGAATTTTGCCTTAAAGAAAATATGAGTAGCGCAAGTATTCAACTCATTAAAAAAATACTGCTGCCATTCGATAAAAAGGCGCAACGTAAAAACTATTCCAAACATAAAAAGCATAAGTGCACACTTGTTCTTGTGTAAACTTGTGCTCTTCCTTTACTTTTTCGTCGAAAATATTTTTCTCAAATTATTCAATTCCCAACTGTTCCATATGGACAAACGATTTTTGAAATTGTAAGTACTTCACCATTGTTATTAAACTAATCTAATGCGGCAAAAAATTAGGATCCTTAGCTGCTTCTGATGATATGGCATAAAACAAAATGGAATGCAATTCGATTTCAAATCTTACTAATAAAAGATATAATATTAAATACAATAGCATTTCATTTTGAGCTGTGCTGCCAATGTTCTCGATCGATAAGCAGCGCCTTGCACTTTTTCTTTTTGGAACAAGTTTGCAGTTGTGCCTTTTAATTTAGGGGCGGCAAAATAGGTTTTGTACACTACATTTCTTAGCTAATTTCTTATGTAAAATTATGTATCAATGATATTCGAAGCGCTCCGGTGCTCCGGCGTCATTTGGACGGTATCCCTGCGCTAACGCTACGCTAGGATCGGGTGTAGTCGGACTAGACGGCTTTGGCTTACTCGGGTGTCATCGGTCCATCGTGCCGCTTACATGTGTGCTTGTGTGCTGTCGTGTCGCCAACAGATGTGTTCCAATAAAAAAATACGGTCTAGATATTATAATACATTGGGTTTATCGTCAGTGTTAAAAGCGATTGCGATCCGCATAATGTGTTTTGCTGACAGTACATTTGTTGTTATTAACAATGTAGATCTGATTGAAAAAAATATACCTTGTTGAGTTTCTTGCCGGTTTCTTCTCAACAGGGTTTTTTCCGAACCGGTGGTAGATTTTTCGACGTTCATAGGAGCATCAATTTGATGCCTAAATTGAATAAAGAATTTTGACTTTGACTTTGACTTTGACTTTGATTTATTATACTTGAGCCATTACAGAAGCCATGGTAGCTGTGTGTCTTGACCAATGGCCTCTCAATCAGAGGGTCGTGGGATCGAGCCCGAGCTCGCACCCCTTAGTTTTTCGAAATTTGTGTGCGAAATTACATTTGCACACAACACCAGAGCAGAGCTATAAGTGTGAGCGAGAGGTCCGATAAAAATATTTATGGCGCAGTGTATCCACTTGCCACTTTGAAACGGACATCTTACGACCATAGCAAGTTATAAAAGCTTTCAATCTGAGAATTTGGCATATGATGTGGATTGCTATTGTTTTTACGCAAAAAAATATTTCAAGCCATTTAGATTAAAATTAGGCAGTTTTATATAATAGTCGTTAGTGGATAACAGCACTGGTGGTGCACACGGCAGCATAAAGGGTACAGCGACGTTCTCACGGGACGAAACAACCGGTCAACTTAACATTCACGAGTTTAAGTGTATGCGACTCTTCATGTTTATCTGCTGCCTTTTATGGACGGTTTTATGGCCCATTTAGACACTCGCCTTGTATCTCACCTTTACCTCGAGTTTGAGCATTAAAAGCGAGGTATTTTGGCTTGTGATCTAATGAGCTATACTCCTAAAGGAAACGGACGCGCTGAGCGATTAGTGAGATGTGTCAAGACAAGTTTTACGCAGCAAGCGTTTCGGTCGCGCGCTAAACAAAGACGGAAACTGGAATTTTCGTGGCACTTTTGAGCTCCAGTAGCATCATTTACCGACTTTCAATGTAACTCAAAGTAAGTCCATGTAATATTTAAATTTAAAAATAAATTATTAGCTACTGATAATGTCATCTAGGTGATGAGATTAATATTAATTTGTAGTTTAAAAGGAGTACGTTATGGTTTGATTGGCAACTACAGCAATTCTTGTTGAAAAATTTTTCGATTTGAAATCTCGATTTCAAATTACCTCTACTTAAATTTTATGTGAATCTTAACGCTATTTTTAGATAACACCGCCTGTTGCTTACCAGTACTTTTAATCTTCTTTTAAATTTTGTGTGTTGATTAGTTCACCAAAAAATTCCTTAACCGTCCTAAGGTTCAATCTCAGTTCAACTTGAAACATTAAAGGCTACTTTCACTTATAAATTAATGTGACAATCAGCCTTATTGTTTTTATTTTGATGAAAGAAATGTCCATAAAAAGCTAAACCACTTCCTTGGTCGACTATACTGTATTATATTGATAATGATAACAATTAATGTCACTACACTGTTGCTTTCAAAAATCGAGCGTACCTACCGTTTTATGCACGGCCAGCAATGCATCATTAGTCCCAGTGGTTTTGTAGGTATGCAGCGTTGATCACGCATACAAATTTGTCATCTTTAGTATATTAAAAAGTCACTCACATTCAAAGTGCCGTGAAAATTCCGATATCTGGGTTTAGCGTGTAGCCATGGCCGGGTTGTTAGTGCAAGAACGCACTATGCGGTTAGTTTTGTGCCGTCCCTCTTCGGAGTATCGCTTGTGAAAGAGACGGGGCACTAAACCGCCGCGGCTAGTACGTAAGTACAAGTACGCTTACGCACTATGCAAGAAAAGAACCGCATACGGTTAGCCGCGCGGTTAGCCTCGCGCCGTCCCACTTCAAAGTATCGCTTGTGATAGAGACGGTGCGCCAAACCGCATAGTGTAAGAGCGCTTAGATTAGGGCCGTTTGGTATCGGGTGTCGGGTTGACCGGTTGCGACCGTGGCCGTGGCTGACGGTGGCGCGTGCGCAGGCGGCGGCTCGCCGTCGCACCGCGGCGTGCAGCGCTCCATCTCGGCCACCGCGCGCCCCTCCAACTCGCGCCGCGCCAGCTCCGGCGGCGAGGTGCTCCGCCCGCAAGGTAACACACACACACCACACTACACCACACCACACACACCACACCATACACACACAACACACCACACTCACATCACATCACATGGGCTTGGACCGTGCGGATTAGGAACTTCTTGCTCACAATGTTTTCCTTCACCGTTAAGCTCATGGTAACAATGGCTCAAACACAATAGGGCACAATCAGCCACGTCCGACGAAGCTGTTCCAGCGACCATGTGAACATACATACTCGTACCACATAACATCGACTTAAGAGGTTGTCGATTAATTACGTGAGGCGATTTTGCTGGTTTTTTCACTTCCCATCCTTCCTTGGTTAGTCCCCCACCCATGTCCCATGTGAGATTTTGAAAAATCCATATTCTTAGAGCTTCTGTGGTGGTCGCCGATATCCCCCACCCCCAATACTGACGTAATTAGTAGATACCCGATGGCCAAGTAAATATTTTTTACATTTAGGGTAATAATTTTAATGACTGATTGTGACAACACTAACTAAACACCAAATCACACTGAATTGGCAAGGTAACACACTAAGACCATTAGTAACACATTTTCGCCTGAATATGGGTTCATACGGTAACACCGCACACTGTACGGTCAAGTGCAAAAATATGTATCGATTTAATCCTTTCATCATTATTTACCTATACCTTAATTCGATGACATAAGAGCCATAGGACATAATTATGAGCAAGTTGTATGCACCCATATTTTTACATTTGACTGTACATACATGATGAACATGTAGTTGTAGTAATACTACTACACGCACTAAACCCCATTGGTAAAGGACGAACAGTAGATATACAATGTAGCTAATAGGACGTACTGTCATATACTTACACAACTCAACTTAGGGCCATAAACAAGGTAACACTCCTAGATTTCCATAATGCGACCCACAGCCAACATAACTAGTTATGGTCTTAACTGTCATGTTACATGTAAACAGATAAATAAATAAATAAATGAGTTGAGCCTTAGGCCAACAAATTTCATCTATGACTTAGTTTTAACAGATATTTGAACTATAAATGAGTTAAATATAAGCTGTTTGAAAGCCTTGCTTTGTAGCAAAAGTCTCAAGTAAAACTTAATGCCGTTAGAATACTTTTCAACATAGTATAAGTTGATGTTCGACTAATACTTGTGGCGTGTGGCTTGTGTCATAACAATCATCCTCATCATCTGGGTTTTATTCGCGCTTCATACATACGGTATCATAGTTTAATGTACATTGCCTACAATTATTTTAGTAACTTAAGTATAACATTGCCTGCTTGCTTTAGTATTTAACTTATAAAATATACTCTTTTACGTATCTCTTAGGTTTGAGTCTATTCAAATGTTATATCAGTTTGCAAAAAAAAAAACATGTATTGTCGCAGCGATCAATAAGATGTATTAGATATTATTTTTAGAATGCTCTCTATATTTTGACGTATTTACCAGCGTCATGATCATCGGTAAACTAAACTACAGCTGATGCAACAGCAAGTTGTACACGAGTTCTTACTATCTCGATAATATTGTGGGGATCTATTTAATGTCGTCGACTGAACGACAGGCAGATTTTATTATCCGCGATAGGCCCAAAAACCAGTTGCGTTTTATTTTATTCTCTAAACGAGTACCGGATTGACGGGAAGATCAAAAATCGATTCGGTTGATGTTTATCACAAGCATGTTGTATTTTGCATGATATTGATATTTTAAAACGGTACCACCTCTTAACTTTGACGGTCTCAAACCACACGTGTCAGCCTGAATACTTCCTAGACAAAAAGACTTGGAGGAATTAAAATGTATGACGTTCGCAGTATTGAGATCGTTAGAGTTTAGCGGTGCGATTTATGCTTCATTTAGACGGTTCGAGAAACAGCGTACGGTTTCGTTACATTGCTGTGCCCAGCGGCTATGAATTTAAAAGGGACCAATCATCAACAGTAATGTACTACTACACGATATCGCACCGTGTAAGTGAGGCTTCAGTCACAGTATAAACCAGTAAATCGTCAAACCACTCGAGTGATCTGTGAAGAGTGCTCATTCGTCGCGGTTTTCGTTGATCACCAACTGGTTTTTACTGTATTTTGGTCATGTTTTGAGCTATAATTTTAACGTTGGTGTTACAGTGGGAACGACTACCAGTGCGGCCAACAACACAACTTCCACGTCGACCACAACGACGTCCAACTTTAAAAGACAGGTAAAATAATCACATTACCTCAATCCCGAGAGCATTTGGTTTTGCGTAGGTATATCAAAATAAAATGTTGCGTGCTTTTTGAGCGTTAACTTCGCTAAAACCTTATGCCCCATGGGGTCAAGCCTCTCCCAGACAACCTTACTTAACCTATACCATGCCCCACAACTATGACAGAAGAAACGTACCACAAAGATATGCAAAAGGCAACTTCTTTAAAAGTGATGTCTGGCTTTTGACTGATGAAATCACACCCTCCCTTTTTTCAACCTGATGCTGTTTTTAGATGCGCGTGTGTTCGCGATTGAGTGCACCATTTCTTTATATCCTCTTTCTGTACCGTTTGACAGAAGCAAGTGATGAATGCAATTGATATACCGAGTTTTTTTTTATGTTAGAGAGGCCAGACAAACGAACTAGTGGGTCACCTGATGTTAAATGAATACCACTATCCATAGACACTCGCAGCGCCTTACGCGATACCAGTGCGTTATCGGCCCTAAAAGAGAAAACAAGAAAATTAAACTTAAAGAGTCCGTTAGAGAAATAAAATTAAACTGCTATCAGTTTGGTTACAAGAGGTCTGGGTTCATACACACCCACTAAAAATATAAATATCTCACAATTTAACAACGGTGTATTTTTTGCATGATTCTTATATGAGGCACGAGTGGAGCAAATGTATAACCGTTTTTTTGTGTTTTACAGAACACAATCGATTCGGCGTCTATAAAAGAGAATACGGTTCGGATCGCCCAGATGCAGGTGTGTACATTCCCTTCAAGTTTGGATACTATTTAAGTTTTATTTCTGTTGTATCCATCGAACAGTGGCTCGCCACGCACTATGGCTACCATGCCGTCGCGTAAGGCAACTGGAATGTGCAGTGCACACAAACGTGAAACACAAGTTTGCCGCGGTCGAACAAAGTCGATACGCAGCTTTTGGGGCAATCGCACATTGAGCCACTAATGGCAATCACATTAGAACAACTAGTGGCCGCCACAAGTTGCGAACGCCTTTCTCCACAAGCCGCGGGTGTCGACTACGTTTGCTATTTGTGTTTGTGTTTGTTTGAACGAGTTTTGTCGTTCGATTCGCGCGCACACAAGGACACTTGAACAATGTATTCTAGCCACAAGTGGCAGTCAACATTGGTGACAGCGTGTAGTGGTCTGGCTGAACCACTGCTGGTCGCGTTTAGTGACGGCGACTGGTGACCATAATTTTTAATGTTTATTTGGGCAATATAATGAGTGAGCTTAACCCGTGGAGCGTCCGGCTCTAAAAATCCTTACCGCTGTTGTGCGCACACCCGTGCGCACAGGCCGCTCGACGGGACATAACTTAAGTTATACATAGGCCAGCAAATATGCCACAGTTAATTTATGCTATAATATGCGGGTTATCATAGCGAATGTCTGATGATCGTCGTTGTGGGCAGGTGCAGAGCACGACGCGGCCCGCGAGCGCGCAGCCCAAGCCGGAGCCGCGCTCCCGCACCGCCGCCGCCGGCGCGCGCCGCTCCACGCACGACGCCGCGCAGCCGGCCAAGCTCAGCCCGCCGCCGCCCGCGCCCAGGTAACACACACGACGCCGTTGGCGGGCTCGGCCGGACCGACAGGACCAAAAAATTCCACATCTACGCGAACGCTAGATGTTCAGTACAGTCACGAGCTTTAATTTGAAACCCACTTAAGGTTGACAGTCCTGTCATATTGTTAGGGGGGTTGCACTCCCCAGTTTAGGTATGTTCGGCCGGCGCGCCTTCCGGGCAGGCGTATGGCAGTAGGTTGTCGCTCGGCACTCGGTTCGCACGCTAGCCGCGTCGCGCGTTACTATTTTTCTGTAATTTTTTGCAACAAACAATGACTTCTAAACGAACTTATAATCCGTATAAAAGGTACTGTTGCGTTTAAAGGTAGTTTACTGAATTTAATACTGGTTTCGGTTCAGCGGTGCCTAACGGAATATGAACGATCGTATAATACGACAAGTTTTAATTATGCATGCAAGCAGTTAACGGTCGTAAGAGTAGGCAAAATTTTATACCTAAAGTTGACTTTTGTTCGAGAGTGATCCTTCTGTACTATTAGTTATTCTGTGATATTGTATAGGAATTCAAAGGATATTTTTTCGAAATGGTTCCCAAATTAAAGCACGCGACCTTAACTAAATCATCATGGGTATTTTCAATTTAAAATGTACTTGCTACTTTTTTTTCTTTAGAATTAGGTTTTCTTACTCTGAATCGAGCGCTATTGGTTTTGATTATAAAAAATGTCCCTAATTTTCCAAACAACTTTTTTCCCCCATCTTTTTGACGAGCCATATAAAAAGTCTCGAAAAGTAAAGACACTTTTTTTTTATGAAAATGATTAGTACTCGCAATTTTTATATAAAAAAAATATTTTTTTAAAATAAAAATAAACGGGTACACTTTAAAAAGTAAATGCCCATGTCAGCCAAAAGACGTCCACTGCTGGACAAAAGAACAGTTCCATAACGATTGGTCCTGCACTGCCTGCATCCAAGTGGTTCCTGCTAACTTCACTGGATCGTCCGTCCATCTCACGGTGGGTCAGTTCAGTAAATACTGATCATCAATTTGATAAAAGTCTTACACTCTGATGATGGAATTAAGAGGCGAGCTTAGGCTACCTTAGCTTAGTCATGGGTTTTAAAAGAATATAAATAATGCTGTATTTATCGACCGAGAATTTCACAGTGTCTGATAATAGGTAAGAGTATGGCACAGAATGCCGAGGATACTGGTTCAAGTCCTTTCAGGCAAGAGCATATTTTTATATAGGGTGTATACAATTAAAGACATATTTGAATTATCTATACATATGTCAGGTTGTAACATACTATTACGTCGTTTTACTATTACTCCTAAATATAATTGTATATTATTGTATCTATTCTATTTTATCATATTTATAATAATAACAAACATTATTAGTGTACTTACCATAACTACTTGATCTATCTATGGTTCTTTAGTCGTAACAAGTCTAACCCTTTTCTAGCGGCGTCTTCCTTACTTAAATAAGGCGTCGCTACTAAACTTTGGATTTTTGTACAAAAATACGAAGGTGTATGGTGTAATAAAAGCGATTTGATCTTCAGTTATGTATTCAGACTTAAATGGACCGTTGAAGACGAAACTGATATAATTTTGTCCATAACAGCCCATCCGGCGTGGTATACATAGAGTGGTTCAGAGTTCTGAGTTCTGCGTTTTCCATATTGTGTTGAGTTTCTTACGCAGTCAATCAGTTCACGGCTGTCGCTGTGAACATATTTATTGGGATTCTTTTTTTTTTTAATTTATGAAATAGGGTGGCAAACAACCAAGTGGGTTACCTGATGGTAAGCGAGCACCACCACTACATTGGCATTATTCTGTCTTACTCTCTGACAAACGATGTCAGCAGGATTAGCTAATAAAGTGATGGTAGCGAACGAGATGGACCTTAAACTGGGTCGCACCATCACCATCCTTAAAATTCTGTAACCATTTGACATGTCGCATTCCTAGATCAACAGTGTACCTATCAACTTTAAATAATGCTCCATTTTTATGAATTGCTTCGTAATGCTAATGCTTTGCTTAAACTTAGCTAAACTTAATCTAATATATTAAATTTGACAAAAGTAAACTCATACAAAAAAGTATTAGATATTAGTTTCGTCTTTAACGGACACTTGAGTATGTTTTGGATCGTTACGCGGCGTATCACAAAAGCGACCCAACTCCCAACCGCATGGCGTCGGAACTAACAGCATGCCCACTTACCCAGTACGGTGGTACAAGCGGAGGCCAAGAACGGCACGAACGGCGCCAACGGCACCTCTGCTAAGACGCACGTCAAGAGTGCATCAATATCTTCCGCTAGCGGCGCCACTCCGCTCACTGAGTCCGCCGCGCACAACGCTAGCGCGAGGGACCTCGCTCAGCCGCGACCCAGGTACTAAGGGGAGGGAGGAGGCTGCCATGAATGAAATAACTTTGGTTAGGTTCGAGTGAAATATCTTTGGCGAGTACCCAAAATAATAAGTATTTCGGTAAGTAGGTCATTAAGCGCTTTTTTAAGTATGATTATGACATATATTTTTCAAGTCTACTGGCGCTTTCGGAAAGACCATGATGGCCAACTAGAATGCGCCGCAAGATACTTGGCACAAAGTCATTTTTTTTTCTTCTAATAATACACATTAAAATTTCACTTAAAATACGCACCCACAAATGCATTTTTATTAAAAAGTTTAAAAAGCATAGCAAAATCAGAACTACCGCACTGCACAACCGCACCCAAGGAGGCGGATGGGGCTTTTTAATTTTTACTGTAACGCGAGAAAAAACAGATAAACAGACGGTGGAGCTCGGAACAACAAATTCGCTGCTACTTATACAGTGGGTACGAATCAAATGACATAAAGTTACAACAAACAAACATTATTATTAGTATTTTGACAGGCTCCCGATTCATTTAGTAATTTGCAATAAAATAACTGATTCGAGAACAGTAAGAAAGAAAGGTAACACGTAATGGGGAATGAGAACGATCTGGGTATGATTTCCATCCAACCTCAGCTTTATTTTTCTGTTGTTTTCTGTGTTATGGTTTCAGTAGTAACTGAAAAAAAAAAAATACATACCTATCTCTTAAAATTAAAGTTGAAAGAGTGTAACTAGATATTGGGTTTTCCATTTACTTGCGAATACTCGGTCTTGACTTAGTCATAGGGTACAAAAAGTTATACAGTGCCCAGGCCAAGGCTTCCAATATATGGAGCCGAAGAAATAAACCACATAGAGACAGGTTTAGCAAGTTATTTCATTCATGCCAGCTCTCATGTGATCCCTTCGCCACGAGCGTTTTTGTAGGCAGCTAATTCATCAGCTTACGTTTCGTAGACGCACGGTTTTAGTTTGGTTTTTGTTTCCAATTTTAGGTTTCCCTGCACATTTTTAGTGCTTTCTATACAGCAATGTTTTTCATTCAATTTGAGTTTTAGAAGTTTTGAAGGCTTAGATCGCTTAATTGTTTTCGTTTCTTGCTTTTCGTTGGCTTCGTGTGGCACATTTTAATCGTTTTTCGGCTTAGTAATTCCTCTTTTTTTACTAAGCTTTATATTCTTCAACACCTTCAAATGGTATCGCACCTCAAGGCACTTGTTATTTTTGTTTTTGTTTTATATTTTATTTTTATGATCCATTTGGAGTATCTCTAATGCTGTCGAGAGGTAAGTTTTGTATATTTACAATACTAACATTACTAATAGTTTACTTTTCTAGATTTACGTGTATTTTATTTATTCTTTATTTTTTATTATTTATTTATAAATACTTTGCTGTATTATCTATACATACTGGTGTTCTATTTAAATCGATTAAGTTATTTTTATATAAATAGTATCAATGTCAACAAAATCTCGCTTGATATTTTGAGAGTTACACAAGTGTTTTAAATATTTACCGGTTGTTGCATTAAATGGGCTAACGATAATAAAAATAGGGGACAAAAAATACGGCCATAAGCTTTGTTTTATGCGTTTTTTAATTATACTCGCGCGTGGTATAGTAAAAATCTTCCCAGGTGAACTTTTCGCTTTGAGCCCTTATCTCTCAAAACAAACGGTATCGTCATAGTAGTAAGGTTCAAATTTAATGTAATGGCTCGAAGCGAAAAATTCACTGGGAAGATTTATACTTTACAATCCCAATTTTACACGATCCCCACTTTAAGCTGGGAAGCTACTACGAAATTGCCGACGACCGCTTTAGCCTAGTTGGTAGTGACCCTGCCTACGAAGCAAGAGGTCCTGGGTTGGAATCCCGGTAAGGGCATTTATTTGTGTGATGAGCACGAATATTTGTTCCTGAGTTATGGATGTTTTCTATGTATTCAAGTATTTATTTATCTATATAAGTATGTTTATCGTCGTCTAGTACCCATAGTACAAGCTTTGCTTAGTTTGGGACTAGGTCGATTTGTGTAAGATTGTCCCCTAATATTTATTTATTTATTTATTTATTTTATTCTTAATTCGTATTTCGTATCGTGCTCTCTTTCACTCTTCCTTTTAACACTATTAGCGTGAATGGAACAGCACGATACGAAGTTTGAAAATCGAATTTCGTAGTAGGCGCTGGTCCCACTGTCGACAATGGGCGAGAAGCGATTAGAGCTAAAAAGGAGTTGGTGAGCAGTGAGAAGCGAGTGTGTAGTACCGATAGTTTGTCGCTCGGCTATAAGCGAGTGTTCGAGTGAGACGGGCGATTACTCGCCAATTCGTCCGAACTATACTTCGTTTTTTTAGCATTAGAATGAAGATAAGCCATCTTGACGTGTCTTTTTATTTAATAACACTTTTGAAAAATAAATCAAAGCAAAAATGTAGCAATTAAAAATGACTAACGGTCATTTACATTCTTTTGATTTCAAAAGGAATAGTTACTATTTTTTAACAGCGTTTTTCGGTTTAAAGACTCATCAAGATTGTTTATCCTATTTCTAATGCTAAAAAAATGAAGTATAGACACTAATGATACTTCAAATGATTGTTTTAAATTCACAGTAAATACGAGCACTCAAATCCACGCTGTACTGTAGAATCATCGCTGGTTGGTCTCTCAGCGTCAGTTCTGACAGCCAAGCGAGCATCGCTGAACGAGTACCGCTGAGCGAGTTTTATCGTTGAGCCCTAGCCGGCAGTATGAACAGCCAGCGATCAACTATAAATATATCTATTTTATACTAAATACAAACTGAAACATGCACATGCACAGAAAAGACCCCAGAAAAAAGACCAATGCTGGGAATCGAACCCAGGTCCTCGGCATTCCGTGCCGCGTGCTATTCCCCTACACCACCACACTGGTCAGGAGTTTAGGCACAAATTTTTCCTATGCATCATACATTCCAGCCTGCCATCATCACTTTTGCAGTGCAATGTTTCAGTTTGTATTTAGTATAAAATATATGGATTTCACGGGATGACAGTAAAAGTAAAAAAAATAAAGTTGAAAAAATAAAAAAATACAAAAAGATACTTCCAAACTTGTTATAAATATATCTCTTTTACCGACACGGTATCTTCCCTTTTATTCGTTTCATGAGCGAGAAAATAGTCTTTAGCTAATCGCTTTCTGTCCCTTTGTTGTCCTATAGCCATATGGCCTGATGTTGAGCAATAAATATGTCTGCAGCCTGAACTCTGCGCTGACGACGGCGAGCGCGGGCGCGGCGGGCGGCGCGCGGCGCGACCTTCCAAACCAGCTCGTGTTCCCGAGGAACGTGCCTTCGCGCTCCACCTTCCACTCAGGTCAGTTCTTCAGGATGCCACTAGAAACGCATGGCTCGAGGGCCCATGACGTTTCTTTCACAGGTCGAATAGAGGTAGACAGGGTCTTTACAGTACACAACTGATATGCCTCACCGATGTATAGGTAACGCCACGAGAGTCGAGGCGAATGATTACACACACAGCTACAAAAAGTACTGATTGCAAAAAAAGTAGTGAATGAATGAAATGAATGAGTGAATGAAAATGTGAGTTATACGAACTTATGATGAAATACCTACGCAATACTATGCATATTATATTTTTTATTTTTTTACTATTAAATTAAGTACTATTTTTGAAATAAAAGAATTTGAAACTGATAAGAAATATTCGTAACAAAAAATCGGTAATTTATAAATAGCGAAAAATATGCTTATCTGATTTAAATAAAATAGATCAAAATATTTTATTTTCTGTTTTGTTTGAACTAGATGTATTTTCCTAAATGGTTCTTAATGAAATTGGTTAAAGAAATTTTTAGTCAAACTTTTAATTCACTGTTGAGTCTGTTGAACTTGCTATCGGTACGAATAAATGTCAAAATCCCGCTGTCATTACATGACGTGTTGTTGTGTGCGTGACCTCAACTCTCATGGCGTTACCTATACCTGCGCAGAAGACGCGTTTTAGAAGCGCGGGAAATGCAATTGACCAATCGTGATACTCCATGCACGGCGCGTCTTTTTCCTGTGCCGCTATTGGTGGGTTGCTGCCGCCATACTTCCGAGTGAATAAGACTGATAACAGGTGCACTGTAATTTGCACCTTGTAACTATATGATAAGACTGATTTAAACTAATTTAAAGTTTGAATCGTACTTTCGGCTATCATCAGAGTAGTTTATTCGTGTCTGCGCGGCCGAACATACACGACGCGCCATATAAAGTGTGTAGAATAAACAAGAGGAAATCGACGGGTCTCAGACTCAAACTCGTCTAAAGTTTTACGAACTCTGAATGACCACTTTAAACCGTGTGTATATTCCAAATTAATAAAATTTCATATACGAGGTTGAGTTTGACACCCGTCGAAATGTCATATGTCCCAGTTTGTACCGAAAACAGTGTCGCCGGAAATGCTCATATATGCATTCATATACACTTTGAAATTTGGCGATTATTGGTCGTAGCTTTTTTAATCGAAAAAGTCTTTCTGAACCGATAGCGTAAAGTAAATAGAACCTTACGGCAACGGTGTATCGTTGAGAGTCTACTGTGCAGGCATGAAAATAGCTTACTACATGCTGCCACCTAGCGTGGAGTAGCGGAAAGATAATTGGCAGCTGTTTATAAAAAAAATGTAGCCGTCACCCGAAGCTGTCTAAAATATTACGCTGTAAAGCAGTGGCGGGGCGTCAACATTTTTGCAACTAAACCCGGAGCAAAAAAAAACATAAAAACCCCATTTATCCTCTTCTTGAAAATGCAGTAATGGAAGAGAAGCGTTTGGCATGTTCGAAAGTTTAGTCAACCCGGGGGGAGTTGCCACTGCTCTAAAATGAACTTTATGCGAAACTATTTAGATTCAACACGGTCGAATACATGGCTGCAGAACTACTAAACTACTAAAATTTCAAGTTCGCGATCCCACTAAAATAAACCCTGACTTATAATAATAGATGTGGTTTTCCCTTGCAGGCCAGACGCGGTCGCGCGGCGCGTCGGCCGGCGGCGCGTACGGCGACGGCGGCTCGCCGCACCAGGCGCGCCCCTCCTTCTTCTCCAAGCTGTCTTCGAGGTTCTCCAAACGGTCAGTTCACCACCGCACGCCACCCTCTATAACGTATCACATCTAACATAACCGACCACAATCACCTACTCCGCTTTTACACATTTAAAAGTAAAACCGAACGTTAAATTTGAACTAATGAGGCCAAGCGGCCTCTCCTTCACTCTAGACCCCCAACTTTTTTGCCTCGTTAGACCCCTAGCCATATTTTTCGATTTTAGGTGGACCAGGGGATCTTGCTTAATAATGATTTCTTATAAAGTAATGGACTCTAAATGTAAATAATTTCGCGTACTGGGGGTCGATATACACCACTTTGGGTATCTCTACTCTAGACTAAAAAAATATTATTTGAAACTGCTAGTTGATGGTTACAAATATTGCGACGTGATTTTCATGACTTGTTTGACATTTGGACAGAGTAAATTGAAGAATTGAATTGTCGTGAGTCATACACCTGGTTTGGTTTGTTTACTTTTAAATGTTTAAAGGATTGGACTGTAGTCGGTTCGTTTGTTCGAGTACGACGCGGTTATACGTCGAAGAAAGAAACGTCGTTTAATCACGTATCTTGATCGATCTAACCGACTAAAAGTGAGACAGTTCTAACATTCGATACTCTCATTTCTGTTGTTGGAATAACGCGCTTTGGTGAAGAGAAAAGTTTACAAATCAATCTCTCACCAAAATGATGTTTAGCCAACAACCATAAATATAACTAACCAAAATACTAAATCATTTAATAGTTCATTATGATACTAACATATAACCACATCAAGTGACTAACAAAGTGTACCTATAATTTATGTGTTGTCTATTATTTATTCTTCACCCAATCGCTGCGACGCTTCTCGCTAACTTATCGTAGTATTCATACATAGGTATATCATTCATTTTACAAAAAGATTTGTGTATTTCTTGGTATGAATTTCTAAGGACTAGTTATTAACTTATTAGTATTCCGTGAAACCAATATTTTTGACACAAAATCAATCTCATCCATGGTCTCTTTTGTCATAATTCTTTAAATTTATTTTTTGAGATGTGATTTTTTATGGTTAGTGTCAATCTTCGGATGAGAAACCTTTAAGTATTTGTGATTTTCATTTTTCTGAAGCTTTGTATTTAAAATTTGATCACTAATTTGTCTGATGATCAATAGATACCAAGGAAGAACGAATCTTTTCTAATAGTCTAGGTATTTATATACCAGTTCACAGCCACGCTTCTCTTATACCCGGCACAGCTTTCCACGCACGCCATATCGTTTCACCATCACCATGCATAGAGTAGATTTTGTCTTAAGATAGCAAAGTGGCGCCCAACATGGGGCCCGATGTGATGATTTTTTTTTAATTAAAAGGGTTGTGGAACAAGACGTACAGAAGTGCTTTACTCGAGCCCTATATGAGTTTCTGTTTCCTTTGCATGACTATTGCACCGTGAGAATAACATAGACGTTACAAACGATAATTTTCTTATGAGTATTTTCTATGTTGAATGGAGGTACTGACTGTGTGAATGTTTTACCGACTAGAATGCTTGGTTGACGTTAAATATAGTATTTTGTGTTATTCTCACGCGTGTACCCTTGTCTGTGGCAACCGAAACACCTCAATAGGGCTGCCTGTTCACGAGACTCCTCTGTAAATAAAAAATGTTAACACCATCTTCTACGACACACTTTCTAACTTGTCACTTGATTAACATCCGTATTGTCTAGTAATTGTGGCTCATTTTTGTGTTTTTTATTTTATACTTTCACTTGTATTTATTTGGTGCTCAATTGTCTCCCTCGAAAGAATCCGAGCTCCGATTATTTTTTCGTTTTTATTTTGTACTGTTGTGTTTGGTCTCGCGTCAAATACAGGGGATGCACGATGCTCAAACCTCCTATCTCCCTTTCTGTCAATGTAGTTTACGTACGCACATCCGATTTAAATGTACATAAGCATAAGTGCCGTGTTTTGGAGTTAGCGCGCAAAATTAGCCCCCGTTCGCTGCCCAGTGCTGTTACAGACTAGCCTACCGTCTTAGTTCAGTAGATATCAAAGCATGATGTATACCCCTACTTTCTGTCGACGAAACGCTATTTTTTTTATTTAATTTTGCTACTTGAAAGTGTGCTAAGTCAGAGCTGTACTGCCAAGCTTTGAGTGTTGTCCGTAGATTATCGTAGTGCTTTAATCAATTTAACTGGTGACGCGTCACGCAGAGTACTACGTAAGTATGTCCGTTTACCGAGAGGTGTACGAAAAAAAAATGTATCGTTTTGTTGTTAAATTAACGCCCTGCGTGCATCCCCCGTGTTTTACGATTATTTTTTCACCTAACCGTACGCTTCTACTAACGAATGCCGACGGTCGCGATTACCGATTTTTTTTCTTAGTATCAATTCGCTTCTTGTCTTATCCACAACCCTTTTAACTAGAGTGTTGCAACGTGACGGACGTGATTTATCACAATGTTTTTTTTTTAACGGAGGGAGTTAGTGAGTGTAGAAGTATTGTGCATCTTTTCGCCGCGAGAAAAACGTTTAACAGTGGTCACACTAAAGTTGGTGGTGAGAGCTTTTGCCTCTCTATAGTGAGTCGGAGACCGGAGAGGGGGCGATTCGGCTCGCGATTGGTCGTCTCGCTCACCCGTTCCGTTGTACGCAGGTTGAATCAAAACCCTTGAGCGCCGTCCCAGCATAACACGTGAAGACCTGGAGCGTTATTATTATTATAAAACTATAGAAAATTTTACGCAAAAGCCCCCGTCGAGTACATTTGGTATTCAACAGGGTGTTTTGCAATTCTTCATAGAGTGACAAGGGATGCGGAGTTGTAAAGGACGTGAAAAGAATCACTCTCTATAAAATTTGGTCCCTTTTTACCGTCCATATTTAAAACGGTTCGCAAGTCCTTTATATCTTTTTGTCGTTTGGTTCTTTTAAAGATAGGACTGACGCCTCCCGCACTACTCTATAAAGAACTTTACATAGGTTGTTAAAACAATTTCAGTGTATTATAATTAATGTAAGCGGTACATTTAGTTGACATTTTGATTTGAGTTCGATTTATATTTAACATAAATAAGAGAAACATTAATTCGCGGCGACATTTCTTTCTACATGTTATTTTATAGGAATTAATGAAACTAGATTACTTAGATATGAGAAAAAAAGTATATTTTTACACGAGTCTCGTAAGTTTTTTAGATGTTTTCCGAAAAGTACACTCGAGAAGAAAAGTGGGGTTAACGAATAAAGTATTTGATTTTATTTATTTCGTGAAATGGCATGTAGAAGAAATCTAGTCCCGTCGCGTATCGCATTTCGTCTTAGCTCGTAAGCGCATCGAGTTCTAATTCAGAACGAATTTTCTACATTCCAGGGTTCCGTAAGTTGTTTTTAAGTTCACAAACTAGCACAAACCTATACCTATTGATATTTTCTTTTGTTTTCTTGTTGACGTTTCGGACTCTGCCTAAATTGTTAAAAATTTCGACGACTGAAAATAAATATTTTGTATATTTGTATTATTATACACTTAGATTTTTCAGTAAATACTTTTCACGTTGTTAGTCTTCGGATGTGGACCATTTTGAATGAATATTTAATATAAACATATATTATTATATTTCCCTCGTGTTCTACCTACTTGTTGTTCTTAGTCGTATTTTCCTATGCTATTTGAAATGGTCCACAAATGCAATTATTATACTTGTGACTATAAGCCGGTTATTGCCGAAGAGAGATATATCTACTTATAACTTGATTAATCTGTCTGTGATCACATCTTTGTTTAAAAATCGAACTAGAATTTAATTTGATATAGGTATTTGTCAATTTAAGTTGAAAGAACTGTGTGTGAAAATAAACTTGTTATACTTAAATTAAATTCACCTCCGACGTGTATTCCGACTTATCAGTCACAAAGTATAACTATTAATTATAATGTGTGAGTGAGACAAAACAGTATATAAAGATAATTGTTTAGATGTAAGAGGCGGATCCTAATAGCTTTGGTACAAATACTCAGTAGATGTTACCACATAGAAAACACAAAAACCACTTTTGATGTAACACTTTATTAGCAAACAGAAGTGTATTTTCATCTTGAATGTACCCTTGAGATTTAAGACATTTCTTCAACTAACTCTAAATAATGTTTAAATAAACGTGTGGATTTTTCCAACAGGCCAAAACATTATTTTTGTTTCTAAAGACATAGGTTTACCAGAAAGCTGATAACTCTCCATTGATAACTGAGAAACAAGATCTATTTGATGTCTAAATAATGTGTCCCTGATTCGACCACTATATCCGAACACAGAAGATAAACTCGATTCCATATTTGATATAATTTAAATATCGAAAAGACGTTTGAGAAAAATAATAGATAAAGCAGTTGGCAGATTGATTAAGCTTAGGTTATACTTCATTTTATGTTTGTTAGTGGTGGCCAGTTAAAATCGGTATAGCTAAACCGTTTAAATGAGTCCTCGCCCGCGCGGTACAGGGGCTGGGGGGGGGGGGGGGGTATGACGACAAAGGGGCCGAGAGAGGTGCGGGCGGCGAGCGCGCCTCGTGTGCCTGCCTCATTTAAACAGACCAGCTATAGACAGACCAATTTAGTAAAATATTGTAATAGCAAAATTATATAATTCAATAAGTATTAGTCTGTTTCTTGGCTTTGGTTTCGTCTGAAATATGATCTAGTTTCTTCGTGTAAACATAGGAAAATCATTTTCCAACGTTTTGAATTAACTTTCTTCCATCTATTTAAACAGTTTACTCTGATCGAGCATCTGAAAAAAGTATACTTGATTTTAAAATTTACTCAATTATTTGAAATTCAATTTTAATTTGAAATGAAGTGAACTATTTTCAATACAATTATCGCCAACAATGTATTAGCAGTGTTCTCTTTTTGCGTTAAAGTTAATTCTGATAGACATTTGTGGTTAATTGATGATGCTCGTTTATTCAAAATAGACAAAGAAAAGGCCAGGGAGTTTTTTCGGTACCTACACGACGTGACTCTGCAAATCAGCCGTCTTTTCAATCATTGAAATGTGTAATATCAGATTGTTAGACGAAGGATAGATCTATTTGGCTGAATGAGGGTTTTCTGACAGGTGGAATATCGCTAGATGGCGTTAGTATCGTAAGGTCTATTTGACGTTACACCCATACAACAAATGTCAAAGTTGTCAAACGGACCTGACGATACTAGCGTCAAATAGCCTCTCTTCGAAAACGCTCATTGCTAAATCATGCCATTAACCTTTTCAACGTCAAGCCTAGCCAAACATAAACTACTTTAAACCTTACGTCATTGCGTGAGGAGCAATTTGACGTTTTACGTTGTGACGCATATAGCCAGCGTTGAAAATGTTAAGTATGTTCGTTGAAAATGATCTATAAAAAACATTTTATTTTTCTTTTTCAAATACATTAATATTGTTTGAGGCCTTGCTCCACTGATTTCCTTGTTCATAACCTCATCTAGAATTCATTACGATGTGTTTTCTCGTAGGATTTAAACGTTGTACATATTTGTACATTTTGACATTTTGTGTGTTTAAGTGTGAACAAAAAATAAATAGGATCGTCAAAATAGATACGTATATGTGTTCTTGAGTATTCATACTAGTACATAGTGATATAGTCCATTCGTTGATGCGTAAATATATTTGTGTATATTTATTTTATTTCTATTGTGATCAATATTTTTGTTTTATTTTATTTTTTATTTATGTTACACATCACGTTTGATCAATATTAGTTTTGAAATCATAATTGAAACTTATAAATAATTAGATGATTATATCTGTAGTTAAATCTGAATTGTGATCCAAATTATACTGAGCAAAATGTGCAATCGAAAGTTATAGTTAGAAAATTATTTTGTTCCTCGACTGTATTTTTAAATCTCCTTCATGTAGGTATTTATTATGTATATTTTTGACAATACATCGACCATAAAATAATGTCGTGATGTATGTTTAAAATTCGAAACCAACTCGCGTCAAATTTAGGTGCTGAAGCATTAGACGTGCTGAATTTAGTCTTATAAATACATATTTTTTTCTCTCAAATGTTGAACTTCGTACAAAAAAGTCATACAAAATGGTCCCAGTTGAGTCATCAAAATTTAAAAAATATCTGTAGTTTAAAACATCTTTCGCGTAAGACGCATCCATCCCAGCCTATATACGTCCCACTGCAGGGCACAGGCCTCCTCTCAGAATGAGAGGGCTTGGGCCGTAGTTCCCACGCGGGCCTAGTGCGGGTCGGGAACGTAAGACGTATATGTGGATACAATTTTTAACTCGTGTCAGAACAAAAAAGTGCTGTATCTTCCATCTCATAGTGCCTATACCTAGTTCAGAAGCCGTGTCCATACTGTAAGACGATGGAATTAATTTACGGCTAATTCCGACTTCGGTATGAGTGCGTGTTTTTAAATCGTAGGGTAGGGCTCGGGACTAGGGCCAAATATTTTCAAACAGAGCTTCATTTTAGAAAAAATTCTGGCATCCTTTTGTATTAACAAAAAAAAAACAAAACTTAACATAGTAATATATTTTATATATGTACACATACATCTATACGAGAGCGACCTACGCACACTAATAGTGCATTATATTTTCTTTTTTCTGTTAGCATTTTTTTTTTACAAAAACGAAAAGCAATGCTGTTATTATTATAGAAATAAAAATGCAATACATTCTAATATAGTTGCTAAGCTTAGTTAGTTCATGTAATTTGGTAATAATTTTATATTTTGAGATTTGTTTCACCCCTCGGCGTGATTTCTGTTGACTTTGTATTTCGCTTCGTCGCATTTTTAGTTTAACTCCATTGATTTGTAAGCTGTAAAGGTGTATCGATTGAATTTAAACGTGTTACAAACAGTTTGACAACGAATAACAGTATTCAAAAGGCGCTTGGAAAACTCTAAAACGAACACGTGTAACATTCGCTCGGTACATTTCGTGACATTATCCAATAATTTGATTCATGCAATTCCTCAATTCATCATTAAGTACCATTCGGCCCCTGCCTGCATTGATGCATTTACAATGTTATAAAATAATTTCGATGTTTTTTGACTTAAGGAAATGCCAAAATTTATTACATAACGAATGATATTGTTAATCGGCGCGTTCAGTATAAGTCTGGCGAGCAAATTGAATGCAGATCATGTTCAGTGATACAGGACCGGGTGTGTCGCGCTTCCCCAAATAATCAGGTGTTTCAATAACATTAACTCTGTGTTTTATTTATACCTTTAAACCGTTATGTCAACTGAGACAAAAATCTTTTTATACGTGGTCAAGCACCTACGATTTCTCTATTTTTTTTTTCATTTATCTTAGAGAATACCAAATTGTGGGTCGTGGATTTTAAATGACATTGATAATTAATTAGGCTTGCGCGGACCTGAGGCCGTATTTTCTTACGCTCGGGCGCTTGCTGTCGCATTCACCATCTCTTTCTGTCACCAGCTTATACCGTTTGACAGAAAGAAATAGTGAATGCGATAGCAAGCGCCCGCGCGTTAGACAATACGCCTAAAAAGTGAATTCTTTAACTGCGAGTGAACTACGAATCTAGTGCCTGTCAGAGTGTATGGAATTGCAAACCTTTAACACAGGTTCGACAATTTAATTTTATAACCCTGGTCCGTGCAAGTGGGTGTACGAATTTAGACGATAAAGGTTCGGCCAAACCGCTGCTTAAAACACAGCGACGGTGCGGAATCGCAGTGACGCATCGTAAACGTCACGATTTTACTATGGAGAGCATGCGGTAAACTCTGACGTTTACGGCACGTCACTGCGATTCCGTAGCGTCTCCGTATTTTAAGCAGCGGTATGGTTGAACCTTTATACAAGTGCTATACCAACTCTATTTACATATAGACCACGTATTGGTATACTTTCTAATATTTTATAAGGACCATGAAACTTCTACATAAGCTAACTCTGAAAAGTTAATTTCGATACGTTCCGTCACGATGCTATGAAAAGTTGCCAATATATTTTTCAAGAGACTTTTTCGACGCAGGTAAATAGCTTTGTTTTAGATATGCAGCTAGATTTTTAATCACACAATGCTAAAATTAGAAGTATTGCGCGAGGAGATGAAAGACACTGTCGCAGTATATAAGTAAAGAATCTTTTTTAGTTTGTACCATTTTTATTCCTGCCGCATTTTGCACGCTGTGGGATCAGTTATATTATGTGTATCTCACTCGTATTGGCAAGGTTTGATTTCTCTGCAAATACGTATAGGGTGGACTCTGTGTTTTTCGTCTTCTCCTAATGTACGCAAGTATTATCTTAGACACTTAGGTATTTATTTAACAGTCTGTCCGTGCTGGGAGAAGCCACAGGTCGCCAGAAGCCTCGCATATTTTCCTCTCTGGATATTCAGCGGAGGTAGGCGCGGTCACGTTTGTATGTGGTCGGAGCGTGCTGTGGACTTGATATCACTTGCATGGGTGTGGTTTTTAGGCCCAGAGAGACTGTCTCCAGCATTAGGGCCATTTGTGAGGTAGCCTATGGATAAATAGTACAATTTCTATATTGAAAATCTTCAAAAACTGTTAATTATACTAGGATTAGGCGTGAGGATTAACCTAATGTGAGCAATGTGACGACGATGTGTTATTGCATTAGTTTGGACAAAAATAATGTCGTCGATGTAACCGTTGAACTACAGAAGGCTCCTTTTTGCTGTTAGTTTCTATGTGAATTTTTAAAATGAATAGCTTTGAAATCTGTTAGCAATTTTTTCTCTTATGTTTTGCAATAAAATAGAATAAGATAAAAAGATTAAGTTTCTTTGGCAGAAGATGCGATTTATCCTGGGTTCATAATATAATTTGTACGAAATATTGGGAGATTAGATTAAGGTTTTAATTTTAGAAGTATAAAGAAGAAAACTTTTTGATTTACATCTGTGAGTAAAGAAATAATTTAACACAGATTAACTGTAGAAAGAAGCAGTCTATTAAAAGAATATTTGCGTCAGGCCACAGCACGTTTCCTAGAACTACGTTTTTCTAAATTGATTTTAACGTTTTGTGTGGAATTATGATTTCCAACCGATTTTATGCTCTTTAAAAAAAAACATAGTGAAAACACAGAATTGTTTAAGTTTACAAGTAAAGAAATTATAAGGAAATATTTGACTTTAATTTAGGTAAATTACAATAATATAAAATAAAATGTTTATTTATTTTGTGTTCAATGGAACAGGATTGTGAACAGATCGTCTATAAAAAGAAAGATTAAATATTTTCGAACATAGACCAAAAAAACATGTATTTAGTCTATTTTCTGTACTTACCACAGACTGTTACGAAATCTGCATAAAATGGGATGGATCTCATTGTGATTAACTGAGTTTAACAAATTTTGCTTTATTCCAAAATGTTGAGTGCTAAAATTTTGATCGAAACATAACAAGTGCCGTTTTGACTAATTGTGTTTTTGCATTTCGTTTTTTTTTTGGATAAAATGACATAATTATCTCGTTTTTTATTTTTAATGGGAAATTAGCACGTTTTGACTATTTAAACTTTAGCGACGGCTCTAAGGTAAGTCCGGACTGGTCTGACAGACTTTGGGCATGATTTTGTTAGGTTTTAGATATTTTGCGTTTGTGTGCTGCTGCGTGCTTTTATTTTTCAAATTTTTAATCTCGCACCTTGCATTTGTTTTGGATGTTTGTATTCAGCTGGAAAAGAAAAGTTGTAAGTTTGTTGTAAAATTTCTTTACATCGGCTTTTACCATAAAAAATCGTTAGTTTTGGGTTAAAGAGTCTTGATCAATACCGATTTAAAGATTATGCCTAAGTTTTTTTTAACCAAAAGTAACGTTTTTTTTTTCAAAAATTTATTTTAATTTTTTACATCTGTCGCTGTTACTGATTTTACATATACACAATGGATAAAATATGATTTATGTGTCAGCTCGATACAAAGACCACGTGGTATAGTTAGAGACATGTAAGAAGAGTGCTTAAAGTCAACTGTGCAGCAGACAACACCATTCTAATGAGGGTTATTTGGCAGTCAAAATATCGCTAGATGGCGCAGCATTAACCTCATAAGGCCCAACATACTAAATTTAGTACATATCTCAAAGCAAATGTCAACTTTTCTCGTTCGACAATAAGTCAAATTATACTTTAAACATGAAACTACCGTGAGACTCACTCATAGTGAAAATAAACGGATCACTCACGTCTCAAAACGAGTTTAACTCGACATGTTTCGGGCTAATCCGTAGCCCTTCCTCTCGGAGTCGCACGTCACGGCGGCTGCCACACGTGCACATGTGGTGTGTGTGTGTGTGCACGTGTGGCAGCCGCCGTGACGTGCGACTCCGAGAGGAAGGGCTACGGATTAGCCCGAAACATGTCGAGTTAAACTCGTTTTGAGACGTGAGTGATCCGTTTATTTTCACTATAAGTCAAATTATGATAATTAAAATTTGACGTGGGCTTTACGAGGATAAGGTTCTTTTGACAGAAATGTGACGTTTGACCGGAAGCTTAAAGAACAATTGTGTCGACGCAAATCACAGTCTCCTGAATCTATCCAAAGTGCCAAAATGCACTGCCAATTTACGAGAGCTTGGCAAAGTTTGATATGCATCGACATAATTTACCATAGAGAGAAAGGTTGCCTGGGAGATATCGCCGCTCTAAATTTCCTTTTTTTTTTTTCTGTATTGTTCAGTATATTCAATAAAGAGTAGGTAATAAAAATAAATTAAGTTTAAGAGTAATTTTGTTGTACCTACCTTTGGTTATCTGTGCGAGTAATCTTGACAAAGGGCCACGGTTCTATACCTTACTGCTGCGAAAAAGGAGTACTATCAGCAGCAGGACTTCTTACGGCTGAAATGATGATGATGATGGTGATGATATTATTGTCATTTATTCCGGGTCGACAAATACGGGGGTCGTGTTTTAAGCATACCTAACTCATTTATTTTAATGCGAAATTATTATAATTAGATATTTTGACTGTGAAACTAGCAAGTCTTGAATAGGTAAACGATTGCATTGGTTACGTCATTATACGGTTGCAGCGCTCTTCTCACATGACGCTAACTCGTACGCAGTGGCGCCCACCGGTTAGTTGATGTTTGTTTGATTTTAGGCCATTGGATGCCACCACCCCGAAGCATGCCGTAGGCGCTAGTCCACAAACTTTGCTTGGGTAATTATCATACTTTTTTTTATTTCCTTTCGTTTGTGCGACGAAATCGACGTGTAAGTAAATGCGAGTTTATTATTGCAATAGCCGACGTTATAAAGATGATAATATAAAATGGCTTACGATAGACACGTTACATCTACAGGCTGATTCAGGAGTCTTGAGCGGGAGTGAAAAGGGGTGATAAGGAGGGCCACACTGAACAACTTTCACTATGGAATCAGCCACGAAACTCGCTAAAAAAATCTGCTGTACATTTCGGAAAGTTAGCGATCAATTACCGAGCAATTAACTCTGTTTTTTCGCGCTTTTGGGGCCTGGTTCCATAGTTTCAAAGTTGCTCAGTGTGAATCTCTCCATCAACCCTTCCACTTCTGCTCATGACTCCTGAATCACCCTGTATATTTACGTTCCAGAGGTCTTATTGCGTAAAGCTGAGTTTAGAAATGCAAGAAAAAACGTGCAAGTTCCCCTACATTGCGTGGCAGTAAAGCCAACGAGATTGAAGTGGCCAATCAAGCGCCGCAATGTACCTAATGGAACTTGCACGATTTTCCTTGCAGGTCTAAACTGGGCTTAAGGCACTCGGAAGCACAATCGTTTTCGCCATTTCCTTCTATTGAACGGTCTAGACCAAGTGATACTCACCACCAGACCAGTGATAGTCAAGTGGTCTATATTGACCCCCACGGGGCGCGAAAAAAACACATTGAAGTCTATTATTTTGCGATAAATCAATATTAACAGGTTCCCTGTCCTATGTGGTACATGCGCCTCATTTGTGACTTTACTGGCACATCCTTGAGGCACCTGTGCCTCATGACTCTGTGAGCGTTTAATGTCATTGTTACTATGGGGACGTGTCGAAAGAACGCCTCACATTGCTTAGGGACAGGGAATCTGTTAAGTATACGTAAGCAGGGGGTCTGCCTTAAAATGAAAAATAGGTATGGCTAGAAAGCTTGGGGATCACTGGTTAAAGGCTGCCGCAGACCAGATGCGTGTCACGTCATGCACACGCACCAGTTGTAATAAATTAAACTGTAAGAAAGATGGCGCGCTAGATGCGTGCGACCATACATGACATGTATCGGGTCGATGTGACCCGATACCGCAACGAACGTGTTCAGAAAAGTAGTGTTACTGCCATTTTATGATTTCATCTTTATACTTAGGTTAGAAGTTTCTTGATGCTCGTGACCAAAATTTAATCTAATTCATGTCATGACATTTGTGGCAGTTTACTTTGTATGAAATAAGCTGTAATGTCATCCACGCACGTAAAAAATCTCGTAGCACGGATACCACAGCATGGTTATACATGTACCTTGGTTTAAAAAGGTTTATGTCATTGCAATGTTTTTGTTTTTAAAGTATAAAATTGTTCGACTAAGTACATGTTTGAAAGTGTACTTTAAAAAAACATTTTAATCCATGTCAGTTGGATAGAATGTCGAAGTGACTGTCGGATTCTATTGAGATGAAGTTTACAAATACCGCTAAACACCGAGAGGCCTTATATTATACCCGCCGCCTCGCTCACACTGATAGTATTTTATACAGAGTGAGAGGGATGGTGTGAGGTTCTTCTTTGGTTTTCCGCATTGCAAATTGTTAAAACGTTGACATGCGTACAGGCAAGGCAACGACGAGCAAGTGAAGCCGCGAGTGCTTCGCTTCACGTGGAGCATGAAGACCACCTCGTCCCGGGATCCCAACGAGATCATGGCTGAGATTCGGAAGGTAATTTAGTGAAGTTCTTCCGGGTTCTTTCCCTGGACTTTCCCTTGCATGATGAGTTGGAGCAGGTCGTGTTTATTATTTAGGTCACTTTGTTAAGTAGGTAGCAAGTGCAGGTGACAAGTGATTAGTTATCATGTTTTCACGATGATAAGTGTTAAGTAATCGTTTACACGTGAAGGGTATACGGAAAGAACATGTCACCTTTTTTAAAAAATGAGATTTTAATCTCAATATGCAGAGCTCGCAAAGTACTATATCTTACTATTGGATTACCTTTTGAACGCAACGCATCGTTTTTGTTACGAACAAAATTGATTCTTATGCGGTTGCGGGTAGGTTAATTTGTGTATTACCGTATTGTCGTCTATAGACGACACTGGCGTTCTAAAGGTTAAATATGAGTATCTGAAAATAATATATCTTTCTTTTACACTTTTAAAGAAATGGTAGTATTGTACTTACTAACTTTCAAACTGCTATAATTCAAAAAATTGGTTAGGGGATTAGATATGTTCTTTTCGTGTACCCGTCACTTTGCTGAGTTGTGCTTTGTGCGGGTGCCATGTGTGCAACAAAATGGAGGGCGAACAAGTGTTTTGTTAGGACGAGACTGAGTGCGGGAATTATGCGGGTGTGCGGGGGCAGCTACTTGCCGGAAAAAACTAGACCGAGAGTCTATTCAGTTTACTTCGCACTCGCACTTGACACTTAACAGCTTGACCGTTTAGAATAGAATAAAATGGAAATATGTTTATTCAGACAGCACATCACTACAAAAAAAGAAGTAATTTACGTAATGAGAAAGAGTTCAAAAACAAATAAGGATGTGAAGCCGAATTGGTTCCCTCTCAGCAATGCCGTTGCCACGACTAGCGTTGTCAACGGCGCTGGTCAAGGCGCGAGCCACACAGGAGAAACATGGACCGAGGCCAACATTAAAGATTGAAGATTGCGCAATGATTGACCGAAAGTTTGAGCGAGTTTAATTTTTATTGCACCATATTTTCCATTGCATCGTGTAGGGGCAGTATTGCGCAATATTTTTCAGTCTGTAATTCGTCTTCACGAACACGAAAACATTGTGCAGTTCGTATTATTGTGCAATATAATTGCTCGTTTGGATTCAGAGCGCCTTTCAATCTTATGCTGGCACTTCACTTGGCGTATTTCACGAAATAGTTGCGTGTGCGAGAGAGGAGCACTATGCCGATTCTAGCGTGAAAGACGGAGATGGCAATAGCGCAACGCGAACACGCAACGCCAAGTGAAGTGCCACCATGATTGTACAATAAAAAGTATTGTACAATGTTATTGTAGGTCTAGGGGCCGCCCAATGGTGTCGACGGTGGTGGTTTACACGTTGTTTTTACTAATCACTTCACACCTGCACTTGCAGCTTAACAAAGTGTAAACAGGCCTACGCATTATGTTACCAAAATACTGCAGCTTGCGATTCTCGACAGTTTCCAAGATGTCCACCTTTTCCACCAGGTGCTAGACGCTAACAACTGCGATTACGAGCAGCGCGAGCGTTTCCTGCTATTGTGCGTGCACGGCGACCCCAATGCGGACTCGCTGGTGCAGTGGGAGATTGAGGTCTGCAAACTGCCGCGGCTCTCACTCAACGGCGTACGCTTCAAGCGGATATCCGGTCAGTGTGAACCTGTACCTACTGTTATAGCTTGTCTAGTTTAAAATGACGCGCCCCACCACCGCACTCACGCACAGGATTCGAAACTCAATTCAAGCTACAATAGACTCTATTGTAGCTCAAATTGAGCTCCAAATCCCGTGCGCAAACGCGGTGGTGGGGCGCGTCATTTCAAACTAGACAAGCTCTAGTTAGTTATAGCCAAGGTTCCAGTGGCGAAGGGTACTAACAACCCGATTCCCTCGGGGTTGACTAAACATTCGAAGTTACCAAACGATCCATTACTATACTTTCACGAAGAGGATAAATGGGGTTTTTAGGTTTTTTTTTTACTCCAACTTTACTAGCAAAAATTTTCACGCCCCGCCACTGCAAGGTTCGGATTTTTCATCGCACGGTAAGATGAAAGATAACTATGGAGTCAATATTAAAGTTAAAATCTAACTCATATTCATACTCATACTCACTTATTTTCTTAGACTCGTAATACTTTTGTCCCTTTATCAGGCTGACAGATCGAAAATGCCAATCGAAAGTTAATCTTACTTACTAAATGTACTAATTACTATTGTAATCTCTTTTATTCTAGAAAATATGAAAATCGTCGCCATGATACTATACTCATTTTACGATTGTAATTTTGAAATGGACAATACACACGCCATACCTACCTTATCAAGATTTTGACGTCCATTTCTGTATTTCCATGCCCCATGGATATTAATTTCTAAATGTTAATTTTTTTTATTGTGCGGCAGTTCGTTTTATTATTTAAAATATAATTTAATTGAATTCAAATTGTTTGTTTCATTTAAAATTTACTCTCGGTATTAATTACATGAATGAGTATGAATATGAGTTAAATTGTAACTTTAATATCGACTCCATAGTTTTCTTTCATCTTACCGTGCGATGAAAAATCCGATCCTTGTATAGCTGAACCGTTTAAATGAGTCCTCGCCTGCGCGGTACAGGGGCTGGGGGTATGACGATAAAGAGGGAGAGGAGCGGGCGTCAGGAACACAAGGCGCGCTCGCCGCCCGCACCTTTCTCGGCCCTTTTATCGTCATACCCCCAGACCCTGTACCGCACGGGTGAGGACTCATTTAAACGGTCTAGCTATAGTGAACCAATACTACTGTTTTCTCCTCTGTCAAGTCTTCCTGGGGCCCCAGGAATGCCCAATGTTGTTAGTGGCTGTCTGACAAGGAAGTGTCGTGGTGTTAAAACGTACTCGAAATTGTCCCTCTCTTCAGTTAGAGCAAAAAGTGGTCTGGAGTTTAGGCAGGCCTCTATCTGAGTTAGCAATGTGGCGAACTCTTCAAGTGTAAGTTTTTGCTCGCCGAGTGGGTACTCTTTTAAGATGGTATTTTATGCACTTAACAGCGGCTTCCTACAATCCACCAGCTGCGGGCCAGCTTGGATAATTGAAATGCCGCTCAATTTAAATACACTTTGAGATTTATTAACAAAAACTTTATATCACCCTTCCAGGCACCAGCATTGGCTTCAAGAACATTGCGTCCAAGATCGCGAACGAGCTCAAACTGTGACTGCCCGGGAACGCCCCCCGCCGCCGCCGCCGCCGCCGCGCCCCGCCCGCCCTCACCCCGTCTCGCTCCCACTCGCACTCCCGCTCGCACTCCAGCTCGGACGAGCCCGCACCGCTCCCGCCCCCGCCGCCCCCTCGGACCGACAGCTTGCGCCTCTCAGCCGAAGACATGGTCTTCGTCGCCAACGGAGGCATGAGGACTTCCTCAGGTGCGTTGGCCCACTTCCTAGCAGCGTACACGCCAGCGGAGCTCTCGCTCGCACGCAGCGACTACCTCCGCCCTCCCCTTTCTCCTAACCCTTCTCAAACTATACAGCCGAGATCTTCGCTATCGTTGCGAGCCGATAGCGCGGATTTGGACGCCGGGCGCGCGACGCTGCGGCCCCGTATGCCGCACCAGTCTTACTCCTACAGCGTGCACACGCTCCGGAGGCAGCCGCGAGCCATCTCGCCGCCCTCCCCGCCCTCACCGTGCGACTGCCTCCCTACCCACCCGATCCCGCCTCCCGAATTGTTCGATTTCTAGAAACTACGCAGTGAGTTTTCTGATGTCTCGCAAAGCGTACCGTTTCGAATTGATTATGGAAATGAATTTTAGGATACGAGTATAATGAATTGCAGTGACGTTAGTTTTATTTGTGACGGGACGTGTAGGGTTTGTGCCAAGGACTCGCCGTCGGTTGGGTATCGACGCTCGTTCTCGCAACGCCTGTATTTTGTATAATATCATGTTAAATGTACGTGTCATGGACTTTCTTACTTATTTTTGTTTTTTTTTTTATCTTTTTAACCAGCGCCCGGCGGCCCGCTGGCGGAGTATACTGATTTGTATTTTAACGTTTTTAATTTATATTGTTCTTTGAAGGCATGTTTTTTATCGTTTGTATGGAATTGTTTTAAAAGACATTATTTATGGATTGTGTTGTGTCGGGGGCCGCCGGCGCTTGCTTGTCGCGCGGAACTGTTTGTGACGTTACCATCCGGAGCTTGACTTTAACGAACACGCAAACTTACGTTTTTTATCTACTAGTTTTATTCTTTTTCTATCAATTGTTTACTCGAGGAAGCACTTTTTGATAAAGTTTAGAAGTCTTAAATGCATCTCTGCCGCTCCTCGCTTCCGCGCCGGTACGGTCACAAACAGAACTGTACATAATGTTAATCGTGTTGTATAATGTACAAAGTGAGTGTGAGCTCAACAGATAATCTTAGCTTAGTGTTAATTATATTTTTTTCCAATAATGACAAATATAAATATACAAAATATGGCTGTCGAGCGATATGACATGTATCGTTGTCATTGTAAGCGGGCGCGCGCTCTTGACACTTTGACAGGCGCTCTGACAGGTGTCAGGGGGGCGTGCTCGGCACGCGGTCGCCCACGGCGTTGTCTCTTTCTAATTATAAGGCTGAATTAGAAAGTGTCAAACATGTTCTCTTGTTGTAATCTTACGGTTTGATGCGAGCTGGGACGGTCACACGCGAAATTAACGCACGCTTCGGCTAAATCGAGAATAGCAGTTTTATTTCAGAGAAAATCGTTTCTTAAGAAATTTTTATTTGTTAAAAAAGGGAGAATTTGGTTTAAAATCTCCGTGAATTAAGACTGGAATGAATTGGTGACAAGCACCTACGATAGGGCAAACTATGTATAAGAAGAAGTAAACCCAAGCTCGCTAGCCCTTTGCTTAAAAAAAAAACGAAGTCTCTTTCTCGAATCTTCTTTTCCATTTACTATAATTCCTCACTTGTTTTTCTTATTCCATAGATCATTGCGGAACTGTAAACTATTGACAGGTCGTGTTATGTATAACTGCGTTTCTCAAGTTAGGCGAGCGTGTAACATACGATATAAGAGGGTAACTGCACTGCTGAAAATCGCTAAGTTTTTAATACATTCGACAGATTTTAGAACTATAGACAGACTGTCTTGAAAACTTTTTAAGCGTTTCGACGTTACAATTGGTGCTTATTTTGTAATTTAATATTTTTAAGTTTCAAATACTGCACTCAAAGACAAAAAACTTCATTTGTTTAGAGTGTGTAAAAAGACAGATACCTACAAAGATTCTCTAGGATTCTTTGATGCTTAGAAGGCATTAACTAAGTAAGTAAGTAAAAAAGTTCTTTTATATCGAAAATATGTGAAACGAAGATGTAAATTTTGTAAAGTTTCCACGAATATAGTGAACATATTAACTGCACGACTCGTAAGCAGTGAAATTACCCTAATATAAACTATAAAATATAACGTAGGTGGTTCTGCAAATTATCTCCAAAAAATTGCTTAAGTGTTAACTAAAATATCAATGTGATTGGTACCTAATTGATTTTGCAAGGCGTGCGAAACGTTGAATATATAGTAATAGAGACAAATGAATTTATATGTGATATTTTAATCATTGCTGAAGAAATTGGTGGAACCATTTGCAGGGCTAGCACGATGTCAGCGTCTGCTTTATAATATAAGATGGCGAGGAGGTTTCCTAGGCGTGCGATATCGTCCTAGCCCCGTGACGCCGTCGGCTTCCCGAATCACGCTCGCTCTGCTAGACTGTGTCACACTGAAATTGTTAGCCGTGTACTCGTGATTGTGATCAAAGTATTAAGGGAATTTGTAGTTATAGCAATAATGTTCATTCATCTTTAAAGTGTCAAATATATTGTTTCCTTCTTCATATTAAAAACGTGATTGTAAACAGCCTTTCGTTTTTTATAATTAACACATTGTTTTGTGATTTGGTGTGATGCTTTCATTTTTT
This sequence comes from Archips xylosteana, assembly GCA_947563465.1. Lineage (NCBI taxonomy): Eukaryota > Metazoa > Arthropoda > Insecta > Lepidoptera > Tortricidae > Archips > Archips xylosteana. The sequence goes on from OX387369.1 coordinate 9,500,919, forward strand.
CTACGTATCCGTGTGTGATGTTTCGCATACTTACTAGTTTATAGTTAAGGTAGGTATGAATGTATAGAACGTGAGGCGATCGCGTATTTTCTATAATCTAATTAAGTGTAGTATTATACTTTTACAAGAAATCACAAATTTGACGTTGCAGTAACTTTTACTGTTCATTGTCAAGCTGAATTCAACTCGAAATTCACTGAATTCTCGGCCGACGGGAGACTAATTAAAATCGAATTAATTTTCTTGAAAAAATATAGGCTTGTTTTAAATCTACCCGTGATTTGAGAAGGCTTATATATTTTTGAGGTCTGAAGTCATTTTTTTCGGTCTCTCTTACTCTTCTCGTTTGTTTAACGTCATGTTGCAAAGTTGTGTTTGCGGTTCTTACTCAATGAAGTAGCTTAGGGGTTGTTTCGAAATTGTTTGGTTATACGTGCATTTTGCTGTTGAGAGTCTACGGGTTATGTTGAGGATGAGCCGCAGATATATATTTGTGTGTGGCGTACATGGGAAGATTCGGCCGGGTGGCTAGATAACTCGAACCGAGGTACATACATACAGTAGTTATATATTTATATATATATATATGAGCTTTGTTTTACGATATAATTTAGTGTAGTCAACCGTTGCCTGCGGGGTTGACGCCAGGGACGGCGTTTTGTGAGATATTCAAGTGGAAATAAATTTTATTTTTAATTCCGATACTGTTTTTCTATTAATTTAAGTTCAACCTGTCACTAGAAGTGCTCAAAAAACTTGTTCGATAAGTGTGGTATAATTGGTGACACAGTGGTAACGCTCTAGAGGCCAGGCCAAACTACAGAGCCTAGAATATCGTCGTAAAGTGGCTTGTTTTTTTACCGAATATATTTTGGAGAGTATGCGCAGGAATTAACTTACTAGCTGTTGCCCGCGACTCCGTCTGCGAAGAATTCGTTTATTGCTATCCCGCGGGAACTGTCCAATTTTCCGGAACAAAAGTATCCTATATGTTAATCCAGATTACAAACGTATCTGTATGCCAAATTGCATCAGACTTCGTCAAACCGCTTTAGCGCAAAGTAACAAACATTCATACATCCATACATACACTCTTTCGCGTTTATAATATTAGTAAGATCTCTGTTTCACCACTAGTACAATACGTTTACTTTTAGTTTACCACTGACAGATGGCTTGCCTTCATTTCATTTCCAACTTTAACACCATACGAATAAAGTAGCTATTACAAAATCTGCAAACGTGGGTATATTCTAAAATTGGCTTTATTTGTAGGTCGTTAAAGTTGAATATGAAATGAAGGCAAACCATCTGTCAGTGGTAAACTTTATGTAATTTTACTGTACGCCATCCATTGTTAATATTCTAATCTTTCACTTCCCTTCATCTTTTATAATGGCTGCTAAGCAATAACAACTACTGTACACGTTCACAGTCCTCATACAAAATGATTTGATAAAGTCACACGCCCAAGTGTGCTTCCACTTTGAAGTTGTGAACCCATAGTGAAATCTCGGACTCCTGAAAAAAGCTTCATGACCCCACATTGGGGGCACCCGCAGTGGCGTAACCATACCATCTGGGGCCTGTGGCAAATACTTTAGATGGGTCCCCCACAGTAAAAATTGTCACGTTGTAATTTAATTTTAATGTTATTTATGAGCTCGCAGCCTCTTGGGCTGGGGCCCTCTAGGGTCGGGGGCCCGTTGTAATTTGCCAGCCCTGCTGCCCTATAGTTACGCCACTGGGCTCCCGGACAGGGAAGGTGTTAATGGAAAATACGACATGGATCCTGTCTGTTCTTAAGTCATGATTATATTATGTCAATGGTTCTGTTTCGAGGAAAATAAATCAAATAAATCTTTATTCATAATCGTGTAATGAAAATAAATTACAACAAAATTAGTTATTCTTTTCTTGTCTATTTACAATTATCATCATCACTTTAAAGCATAAACACTTAAAAATACGGTTGAATAAGTTAGTAAATGACTTTATAATAATTACAAAATATGACAGTTAATGATAGTGTGTATTGAAATAATTTGAACTTAAGGAAGTAGTTCAGTCAATTCATATATCAGTGAATTATTTTAGTGCCATTATGTATTGGACTTTATCACAAAATTCACAATGATGTAGTATTCAAAGTCATTAAATTGGGATGTACCAAAAAAAATAACTTATAGTTTTTATATTTTTTTTGGGAAGAATAGGATATTTTAAGATACCATTTTCATCGATTTTGAATTTGGTTGAGTATTTAATTTTTTATAATTATTTTAAGAAATACGTTGGATGACGTCACAGTGGGAGAGCCACGTTCCATTGCCTACAAAAATTCAAGCCGTACATAACATAATCTGTGGCACTACTGATTTGTCTTGTCACTGTCAATAATACAAGCACGGCTTAGGGTCCTAAATGAACCATGACAAATAGTTTTATTTATTTATCTTCTTTTAGCTTCAATTATTCCTGTTTGTTTAATGGTGTAAATAGATATTTTTTACTAAAATCTGATATTTAAATTCTTTCATATTTACTTGTAACGTAGTAATTTAATAATTAAATTTGTAAAAATACATTGCGAGTATTGTATACATTTCGGACTTTATGATAAATGACAACTGTTTAAAGCCAGGTGCGCATCATGTGATTAAAGTTCTGTCTTTGTCACTCTTTGGTATTATAAGCAGAACAGCAACATTTCAAACTGTCAATTTGCTTTAGAGTGTAGACCTGCTTTATATCTGCCTATGTGACGATTCACTGCAGGGGTCAAATGAAGGTCATTACTTAAATTTTCTTTATTCAATTCAGTTTATCCTATTTTTGGAATCTGATTTTTGAAAACGATTCACAAAGCCTATTTCTCCAAACGGTTTTCGATTTATTATACGTTGTCAAAAATTGGGACATCCCAATTCCGTTAACAGAATCCTAGCCGATTGAACTCTTACCTTAAACAGCTGTATTAAAGTTCATTATGTAATAGCACTGAAACCAAGAGTCACTTTAACTCGACTTGAATTGACTAAACAATCATTAAGTTTAGAATGAGATGCTCAAAAATACAATAAACATAAAATTAAACAACAAACTATTTACAACAGATACGTTAAAATTATAATATCAAAACAACGCTCCTTTAAAACATTTTCTTCACACTTGAGAAACTTTCTCAAACCTGCCAAAAACATTATTGTATCTACAAAATGAAAAGCCTCGTATATGTACATGTTGTACCTCTTAAAGCTCAGTGAGTCGCATCAAGTTATAACGACAAAGGGGCCGAGTGAGTTGTCCCTCCGGCCCCCTTTGTCGTCGTACCCCCCAGCCCCTGTACCGCGCGGGCGAGGACACATTTAAACGGTCTAGCTATATACTGTACTATAACTATAACGAATGTCAAATGGGCATTTTAATTTTAAAGTGTGCAATTAATTTTTAAATGAGGATATTTTTGTATTTTCTTACTCAGAATCAAGAGCGCTATTGATTTTGATGATAAAAAAGTGTCCCTGATTTTTCATACAATTTGTTTGTGTCCGTTTCGTGACGAACCGTGCAAACTATATGAAAAAAAAGTCACAAAACGGACTCAAAAATAAGGACACTATTCTCTTTAAGAAAAAACCAATATTTCCTCATCAAAAAAAAAAGTAATTTGCGCACTTCAAAATTTCAATTTTATTTTTTTAAATTATAATGCTCAAATCAACCCTCAAAATTTCGGTTATATTGATTTCTACAATCAAAAATTTACTTCGCTGGAAATTTAACGGCTTGTTTGACTAAAACAAGTTTGTTTGAAAGAAAGAAAGACCGTTTGACACTGGTTATCGTTATAGTAAGAGCTTGGTGCTACTCGGAGTCACACATAACCGTATCACAAAAGGCAAGCAGCAAACATTAAATTGGCTACCGATTGTTAATCTTTTTTAATCGGTAAACCGTCCAAATCTACTTCTGTGCTTGGTATAAGAGGTGGCTTGAACCCATACTCTATCCTTAATTTAGACACCTTCGGCGTTCGGTCAGCCCTGCGTAATTTAACTTCCACCAAATAGTTCTTATTCTCTTCCCAGTGATTGTCACTTTGGACCAAAGGAGGTGGTCCGTAGTACTCATATTCTTTATGACTTCTGTGCTGGTTGTTGGTAAGGTATTGAATGTAGTTGGCCAATTCTGGAGAATTTCGAATATTTTTATGTTCGTATTTTGGAGTGTTGTTTATGTATTGATACGATGAAGCATAATAGTTTCCCCAGTGAGTTGTCTGTACTTTGTTGTTTGGGTTTTGAACTTTTTCTACTTGTTGGTTGTGTGAAAGGAATACTTGCGGCTTTTGGTCATTGCGCACTTCATTTAAATTAAAGTTTGGTGGAGTTATCCCTTGCTTGTGCTGTTCTGCGGTATATTTTTTGAATATTGGGGCATTTTGGGTTTGCTGATGTTGATATCCATAGCTGTAATAGTCTTGGGGTTTCTCAAAGCGATATGGCACTCTCGTAGGCAGGTACACCTGCTTTTCTACATTCTTCTCAACTGGGTATGGAATTTTCGCCCCTACAGGGACTTCGATACGATAGGGTACTCTTTTCTCTACATTTTTTTCCTCCGGATAAGGAACTCTTGTCTCTATTGGATAAGGTTTGTCCACATATTGTGTGACAATTACAGGTTTTTCCACAATTTTTTCCACTACCCTGTCAACTGGGTATGGAACTTTCACATGTACTTTTTTCTCTACAATCCTGTCAACGGGCACAGGGTATGGCACCTTCTTCTCCACAATTCGATCAACGGGGTATGGTTGCGGCACGTGTACAGGTACCGGTACTTCTATGTGTACCGGTTTCTCCACAAACTTAGTAATTGTTACAGGTTTTTCGACGATCCTTTCAACTGGGACCGGTACTATTTTCTCTACAGGATACGGTACTGGTACTTTGGTTTCGTAGTGAACTGGGTATGGAACGCGTTTTTCAACTGCATAAGGCACTGGTACATTTCTGTGAACAATTTTCTCAACAGTTACTGGTTTTTCAACCTCAACTGGATATGGCACGTGCTTTTCAACTTCTACTGGGTACAAGACTTTCTTTTCTACCGGTACTTCTACGGGCACTGCTACTGGCGTGGGCACTGGAACTTGATGAATCACTTGCTTTTCTACTACTCTATCAACAGGATATGGTACATGAATCGGCCGGTCAACGTATACCTTGTGTTCTACCGGGTAAGGTACTTGCACTGGATATAAATGCGGCACTTCTACCGGATATGGTTTGTCAACGAATCTGGTCACTTCAACAGGTCTGTCGACGATTCTTTCATAAGGCACAGGGACAGGTACTGGTCTATCAACAGGGACATGCTTTATAACCTCCACTTTCTCCGGATAAGGTACTTTTTGCTCTATAAATCGGTCCACGTATTGCGTAATCGGAACTTCTTTTTCTATAACAATAGGTTGTATTATCTTCTGATCTTGAGCATAGTTATTATAGTAATGCCTTGCATATTCGTTACGCTCGTTGCTAGCGTCATTGGGCCGAATTTCAACTTCAGTTTGAATGTTTTCGCTCGGTTCCAATTGATCTCGTGCGTCATTGTGCTTCTCATCATAGTCTCTATTCTCATTATTCTTATTGTGTGTCTGCTGATACGTATCCTGAGACTTCAGAGCTTCTACGTAAGTATGATACAAAGACTTCGCCAGATCCAATGGGCCCTTGTCGCTGCTTCTGCCTTCTTCCAAGTATTCGTGCACTTCGATATCGTTTATGTGCGTAATCTCCAATGGTATTGATTCTTGAATCTCGACGATTGTTCTTTCCTTTTCGGGGCCTTTAACAGTATCTGTCACCACTTCGCTGTCTGAAACATCGTGATCATCAACAGTGTTGTAAGTTTCTGTGTCGTTAGCATTGAATAGCCTTAGCGCTACAGTAATAGGAGCCAGATACTTCTGACTAATCGGTCTTGGTGTGACATTCACCAAATCTTGCTTGTAATCACTGTTTGTGTAATTCTCATCAATACTATTTCTAGCTCCCACTATCTCATATCCTTCTTGTAAATATGGAACCATTGTTGAAACTAAATTGTTGACAATTTGTCCCTTATAATTATCATAAGATGTGTCCTGGACAACTATAGGAGAAGCAAATTTGTATTGGTTAGAGTTTGTTTGTAGCACTTCTTCTTTTTTCTGGTTGTTTTCTAAATGTTCGATTCCGCTATCAACGATTTTTCCTATCTTAGCCTTGACTGTAATTCTGCTTCTTGGCGTGCTGGCCTGGACTGAATTATCATATCGAGTTTGTTGCGTCTTCAGTTTGAATTGTGGCTTAGGTTTGATAATGTCGTCATTATGCACATTACTGAATTTTTCAATAGCGTGATTTATTTTAAGCAAATCTTCATTAGAAATAATATCCTGCGTGGATGCCACTAATCTTGAAATGCGTTCTTCTTCTGTCGGTTGAGTGGATACAGTATTTGGTGGTTGATTGTAGTAGTACCTCTCACTTCTGGCGTTGTTTCTTGGAGGTTCAACTCTAAAATGAACAGCGCCACGATACGACAGAGGTCTTTCAGTGCCTTCTTTTACACCGAAGTTTCCATTTATATTATGAATATTATAAGTCGGTTCTTCGGGGTACTCGCGAATGCTTTGCACATTACTGTTGTATTCTTTAGGCGTTCTATTACTATCTTCTTCGTTTGTGCAGTTGTGGTCTTTGAAAACTTGAACGACATTAGTGGTCAAGTGTTCGTGATCACGATTTTCCTCTTTTTTCGGAAGAGGTTTCGAGCTTTCTGCACTTTCGATTGTTTCTTCGTTCGATTCTTTGTAATCATTTATTTGGTCGTTTAGTTGGATGGGGTGTAGGGTCTGTATGCTGTACTGTGCTGGTGTTGCTACGTTGTTGTTGTAGTGGAAGTTGGGTACTGAGTAGTGTTGTTGTGGTTGTATTGTGAGGAGTTGGTGGCCCGGAGAAGAGAACTGAGGCTGCAGGAGGTATATCTCTAGAGGCTGGCCAGTGGGTGCTCGGTCTGGTGCCTGTGTCCCGTTGGATGAAACTTGATATAGCTGAAAGAAATAAATCAAATTTAAATATTTGTTTAACAATAATTAAGTTGGCGGTTTTCACAGTAATGAACTAGTATTAGGGTAACGATTTTTGAAATCCTATCACTCACTGAAAAATACAATTCGAGACTTGTACTTTTTTGTTTATCTGTACTTTTCTTTTTAAAATTTTATGTGCAATTGGCTAAGTAAAGTTTTTTTAAGAGGTGCTAATTATATTTTTTTTCGACAGTCGGCGTTCTGAAGATCGAGAAACTGCAGCTGTTTTATTTTTCTCTCCTATTGTTTACTGGAAATATTTTTTTAAGTGTTCGAGTTGACATTTGTGAGATTTAATGGCTGACAAGCGTTTCGTGCTCAGTACTTAGTAGAAACAGAAAAAAACTAAGTCATCTGTCACTTTTGTACATGTCAAACCGTTTGCGTTTCGTTTGCTTTGCGTTTTGGTGTGACTTTTGGACTATTTTTAACAACCTCCGCACAAAATCCGGATTTACAATTTTACCGCATTTCTCCACGACTTATGCACGATAATTGAATCACGATTGAATATTTTTGATCATCATTTTGGAACTGCTTTTTGGACAATGCAAAGTAAACGAAACGCAAACGGTTAGATTTCATTTGACATTGACAATTGACTTCGTTTTTTTTTTCTATTTCTGCTAAGTACTGAGCACGAACCGCTTGTCAGCCATTAAATCTCACAAATGTCATCTCGAACACTTAAAAAAATATTTCCAGTAAACAATAGGAGATAAAAATAAAACAGCTGCAGTTTCTCGGTCTAGAAGAAGACTACTGTCGAAAAAAAATATATTTAGCACCTCTTCAAAAAACTTTACTTAGCCAATTGTGCAATAAAGAATTTATATTATATTTTTTCATTTATTTATCTTTCATCATGAAAAATAGGCCAGGATCATCAAGGAAAGGGCAGGTATAGGCTGGATTACCTGTGTGTTTGGTTCCTGTTGTGCCGAGGGCGCGGTCGACGTGAAGCTAGCACTATAGGCGTTAGAGCTAGCACTGTGAGCGCCAGTGCTAGCGTGAGTGCCTGTACTAGTGTCCTGGGCGCCACTGGTAGTGCCGTGGGCGCCACTGGTAGAGCCGTGGGCGCCACCGCTATCGCCGTGGCTGCCAGCTCTCACCGATGCTGTGCTGTGGTACCCATTGCCATCGGCTAGGTAGCGTACTTGCTGTTCGCTCTGTAATTTCATAACATTTACATTAATAAATCTACGTTAAAGTAGATTTTTTGCGATTTGTTTCTGTAGAAAAAAATATGTAGTTTAAAAGTACTACCTCTGCGAGCTGTGTGCGCATGCCACCGAGCACCGCCAATTATTAAAATTTGAGAAGTTTAAATTTCTGCACACCCCGACTGCATGGGAATACTACCTAGTGAAGAAAATTTGTTTTCAAAAAAATTGTACACAATTAGGGATTTCATTAAAACAAAACTTAATTGAATCCTTTGTGTAACGAAAGTTACTCATATAGTTTGTATGACTAACTTTCGCTACACAGAGGAAACGATCGTGACTTTGTTTTCTTTAAGCCCTTAATTATGTATTTTTTTTTTAAAAACTACCCTTAAAATGTGGTCAAGCGCCTATAAAAAAGGATTAGGAAACGGATCTCGGACATTTATTTGAGATTTACATGCGACAATAAATAAAATAAAAAAATAAATAAATATCATGACCAATTGACCTAGTCCCAAACTAATTAAAGCTTGTACTATGAGTACTAGACAACGGATTAAACATACTTATATAGATAAATAGAAATACATACTTATATACATATTAAACACCCAAGACCCGAGAACTAACATTCGTATTTTTCATACAAATATCTGCCCCGACACTGGAATCGAACCCGGGCCCGGGACCTCAAGCTTCGTAGTCAGGTTCTCTAACCACCAGGCCATCTGGTCGACTAAAATACGGAGTATCTTTAGCAGTGTATTGGCTCTTACCTGTGGTAGTTTGACATAGTAGTGTCCCGCGGTGCCGTCTCCTTGCGGGGTGAGCTGCCATCCCCACTCGTAGCTGCCTCCGTGCTGGCTGATCTTCTGTAAAACAATTACCAAGGTTAGTAAGCTTAGTCGTCTTAAAAAGTCAGGGTAACCTAGTGGTTTGACCTATTGGCTATGTGCGAAGCGGGTGGTTGGGGTACAGAAAACGATCGCAGCGCACATCATGGCAAAAATTGGAAGTAAATGTGGAGGAAATGTTGTCAACGCTACGCGGCGCCACCTTCGTGCACGTAGCCAATAGGCTCTCAAGCAGAGGGTCAGGCTATTGCGAAATTACATTTGAAATTTACCATAAGTTTTACCGGGCAACTCTGCCATGGGCTCTTTTTGCTTTTTGGCACAATATTACTTTTTTTTCCTTTTTTTGCTCTCTACTTAACCTCAAGCTTCGTAGTCAGGTTCCCTAACCATTAGGCCATTTAATTTTGGTCGTCGCAAATGAGAAGTGAAAAAGCAAATTTTCCATTATTTGAATAAGGTTTTCGTCTCTATTAATTTAACATTTATTCCCTGCAATCATTCGAACAGCAAGTCGTTTTCCATTTAATAACTTTCCGCGTAATTACAGCGATCGACTTTCAAATCATAATAGTTATAATACCCATTGCAATTATTTAATAGCCGTCATATAATTAAGTGCCGATGCGTTTGAGCTAATAATAGGAAATTACGATCATAACATAAAGTTGTTATTGCCAACAAATTGGTACAACTTCACACGCCCAAAAATGATACATCGCACGTTTAGAATGAAACTTACTCAATCCGAATTATTCTCATTTCAAAACAAAACCTGTTTTTTTACACAAAGTTCATTTTCGAAATGAGAATATTCCAGATTGAGTTAGTTTCATTCTAAACGTGCGACATGTAGGGTAAATCGCCAATAGCTGGTCACTGTTCAATAACTGGCCCCCTCATTCTGAAAATTAACTCTGTTCCCATACAAACAGAATTCAAATTAGTATAACGTGGCCATTAATTAACACCTTATACTAAAAATGAATTCTATTGTGGGTGAATAGAGTTCATTTTTAGTATGAGGTGGCCAGTTATCGGCGATTTACCCTAGATCAGTATTGACGACCGGATAGCCTAGTGGTTAGAGAACCTGACTACGAAGCTTAAGGTTCCGGGTTCGGTTCCCAGTCGCGGCAGATATTTGTGTGATTGTGTCTCCACGTTCATTCGTCTAAAAACAAAGTTATTCACAATACACGCTGTGGGTTTTCCAAAAAAAGTGGAACATTTACTACTTAAAATGAGGTATTTTTGGGGTTATTCAAAATCGTGATTCAAAATTACGAGCAGAAAACCGTCGTCACAAAACTGACAATATTTTTTTTTCACTTCTCATGCTCTTAAAATGTTACTTTAGTCTCTGCATATCGGGACTAAAGCTCTTTTTTGATCTCTAGGGATTAAAGTTATTTTTTTTTTAATTTACTTTGGAAACCCCTAAACTGCCAATCACGGTGTTTGTGGATGGAGGATTATTGCCATTTTCAGTGACTGGGCATAGACAATTTTAAAGCTTTACACAGACCGCAGCGCGCTGCGGACGCTCCGAAGCGCTCCGCAGCGCCCTGCGCTTCGGTCTGTGGAAGCCTTTAGTGCGTGGAAATACCTAACCTCAAAATGACAACTGTATAGAAATATTTTAAAAAATATTAATTTCGTGAAACACCATGAATAATTACGAATATTAATCTATTTAATTATATTAAAGATGAATTAATTTTAGTATGCATACTTAATCCAATTAGCTATGAAATAATTTTCAAGTTTGAATCTGTTGGCTAAATATGCAAACATTTAAAGCGTCACTCAACAAAAAAAAAACCGCTGAACAAATTTAAATTGCTATTTGAATTCTGAACAGACGTCCATTGCTCGTATTGAGCGTACGTTTTATAAAAGTAATATTGTAGATTAGTATACCTAAAACATCGTTTTTTCCCTCGCATTCAAAGTGAAAAGTAGAGTGTTTAACGCGAGACTAAACTGCCATAATGACACGCGAATTATAGCCACCCTCGCTCTGCTCGGGTGGCTAAATATCTTGTGTCATTATGGCTTGTTTTAGTCCCTTGTTGAACAATCTACTATTTATTGGAAAATTAGGGACTTTTTTTATTCATCAAAATCAATTGAGCTCTCGATTCTGAGTAAGAAAAACCCAAAATTTCCTCATTTGCATAGGTACACCACGACTAAATTCAATGGTGTGTGTGAAGTTCCAATTCCACGCTGGGCCCGCGTGGGAACTACGGCCCGAGCCCTCTTATTCTGAGAGAAGGCCTGTGCCCTACAGTGGGATGTATATAGGCTCAGATGTGTGTTTGTAACACCTGTAAAAATTACGAACTTTCTATAGATATCGATACCTTTAGGTTCAATTGGCGTAAAGGACAAAATGCCGAAAATGAGTTATATATACCATTTTGTTCAGAATTTCAAGCTCTATCGATCTGTATACTTAGAATTTTGATATCTCGCAAAATTTGACCTTTACACCCCAGAATTTTCCAGAGCTCAACATCAAAACTGCTTTATTTAGTGGGTGTAAATATCACACTCAAAATCACATGGAATGTAAAGGACGTTATGAAATATAGACCACGACGTAAAGTCCTGATTTTATACACGTTGCCCTTTAAGACCTATATTTGGAGCTTTCTTTTATTATTCTGTCCTTTACGACCTTTACTGTTCTTCATTTATGTACTATATTTACTTCATAACGTAGCTAAACTATGGGCGTAAAGGACGTATATTTTTTTCCTAGCATTATACAACGTGGTTTAAAGCACTTACATAAATGCCAAGGTATATTTATGATGCAGCGTAAAGGACTTTTTAATGCTTTACTACTGTTTTTTTTGTAAATTGGTGAACTTGATGAAAAAAATTAAAGGCGTAAAAGAGTTTTCCATTCCTGTAATGATGTCATAACGTAATTAAATCAAGTTTTAATAGGTTTAGTTTGTTTAAACATTCGATAGTCTTCTATTTTCATTATAATTGTACTTTTCTTACTAATAACAGTTTTCGTCGTAACAAAATATGCGACAGTTTTGCGCGGTAAAAAATTCCTCATGCCGGTTGTCTCTGTCATCCTCGCAATTTTGTTTTTTATCAGTAGTAAAGTCCTACACAGACCGCAGCGCAGGGTGTGCGCGCGACGCCGACGGAGCTTGCCCAGCGTGCTGCACAACACTGCCGATGTATGTCACCGTATATATGGTTTAGTGTTATAGACCGCGCTAGGCACGCTCCATCGGCGTCGTGCGCATGCCCCGCGCTGCAGTTTGTGGTGGCCTTAAGAGTAAGATAGGTGATGTGTCGATGACGGTACGGACTTATACCTAGTCCCCGATGCATACGCATGCAGATCAGATGATTGTTTTGTTTAGTTCAGTTATTATTGTAGAAATATTTTCTAACGCTGTTCGATTGAATTAGTATCGAGTAGTGTTTTTGAGGCAAGTCGTCAGCAGTCGTCTACAGTGACATTGCAGTAGACGAAATAAAAAAATTCTGACGAGTTGCTTTAAAGAATTTTTGCGTTATTCTTACTACCTACTTGATGCTAACTCGTTTATTTAAGGTCTACCTAAAGCTAGTTAGTCATTTCTGAGAACCAGTTTATTAATATAGACGACCAGATGGCCTAGTGGTTAGAGAACCTGACTACGAAGCTTGAGGTCCCGGGTTCGATTCCCGCGTCGGGGCAGATATTTGTATGAAAAATACGAATGTTTGGTCTCGGGTCTTGGGTGTTTAATATATATTTAAGTATGTATCTATCTATATAAGTATGTTTATCCGTTGCCTAGTATCCATAACACAAGCTTTCCTTAGCTTACTTTGAGACTAGGTCAATTGGTGTGAATTGTCCCGTGATATTTATTTGATATTTATTTTAATATCAAGTTACAAAACAATAATTAGTACGGTTTTATCCGGAGAGATTTGTTTATAAGAATTTGTTTTGATTTATACTGGATGATTTTGTGTTACGTTAGAGCTGTAGGTACAACATACCTGATAATTAGTTCTTACACGAAGAAAATGACGTTATTAAATTCCTAGTAGGTAAAGTAATTTTGTGATTGAACCTATACTGTGTAGCGTTTCTCTAGTAAAGTGCATTTAGCGAATACCAAAGTTGACTTTACAGCAATTTCTTACAGACTAATGACTCCATCCTTTCATTCACGGCATACCTTGATTAACCTACCTGTTTTATTACAATAATAATAAAATTCCATGGATGTAATTTTAATATTTTCAAGGTGTAAAACGTTTATTGCATGTATTTAATGATATTTTATGCTACTACCAACTACTAAATTATTGGTAAGTAACTACCAACGAATAATTACGACAAATGATGAATATTTTCGCATAATACATTCCTGTAATGACATAAATCTAAGGAAAACAATATAAATTTAGTAAGTTATGGTGGTCTATACACCCTAAAATTGCATTATTTTTTACAAAAATGTCCTTTACGGCCAATCAACCAATCAACTATCTTAAATTTCTTAAAATGGTATGGTCGTATGTGACTTTATAACGCTTTTTACCGTGGTGTAAAGGACACTAACTTTTTAAGTTTCATATTTAACGTAATAGGTACCAAATAACTACATAGAGACAAGAATTCTAAGCAATTTTCTCATATACATCGAAAATATAGGTCAACGAAGAAAAAAGTTACAAAAGTTTTTCTAAAAAAAATTTTGTTTTTTGGCTCTCCTGAAAAGTGCCATTTTGTCCTTTACGCCAAATGAACCTAAAGGTATCGATATGTTGACCCTCGGAACAAAGCGCTTTCCGAGCATGTGCATTGTAAATATAAATAGTAGCCAACGACTACAACAAAGACGTGTCTAGTTTTAAATTATGGACTATGAATTGTTTTGTTGCATTTAACTACCCTATTAATTAATTGAAACTTCATCTCGAACTGCAGAAAGTGATGTTCGTGCTTTCTCGTTAGATAGTTTTATGCGTGAAATCTTACAAACAATAATATATAGAGATTCATTCAGAATAATTAATTAGGTAGGTAGCTAGGTACTTTGCTTCTATTATAGTCTGAGGTTGGTACTAAATAAGCTTTGTGAAACGTGCCAAGCACTGTATTTTAACAGTAAAACATGTAGCGTTACGCGACGTTAATCTATCTGGAAATATCAAATCTGTTTGATTTTAGGCAAGCAGTCAAAATAGAAGTTTGCAGACAGTTTTAGGATTGATCATCAAGAAATATACTTAGTAGGTAATTGTATTGTTGCACAGTTATCTTGGTCGGAGCGTTTAGGTGCATGAAAAATCTAAACTCGTTAAACGGTGTTTAAATGTTTTTCAGCGCCTAAATAGCTCCGATGTTTACGACGTTGAAAGTAAATATGCATTGAAAAATGTGTTGTACAGTCTCCATGATTTTTCGTAATTCCTACGGGATAGGGAATAAATGGGATTTTTTACAATTTCACTTCAAAGTGGTCCCATCTCATAGTATAATTATCAGAGACTTATAATTTGGCATGCAGGTGATTATGGGCTCCCACACATTACTGCGATGCGATGCGATACGATTTCGTGCGGTAAGCGCAAGGTTCAGGTGACCATACCTTCAGGCATCGCATCGCATCGCGGTTTTGTGTGAGAGCCCTATAACAGTAAAAAACCGGCCAAGTGCGAGTCGGACTCGCGCACGAAGGGTTCCGTACCATTATCTATAAAAAATTGCGGTTTACGATTTATGACGTATTAAAAAAAACTACTTGCTAGATCTCGTTCTAACCAATTTTCGGTGGAAGTTTACATGGTAATGTACATCATATATTTTTTTAGTTTTATCCTTCTCTTATTTTAGAAGTTACAGGGGGGACACACATTTTACCACTTTGGAAGTGTCTCTCGCGCAAACTATTCAGCTTAGAAAAAAATGATATTAAAAACCTCAATATCATTTTTGAAGCCCGATACCACACGTATGGGTTTGAAGAAAAAAAATTTTGAGTTTCAGTTCGAACTATAGGTATGGGGAACCCCCAAAATTTATTGTTTTCTTTCTATTTTTGTGTGAAAATCTTAATGCGGTTTACACAATACATCTTTTACTTACCAAGTTTCAACAGCATAGTTCTTATAGTTTCGGAAAAAGTGGCTGTGACATACGGACGGACAGACAGACAGACATGACGAATCCATAAGGGTTCCGTTTTTTGCCATTTGGCTACGGAACCCTAAAAACTGATATACATACAGATTTTCGGAAATTTAACATAACTTTAGAATCAGAGGTTCGCAGTAAAAAGGAATTTTTGGAATTTCTCGCGGGATAGAGGTCGGGAGTTGACCATACATTTTATTCGCGCGACTTCGTCTGCGCACAAGCTACTTAGTCACAAATAAAGCTTGGCTTTACCTACTCTACTTACTAAATAATACAAAGCTGCTTACTCTAACACACTGCTCGTAACAATGCAATATCCATGTCATTGTGGTTATATAAAACACACGGACGGTGACGTAATACGGATATTCACGAAAGTGAGAGTTATTATTATTATCGATAATTATTTCGGAACTCGGAAGCAATCAAGTTATTATTTTTCATGTGGCGTTAGAAGTGGTTTAACGCGGGGGAGTGCAGCGCGGAGATGCCATGTACTATCGCCCCAAGCGCCAGATAACCACCTTAAAGGCCCAGTTTGCGTGCAGTGGCTAAACATCTGTCCATAACAATCCATAGCAATAAACATCAACGGCTGCAAGCAAATTTGTTATGAAAATGGGTATCTGACGTCTGGGGCGATGGTACCTACGGTCACGTGCGAAAATATAATATACGTTAACAAGGTGTCAAAAATATCTATACAACTCTATGTCATTAACCATAAGGTTGATGTTTACATAGTTTGATGCGATCACTGTGTATTATAAAATCAAAATAACAACGGGATTCGAGAGTACCATTAGCACAACAGTACTTATCAATGATTAAATATAATCATCATAAGTCAATCATGCCCAGGATAGGGAAGAATGGCGGAGGAAAGGGGAGGCCTTTGCCCAGCAGTGGGACATATTATAGGCTATACTTATATATAAAAAAAAATTGATATCTTCATAATTGCAGACACTTATTGATTAGAATTAATATATTTACAGAGCATCCTTTGCATATTTGGACTCTATTCTCGGTAAATGTTGTCATTTGTTTTATAAAAAATATTAATATCATATCTGACAAATCTGTCACTAATTCACATCAATTTCGCGTTATCCAATTGCCGTAGCTGTTAAAAACTACGTATGTATAAAATATGAATCGTGGTAAAGTACTAAACGGTCGATGCCGAGAAATTATCTGCAATGTACTAACATATTTCAATAAAGAATTAGCCGCGGACGGACAGACAGACAGACAGACATGGCGAAACTATAAGGGTTCCTAGTTGACTACGGAACCCTAAAAAAAGAAAATGAGATGAACTTCGAAGTTTAGTTGTTCTGTCTTTTAACCCGTCGCGCGATCGGCGACATTTTTGGGTAATTTTTTCTAAGTACCCTATGTTAAAAGGTGATCGAAACTAGAAACAAAAATTTGCAAATTTTTACAGTTAGTTTAGGCACACACGTGTGTGCCTAGGTCGCTCGAGGGGTTAAATGCTAAGTTTATGAAATGTTTGGTTTAAGAAATAATAAGTAATCCTAGTGCAATTGTTCTAGGAATTAAGAAATATTGTAATGTATAATCGATGTAACTAGATTACTTCTAAAGAAATTATAGGAACTGAATATTCTATAAATCGTTTTCGATGAAGTTTGTCGACAATTCAAGGGATACCGTACAAAAGCATACTTATCTCTTTAAGGGATCTCTACCAGTCAACATTTGAGTGGATGTGAATAGTTTACTGTAAGACCAAATTTAGGGGAACGTCGTGGTAATTATAACAAATAATCTATCGTGGTGGTAGTCCCGGATGTGGTATAAATTATGGGTGAAAATCGCGAAACTTTAAAACATTATGTTTAGGACAAATGTCGCAAGTACACTTCTTAAATTAATTTCACATGAAATAATAAAACGTAACAAATTAGCCATGATCATAAATACATAAATAAATAAGTAACTTATCAACTCACAAAGGACAATAATTTGAACATATAGCAAAGGTCATTTTGATGCATCCAAACGTTTAAAATTGTAATAAATACACGGCTTTTTCATCTGTTCACAAGATAGCATCTCCGCAAGTCTCCTTTCTCTGCGGCCGTAATGCAACATATCCAATCACCAAATCACGCGTCGGATTACAACCAGTACTTTCAATAATTTATCAATAACGTGTTTACTAACATAATGTTTGGCCTACTTGATCAAGTTACCCAACTGTATCTTCTGCCTCATTACTTCGCCTGTAAAAGATAAATGAAGCATCATACCCAACATCGCAAAGGAGGTTACAAATTAAATTTAGAGATCTGGTAACGCTAGTTGCTGATTCATTACATGACGGTACAATAGTAGAAGTAGTACGATAGTACGAGTATATCCAGTAGGTTATGCATTCCGGTAATCCGGGGTATGTATCATAATACCGAAGTACGAAAGATGAATGTAAGTATTAAAATATCGAACGGGTTAAAAGACCGAAAGATTTTTTTTGAAACCGTAAACTTTTTAGGATTAACCTAACCTAAGTTTACGGTTTCAGAAAAAATACTTGTAGGTCGTTTGACCCATTCGATATTTTAATACTTACATTCAGTTTTTCGTACTTCGGTATTATGATACATACCCCGGATTACCGGAATGCATAACCTACTGGATATATCATTTTCAAAAAATTGGGACGTCCCGCAAAAATCGAGACGTCTGGCGACGCTGCTCTTTATGCTCCCGTGGCGCTCTCAATGGAAACGAGTGAATCCGTGCGGTTTTTTTAGTGGGTAGGCCCGTGTAGAAGAACCTCACATAGGTACCCTCTATTTCCTCGAACAGAGATATTCGTCTCATGCATAAGGTGCATTTTCCGCACCGTAAAAAAAGGAAGGTATACCCTGGCTATGCGACTTTCGTCTGAGTCATGCGGAAGGCCACTCACGATCGCCTTACGCAGAGAGTAAAAGTGGGAGCGCCTGCTAACGAAAGTAACACCATGTGTGGGGAACAGGGTTCAATGTATTGCACACCTAGGCAAGTAAAGCGTATTAACTTTTTATTGTCACTCATCTGACCAGTCGTTCACTGCAAGCCGAGACGTGAGACTACGCCATTGTTGGTCGAAGCTACGCCATTAAAGAGTAGAAGTTAAATGAGGGCGACCATTTTTACTCGTAGCTGTCAGATTTTTGACAAAAATGTTCCGACATGGCAACAATTTCGCATATCGTCGATGATACTGCAATGCCGCGAAACCAACAATTGCTAATGCATAATGTATTATAAGTAATTCAATATCAACCAGGATGGCGCTTGAATCGATTCGCCTTTAAACGATATAAATAATGCCTCTATTGGGATAAAATTTACAGTCCGAATTCATCATTTTGCTGAACTCTTTTTCTTAGAAACCATTATATTATTCAGAAATTTTGAAATGGTTATCCTGTAGGACTCTATAGGTAGGACTCTGTAGGTATATGTTTTATAACAATTCTGTACTATTAGTGGATTCAGAGTAAAAAAAGTTCGGCGACATGATTAATTCTGACTTAAAATTTTATGAACCTAACTAACATACCTAGTCATATAGGTTTGTTACTAACTCGATATCCACATCCATCACGTCATAAGTTATTTGAAATAAATTATTTTTATTTTTATTTATTTTCTTGATTTCGATTATTTAAATTATAAAAATTTAAATTTCAAATTCCAAAGGTTAATTTTCAATTTCTAAGTGTAATCTTGAATTTTAATTTCCAGTTTTATTTTTATTTATTTTATTTTAAAGTTTTGAATTTTATTTTATTTTATTTGTGACATTGCTAATGTAATGGTACGATTTTATTGTAAACTAATGTCCTATTTTTACTATCTGTAGTCGTAAGCAACCTTGTTACTAACAACTATGGACATGTTTTCCGAAATAAATTATTATTGTTATCAATTTATCAGGTCCGTTATTGCCGTCGTTTTTTTTGCGATACGCATTTGGAAGCTAACAATTTTTTTTATGTAACACTAGCTTTTACCCGAGTGTCCGTCCGCGGGGAATCCAAAGTTGAAGTCGCCTATTTCAGCAAAGCCTTGAGGAAGTCATGTTGTGCCCGCACCTAATGCGCCAGAGAGTAACAGTGAATGCGCCGGCGCCGAAACAAGTACTATATACATACTTACCATGTGTGAGGTGAGCCATCTAGGAGTTCAATGTACACTGCAATAAGAACTGGTCATCTGCGAGACCGACCACGCGCAGTGAAGGGTTCCGGATTCATCATCATCCCAGCCTATATACGTCCCACTGCTGGGCACAGGCCTCTCAGAATGAGAGGGCTTGGGCCGTAGTTCTCAAGCGGGCCCAGTGTGGATTGGGAACTTCACACACACCACTGAATTTTTTCGTAGGTGTTCCAGGTTTCCTCACGATGTTTTTTTCACCGTTAAGCTCATGGTAAATTTAAAATGTAATTTCGCACATAAGTTCCGAAAAAACAGAGGTGCGAACCGGGATTTGAACCCACGACCCTCTGCTTGAAAGTCAAACCACTAGGCTACCACGGGCTATTCCGTATATAGGCTGGGATGAAGATGATGACAGTATTGCGTAGGTATTTCATCATAAGATCATATAACTCACATTTTCATTCACTCATTCATTTCATTCATTCACTACTTTTTTGCAATCAGTACTTTATGTAGCGTGTGTAATCATTCGCCTCAACTCTTGTGACGTTACCTATATCAACCAGAATGGCGCTTGAATCAATTCGCCTTTTAACCGTCGAAGTGTAAGGTAGGGTAGCGGTACAGTCAAGAAAACTGAATCATCATCAGGGTGGAACCTTTTCACCACCAATTTCACGACTATTTCTTTGGCAGTATATGGAATGTGAACATGACATTTGCAAAGAAAAGGGTGAGACGTGATTCAGTTTCTTCAACTGTACATCACTATAAATACTTCATTTTTTTAGCATTAGAAAGAAGGTAAGTAAGCGATCTCGACGTGTCTGTTTACTGAAAAACACTTGAAAAATAAGTCACAGCTAATATGTAACAATTTGAAAGGAAATATGGTCATTTACACTCTTTTGGTTTTATAAGCAATAGTCACTATTTTTTTAAAAACGTTTTTCAATAAAAAAGACTCGTCAAGATGTTTACCTTATTTCTAATGGAGTATAGTATCCGCTATCTGTATCGCTGCAAGCTCTACCTGACAGCTCTCATTACTATAAAGCGTCACATTGCATAACCCAAACCAAAGCTCGCAAAACTAAACTAAGGGCCAGCCGATTTCTTAGACCTCGCGTTACGTAAAGCTTACATAAAGCTCTAAGCTCAAAACCAATGTTTTCGAGTGAAAGGAACTTCCTATTCAGTCTGTCCGTCTGTTTGCAGTGATTGAACGCCTTAACTGTAACTGACAAGTGGTTAGTAACGTCCTGTTGTTGTTATTTAATTCAGTACTTATTTGTTGGCACACATTTGTATAATCTTCTTCTAATATATTAAAATCTCGTGTCACAGTGTTTGTTATTGAACTCCTCTGAATTGAATGATTTTTTTTGTCTTTATTTGGTAGGTCTAGGTATTTTGGTGGATCTTGGTTTGGTTAGGTTAGGTTAGGTTAGGTTAGGTTAGGTTAGTAGGAATAGATCGTAGGCTATTTTCGCAGACGGAGTCGCGGGCAACAGCTAGTATTAGTCTAATTTACGAAAAGAACTAAATGATCGAACTAGTAAGTGAAGTACATCTGCCCGATTGTACCTAATACTTGGGAGCGATCCGATTAGTGAACAACCACGCACAACTCTAATTGACTATTTATTTGTTTCAAGGCGAGAAACCAGTGCCATTTGACGCGGAATCACTTCTACTCGTAATATAGTCTCGTATTGCCATTGCAAAAAGAGTCGTTCTATTGTCGCCGAATGATACGTCTTCTCAATGCGCTTTGTTCGCAATTCCTAAGGAAGTAACGTAATGTTTTGTTCAACCTTGTTCCGGGTTAATAATCGATACTTTATGGCGTCGTTTCCATGAGTTAACCCTTGCTAGGGGGACCGTGAAAAAATCTTCTATTTAGATAAAAGAGTAACGTTACTAAGTAAACTTGGCGTATTAAGCTCAGTTATTACTGGAAAATGTAATGGACCACTTACAGGTAATTAAGCAATTGGGGATGTCTATTTTTTTGCAATGTATAGTAAATCGAAAACCATTTCGAGATAAATGCTTTTTAAATCGTTTTCCGTAGTTATTTAATTTTAATATTATGTAATGAATTTATTATATAACAAATAAGCAATGACTTCATTTGACATTGGTGTAAATTGCGTGACCGGTTCAAGTCGTACTTTATTCTGTGTGGTTAGAATTCTTCACAATTTACGCGTGGATTAGAAGTTTGATGAAGTTTGATTTGGACCCGCTGTCTGACATCTAGCACTTTGTCAGTGCCAGTAAAGTGACACAGTGTATAGTGTACCACTACGCAAAAAATAATTAAAGGGGTTGCCTTATCGTAAGCATTTAGATAGATTTAGAAATTTGGCATTGTGGGAGCCCTCAATTATAATCTGACGTCATCAACTAAAATAGTTTCAATAATTAATTTTGAAAAAAGTAGAGAACTAAATGACAAAATATTGAAATTAGTTTCTTATAATTGACTTTTCTATACAAAAAAAATATAAAAACCACTGGTAATTTTTTTTAGACATTCCCAATTGTGTTAGTGCATTATATTCATTATTATCATCATCATTTCAGCCTTAGGACGTCTACTGCTGGACATAGGGCTCCCTCATTGATACCCAATCATTACGGTTGGAAGCGGCTTGCAACCTTGAACCTGCGGCCTTTACCAAGTTGTCCGTCCACCTCGTTGGTGGACGTCCCACGCTGCGCTTGCCGGTCCGAGCTCTCCATTCTAGAACTTTTCGGCCTCAACGGCCATCAGTTCTGCTTGCTACATGGCCAGCTTGTCATTTCAACGAACTAATCCGTTTGGCTATGTGTGACACTAGTTCTTCTACGAATCTCTTTATTCTTGATTCGATCCCGTAGAAATGCTCTCTATAACTCGCTGAGCAACTTTAAGCCTATTCGTTACCTAGGGCTATAGTGAAGCACCACGTCACGGATCCATAATCTCGTCACTGGCAATACACTCTGGTTAAAAACTTATTAAGTATATTGTCCAGCGATAATGGAGCTAGAAACGCTAATTTTTATCACGTTTAAAATTCCGCCTTGTATAGTTTTTAGGGTTCCGTATCCAAAGAGTAAAATCAGGACCCTAAAACTGAGACTTCGCTGTCCCGTCCGTCCGTCCGTCCGTCCGTCTGTCACCAGGCTGTATCTCATGAACCGTGATAGCTAGACAGTTGAAATTTTCACAGATGATGTATTTCGGTTGCCGCTATAACAAAAAATACTTACTAAAAAACAGAATAAAATAAATACCTATTTAAGGGGGCTCCCATACAACGTGATTTTTTTTGCTCGTTTTCGCTCGATATTGATAATGATAACGGCAACAGGTAGACGCTTGAAATATATTTAGTTATATATTCACTTTTAAAATAAATAATTGAATTAAAATAAAACCAATATTTAAGGGGGGCTCCCATACAACACGAGTCCGACTCGCACTTGGCCGCTTTTTTTAAGCTGATAATAAATATTCGAATTTATTAATTTTATTGGTACTTAAATTTCTGGAGGATCATAGAAAAGAGCACTAAGGCAGAGTGCACAGACCTGAGAGAGCTAACCTAAAGGCTATAGACCTAAGGATACAGTCTACTTTTGCCATGATCACAGGAAAGACGCGAACATAAAAATGTCTTAGACCCATTAGGCCATTAGCGCCACTCATGTCGGTTTTGTCTAAAACCACATAGGTATTCGGAGTTTAGGAAGGGAGCACTAATATTTTCATGTAAACAATGTACTATTGCCGCCGGCTTTCCTGCGGAGAAAGTGATTTAACGTCCACGAGTACATAGCGAACTGTATCGCTTCCTGTTTTACCGAACCGACAATGCAATGGATCAGCAATATAGACGCAGGGAGTAAGGCATAAGAGCTAGCGAAATTAATAATTTTGTAAGGTAAACGCCCTGTGCTCGACACTGACCCAATACATGGCACCTTCAATCTTATGTCATAGTAAGAAAGGTGACAGATGGGTGGCATCTACTGGGCGTTGAGGTGTCGAGAATTGGTACGTTTATCTTACTTAATACTATAAAATATATTAAGTAAGATAAACTTACCAATTCAACCAAAATATAAATACATATTAAACACCGAAGACTCGAGAGCAAACATTCGATTATGAGAGAACTGGGCCATCGCCCCATCGCCCCCCCCCCCCCCCCTTACGCACTGGTCATACATACAATCAGGCGTCCTTCCCAGCAAAGGGGATGGCAGAGACTATTTCTTTCCACTTGCTATGATCCTGACATACATTCTTCGTTACCCCAAGACATCCGCAATCTGATCATACGTAGAATGTCTTTCTTAATTCTTTCTTCCTCCATCCTGTCCATACGCCCAAACTAACTGAACATTTTTTCTCTACACGAATCACATCGTCTTTCATGCAACAACGTACTCTATTCCACACTATTACTATTATTTGACACTTTTCCTATCTTATTTTTAGGGATCTTTCGGGCACACTTCGATCCGTTGGGATCTTTTGTGTAATTAAATTACCCGTCCCTAACACTTAGTCCATCGCTTCGCTTTTGACACCTCGTCCATAAATTGGATGATTTAAAGTAGCGGCAGTGCCTTGAAGTATTTGACACTATTATTATCGTAAAAAGTGCAAGTTGTAACTTACGCCACGCGCGGCGCGTGTGCGTTGCCTATTAATAACGATCCGATCTCTAAGTCATATTGTCTATTGTCTCTATGGCCAGCTGGTTTTTGCCTTTATTAGTGACGTAACGCTTTTGTTTTAAATAATACAGGTGATTGATAGTATTATTTAGGTGAGGTGTAATTAGGGTTATCAGCCGTCCGTGTTTCCCCGGATTTGTCCTCGTTTTTGGTCGCTTTTAACTAAAGTAATAATAATTTAAGATTCGTTATTCATTTTTACCACTGCTGAACTAAGCGTCTGTTTTTTGCTAACTAGCTTTTTTGTTGACTATATTTTTTGTTGATTTTTCTTTGAAGTGGATGTTACTTTGGAGCTTAAATCTATCGGGAAAATTCGCTAGAGTATGTGAAAATAACGTAGGTGTATTAGAAACTGTACGCTTAGTATAAGTTTTACTTCACCAAAATACTTCTCGATCGCGTTTACGTAAAAAATTCAATTCTATGGAAACATGGACGCGTGCGCGCGGAGGCGCTGTCCATGTTTCCCTAGTAATTGATTTTTTTACGAAAACGTGATCGAGAAGTATTTTGGTGAAGTTAAACTTATACTAAGCATACTGATTGACGTATGAACTAGTCCCTATTCATTGCAAGTGTCATATTGACATTCTATATACATATATGCCAAAGAAATCATCGTGAAAATGGTTATGAAAAGGTTCCACCTGGTACGCGAGTCAGTTTCCTTGACTGTAGCTACTATCTTATTCACATACTTTACCTACTATGTTCACAATATCTATCGGATCTTCTTCTAATATATAAAAATGTCGTGTCACGGTGTTTGTCATCGAACTCCTCCGAAACGGCATGACTGATTTTTATAATAATAATAATAATAAATCTATTTATTCAGATAACTCGGATCCATTAATTGTTACTTTACAACTACAAAATAAAAGAATAAAATAGTGTCTATTAGTATGAAACTTTTTTCTCTATATTTGGTAGGTCCGAGAATAACACGTAGGCTAATTTTTATACCCTATTCTTGCAGACGGAGTCGTAGGCAACAGCTAGTATTAAAATAAAACATTGAAATAATGTAGTATTGAAATTAAAATTGGCAAAAAATCGATTGCTTCCTCTTGTAATATTATATGGCTCGGTTTGCTTTGCAAAAAAGCCGAAAAAGGAATGTTAAGTATTCATTACTTTATTAGTTAGACTCACCGTATGCGCAGTCTGCGTGGACGCGCCCGTGATCAGCGCCAGCCACACCGCCACCCACTGCGGACAGTCATACACTTAAAAAAATAACGAAAAATGGGGATAAATCATCATACTACGACCGTAGTCCGGTACTGGGGTCATTATTCGCGTTTATGCACGAAAGATCCGTTTCTTAAAATATCCGTTGGGTTAAAAACATCTCTTTCCTAAGATACCCATCCTAAGTACCAAGACATCCATATTCTATAATATCTGCTTCCTAAAAAATAATATACCTACCCGAAACCTTTGTGTCCAGCAAGAACACCCATTTAGAGCTTGTCTAGTTTGAAATGACGCGCCCCACCACCGCGTTTGTGCACGGGATTTGGAGCTCAATTTGAGCTACAATAGAGTCTATTGTAGCTTGAATTGAGTTTCGAATCCTGTGCGTGAGTGCGGTAGTGGGGCGCGTCATTTTAAACTAGACAAGCTATACCAAAACGTCAATTTAGCTAAATACCTTTTTCCCGGAGCGTTCGTTTACCAAAACGCCCGTTTCGTATAAAATAAACTTCCCGAAACGTCCATTCATCAATCAGTAACAATTAATTCATATTAGGGAACGGATCTTCTAGAATTTGGTTACTACTGGAAACGTATATTTTGGACGCTATGGGGAACGTATCTTTTCGGATTTGGATATCTTAGGAAACTTATCTTCTCGTATTTGGTTGTTAGGTAGGTACTTTATTTACTTCCTGCGACCTTTACAAGCTCGTGGCTCCATATTGTTGGGGACCTTCCAATGCTACATCTTCTGCTTGGCGGTCGTCATTCTAAAACCTTATTGCCCCATCCCATCAGCCGTCGGTTCTACGAGCAATGCGCAATGTTTAAGCATTTACTTTTTAGCTTCGATCAACAATAATACTGTGTTGTATTGTTGATAAGCTTTTTAGGGTTCCGTACCCAAAGGGTAAAAACGGGACCCTATTACTGAGACTTCGCTGTCCGTCCGTCTGTCACCAGGCTGTATCTCACGAACCGTGATAGCTAGACAGTTGAAATTTTCACAGATGATGTATTTTGGTTACCGCTCTAACAACAAATACTAAAAAGCAGAATACAATAAAATATTTAAAGGGGCTCCCATACAACAAACGTGATTTTTTTGCCGTTTTTAGACATAGGGTAAGTCCAGGATAGATGCCCCACTTTTTGAAATAGCTTTATAATTCAAAAACTTAACAAATTATAGCATTGCGTCCAATGCGTTTGATAACTATGGTCCTTAATCTATTATTTTACTGTACTTCTTTTAATATAAATCTTATGGATTTTGTGTAAATCGTACTTTTTTTGACCCCTTATAAATGGGATAGGTGCCTACCGTGGGGGATAGACGACTCGTCGCAAAAATGCGTCAGAGGATAGATGCCCTTTGAAATTCAACAAGTTAAATAAAAGTTATCAGTCTTTTATATTCATTGAAATTTCGCCTAGTTTGAACAGTATGAGCCACGAGCCTCTTCTCATTTTAGAATCCTAGTACTGGATGTTTTACTGAAACAAATTATAAAAGCTCAATCAATTCCATATAAAATGTGATTTTGCTTGTACTTATTTGCAAATACAGAAAAAACTTCACTAAATACCAATCATTATGTACCTACCTACATTACATAATTACCTAGCTAGGGTCAATTGTTTTTAGTTTTTCGTTTTTTGTTTTGTGTTTTTCGTTTTAAAACAAGTTGAGGATAGATGCCCTTAGGGGCATCTACAGCGATCGAATACGGGGCAACTATACTTTTCGCAGAGGATAGATGCCCTATTCGATAAAAAATCAAGTAATGATAAAATCACTATAAAATATACTAATCCATGCAGCCTAAACTTCAGTGCAACCAAATGAGTTAATTAAAAGCACAAATTATAAGCTAGTCTAAAGTTATTTAAAAACAAATACTTACAAATATAATTTTCACGCTCTGCGAGATCTCGCCGCGAAAGGTTTTGGCACCCATGGACTAAACGCGTTCGCTCTTGCTCATGATAGCAGCGGCCCAGAGGTTTGCAGGGAGGGGGCTCGCTATTATGTAGTGGAATTTTGGTCCCACAGCCTTGCTACTAGTAGAAATTGAAATCGAGGCATCTATCCCACTGGGGCATCTATCCTGGAATTACCCTAATGGTACGGAACCCTTCGTGCGCGAGTCCGACTCGCACTTAGCCGGTTTTTTATTTAAATTTTTGGTAAGATTTTCTATAAAACCAATTGTATTGAAATTGAATCTCAAGGCAGAAAAGGGTTTTCTTGGTCGTCTATACAATTTTGGAATATTACTTCAACTGCTAGACTTGTTTAAAACTCTGGGAAAAGCTAGTTAAATACAATTTTCACTTTTAACTTTCATTTCAACTGCTACAGATCTGTTTGTGCTATTTATAGTATTATTTGCATACTGGATAGGTCCTAGGGCTGGTCTAGATTATGTATCTTTGACCTACTGAGATATTTACGAGATTGTCGTTTCTAATAGAGAAGCAGCCATAGCTACGAGCTAAATAAAATAAATGAGCGAGATAAATCCAAAGTGCAAGTTATTAAATAAACGGCCTGCTCAAACCATCCCAGCTTATATGCGTCCCACTACAGGGCACAGGCCTCCTCTCAGAATGAGAGGGATAGGACCGTAGTTCCCTCGCGGGCCCAGTGCGGATTGGGTCCCTGCTCGAATGTTTCGAATTAATTTTGAGGACCTTGTACAGACAAGGTCATAAATATCTGCACGTTACCAAGGCGTCTAAAAGCACTTTCGTTCATTAGATAACGTTTGATTACGCGTCAAAAATATCTATAGAACTCTATATTGCTGTTAACTATAAGGTAAAAAGACGTGGAAGCCTAGTGGTGTAGCAAATGTCTTTTCAAGTAGAGGGTCGTGGGTTCGATCTCGAGATTGCATCTCTGAGTTTTTCGAAATTTACGTGCGTTACATTTGAAATTTACCATGAGCTTTACGGTGAAGGAAATAATCATGAGGAAACCAATAATAACTGCGAAGAAATCCAATCCGCACTGGATCCGTGTGGGAACTACTGGGGGGAGGCCTGTGCCCTGCATTGTGACTTACAGGTGGGGAGGATGATGAATCATACGGTTGAAATTTGCATTTGACACGATGGTTGGATATAAATAAGTATTTGTGCCTTAAACTGTACATAAAAAAGTTGATGTGTCGTTTTTGACACACTAATTGAACCATTAAGTAATTATAACCATAACTCACTATACATATAAAACGAAATACTTAGGATTCGTTCACAAGGCAATGTCCTTCATTTCTTTTACGAAGGGCGTTCAATATAAAGTGAGAATGAGATGCAAACTCTTTTAATATTACGAAATTAAATACTGGCCGCTAAAGCTAATCTGTCTAGCTGATTGCTATGAAAAAAAAAAACTAACTGTCTTTTAATTTATTGAATCAGGCGTTACCTTGCGGAGGTCCATATTAATGAACTAAAACAATTACTTTGCTCACCCGCGACCTTCGCGAGGTCGCGGGTGAGCAAAGTAATTGTTTTAGTTCATTAACTGTCTTTTGTTTAAAAAAATATACGGTAATTTCTTTGCAATGCTATTGAGTACGTTAGCGAAAATGGAGAAAATTGAACTGCGCGCCGTTATCAAATACTTGTGTTTGAAAAATTTTTCTACGGACCAAGTCAATTTGGATTTGCGGGACACTTTAGGGTCTAATGCTCCTCCGTATTCGACAGTCGCACGTTGGTGCGCCGAATTTAGACGTGGAAGAACATCGACAATGGACAACCCCTGCTCCGAACGCCCTACTTACAGCAGTAACTGAAGAAATTGTGAAAAAAGTCGAAAACTCAGTTTTGGCGGATCGTCGTGTCACGGTTCGTTATATTGCTGAAAATGTAAAGACTTCAACGGGGAGCGTGCATAATATTTTACATGAACGTTTGGGTATGAAAAAGGTATCTGCGCGTTGGGTACCAAGAATGCTTACTGACACGCAAAAACAAACTAGACTAGAGATTTGTCAAGAAGCTTTGAACCTGATGCAGCAAGACCGGGAACTTTTTTTGGCGCGATTTATAACAATGGACGAAACATGGCTCCATCATTATGACCCTGAAACGAAACTGCAGTCTATGACATGGAAAAGGCCATCATCTCCAACTCCGAAGAAATTCAAGGTGAGCCCATCTGCCGGTAAGGTCATGGGCTCTGTTTTTTGGGATGCTAAAGGGGTATTAATGATTGAGTATCTCGAGCATGGAGCCACTATTAAGGGCACAATATACGCCAAACAAATAGCAACATTGCGCAATGAGATCCGCGAAAAACGGCGAGGTAAACTCTCGAAAGTTGTGCTGTTCCACCAGGACAATGCCCCGGCACACAAGTCCGCCGTTGCAATGGCTGCAATTCGTGATGCTGGGTTCGATATCCTTAAGCATCCTCCGTATTCACCAGATCTCGCTCCCAGTGATTTCTACCTATTTCCGAGATTGAAACAATTCCTGAGAGGCCAGAAATTTGAAGACGACGACGCGGTAGTCGCTGCAGTAGGTACAAGATTTTTTAAGTACTCAAGATGAGACCTTATTTAAAAATGGAATTTTAAGTTTAGAAAAAAGATATACTAAGTGTATTATGCTAAAAGGTGACTATGTCGAAAAATAAAATGACATTTAGTAAAAGTTGTTTATAACATACTCATTCTCACTTTTTATTGAACGCCCCTAGTATATGTCTTAACGGATAAATCGTCTGCTGAATGCAAAGGCCGAAGTCAATATTTTGGGTTTTTGAGTTCAATCCGGAATCATGTTCTACACACACACACGACTCCTCAAAACTCAAAAACTCATAATTTTGACTTCAGCCCTTTCACTTTCACTTTGCTTTTGAATTGCATTCAGCATGCGAAATATGTCTAGCTCTGTTCGTTACCTCATTCCGGGGTGTAAACATGTGAAACTGATTGTCCTTTGTCCATAAGTGTTTTGTGGAACTCTATCAACCCATATGTAATCCTGCCGCTAATGTCCAATTTCATTACACCGTGAATACAAGAAGCTATATCGCGATATCTTGGCCTTGTTATTTCTCGCCTGCTGACGTTCCCTGCTCATCTGCAGTACCCTGCTACAGCACGTACTTTGAGCATAGATGGATGATAGAACCATTCACACGGCATATCTACAGTCAAGGAATTTAATTGTCCACTTATTTTGTAATAATGTCGTTAAACATTCACAATGCATTAAGATCGAAATGTCAGATGCAACAGGTCAAAGCAACATCGTAGCTAGCTCTTATGGTGACAGTTTGCTGTACGATATTCAAACTCAGGTGCTTAAGCCTTAAACGAAATAATACTCACCAGACTTGTCCAGCAAATCGAATGAACTTATAACGTATTAGGTTTGCAGTAGCGAGTAGATGTGGCTATTTGGCGTGAAAACGGTTTTTACACGAATGAAAATCTACCGTGTAAACACCCGGTTGATTGTACGTTTAAAATCTATTAAATACCTACGTAAAAAAACGTGCAGGACATTACCGTGTGAACCCAGCCTTACAGTACTTAATAAATATAAAATGTGCAGGGCTAGGAACGTTTATTGACATCGCTTTCTACGCACCGTCAACTGATTGACTTCGATATAATTACAATACTCGTATAATTAATTGTTATAAATGTAGTCCGTAGTGGCCCAGTGGTACCTAAGTTCTCAAGCAGAGGGTCATGTCATAGTCGAGTCCCGGCTCGCACCTCTTAGTTGTTCGCAATTCACGAACGAAATTGGGTCAATCAACTTTTTTTTGTCAACGATTTTCTGCAACTTTCCATGAAAACCGAAATAATTAAAAAACTAATTATTTTTCCTTATTTAAAGTATACTTTTCAAAACGCTAGATTTTTGTAGTCAATAATGGTATAATTGCCATATTTATTTTATTTTGTTTAGCTTCTATTTCGTTGGTGACCCAGGGGACAATGATGCCCCCGAAATTTGTATGGAAATAGTGGTATGTCCCCTGGGTCACCGGATTTTTTCATAAAAATACTTATTTTTTTTTGGTTTTCACATACGCACTATGATAAACAGTTTATCTAGTTACTACAAAATCATGGTTTCACTAACCAGAGATTCCAGAGTTACTTGTAAAGGAGTAAATAGAAGAAAACAAAAAAAAGTTGATTGGCCCAATTACATTCATTTGAAATTTACCATAAGCTTTATGGTGCAAGAAAACATTGTGGCACCTTGCGAAGAAATGCGATGATGTGTGCGAAATTCCCAATCCGTTTTAGGCTCGCCCGAAGTTCTCTTATATTAAAATTCGTATAGTATATGGGATATCAATGCAAGGAAATGATATATTTTCGGAATTAGTTGGCTTACTTACCATGATTCCTTTCGATCCAGTGTGTAGCGGGCTAAAATTTCGCTCTTTAGTTGATAAAAATCTGTAACAAAACAATTGATACACATATTATTTTTAACATTCGATTTTAGATAATTTTTTGAATCAGGCGGATTTGCGGAGGTCCATATAAATGAACTAAGACAATTGCTTTGCTCACCCGCGACCTCAAGATAGCTACGTTAAGGTCGATAAGGTCGCGGGTGAGCAAAGTAATTGTTTCAGTTCATACAAATTTAACAATAAAGAAACTAAACTAACTTACTAACTAACTTAACAATATGTAACATTTGTTTTGTATGTGCTTTTTATGTATTTACTTTTCTACAATACCTTTAAACGAGCAATTCTTTTATAAGTATTTATTTATTAATTTCGAGGATCTCGGAAACGGCTCTAACGATCTCAATGAAATTTGCTATAATATGGAGCCGAATAATCGATCGAATCGATTTTAGTATACCGAACGAATACTTAAACGTCTTCGCGTCTGTATAGCAGTGGCGAAGGGTACTATCAACCCGATTCCCCCGGGTTGGTAACTGTAAATTGAACTGCAAGCACGCTTCTTCCTTTACTGCACTACTTTTCAGAAAAAGGATGAATGGGGTAAGTTTTTAGGTATTTTATGCTCGGACTTCACCTGCAAAAATTTTCAGGCCCCGCTCCTGCTGTATAATAATAAAGAATTTTGAAAATCGGTCCACAATTGGAGGAGATATCGATAAACATGCATAGAAAAAAAAAGGAAACAGAAAAAAAGATACATGCAGTTGGACATAGATCTTCCTCCTTTTTTTGAAGTCGGTTAAAAATTATCAAGCGCTTTGTGAAGTATACTTTTGTGAACATGCATTTTTAAAATATTCCAATAGCATTCTAAATTACAATTAAATTTACGATATCGAATTGCAGAGGTTATTAGGGGCGGCAAAAATTTAATAGCCTACTGGCGGTGTATTTATAAATTCGCCGCTGATTGTACTACAGAACGAGTCTATTCGTAAGAACTTTCTCCTTGATTCAGTTTAGGGATGGCGGCTATTTGATTCCGAATCTCTCCTCCACCGCAATTGCTTTGCTTGCAGTGAAAACTGCGGTCGCGTTACCTATGGTCGCCTGAACCACGTTAGGAGCATTTAACATGCCGAACATTACTTATGTTATGTAACAAAATTAATGCATTCTTCGACTTCTAGTGATACGAGAGCACAAGGATATTTACGAAAATAGAACAATGTTACAATAAGAGCATAAAATGAGCCATTTTACCCGAGACCTTCATAAAGCCACCCGAGCTGGTAGGGCGAGGGTGGATAGAGATACGTCGAGGGGGAAATGGTTTAAATCGACACCCGATAGTAAAAACATTGTAAGTATTTTTCCAGGTTTACAGTATGACGATTTTACTAATTTCAATACTTTGGAGTGGTGTTTTTTTTTATTTTTCTTATTTTTGTCTAGTTTGACAATGTGGTTTTATGTTACTTTTTATGGTTTATATACATAAATCTTGAATTATTCTAACTATTATAGTTTCTGATATACATACAGTTACAATGCCAAAAAAATAAAAATAAAACCACGTAAAAAGATTGTAAGTACTACTTAGTACTTACCATGGTCGATTATCGAATTTAGATTGATGCATTGATGAATTTTGTCTAATTTCATTGTATATCTAATATACTTTTACCTATTTGTATAATATTTTACAATCTTTCAATCAATTTAAGCAGTTTTAATGACAAAAAACCTTTTTAAAAGCAACACTGGGTACTATGAATAGAATAAAACTTGATATGAACCAGAAATTATATTTTAATAAGTTATAATCAACACCAAACTACTATAGCGATACAATTTCTTATTATTTACAATTAAGTGTCATTGACAAGTATTATCATCATCATCATCATTTCAGCCGAAAGACGTCCATTGCTGAACAAGTATGTATACTCAAATTTGTGTAAGTAATTATTTTTGTGTCTGTGCTTCTGTTTACACTTATTTTATGGTCAAATTTGCTGTTCAGCCATCACCAATGTATAAAAAGACAGAGTTAGTTTTACTGATGATTACCAATGTTACAACTTCATTACTCAAATGAATTATTAATAGCCAGAAAACGAAAACTAAGGCTTTTGATTTGGTGTCCTACAGTATCACAAGGGATGAGCTAGCTAGCACAAGTATACCACGTAAGCTCGTCCATGTTTTTAAGTTTTGGTACAGCAATCAGCTCAACTACGTAAGATGGAATGGTTCATTGTCAGAGGCCTATAGGTTGGAGTGCGGGGTGAGATAGGGGGGTTTAACCTCGCGCAAGCTCTTCAACCTGTACTTTAACAGTCTGATCGGGGAGCTCAGTAGCATGCATGTCGGATGCTATGTGGATGATGTCAGCGTTAACAATTTAAGCTACGCCGACGATATGGTGCTGATGTGCCCCTCAGTCTGTGCTCTCAGACAAATGTTGAGCGTGTGTGAGTCATATGCAGAGAAGCATGGTCTTATATACAATTATAACAAAAGCGAGTACATGGTCTTCAAGTAGCATAGGATGAATCCCAGTGCTTACTATGGTATATCATTAAATGGTGAGCCATTGAATCGAGTAACTCAGTTTAAAAGATAAAGCTAAGTTAGGTTAAGTTGTAAAGATCTGGGACACATCCTGTCTGACGACTTGAATGATTACCTAGACATAGAAAGGGAACGGAGGGCGCTAGCAGTGCGAAGTAACATGCTGGCTCGTAAATAGATTCGCTCATTGTTCAAGACAAGTCAAAATTACCCTTTTTAAGGCGTTCTGTCAAGTCTCTTACACGAGCAGCCTATGGGTTAATTACACGCAGAAAGCGTACAATAATAATGCCTTCAGGATGCTGTTGAGCTACCTCGCTACTGCAGCGCCTCGGAGATGTTTGCCGAGCAACACACAGACGATTTTTATGCTGTTAGAAGAAAGAGAATCCCATCCCTGCTGAGCCGGGTGCGGGGTAGCCGCAACAATATTCTGATGGCATTTGCGAATAGGATCTATTGATCCTATTATTAATCTGTCCCAAGTCGCCGCTAATGGGGAGAGTGCCCAGAAGGCTGGCAGCATTGCCACATTGGATTGCAATGCTGATTCGCTGAGCGAAGTATTCGCCAGCCCTCTGGTCACGGGAGGCCTCTATAAGGCGCGCCGAAAGATCTTTATATAGACGGCGCGCGCTTGGCCCCCAAGGCCCCAGAGTTTCGACCCCAAACGCCTCAAATATATAACTGGCTCCAAGGGAGCTATATTTGCGGCGTTTGAAGTTTTCCGCTGAGGCCGCGGCAGAGCCAGCAATATTTTGGGTCCTTGAAAGATGGGTCGGTGAAAGGGTATCCACACATGTGGCGTCCCAAACTAAGGGCCGACCCAACCGCCAAGGAACCAGAGTCATACCGTCGGGCCTCTTGCCATCGTCTCTAGCCAAGCCGTTAGGTTCCAAAACGGCAGGCACTTGGACGCTGACAAGGGCCCTACGGATGACGTCATTTAAGCTGGCGTGGCGCGGTATACGTCCCGCGCTTCTGCCGCATGATAGGCCATGGTGTCCATGCCTATTAGTCATTTTCCCACAATGATCTTGTATCTTGTATCAATGACAAAGTTCTAACTAGGTATGGTCGCCTATGAATCAAATCGGTCGACTGTAGGAAATATTGAAAAATTTTAAGACTCGTGAATGATTAGATTAGATTATTCATCTCAAACAATGCCTCAGTAATTGTAACGTAATGCTGTGTTGATTGAATAACATTGATAGCACGTATTAAAATGAAAAATAATAGTTTTAGCTTAACTTAATTGCACTATCATTTCTGGTTACAATAGAACAACAACTGTGCGAACTTTTCTATTTATTGCGTAACTTATTATGCTCTAGCTTTTTCATGGAGCTAAGTTATTCAGGCTAGACGTTAGAATGAAAACAGTACCGAGCGGTCGTACTCGCTCGAGTATTTCAAAGAATCTATTTTTTTACTAAATATTCTAACGGTGTGCCCCAGCCAGGTAAACCCCCCCCCCCCCCCCTCCACGTGAAGTGCTCATATTGGCTGGAGGTACTCTAGAGGGTATAAGGTATCCCCCCATATACTAATCTGCCGCGCTCGAGTGACTCCTCAAATCCCCCTTCTTCCCTACTATAATGTAAAAATAATAAATAATATTGTAGATTTGTTTCGAAAAACATTTACCGAAAATTCGGGGCACTTTGATACAACGCAGGGTAACCTTTGGCGAATATAAAACCAAAATATCAAAAGGTAGGTATAATAGAAAAAACATAAAAACGTGGACGGTCAGCTAAAACCTACAATATGGAATTGAACCATGACCATAATTTCAAAGCGATAATAAAACTAGAGCCAAGTTAACTCCAATGGCCAAAGTATTCCTACCTTACAGTACTTGTTGAGTTTTTGCCGGATTCTTCTCAACAGGGTTTTACTGAACCGGTGGTAAATTCTTCCACATTCATAAGTGATTGAATCTTAAGCTCTGAAAGTAGGTTGCATTTAACTTGAA
Source organism: Archips xylosteana (assembly GCA_947563465.1). NCBI lineage: Eukaryota > Metazoa > Arthropoda > Insecta > Lepidoptera > Tortricidae > Archips > Archips xylosteana. The sequence continues at coordinate 9,537,368 of OX387369.1, forward strand.
ATCCGTGTTGTAAATTCGATTTACATCTTTAGGGATCTAAGTAAATTTATAAATCGAATGGTGCTCTTTGTATTCACGAACTGGTAAACAAGGAGATCGTAATGCGTAATACTTACCTCCAAACCTCCATGCTGGCATAATGCTGCTGGCCAGTGCTGGCTGAATGTGCCAAAGCCAGGCCATTAAAAAAAAAAACAAAAGACGGTTTGGCGCATAAATTTTCTTCCGCTCTGTTACAAATTGCGTAGGTATACATTTTAAAACAAAACGGTTTTTCTTTATAAAACTTTAAGTAGAGTGTTCAACTTGAGTGTATGATCAATTACGAACCCTTGTTTATCAATCTACTATTATTTAACTTTGATTGTTTCCAACAGGGTTTTCCGAACCGGTAGTAGATTCTTTGACATCCATAAGTATTGTTATAGCCCAAGTGGAATAACGATATTTTATTGCCTTTGACTTTGACATTATTTGCTTACTTTGGGACTAAGTCAATAGGCTAGACGTCTAAAAAAAACTGTTTAGTCCGTCAGTTAGATTATTAAAAAATATTGTACACGTATTTTTTCTTTTGTTTGACAAACAAAAAATGAGGAGGATACAGTGCTTAGAAGTTTCGAGTGACGTCACTATATGGTACAATTTTTACCTAAGGGTGACGTCACAAGCCCCCACTCCGGAAGTTTGATGATCTATATCTTTGTCGTTTTTTTATAATTTGATAAACCAAAAAATACGTGTCCCATATTTTCCCATAATCTAAATGACGGACTAATTAGAATGACCAATTTTTAACCCAGTCGTCATCCCTATTGTTACAAGTTATCCGATGGCATTTATTGAATACTGCTAATATTCTGTGTACTGTGAGTCGCGATTGAAACAATGCGGTTGTGTCCCGCGTGGCCACGATACTCTCGCTGCTTTCAAACTCGACGCCTGAAGCAGCGGACACAAGGCAAAAGCTTTCGCGTGATACTAGATATAGTCATAGATTAGCAGTCTTGGCCGCTATAGGGCATGTTGTAGCCACCCCATTCGCATTCATTTAACTTAAATAGCTGCTTCATATGTGTGGTGCCATCCCCAGTCAGCCATCGGCTGGTCTGTTTGGCAAACCTTGGGGGTCTCGTCTCGGTTGATGTGATATCTAGCTGCTATACTTAGTCGCCCAGTCTAGTTATGGGAAAATCATGACAATTCGGTTTATAGAGATGAGCAGTGGCGGGACGTGAAAATTTTTGCAAGTAAAGCCAGATCAAAAAAGCTTACTTAAAAAGCCACACTTATTCTTTTCTTGAAAGTGTAGTAATGGAAGACAAGCGTTTGGTAACTTCGAAAGTTTAGTCAACCCGGGGGGAATCGGGTTGTTAATGCCCTTCGTCACTGAAGATGAGTCCTAATTTTCTGTCTAATAGATAGATACAGAACTCTTATTGTACTGAAAAAAATACGGGAGATTATTCTAATCTCACTGAATATAAATTAAACACATACGCTCATATTGCGCGTCTAGTAGGTACACCTTCAAGCGCAAGCTGAAGGATCACTTATTAACGCTCCAAAAATCCTACCTATAAAACCAGCACTTGATATGCCAACCTGTTGTTTTACAGGGTTATGTTTTCACAGTTTACTTTTTCTTTATTGTATTTATTTATTTACATATTATGCTACGCAATAATAAATCTAAATTATTTGTTAATTCATTATCATTTTATTAATTTATCTTTTTATTAAGTAGTTTATATAGTATATTTGTGTATCGTTCCGTGAGTCACAGACGGTTCTGGCAGAAAATCAGCGCTGCAGGCGTCTAACGCCTCAGCATAATGCTGAGTCAGCGACCGTTTCACTTTTGCATGAAATAAAAAATAAATAAAAATAGTTTATTAAAAGAAAACCTTAATAACATACACTAAATATCCAGTGGCCCCACACTAGGCTATGCCTGTCACGTGGAGGCCTGATTCGGTATAACAATAAACATGCAGGACACACATGCAGATCTGTGTATTTATTACTTCGTTGTTTTGTGAACTTTGTTTATTTGTATGAATTTGTGTGTACTTTCTTGTATTTGTGTGTCTTGTAAAAGTGAATAAATGTCTTCTTTCTTTCTTTCTTTCTTTCATATTTTATTTTTTAACCGGTTTCAAATATAGAGGAAAATTCCCAGTTCAGTTTTAGTTTTTTAGGCTTGTTGCCTCGGATCATGGTCATTTACAAACCAATTTAGAAGTTTTTAAGTTAGATATTTAGTTTATAGTTAAGTTTTAATTATTGTTATTGTTTCTTAATATTTGTTATCTATGAATAAATGTACCTAATTTACTATTTAGAATTTTTTTTGTTCGGAAGGTTTTAATAATTATACCCTACAAACATTTAAATGGGAACAAACGAAAATTATTTTCCCATTCCCAAGGAAGGTCCTTTAGAGACAGTTTTATTTTTCATTGTGATTAGTTAAATGACGCAGTTTACTCCACTTTACAACAGTAAGCTCGCTGTCGCTTGTGCTTTGGAACATATCACTTTTACTAACAAACGGCGCGGGCGCATAAAAATAGAGCGCGAGCTTATTACCGCAGGGGGAAATGCGAAACTGATAGTGAAAATATGATAGGAACAATACATTTCAATGTATGCACTTAGCTAGATGGATTTTACACGCTCCATCTTTTTACTGCCGGCAGAAATTAGAGTTAAGTTTTTCAGATTATAAGATTATACACACACTTTCGATCGCTTAAAGCATTATGTCTGGCAGTTGAATCGTAATACCGAGATTATTCTAAATTCCCAAAATTTACATCGTGCTCTTTATCTATACTATACTTATATGTATAAAGCTTCTTTGTTTCTTTGTTTGGTTGAACACGCTAATCTTAGGAGCTACTGGTTCGAAGTGAAAAAATATTTTTGTGTTGAATAGTCTGTTTATCACGTTACGACCAATAGGAGCAGAGCATCAATGATTAAGAGGGTACGATGGCTGAGAGACTTTTGAGAAATAGGTATTTTAATGAAATGTCGCTGTCTCGCCCGAACCCCTCCGTGTCAGTACAGCGAGAGCGGGACAACTGCAGCTCAGACCGTTAATAGGCGCGTAAAATTGATCAAAACAGCATTTCGTAATCCCCTGTTTTCTTCTCGAAAACTGGACCAATAAAATTTTTTTTTTTAAATATAATTAGAGGATAGATTTAGCTATGCCCCTATGTTTTCCTTTTTTTGTTTATATGAGGGATTCTTTTCTGATGAGTGTCTGAAAATGACGTTGAAATTGGGCAATTATTTCAGTTTTTGAAAGCTCATATTTCTTATGTTAATTGAAATATGGAAAAAAACGAAACCTAGGGGCATAGCTGTGGTAGATACAAACTACACAGTAAAAAAATTTTGGCTCTAAAGCCATTATCCAGGAAGGAAACAGGGGATTACGTTTGTATGGAGAAATGGTGCGCATCGTATCCTCTTAACGCGGACGAAAGCGCAGGCTCCAGTTAGCTTACGATAAGTATAACAAAGCGGACGCGGAAGGACAAAAGCAGCCCCGTGATATTAGCGTTAGATTACGGTTATTTTATATATATATCTTTACTATCTGTTGCTCGCGACTTCGTCTGCGAAGAATTAGTTTATCTCTAGCCTGAGGGAACTATGGAATTATCCGGAATAAAAACTCTTGACCTATGTCCCAGGATTTCAAACTATCCTATCTTTCAATTTGGATCAAACTGCACACGGTGTGCAAATTTTATTAAAATCGGTTAAGTAGTTTAGGAGTACATCGCGGACAAACAACGTGACGCGTAATTTATATATAAGTATCAAGATTTCGAATACGTTGGAATAAGGTTGGAATAATATGGGGTAGAGCAAGAAGAGACCGCTCTAGGCGCCAGATGGCAAGGGGTGCCAAAATATTTTGAAAGGCAATTTTGATAGCAATTTTGAAAGAAGACCCGCTGCAGAGGGGCGGTACAAGATGTGCTCCCGAAGACATCCCGGTCTACCCCGATCAAAGGTTACCGGCGCTGGCAAAAACAATCAGCTTATTTACCCTCGACACAAAAGGGGGGGGTGTATGAGTTTGACTAAGTATGTGTGTGTGTCTGTCAGTCTGTCTGTGTGCGGATGCGGTTTTTTATTTGAAAGCAGGTTTCTTGGCGATGGTTCTTAGACATGTTTCATCAAAATTGGTTCAGCCGTTTTAAAGTTATCAGCTCTTTTGCTAGCTGAGGAAGCGATCTTAGACGTATGATTGGCATTTATTTTATTTTCAAAACATTCGTGTCACATAATTGCGTTGGGGTAAAAAAGTATACCAAATTAAATTATGGGCGTACCTATTAAATTTTTTTAATATATAATTATTTTATTCTTGAGTTACCCTGCCTACATACTAAATTCCATTCACATCAACACTCTCTCGCATCTATAAATATTACTTAGTTGGATAAAAATCGTTCGATACGAGTAACATTAAAAAAAAACTCAACATATTTGCCGTTTCATCAAACGCATGTTGACATTGATTACACTTGTATATTATCTGGCTGTCTCATAGTCGTTATAATGTTTACGAAAGCCATTAACACGAACCAATCCGTTCTCCCTCAGCACACATGCTGCATTAGTATGATGTTATTGTCAATGATCTACATGATCCTCGCGTTATGTGATTGACGCACGGAGTCATTTCATTTTGAACACAACCTTTTTTGCTGAGGCTTGCAGTGCTCCGTCATTCCCAAGTCAATGTAAGGTAAACGTACCAATGCTCGATACCTCAACGCCCGGGTCGATGACACCCATCTATCTCCTCTCTTACCATGACATAAGATTGAAGGTGCTATGTATTGGGTCAGTGTCGACCACAGGGACGTTTACCTTACCTATTCAATTTAGTGTATGCTAAACAAGCACTTTTGAATGTCGAAGAATCTTCCACCTGTTCGGAAAACCGCGACAGACCTACAACATTTCTTTAATTCAGCAGATACGCTACACCATACATTAGGCGCTGTTTAAATTATACCCAGAAAATCATTCTTAGTAGTAGTTATATCCAGTCATATTCTTCGACACCAAGATGAATCGCTTCTGCAAACCATCATGATGGGAAAAACATTTTGAAATAAAAAATAGAACCGCCTATAAAACACACACACACCCAAAAAAATATGAAATAAAAATTGAACGAGCATGAAAATATCTTAACTAATGTGGACGAAGTCGGTGCCTCAGCACGAGCCAGCAATTGGGATGTACCAAAAAAAATAACCTATAGTTTTTATATTTTTTTTGGAAAGAATAGGATATTTTAAGATACCATTTTCATCGATATTGAATTTGGTTGAGTATTTAATTTTTTATAATTTTTTTAAGGAATACGTTGTATAACGTCACAGTGAGAGAGCCACGTTCCATTGCCTACAAAAATTCAAGCCGTACATAACATAATCTGTGGCACTACTGATTTGTCTTGTCACTGTCAATAATACAAGCACGGCTAAGGGTCCTAAATGAACCATGACAAATAGTTTTATTTATTTATCTTCTTTTATCTTCGATTATTCCTGTTTGTTTAATGGTGTGATAAAATAGATATTTTTTACTAAAATCTGATATTTAAATTCTTTCATATTTACTTGTAACGTAGTAATTTAATAATTAAATTTGTAAAAATACATTGCGAGTATTGTATACATTTCGGACTTTATGATAAATGACAACTGTTTAAAGCCAGGTGCGCATCATGTGATTAAAGTTCTGTCTTTGTCACTCTTTGCTATTATAAGCAGGACAGCAACATTTCAAACTGTCAATTTGCTTTAGAGTGTAGACCTGCTTTATATCTGCCTATGTGACGATTCACTGCAGGGGTCAAATGAAGGTCATTACTTAAATTTTCTTTATTTAATTCAGTTTATCATATTTCTGGAATCTGATTTCTGAAAACGATTCACAAAGCCTATTTCTCCAAACGGTTTTCGATTTATTATACGTTGTCAAAAATTGGGACATCCCAATTTTGTTGCTCTCTTTGTTGTTAAGATAGATGTACTTCTAATATGATAAATAAATAAATAAAATAAAAAAAATCTCCGAGCTGAAACTGGGAATATTCGCCATGGTTTCAAACGCTACGTCTGTTATAAAAAGTCAAGATATACAACGATTGTTAAATGTTTTGTTATTTACTCGTAATTTCCGTGCACGTAATTGGGATATAACCAATTATTTCCTTGATTGCTCGTAAATAATGCCTGTAATAAGTTATAACACATTAACGCACTGCAAATGTACTACTGCCTGATTATTACACAATTACCTGACAGAATTGACAATTTAATTCAGTTTTTCTAAAGCTTTATTGCTATTTTTTTGGGTTTCCGTATAAGTACAGATGTACAGGGTGGCATCGGAGTCATACATAATCAGACATCACTTTTTAGACCCTATAATTGATAACCATTTATAATCAATACGTAGTCCTTAAGTACCTACACAAAATAAAAACATTTTTTTTGTTAATTTCTCCCTTAACTATTTTACCAATGAAGTGTGGTTATTGCATTTGAAAAGATAATCAAATGATGAAGGCAGCAATGCTGAAGCAGAAATATGAGGCAGTCTATAACGGTCCTGCGCCATCGGCATCCAGCAAGTTCCCGCAACCTTATCTAATTCGTCGCTCCCTCTAGATGGAGGCCTACCTACACTGCGTCTTCCGGTTCTTGGACGTCATTCGAGAACCTTTTGGCCCCATCGGCCATCAGTTCTACGAGCGATATGCCCTGCCCACTGCCACTTGAGTCTGGCGATTCTGTGTATCATTAAATGTATGATTCTAGTAATACAGAAAACACGAAGTGACAAATAAAATAACTATTTATATACAACTGTCCTAACCTAAACCCCATTAAAAATAACTTTATCTATTTCTTCGTGGACGAAGTCGCGGGAAACTGTTAGTAATTGGGTCGTTCTTCTTTTTTACCTACAATAGCCTGTCCTTCGTCTTATTATGGCATCTCATTAGAGTATTGATATTTTCGGTTTTATAATGTTCGAATAATCGTACATATTTTTCTATCTATTAATGTTATGTAATCTTTCAGTTTCTCTAACGTTTGTTTTTCGTAGAATGCCGTGACAGAGTGGTAAGCCAAAATGTGGTCTCCGCTGAAAATACCACTCTGTTACACTATTAAAAAAAAACAGTATTGGATGTAAAGGAAACTTTTACTAGTTCTAATAAAAAAACAAATGCAATTTTTTTTAAATCGTACCTACACTGAAACCACAATTATCGATAGTTCAAAAATCCAAAAAACGGAAGAACTTCGATTCATTGTAGGTAAATAAATAAAAACCGGCCAAGAGCGTGTTGGACACGCCCAAGATAGGGTTCCGTAGTAGGTAAGAAAAAAATCTTTGCATACTTTATTAATGTGGTTGTTTTGGTCCCCACGTCGGCGGTACAGCGCCATCTATCGGCGAATTGGGTATTGGTAACTAATCTAACTGCAGTCTACTAGAACTAGTATGTATGTTGATTGTTTTTCAAATGTAATATATTTTTTTTATTTGAAAAAAGATACTGTTAGCGTGATCTTATAGGTACTTAAATAAAAAAATGCTTGCAATGGCGGTTAAATTACAATCTTAGTTTAGAAATATATTTTAACAAAAACTTAAAAACGGCTCAACTGATTAAGTTGAAAATAATTTTCCTAGAAAGAATTTATTAAATTTAACTTACGTGATTTTTTTCAAATTTTTTAGACGTGCGGTTCAAAAGTTAGAGGGGGGACACATTATTTTGAACTTTCGGAGTGAATATCTCCGAAAATATTCACTTTATCAAAAAATGGTTTTAGAAAACTCCTATTTATTTTCAAATACCTATCCAATGATACCCACACTATAGGGTTAGTCGGGAAAAAAAAAATCACCCCCACTTTACGTCTATGGGAAGTACCCTAAAAAAATTTTTTTTACTTTTTTTATTTAATCACTTTGTCGGCGTGACTGATATATATATTCATGCCAAATTACAGCTTTCTAGTACTAACAGTCTCTGAGCTTGGCCGCGGACGGACAGACGGACAGACATGGCGAAACTATAAGGGTTCCTAGTCGACTACGGAACCCTAAAAAGAAGAACGACCCAATTTACCTATATAAAACTGTCGTTTTGTCATTTGGTTATCACTCTCTACGTGTACATAACGTAACCTAATGACTAACATAACATAACACTAAACCAACCACCTTAACTACAGTTAATGCTTAATTTACCACATAAAAGTTCGTTGTGCAAGTTTAACTGACAAAAAATTACGTGTAAACTGGTAAGAAGTACGTTCTTAATTATAATTAGACACTGAACTTGGACTATTAACTATTTCACTACAAAGAAAACTTACACTAACTTTCTACTTTACCTAAAACGTACCTTTTAACGTAAAACGATACATACTTTTTAAAGCACTGCGCGAAGTACTATTACACAAACAGCTGGTGGGTTTTCCAATATTTGGCATATTAACCCCAACCTTGTGTATTTGTATTAAGTATATTGGGCAAAAACTGGGTAGTTTACCCTACTAATTTATAAGAAGCACTGTAACATTGAAATACTTACTGACTGAAACAATTAATACGAAATTGATGGTAAAATAAAAACCGCATCAAAAACCGTTACCGGAGTTAGCGGAGTTAGAGATAGACGCGAAAAGCTACTTTTCACTTTTCACCCGACTGTCGAAGGAGGATTATGTTTTTCGAGCGTATGTATAGTCGGGGTAAAAAAAGGTTCGTCAACTTTTCGACTTTAATTCGTTGACATAGAGTCGAAAAGTGACGAACCTTTTCTTACCACGACTATATTTATGTATCATTCCTAGGCACACCCTGCAGCCTAAACGGCTCAATGGATTTTGAAGTATGAGCTGTCATCATTCGTCTCAGTTCCGCGAGTGACATAGACATAGGGCACCATAAGGAGGCTGGACATATTGGAGTTTGATATTTATCAACTGAATTAGTTTCGTTAGAGACTAATAAAAGTGTGTAATTTCCTTAACTTACAAACTTGCTTATGTACATTCTTTTTTACCGATACTTAGTTGCAGTAATCCGGACATAACGCAGCTTAGTGAATCGTTTTCCGGTCCGTCTAACTTCTCAGACATAATCGGAAGTATGTTATCGGATATTGATACCAGAACCAGTTGTGTAACATCCAAATGTATGCTATTGGTGGTATAATAAGGATTAGCACGCTGAAGTGGCAATGGGCTGGCCACGTCTGTCGTAGAATCGACAGGGACTGGTTAGAAGGGTTAGGCAGAAAAGACTTCTCCTCCCCTGGTCTCTCGTCATGTTTGTGATTGCTGTGGCAGAAGATGCCGCTCTAGTATAGGCCGTATAGGACTCCTCAGTTAACGCAGACGTTGCGATCAGCCTACCCGCAACCCCTGATTTTACCCGACGCTGCAACAATCATCCGCAATAGATGACGTTGCCAATAATGAAGATGTAATGTACAGACATTAATATCTACCTAAGGCGTATTAGAAAATTAATAATTATATCGTGGACAAGGATTTTTGGAAAGTAAGCGATCCCTAGTTATATAGCGTATCTACTGTGTTCAAAAAATTTGTTGTCATAAGTACTTTAGATGTGCATTAATGTAATGAAACAACATTGTAGACCTTTTTGTAAAAATATACAGTGTTGAATTTCTTGCCGGATTCTTCTCATCAGGGTTTTTCCGAACCGGTGGTTGATTCTTCGACATTCACAAGTGCTTGTTATAGCCTAAATTGGATAAAGATATTCTGACTTTGACACTAAGGGGCTGTTTCACCACCCATTGATTAATTTTAACTGACGGATAAATGTGACGTCTCCGTCATTCGAACAAAACAAACAGAGACGACGGCATCACATTTATCCGTCAAATAAATTTGATCAATGGATGGTGAAACAGGGGGTAAATTTCACGGCACAGAGTTCTTGTTATAGATCGTGTCATTCATTATGACGCGTGTCGTTCTTATTACAATGTCAATAACGTCTAATTTTGACAAACTCACGTGTCTTCTGGCGAATGCATTTTCAAAACGAATAACCAGTAATTTGCCGTGTGGTTGAGTGACCATTCAGTTACAGCAATTAGTAACGCGCTTATGAACGAGATGATACCGTTACTATATTGGCATCCATACCCATAGGTAGGGTAAACTACTCACTTATTGCCCATGCAGCAGTGATTGACCAAATTAGAAAAACATTCTCAAGTGCTAACATGTCTATCATTTGCGTTATCGACGACCGGAATAGCCTAGTTCTTAGAGAACCTGACTACGAAGCTTGAGATCCTGGGTTCGATTCCCGGTCGGGCAGATATTTGTGTGAAAAATACGAATGTTTATGCTCGAGTCTTGGATGTTTAATATGTATTTAAGTGCGTATTTATATAAATAAGTATGTTTATCCGTCGTCTAGTACCCATAGTACAAGCTTTGCTTAGTTTGGGACTAGGTCAATTGGTGTGAATTGTCCCATGATTTATTTATTTATTTAGAGAATGCTAATCAAACGCAAAAGATAGACAGTTAGCACTTAACAATGTTTTCTTAAAGTGGTCAATCACTGGTGCATGGGCATTGGGCAATTGGGCAACAACCGGGTAGTTTAGCCTACTAATTTATAAGAGGTACTGCAACATAAAAATACTGATTGAAACAAATGGTAAATGGTAAAAAACGCATCAAAAACCATTACGGGAGTCAGCGGACATAGAGACAGACGCGACTACTACTACTACTAGCTACTTTTTTATTCAATGTAGGTACAGATTTAGAAAAAAAAAACTATTCTTGTTCTCATACTGATATTATAAATGCGATGCAATGTACAAATTTAGAAAAACCGGTTGTTTGTAAAGTCGGTTTACAGACGATAGTTTAACGTGACAACGTCATAACAAAACATTCAAAAAACAAAAATGAAACCAGGCGGTCACCCATCCAAGTACTGACCGCGCCCGACGTTGCTTGACGTTAAGAATAAGAATAAGAATAAGAAATTTTTATTTCGCATAAGTAACGGTACATGTTAAAAAGAAAAAATAAAAACAATAATTGAAAATAGAGATAAGCTACTTATACGAAAAAGGAGTCCACTCAGCACTCGTCGGGTCACTAAAGGTGGCTCGACGCTGATATTATGTGGATCCTGGTCAGCATCCGATACAGAGCCGCACGGCACACATGCTCCCACAAACTCTCCCAATATGATTATAAATATAAATAAATATTCTGTCTCTCTTTATTTAACACAAATTCATAGATATACAATAAAGAATTCCACAAATATACATAAGTTACATAACACAAATTGCTCACACAGCACCCCACACAAAATTATTGTAGCCTGGCGAAATTGTGACTCAAACCGCAACACGGTAACTCCAACCAGCAACAGGGCACTCTCCACCCTCAGGTACAAGAAACTACACATCATAATCTTATCTTACATCTCATCTTACGTTGGTCACAGCATATATAATAGTACTAACGTACAGAATGGACACGCTCCAACCCCGCACCGAATCGAGTTACCCCTCCCCCCAAGGCGCCGATTGCTTGTCGCCGCTGTTTACCAGTCGGGTGCGCGACGCGATGCATGTCGGCCGCACGGCACTAAACTTTTGCGAAATGGGAATATATATTGTGCATTGTATGGGTGTTTGGCATCAACCAAAGACAACGAAAGGAGTTCTTTTCGATTTCCGAAGGACGAAAGAAGGTAGATAACCAACTTTAATTAGCAACATGTAACATTAGTAACTAGGGAAAGTATGTTTAAAAGTTTGTTACCTATAATGTATAAATAGACGTCTTATATTAGTAGGTATTTGTAAAATTAATTTGTTAATTATTTCCTATCAATATCTACAATTACATTCTCTAATTGTCTTTACAAAATGAATTAGGTATACACTCATTCACTTATTTTTAAACACTTACCTAATTTAGACAAACGATAAGGTTAATTATAAGTACTACGATAATTAGATTACCTACTCATTTTATTTTACATTACAACGTTGTTCGCGCTCAACGAACGGCGCGGCATTCACTTTCCGCAGCTATCTCTTTCTATCTCTTTTTGCGATAGTCAGCCCTGTGCATCTTACGCACACATTAACGCGTGTACAGACGTCGTCGTGCTTGTGTGGATTCAGGAATGCGTGTTTTGTGCGTCGTGTCCGCCGTGTGCCTCGGTGATCGGACGAGAACCGGTGTTTTGTCAAATATCTTGAAAACGGTGCATCCTACGGTAAAATCAATGAAATTTTCATCCCCCTTAAATACCACCGCACTCCCTCCCTCCCCCCCATTAAAAACTACTCTTGTTCTCATACTAATATTATAAATTCGGTCCGTCTGTCTGAAATCTCTTCACGCTTAAACCGCTGAACCGATTTAGGTAAAATTTTGTAGGTATACAGGTAGTCAGATAGCTTTAGCACCGGGAAAGGACATACGATAGTTAGTTTAGACATAGTTCCATAGAATTATTCGCAAACGGAGCCGCGTTCAACGGCTAGTACTCCATAAACAGCGCCGGTGGTAAAAATTGGTGTACAAACATAAACGACAAGTTAGATTCCTAAGATGTAACGGTGGGTGTAAGATTATGGGTTTTAAGACAGCTCGCCGCAATGGATCATCGAATCATTATCCAACTTACGTAACAGTGTTACTTGAGGGCATTTACATTTAAACGAACTTAATAACTATTTTACGCCTACGGCTTTGCCCCAGTAGAACTATCTACATCATCACATCTCCAGTCTATGTCGCCCCAAGCCCCAAGGCCCAAGTCACACAGAAGAGACGTACGACGGGGGCGCGTCGCAGTCGCGGCGCGTTTTAATCAGTTATCATACTAAATGTATAGAAGAGTCGCGATCCAAAGCAGATAGAAGAGACGGGGCGGAGACGCGGCCTGCGGACAAACGTCGCGGACTTTGTCGCGCCCCCGTGCCACGTCTCTTCTGTGTGGCTTGTGCCCAACACAGCCTTCTATCAGAATTAGCCAGAATGCTAGTCACCTGACCTACATACATTAAGCTACTGTAGCGACTACTAGCGCCATCTAGTCATCACATAATAAACTAATTTTTACAATCCTGCATCGCACTATCGAAGTTTCTCAACTCGGCTGCATAAATACAACTTCCAACTTTCATCCATTGGACTTCGATCCCCGGGCATAACATCTGCCTGGAGAGAGATCTCTCTATTGTAACTACCCCCAAACTACAATAGAGAAATATTTCTCTAGACAGATGATACCTAATTTTATGTCTGGATATCTATTGGACTTCTATCACTCCTGCTGGCTCATGCTGAGGCTGACTTCAAACAGATCGGTAGGAAGTTATTTCCGAGGCTTTTTGGACTGGGTTAAATTATTTTTTATATTACAAGCTTTTATTTAACTTGCAATATATACGTAAAATGGGGTTACTTTAAAATGCAGGGGCTACTTTGGGAAACAGTTTTTACGCCGTGTCCTTATTTTTTTAGACCATCTGTGGCAGACATTCCCAATTGACACCAATTGACCCAAACTAAGAAAAACTTGTAGGTACTACGGGAAGTAGACAACCGGATAAACTACTTAATGTATAGATAAATACATATCCAAGAGATTGTTAGATCTATTGATTGATTCAGTTTTAGTTTTCTACTTGTATTTTAGTAATTTATATTAAAAAGAGTATAAAAACTTGTCCCTAACCTCAAGAGATTGTCAGATTATATGAAAAAGAAATTTACGTACAATTATGTAATTAGAAAAGATGAAAACAACTCTTAATTCTATTGTAACAAAATGAGACACTTCATCTCCAATCTTATCTCACATAGTCGCAATAATTACACAATGCACATGCGACCTTTCAGTGGCGTGGTGTGAATTTTTCGTTTCTTCCAACGGACAAACAAACCGAATTTCGGCTTTCAGTTTCGGTGGCAATTTCGGTCGGACTCTGATAAAAACGCTTCTTTTTCAGTGATTAGCCTTTCATACTGCAATGCGTAGTTTCCTTGTAATTAGATAAATTTTATGTATGTAATTTTAGTTAAACAATGAAAATATTATGTAAGTACTTTAGGAAGTTTGGAAATCGTAGTATAGTATAGGTAAATAAGTGCATTTAAAGCACTATTAAATTATTAAAGTATATATTTTTTTTCTATATTATATTATGTTTTCTATTTATTTTTCCTATGCCTTGGGAATTTGGAAATATACCTAGGCTACTCTATGAACTTCAAGGAAATGTCTGCCTAATCTCTATAGCTCCAGAGGTTAAGGCTGTGCCTGGGTTTCGTCAGACAGTTATATTCTCACTTATATTTAGGTCTGTAAGTAAATATTTACGCTGTAGGTACACTTAACATAATTAATAAACGGTCCATGTAAGTGCCCAGTCTTAATGTAGGTACTTTCTTGGTCGCTTTTCATCAAATTTAATTCAAAAGTACACCAAAAACTCAATAATTCCGCTTTTGTCCGTTCCAGATAACCGCAAATTTCAAATAAAAATAACTCACCCAATAAAAGCACACTTTTAATCCAATGAAAATCACTCACTCAAAATCTAAGTCCAACTTAACTTTAAAATTTCACTAGTTAAATCGAAGTTAAGTACGGATACAAGATATAGTTGTATACGAGTGTTTCGGTACGCGTGCTTGGAGCGACTGCGAAATCTACGGTCTAACTTGGCTAGTGGTGGTATCTGGTATGTCTGTAACTTGATAAGTAAAAGCTTTAGGGAGAGGTAAAGGGTTTTAGGTTTTACTTTCTGTTCTATTTCGCGTTCTCGGGTAGGTAAGTAATGTAAGTGAATAACGCGAAAGTTTAGAACCGTTGGGTCGTTGAAAAATCATTGTAAATTTTGGACGCTGGGTGGGACTCCGATGCGTTTTGACAGGAGTATCCATGTGTTACGAAAATCGACTATGTCGGTCAACTAAAAATCCTAGTGGCCACCACCACGCGTGGCGTGTGGACGCAGAATCAGCCCCGGATCTAAGGGGGGCAAACCGGGGCACTTGCCCGGGCGGCAGTTTCATGGGGGCGCCAAATCCTTGAGGCAAGAATTCGAAATATCGAACAAGTGAAGGGAGGGGGCGCCACTATCAAGTTTATGCCCCGGTTCGAAAAAATCGTAAATCCGGGGCTGCGCAGAATTGCAATTGGTTTTAGTTCATGGACATTATCCTTGGATTTTCTTTCCCCAGAAATCTTAAAGGTGTGATCAGGAATATTCATAATTTAAATAGATTCCTGGCACCCTATACTAAAGATACGTAAGAATATTTATTTACACACAATACATACAATAATAAACAAAAAAAAAACCTCCTCCACCTCCACATAGAACTACAACTATCACCACCACCAAACTACACTGACGCGTTTCGAACTCAACCAGTGCTTATCCTCGGAGTAACGCAACCGTTCACTATTATACCAAATGTTAGAGAGAGGGTTGTGGGTTCGAAACCCAGACACACACATTTCTCACTAATTGTTGTTTATTTTGTGTATTTATTTATGTTGTATATTCCTTTCTTCTCTCTGTACATAAATTACTGTTCGCCTATTTTTTAAGTTTTTCCTTTCATACCAGGTTAGCTTGAAAAGATCCCTTTTAGGGAAATGAAATGAAATGGCTAATTTATTTTGCTCTAGACATGGTAAAATGGTCTTGTAATAATGTGCTATGACATGTCTAGCCAGATACATCGGCATGCATTGGGATAAGTTCGCCTTTGTACTCTTTTTGTTGTTTTGTATTATTTTTGTGTTTTAATTTAAGTATTTACAATAAAGTAAAAAAAAAAAATTGACATACATATGTCCATACAGTCATACATACTTACAATATCAGGTCAGTCCTTGCATACACGTCCACTTCATCCCGCCATCTCCTTGGTCTGCCTCGTCGTCGCTGGCCGCAGTAACTGTGTGAACCCATCTTTGTGTGGATAGATGTTGACTGGATAGATCATTTCCCCAAAATCGTAATATCTCACCATAGTTTTTTACTGAAGCTTATTTTCACAGTAGTGTTTTTTCCCAATTTGAATTGACACAGAAACAGTGTCGACGGAGCTCCGCTCACGCGGAGCTCCTTCTTCTGTGTACTTTTGGCCCTTCGGGCCGATGCAAACTTAACATATCTTAAACCTACCTATGTTTCTGTGTCGATTAAAGTTGGGAAAAAACGCGATTGTGAAAATAAGCAGTAGGGTCAATCAACTTTTTTTTGTTAACGATTTTCTGCTACTTTCTATGAAAACCGAAATAATTAAAAAACTGACTATTTTTCCTTATTTAAAGTATACTTTTCAAAACCCTAGATTTTTGTAGTCAATAATGGTATAATTGCCATATTTATTTTATTTTGTTTAGCTTCTATTTCGTGGGTGACCCAGGGGACAATGATGTCCCCCAGATTTGTATGAAAATAGTGGTATGTCCCCTGGGTGACCAGATTTTTTCATAGAAATACTTATTTTTTTGGTTTTCACATACGCACTATGATAAACAGTTTATCTAATTACTACAAAATCATGGTTTCACTAACCAGAGACTACAGAGTTACTTGTAAAGGAGTAAATAGAAATTTACAAAAAAAAGTTGATTGAGCCAGTAAAAAACTATGGTGAGAAAAAAAGCATTTAGGAAAATCTGCGAACGGAAATTTTGCTGCAAGGAAATTACGATTTTGGTAAATTGTTCTAACCAGTCGTCCCATTTTAGCTTAGCAGTTGTATTGTTACAACACACAAAATATAAACACTCTAAAGTACGAAATATTTTTTTCATCTCTCTTTCGGAAAGTGAGGCAAATCATATCTGGCATACGGGAGGATAACTATTATTTTCTTCCCTATGGTAGATATGAGTTAAAAAAAATAAAGGCATTGGCTGTCAATGGAACACATACGCATTCAGCCAAGCATTACGGCATATACATGGAATAATTAAGTATTGAGTTTTTTTTCTTAATTAATGATATTAATAATTTTATAATGCCAGTGAAATATTATTAAATTAAATTATTAATTTACATTAGTTTCTTATTTAGTGACTTAAACCAGAAAAGTTAAAAAATATCAAGAAAAAAAAACACGGTTATATGTCCACACAGCCTATCTCTATACAGCTTAACTCCTTGGTTCAAATTGGTTATTTACTTATTTTACAAATAAATTTACTAAAATACCTACTTTATCTACTGTTTTCATTGATTATTATATTGAATATATTAAATTTTGTTAAATTAATTATTGCTTAACAATAAACTCTATTGAAATATTTTACAACGATCATATTGAACGGTTTAGACATTTTTATTTATTTATATTTTCTTACTTTCCTTGTAGTCGAAATGAAAAGCAGAGTGTTTAACTCGGGAAAAACGCCAATATCACCCTCGAAAAATTGCCACCCTCGCTGTCAAGTAATCTCGTGTGATATTGGTTATTTTCCTCCCTTGTTGAACAATCTACTATTATATGATCTTTGATTTTGTGCGAAGCTACTTTTGAAATTTACCATGAGCTTTTTAATGAGGAAACAGCGTCATTATAGCTATTACTCCTTGACTGTTAGCCAATTTCAGTGTAAAATTATCTAGCGGAATGAAGCGGAGTTAATGATCAATTACGGAGGGCAGACGGGGTGAAAGCGGAGGTTGGCCGGCCACTTGCATTCTAGGGTTAAAAATTCAAGTCATTAACCCTAGGTTTAGGTTGACAGTGCCATACATGTTGACACTTCTTGATGGCCGTGGAGGCTTAGCGGTTTGATCTATTGCCTCTCAAGCAGACGGTTGTGGGTTTGAATCCGGGCCCGACATCTGAGTTATTCGGAATTAGGGATGCAAGGTTGTTATAATATCGATAAAAATATCGATAATTATATCGAGGTAATGAAATTATCGATAGTTGAAATAAAAAATATGCAGTTCACTGAATAAGTGCTTTATAATTATTATATATCAGCAGTTTTTTTACATACTTTTTCATCTAATGAACAGCCATACAGCCATATCTAAGGTCGTGAATTATCGATTTTTTTTCTTTGTTTATGATATCGATATAATCGTATCGTTATAGCGCAAATATCGATAAAAATATCGATATTTTACCTTCGATATTATCGGTTTTCCGATATATCGTTGCAACCCTATTCGGAATTTATGTGCGACAATTATATTTGAAATTTACCATGAGCTTTGCGGTGAAGGAAAACATCGTGAGGTAACCTGCAGACCTGAGAAGAAATTCAATGGTGTGCGTATAGTTCCCAACCCGCACTGGGCCCGCGTGGGAACTACAGTCCGAGCTCTCATTTTGAGAGGTGTGTGCCCAGTGTATATAGACTGGGATGATGATGATGTACAGTCGCGGAATGAAAAGGTTCGTCACTTTTGGACTCTAGGTATCATCATCATCATTTCAGCCGAAAGACATCCACTGCTGAACATAGGCCTCCCCCAAGGCTCGCCAAACAGATCGGCTCTGCGCCATCCGCATCCAATGCGTTCCCGCTATCTGCACCAGGCCGTCACTCCATCTTGTTGGAGGCCTACCTACACTGCGTCTTCCGGTCCGCGGACGCCACTCGAGAACCTTTCGGCCCCATCGGCCGCCAGTTCTACGAGCGATGTGCGTGCACTGCCCGCTGCCACTTAAGTCTAGCGATTCTTCGAGCTATGTCCGTGACTTTAGGTATGTCAACGAGTTCAGGTCGATAAGTGAACCTTTACATACCGCTACTATACTTGCAAAGTTTCAGTGAGGCGCAAACGTAATTGGGCATTTCTATTATTCGTTGTACCCAATTAAGAAATTGTTAACAGGGAGTTAAAATTAGTCCGTTTGGTTACGCACTTTTTCAAGCCTTTACAATAAAAAAAAATGTAACGGACCGAACAATTCTTCACTTCTTGTTAAACGTTGTTAAACTTGTCCGATTTGTTACTTTTTATTTATTGTAAGGGGTTGAAAGAGTGCGTAACCAAACGGACTAACAATCCCTGTTAACAATTTCTTAATTGGGTACCTACAACGAAAAATAGAAATGCCCAATTGCGGCCTATTTAAATAAATATTAAGTTTGCTGACTGGGAGTCAATTATGTCCACAGGAGAGACAAATTTTGTTTCTTACGCTGTGTTTTAAGTTTTAATTAAAATAAATTAATATTCAGGCCAGAACCCATTTTAAATTAAATTTAAAATAATAATAATAAATAATAATAAATCTTTATTGTTCAATAAAAACCTTAAGTAAATACAATTGAAGCCCTGGAGACTGCGTTAGTTTTCACTGTGTTGCAGACCCCAGTGGTTGCCCTTATAATAATATAATGTACAGCGTACAGCGTAGCTAATAGCTAATAGCTTGGTGGTGGTGATAGTTGTGTTTATGTGATTTGTGTGTGTTCGTACAGTGTGGAGGTGGAGGAACTGCATGAACGCACATTTCTTGCATAAACGTAACTATTGTAAGGTCGCGGGTGAGCAAAGTAATTGTTTTAGTTCATTAATATGGACCTCCGCAAAGTAACGCCTGATTCAATAAAGTGTGTTTTATGTTACGACGCGCAAATTTGGTTCTCAATTTCGGAATAGGACAACGATCGATGCGTTTGGTAGATATAGGTAACGTAGGTATTACTTTACGATGATAATGTTTTACACATTGCATGATGTACAGTTTACGAACTGAGGGGACCATAGCCAAACTGTATAAGTCAGAAGTGGGATGACGGAACGGTACTTAGTCTAAAGATGACCTTCAACAGAGCCCTTTGAGCTCTCTCTAGTTCAATTAAGTGTGCCTTAGCAGCCCCACCCCAGACGCTAATGCAGTAGTTGATTATGCATTCTCCTAGCGCTTTAAAAATAAAAAATAAAAGATAGTTAGTTAATTAATTCATACAGTCTTTAACAACAACACACAACAACAACAACAAGTACAAGTTTTTAAGGGCAGCATTATGATTGTTATTAAATTTGTGAGGTTATCGACAAACTGGATAGTTTTAATTATAAAGGTAATGTTAATGTGCAGGTGAACGGACCACGGACAGGTTAGGACTGGCTTTCCCTTTCATGCGTTGGACACACGTCTAGCCTTCTAGAATATCCGTATTAGCTTACCTAAGGTTTCATTTCAGATAGGGTTAGCTCTATAAATGTAGTGTTTTAACGGTTCCGTACAGAAAGAAAGAAACATTTTATTTGTGACAAAAAAATGGTTAACATAGATAGATAAAAAAACCGGTCAAGTGCGAAACGGACTCGCGCACGAAGGGTTCCGTACCATTATCTATAAAAACAGCAAAAAAAATTACGTTTGTCCTTTGATCAATTATAACTGTAGATCCACAGTCGCGCGCCCGAAAATGTCCGAGCCAAATGAGCGCCACTTTGATACTTTTACGCTTTGGCCTTCTTTTTTCTCAGAACGTTGCGTGAAATTGTCAAGTTTAGCTGTCAAGTGGAGTTTTGCCGCTACCGAAATTCGACTGTAATAAAGTAAAGACTAGGTTCAAATTTCTGTGTAGGTGATGATTTTATTTGTTACGCAACCAAATAAAAAAGTTCGGACATTCTTTGAAGAGGATTTTGTTCGGCAATGTGTATCTACAGTTATAATTGATCAAAGCGTTTGTCGTATGGTTAAATATTTATTTTATTCTGTTTTTTAGTATTTGTTGTTATAGCGGCAACCGAAATACATAATCTGTGAAAATTTCAACTGTCTATCTATCACGATTCATGAGATACAGCCTGGTGACAGACGGACGGACAGCGGAGCCTCAGTAATAGGGTCCCGTTTTACCTTTTGGGTACGGAATCCTAAAAAAAAAAAAACCAATAAAAATAAAACAACCATAAAATAACATGCGTGTCACAAAATGGTCCCAAATCCTGCCCAAATCAGCAAAAGATTGCCAATCATGCGAACGGCGCTGATCTTCATATAATACTACTTACACACACCATAATACAATACAGCCGTTGCCAGACGTCCTGGTTTTGGCGGGACGTTCCGATTTTTGGCCCAAAGCTAAATGTCTCGCGCGGACTTGCTCTCTCTCTGTGCGACGACGACGTATGGTAGAATAACTTCTCTATGGCTATAGAGCAAGATCCCAGAGCTACCAGACGTTACTTATATTCTCATGAGTAAAATATACGGGATAAAATAGTTTTAGTATGTATGTAGGCATATCTGCTACCTTGGGCCGACCGACGGCCAATCTACAGCTACCAGGAGCTAAAGGTAAGTGAAAAGACTACTAACTTTTCGTAATTTCTCATGTCTGGTTTTTATAAAAGTAGTTTGTAAAAAGCTTGTAGTTAATTAATAAACTTTTTACACAACGTATTAGGGTCCTAACCACCCTTGTCGTCCTAACGGCCACTTGGTTAAGGTTGCGGGCACGCGTTAGATGCGGATGGCGCAGGACCGATCTGTTTGGCGAGCCTTGGGGAGGCCTATGTTCAGCAGTGGACGTCTTTCGGCTGAAATGATGATGATGATAAAATTTTTGCAACACCTATAAAGCTTGAACTAATAGATTGCTCGCGATGAAAGGTCCAAAACTGTTTTGCTCCTTTTACTTAATTTAGAAATTTTTAACCAATCCCAACCAACAATACCTAATCTAAGGCATCTACTTCTCGCGCTTACTTTCCTCAAAAACCTGTTTAATTGGCTCATACTTCAACCCGTTAATTAGTTATTACGTTGTAAACGTTCCCACGAAATTTATAAACAAAATTACGTAACATCGTTTGAATGAGTTTGTGACGAGTTTCGGACGGCGCCTGCCGCTGGCCTGTTTAGAAGCTGTCAAATGTTATGATGCTAATCCTGTTGTGCTTGATTTGTGCTATACTTCTTTTTTTTTAGCATTAGTAAGAAGGTAAGGTTGCCGGTTTTTTTTTATTTTTGTAATGTCACTGTACTGCTTTTGGTGATCAATAAAGAATATTTGTATTGTATTGTATTGTATTGTATTGTGAGCGATCTTTACGTGTATTTTTATTGATACACTTTTGAAAAATAAATCACAGCTAATAGGTATAACAATTTGAAAGGAAATATGGTCATTTGGGTCAATCAACTTTTTTTTGTTAACGATTTTCTGCTACTTTCTATGAAAACCGAAATAATTAAAAAACCGATTATTTTTCCTTATTTAAAGTATACTTTTCAAAACCCTTGATTTTTGTAGTCAATAATGGTATAATTGCCATATTTGTTTTATTTCGTTTAGCTTCTATTTCGTGGGTGACCCAGGGGACAATGATGTCCCCGAGATTTGTATGAAAATAGTGGTATGTCCCCTGGGTGACCGGATTTTTTCATAGAAATACATATTTTTTTTGGTTTTCACACACGCACTATGATAAACAGTTTATCTAATTACTACAAAATCATGGTTTCACTAACCAGATATTACAGAGTTACTTGGTAAAGGAGTAAATAGAAATTTACAAAAAAAAGTTGATTGACCCATTTGCACTCTTTTGGTTTCATAATTCATAAGTTGGATACTATTTTTTGAAAAGCGTTTTCAATAAAAAGACTCGTCAAGATTCTCCAGCTTATTTCTAATGCTACAAAAACGAAGTATAAACGGATGGTTTACTTATTTTAGGTTTTATGGACGGTTGCAGATATACTTAATAAGATTTATAAAGACGTACCTTGTGTATCACGCGGCGGAATGACGGCTGGACTCGTAAAGTAGCTGTTGTCCGCGACTCGGTCTGCGAGGAATAGGGATATAAAAAAATAGAAAAATAATAAAATAAAATAGTACTCAGACCTACCGAATACAGAAAAAAAGTTTCATAAAATCGGTCGAGCCGTTTCGGAGCCGTGACACTAGATTATACTTATATTAGAAAGATTAGAAGAAGATTAGAATAGATTTTGTGTTAAATAGTCTTACCTATATCGTAGAAGATACACTTAGATCAGCTGGATGTGAAACATACTATAAGTATTTATTAATTTAATTTTCAAATAATTCCTCATTGCACCGTCACGCCACTCCGTTGCCTTTAAGAATTAGCTTAGTGGTTAAAAACATACTTAATGGTTTTGATTTCAAAATTCTCTCTCTTCGAGCTAAAAGTACTTCTGAGTTTTGACACCAGATTATGTAAATCACAACGACCTTTGACACTATCGATATCGAAACTCGTACGTAATAAAAATCTTAAATTAATATCATCGTAAAGTACCTAGGTATGTTTTGATTAATGTTCGATCGAATATTTGGTATTCGGTTTCAGTGAGTTTCGGCGCGATTTTGGAGTTTTGTTTTAGTGCCGAAACCAGAAGCCGTATTGTCTAACGCGCGGACAGTATTCCCCATCTCTTTCTACCCGCATCCTATACCATGGCAGAGAGAAGTGGTGAATGAACTGAAACAATTACTTTGCTCACCCGCGACCTTATTCGACCTTAACGTAGCTATCATGAGGTCGCGGGTGTGCAAAGTAATTGTTTCAGTTCATTAATATGGACCTCCGCAAAGTAACGCCTGGTTCAATAAAGAAGTGGTGAAAACGATTGTGATTCCAAGTGTGTTAGACATTAAAGCCTCAGGATCAAAACTAAAACGGGATTCGTGGGTTTTCATGCAGCGTACGGAAACAATCTGTGTTGTGGAGTGGCTCTGACACCTGCGGTTCTACTAATTTTTCGTGGCTTTTTGATATTCCACATCATCATCATCATTTCAGCCGGAAGACGTCCACTGCTGAACATGTTCAGCAGTGGACGTCTTCCGGCTTCCCCCAAGGCTCGCCAAACAGATCGGCCCTGCGTCATCCACTTCCAATGCGTTCCCGCTACCTTCACCAGGTCATCGCTCCATCTTGTTGGAGGCCTACCTACACTGCGCATCAAATAGAGGTAAGTCTTGGCAGCCTACTTGGTTGAGCTGTAGCCTCTCAAGCAGAGGATCGTGAGTCCAAACTCGGACTCGCATATCTGAGTTTTTCGGAATTTATGCGCGGTATTTGAAATTTACTACGAGCTTTACGGTGAAGGAAACCTGTACACACTTCCAAAGAATTTCAATGATATCTGCGAAATTTCCAATCCGCACTGGACCCGCGTTGCCCTACGGCCCAAGCTTTCTCATTCCGAGAGGAGGACTGTGCCCTGCAGTGGTATGTATATAGACCGAAACGATGATGAAATAAAATAGATAGCTACTTAAGTACTTACTTTTTTTAGAGCTACTGAACTATCAATTCACCGAATAATCCTTTCAATGATCGGCCAAATACATATGTACAAAGTTACAAAAGCTACATTAGAGGCTAGTTTAAATATTATTCTTGCACTAAAAACAACCCTCTGATTCAGTTTCGGTTTCGGTATCGGCCGAAACTGAAACACAAAGCCAAATGTGGTTTCGGCTTCCCTGTCGTTCGCAAACACTAGTTTTGATGCAATGCGTGCATGTCTTAATCGCAAGTAAATGTGACCACAACATAAACGGCGGATAACATCAACATTCCAACCGTTAAATGTGGTAAAAGGTGGCAGATTGTTACGTAAAATAAGTACGTGATGTTAAGTAGTGGTAAATGGGAGGAGGGTAAGAGTCAAGAGTGAAGACGGTTTGTCAACTACTTGAGTCGGTCACAACTATACCCCTACTATTTGTCAAATTAATAATAATTAATTTAATTTTAGATTTTTTTATATGATAGGGTTAAAACGAGCATGCGGGTCACTTGATGGGAAGCAATCAATGCCGCCCATGGACACCCGCAACACTAAGGGTGTCACCGGTGCGTTACCGGCCCTTTGAGAGATAGATAAGCTCGTTTTTTAAAGATTTCCAAACTGTACCGCTCCGGGAATGCTGTCCTAGGAAGCTGGTTCCATAACTTCGTCGTGCGTGGGAAAAAGTTCCGCTTCTAGCGGATGGTGCTAGACTGCCAACCATCAAGATGGTGAGGATGAAATAATTGACGGAGTATGGTATACTTAGTACGAATTTTTTGAGGTGTCCCGTACGCTTAGTATAAGTTTTCCTTCACTTCAATACTTCTCGATTGCGTTTACGTAAAAAATTCAATTACTAGGGAAACATGGACAGCGCCTCCGCGCGCGCGCGTCTATGTTTCCATAGAATTGAAATTTTTACGTAAACGCGATCGAGAAGTATTGAAGTGAAGGAAAACTTATACTAAGCATACCGATCTCGTTACAGCCCACCTTTCGAACAAAGCCATTGTATTCCATTATGTCCTAAAGTAAATAATCCTCGTGATTGTGATGCTAATTATAACTGTATCTTTAACTTAAAAACTAATCAAAAAATTAAAACAATTCCTACTTCCGACCTGTATTTTTACGATCTCTATGAATTGGCGATTGCCGAAAACCTGCATGTCGATGTAGATTTAGTTGTCCATTCAGCAAACTTAATCACCTTACTCCAAATCACGTCACCTAACATAAAGAACCAAACCCGCAAGTCACGACGAACGACCAACTTAACAAGTAGAGTTATTAATATGATGGATATATGTATGTAAGATCCGTAAGTTCTTAAGCTTGAATTATTTACAATTACTACCATTACGCCATTGAGGTCAATGGAGTAGTGATCTAGCCACTCAAGCCACTAGCGAGTGTGACAGGTTGCTTTCACGTTGTATAACGAATTAAGCGTTTGATGCGTCGGTGTAAAACTTACTCCAATTGCGGACTACTTTAAGAACTTACATTTGAATTTTACCATGAACTTTACGATGAAGAAAAACATCGTGAGGAAACCTGCATACACCTGCGAAGAAATTCAATGGTGTGTGTGAAGTTCCCAATCCGCACTGGGCCCGCGTGGGAACTACGGCCCGAGTCCTCTCATTCTGAGAGGAGGCCTGTGCCCTGCAGTGAGACGTATATAGGCAGGGATTTTATTTTGGAATCACGTTACTATACTTCATTTAATTTAGAATTAGAAACCACAACAACATTATATTGCGTCTCGTGAACTGTAATCTCTTTACAATTTGTACTAGAGTAACGATTGACGACACGCAAATAAAGTGACTTTAAAACAATTTTATTTTGCGGCTCCCAGACCATTGTACTGTACTATTTGCTAGGCAAGAAATAGTTGACCAGACGCAATATAATGTTCTTGTGGTTTCTCATCATCATCATTTCAGCCGAAAGACGTCCACTGCTGAACATAGGCCTCCCCCAAGGCTCGCCAAACAGACCGGTCCTGCGCCATCCGCATCCAATGCGTTCCCGCTACCTTCACCAGGTCGTCGCTCCATCTTGTTGGAGGCCTACCTACACTTGTGGTTTCTAATTCTAAATTAAATGAAGTATAGAACATACCATGCGAATGTGGTGGCCTGAAATCCTGGGGCCCCTAAACTTTACTTCGTCACTATCATTTCAGCCGAAAGACGTCCAGTGCTGAACTTAGGCCTCCCCAAAGGCTCGCCAAACAGATCGGTCCAGCATTATCCGCATTCAACGCGTTTCCGTAACCTTAACCAAGTCCTCGCTTCATCTTGTTGGACGCCTACCTACACTGTATCTTCCGGTCCGTGGACGCCCTTCGAGCATCTTTTGGCCCCATCAGTCATCAGATCATCAGATCTGGAATCAGCTTACCAGCACCATTCCCGGAGCGTTACAACTTAGGGATCTTTAAAAAACGAGCCTACTAATTCCTAAAAGGGTCGGGAACGCACCTGTGATTCCCCTCGTGTTGCGGGTATCCATGGGCGACGGTGATCGCTTTCCATCAGGTGACCCGTCTGTTCGTTTGCCCCCTCTTATATAATAAAAAGTTCTAAGAGTGATGGCCCTGCCCACTGCCATTTGAGCCTGGCGATTCTTTGAGCTATGTCGGTGACTTTAGTTCTTGCGCGGATTTCATCATTTCTGATGTGATCCCGCACAGAAACTCCGCGCATGACACTCTATCTCCCTCTGAACGACCTTGAATTTTCTTCTCAAACTTTACTTTTTTTTCAGAATTATAATGACTCCGCTTTTGTCTACCTCTTTTACGATATCCATAGCTAAGGACCCATTCCGTAGCAATTTTTTATAAATATTTATCCCTTTTAAGTAAGTATAGCTGTATATCTATGTATCTGTATTAGACCACCTCCCTACTGAAATCTATTAGGTACTTACTGTTTGTTATGGTCTTATTAAATAAAGAATCATTGTATTGTAAACTGTAAAGATGTCTTTGACATCGACAGTACAGGTCGATTCACTATGTATCTATGTGTTACCTATTTGAATACACTTCACACAAATATGAAAATGTCATGCATCAGTCATTTTCCTATAAAAATGTCAAAGTGACGTTGCTTTCGTTCATTCCATTCGTGCCAACTCTTGTGTACAAGATGTGAATCTAAGAAATTGACAAATAACAATTAAAAGTTAAATAAAAGCTTGTGAAAGGGGGCTGGGACCGTGAAGGTTGCGTGCGGGATCGCGTTGGATGCGGATGGCTCGGGCCCGATCTGTTTGGCGAGCCTTGGGGAGGCCTAGCTTCAGCAGTGGACGTCTTTCGGTTGTAATGATGATGATGAAAAGGGGGATAGGTCTAAAAGCGTTTAACCTCACAGCCTGCGCTGGTATTGTAAAATATAGAAAGTGCATTCCTACCGTCCACTCCATCATTCTGCAACCTAAAAAATCTATTTTAAAATAATTCATAATAGCCATTTGCCATACTTCGGTACTGACGCGATATTGTGTAACCGCGAGTATTAACTTTTACTTTCGTTAATCTCAGTTAACGTATATTAATGGCTTAATGGTTCGGTTTTAATGGTGTAAGCACTTTTTTTAACGTCAGCTAGGATCATAGTGGGTTTTTAAAACTTTTAATTTTGTCTAATGGATTCTGGAATTATATTTGTGTACATTTATGTTGAGGACCATTTCTGAACATTTTTAAATTGGATTTTGGTTACAATAATCTATTTCTATTTTTAAAAGCACACTATGCCTATAGGCAAAGCATAGTAAAACTGTTAATTATACCTACTAATTTATTTATACAAATATTGTAGAAATGACTACCACTTTGATACAAAATAATATCAGACTTGCGGCTGTATAGGCTTAGTACTTTTACCTATCCCTGGAGGCATGAAGTCATAAAAAGTAAAAAGGGTCCTTGGACCTAGGGCTACCAGTACAAAAATTAAAAAAAATCCGGAAAATAAACTCTGATATTTGTAAACACGTCCGGAACATTTAACAAAACAGTGATAGCGTAGATAGTGAGAGGGATGTGTTTGAGTGTGTGGTTGTGTAGCCAACTAAACATTTTTTTTTCTAAGCATTAGTTGATGATCTAAAAATAAGTTTAGGTATTGTGGTTCAAAAATCATTTAAATACTGTAAAATAGTCTAAGATAAACATATATTTTATTTTTATTATTATTACTATACGTTCGTTTGATTACTTGCAAACTGTTGTTTGTGTTTTTATAGGTAAGTACAAGAAATAGTAATATACATATACATGTTGCATGTGACAGCGTGTTATTACCTCTAAAATATACTTAGAAATTATATTGGTGACAGTTAACGTCAAATTCACAGCATTTTATTACTCACGTGTCTGTCATTTCTAATTATTTCCTGTATAAATGAAAGTTTTAGTTTGATATGAATGAATATGCTGTATATTTACTAGCTATAACCCTCGGCTTCGCCTGTATAAACCTTTAGGTCTGGCGGTTAAACTGAAATTCCGAGATTTCCAATATTTTATTGTGATATTCATATATGATGCAAAAAGTATCTTCTCCTGTGCAAAATTTCACGTCACACACACACACACACACACACACACACACACACACACACACACACAGATCAAGATAAACGTTTTGGAAAAAATAAGAAACAAAATCATGTCCTGTAGGGTTAGCTGTAGTTAACAGTCATAACGTTTAACGACCGCTTTAGCCTAGTTGGTAGTGACCCTGCCTACGAAGCAAGAGGTCCTGGGTTCAAATCCTGGTAAGGGCATTTATTTGTGTGATGAGCACGAATATTTGTTCCTGAGTTATGGATGTTTTCTATGTATTTAAGTATTTATTTATCTATATAAGTATGTTTATCGTCGTCTAGTACCCATAGTACAAGCTTTGCTTAGTTTGGGACTAGGTCGAATTGTGTAAGATGGTCCTCCTAATATTTATATTTATTTATTTATAACATTTTCGAAATAATGATTGCTTAGCTAAGTACAAGTACCATGGTTTTTTTCTTATTTTTTCCAGAAATGTATAATTTGGCCTCTTGCCCGGCACCAGATCTGTTGAGTTTTGGAACATCCTGTATCTTTCGTATTTATAACACATATTAATAGAACTAAACGTAACTCCTACGTAGTAAGTACTGAACTAATATTGATGATGAAAATCAAAAGCCAGTTTCACAGTGGATGTATGGTTGTAACTATTGCACACGCAATGATAGTGTGTGTAATAGTTGAGAGTAATGTGTCTGTCCGGGAACTAGTGGCATTGCGATGCAAGAAATTACGAGGTACCTACGCATCTGTGACACGTGACTATGCTGTACCATAGTCATCATCATCAATTAAGCTTACGCGTCTGTTTTAAACGAATTTCGGTGTATTGCCTGTCAATCCTTTTCGTGACTGACTAGACCGATGCGAGAGCGACATGTTCGTC
Source organism: Archips xylosteana (assembly GCA_947563465.1). Taxonomy (NCBI): domain Eukaryota; kingdom Metazoa; phylum Arthropoda; class Insecta; order Lepidoptera; family Tortricidae; genus Archips; species Archips xylosteana. The sequence goes on from OX387369.1 coordinate 9,567,252, forward strand.
TACAGGCGTGACAAGAGAAGTTTGCGTACGTGATGGAGTGGAGGTAGTGCATATCTTGATGCTGTGTCTATCTCTTGGCAGCAAGTGTCTTGCACCAGGCCTCGTCGCAATACTTGCTTACATGTAAGTTCATCAATATTCTGTGGCGGAGGTGGTCCTAAATTTTTTATTCGCAAGATATATTTTGCCAGCCATCGTGGCCTAGTGGTTTGACCTATGGCATCTCAAGTAGAAGGTTGTGGGTTCAAATCCCGGCTCGCACCTCTGAGTTTTTCGGAATTTATATGCGAAATTACATATGAAATTTACCGTGAGCTTTACGGTGAAGAAAAAATCGTGAGGAAACCTGCATATACCTACGAAGAAATTCAATGGTGTGTGTGAAGTTCCCAATCCGCACTGGGCCCGCGTGGGAATTACGGCCCAAGCCCTCTCATTCTGAGGGGAGGCCTGTGCCCTGCAGTGGGACGTATATAGGCTGGGATGATGAAGATATACTTTGCAAGGCCTTATGATGGCACACCACAAATTAAACGATGGATTTTATTTGAATAAAATAAGATAATTTTTAATAATTTGAATAGATTGAAAGCCAATTGGAAGTAGGGATCGCCAATGCCGATCGGAATTATTTAAAAGTGCAAAAAATGCGAAGAAACGAACAAATAGGAAAAAACCGCCAAGTGCGAGTCGGACTCGCGCACGAAGGGTTCCGTACCAATATCTATAAAAAAAGCAAAAAAAAAAACACGTTTGTTGTATGGGAGCCCCCCTTAAATATTTGTTTTATTTTAATTTAATAATTTATTTTTAAATTTAATAATAAATTCTGTGAATATTTCAAGCGTCTACCTGTTGCCGTTATCAATATCGAGCAAAAACGAGCAAAAAAATCACGTTTGTTGTATGGGAGCCCCCTTAAATATTTATTTTATTCTGGTTTTTAGAATTTTTTATTGTACCGGCAACCGAAATATATCATCTGTGAAAATTTCAACTGTCTAGCTATCACAGTTCATGAGAACAGCCTGGTGACAGACGGACAGTTAGACGGACGGACAGACGGACGGACAGTGAAGCCTCAGTAATAGGGTCCCGTTTTTACCCTTTGGGTACGGAACCCTAAAAAATAGAGAACCCTTCGAAGCACCAGGCCCCACAAACCGTGGGGCCGTGGGTGAGGGACCGCTTCACACTTTGGCGGCTTATCCACCAGAGATCTGCGGGGCTAATGTATGATGTAAGTATACAGGGTGTCCCAAAACTCAACGACAACCTGGTACCAGGCAAAAGGTCAAGTTATACCAGTACTGGAAAAAATCATCATTCATCATCTCAGTCTATATACGTCCCACTGCAGGGCACAGACCTCCTCTCACAATGAGAGGGTTTGGGCCGTAATTCCCACGCTAGCCCAGTACGGATTGGGAACTTCACAAACACCATTGAATTTCTTCGCAGGTGTATGCAGGTTTCCTCACGATGTTTTCCTTCACCGTAAAGCTCATGGTAAATTTGAAATGTAATTTCGCACATAAATTCCGAAATTTAAAGGTGCGAGCCGGGATTTGAACCCACAATCCTCTGCTTGAGATGCCATTGGTCAAACCGATAGGCCACCACGGTTATACTGGAAAAAATATGTAAAAAATCCGAGGCACTTAGTTAAGCAATATATAGATATTGCCATCGTTTTAACTAAGTTTTTTTTCCCAAAACTGTTATAACTGGCCCTTTCGTCAGTTATATACCGTATTCTAGTTGAGTTTTGGGATAAACTATATTTTTATCACCAAAATTAGGATCTATAAATGGGCGATCGAGCTTCGCTCGGGCTAAAACACGAAGGCACGCGTTTCCTCAGAACCAACCCCAATAGCAAATTTCATCGAAAGCATTGGAGCCGTGTCCGAAATTTCCGAAATAAAAAAAAACTTAATAGACAAGAAGTGCACGTTCAAAGATGTTTTATTTATTTCCGTAGCTAAACTTGGTTTATCCGTGTCTATCAGTGCTAAGCTAAGCTTCTGTTTGTTGTTATTGCTTACAATCGAGATAAATCCTAATAATTTTATAAACTTTATGACATAAAGTATAAGGCTAGCAATAGATTTCAGAATTAAAACCAGTTTTTAAGCTGCTTACAAAAGAATATTTTTTAATAATAAAATTGTTCTCGCTTTATTTTATACACTAGCAACACGCAACAGCTGCTGTTTTGCATTTGCTTCTGTCATTGTCACAGTCACTCAAGTGTCAATGTCAAACAAATATTCGTCGTAATTTTTTGTTGTGGAGTGGATGTTGAAAATTTCTCCACTAATTAATTGGTATGTTAATTGTTAACGCTTGGGCTTAAGTAGAATCAAGAATAATGGAGCGATCTAAGATTGAAAAAACTAAAATACTCGCGCCTGATGTCGCCGTTAGCGCTGTTCTCCAGCCGAGTCAAGAATTGCCTGCTGAGACTCCCATAGTAACGGGATACGACTGGGAACATGGCACAGACTACAATAAGATACTCGAAAGCTATTTACACTCCGGCTTCCAAGCCACAAACTTCGGCAAAGCTGTAGAAGAGATCAACAAAATGCTAAAAACGCGCGCCGTTGCTTTGACAGAGGAAACTTGCGATCCTTACGAAGAAGACGTCTTTATTAAGAAGAAAACTAACTGCACCATCTTCTTAGGGTTCACTTCGAACATGATATCGTCCGGTCTGAGGGACACTATACGATTTTTAGTGAAAAATAAACTAGTTGACTGTATCGTGACAACGGCTGGCGGAGTTGAAGAAGACTTTATCAAATGCCTCGCTCCGACGTACGTAGGCGACTTTAATTTAAGCGGGAAATCTCTAAGACTGCGTGGAATAAACAGGATTGGCAATTTACTTGTGCCTAATGATAACTACTGTAAGTTTGAAGAGTGGGTGACTCCGTTGCTAGACGAGATGCTGCTGGAACAAACTCGGGATGGCATGGTTTGGTCACCATCACGGATCATTGCTAGGTTAGGCGAGAGAATTAACGATGAAAGCTCCGTTTGCTACTGGGCATGGCGTAACAATATACCCATTTTCAGCCCCGCTTTGACAGATGGTTCTTTAGGAGACATGATGTATTTCCACTCTTACAAACGCCCTGGTCTTATCATTGACATATTAGGAGACTTACGCAGACTCAACACTATGGCAGTTAAAGCCAATAACACAGGCATGGTCATTCTTGGCGGAGGAGTTGTTAAACATCATATTTGTAATGCCAATTTGATGAGGAATGGAGCAGATTTTTCTGTATATGTTAATACTGCTAGTGAGTTTGATGGCAGTGACGCAGGTGCTAGGCCAGATGAGGCTATTTCGTGGGGCAAAATACGGGCTTATGCAACACCTGTCAAGTTGTATGCCGATGCGACTTTGGCTTTCCCATTGCTTGTAGCTCAGACATTTGCTAAGTACCACTTTAGTAATAAAAAGAATGTATAAGTATATTCTTTGGTTTTATTGATCTTGTCAATCCTGCTTCAGTAATTATTAGGGTTCCGTGCCCAAAGGGTAAAAACGGGACCCTATTACTGAGGCTGTGCTGTCCGTCCGTCTGTCACCAGGCTTATCTCATGAACCGTGAAAGCTAGGCAGTTGAAATTCTCACAGATGATGTATTTCAGTAGCTGCTATAACAACAAATACTAAAAACCAGAATAAAATAAATATTTAAGGGGCTCCCATACGACACAACAAACGTAATTTTTTTGCTCAATATTGATAACGCCAACAAGTAGACGCTTGATGTATTCACAGAATATTTAGTTCTATGTTCACTTTAAAAATAAATAATTAAATTAAAATAAAACAAATATTTAAGGGGGGCTCCCATACAAAAAACGTGTTTTTTTCCGTTTTTATAGATGATGGTACAGAACCCTTTGTTCGTGCGCGAGTCCGACTCGCACTTGACCGGTTTTTTCTGTATTTCATTTCTTATCATCGTGTAGTAAAATTTTTGCATAATTTTTGTTACATGTCACGCCATCTAGCGTTGAGTAGCAGCAGCACAACACAGAAATACTGCCCTCTATCGTATTTTGAGGCAAACGGCGGACACGTTCTGAAACTTTACTTACAGACAGAACATAACGTATTACGTACTTTATATACTATCAAAATCTTAATTGACTTGCTTGCGAATTATTTTATAATAAGGTGAGTATTATGTTCCATCGTAATTTAATTGCATTTCATTATAGATGTATAAAATAATCTCTTCAAAAAAAAATGTAAGATGAGGGTTTGAGCTTCTGAACGTGCTTGGTGTGAATGAACTGTCAAATATTCAATGAAGTTAGCTGCTGTCTGGAATCCTTGCAGTTTATTGGTGTGCGTGGAGATGCACCACTTTTTACGCTAGTGTGCTGTGTGTGAAAGCGGTTTTTCAGAGTTCACGCTTGCCGTTTCTATCGTTTGATGCGCCGCCGGCCGGACGCCGGTGTCACTGGTGCATAATATTTACTTTAAAAACCTAACATTCCAATTCCAATATTCTAAATTAAAAATGTTCGTAGTCAATTTGAAAATCGAATGTTAGCTTTTTTAGCGGCCAGTTTGTGTGATAAGTGATTATGATGTGCGTTTTGAGATCGGTTTTGTTTCTTTCGCTACTTTTATCCGGTAAGTTGCATCCTGAGCTTATCCTATTTTTAGATTTTATGGTCATTCTGCGTATATTAACGATATTTTCTCGGGTAGCTTAATGTGTAGTCTGGAGTCGGTGCTTTGATGTTGACAATATTACTTTGTTGAAATGCAACATGAATACTGAACGACTGTTCGCTGTTTGAAGTCGTTTTAGGTATGCAAGATGCGTTCTATGAGGTGTTTGTGGCAGTGCAATGTGTAATGTTTCATTTATAATGAGTCCTTTATGCAGAATTTCTGATCATGAAAATAGTTCTTTATGATCAACGCAGGTAACTTGGTTTCAAAAGTAGTGGAGATTTTACTAATCGACTTTTAGGAGAAGGATTTGAATTATACTGTTTTTTTGCGGTCCATCTACATTTGTGCTTATTTTTTTCACTAATTGTAATGTTAAGTATTTTCTAAAAATTAGCTAATATATGGACAGTTGCAATCATTCAAAAATTGAATAGTGTCCCATGATAAAATAAGACCTTACAATAGTAGTTGAAATAACAAAGATCATCATGTTCTTGCTTTTGATTATCTAAAAATTAAAACATAAATTTATTTTGCTTACCAAAAACAACAGGTACTGATAAGCATCTTTGTAAATGTAAACAATTATTATATTACTAAAACTAAGTGTGAGGTGCTTATTTCTGCTAACTGATAGTGGCAACTTTGATATAGGTAGGTAATGTCAGCAAAATAAGTTTCATATAAGATTTTGTATCTCTCTTGAAACTTCAATTTGATTATGCTAGTTAATTCTTGGTTTTTAATTTTCTTAATAAATGAATATGAATATGACAGGTTTTTTTGGTAAAAGTAAAATTGAAAATTATTGTATTTTGTTGAAGGAACAATACATGTTTTTGTGTTAGGTACATATTTTTTACATACAAATTTAATATTGTTATTATAAAAATGAAAATAATAATAGTCATTTCATCATGATCAGCTCAGCCTATAAACATCTCACCACTGGCACAGGCCTCGCCTTGGAATGAGAGGGCTTGGGCTGTAGTTCCCATGCAGGTCCAGTGCAGATTGGGAACTTTAGTCATTTGTCACTTTAGCCATAAACATGTCTACAGAAACATTCTCTACATTGACTTTTAATTGTAAATTTGACCATTGTGTCAACTTATTTATTATTTTCAAAGTTTAGACTTGACCATTTTATTTTGTAAGTAACAAGCTAAAATTAAAGATAGCTGTAATCTTGACTTGAAATTTAGTAAATATTTATGTTAATAATTGTAGTACTTTTAACATAAAAATGGTGTTTTATATAACTGAAATAGGTATTTATTTAAAACTTATTTTATAAGTAGCTGTTGCCCATGACTTCATCTGAAAAGAATTTGTTTATCACTTCTAGGATAAAATCTATCCGAAACAAATTGTATCTAAATCGATTCAGCAATATAATTGTGAAGACGTAACAGTCAGAGTTACTTTTGCATTTGTATTAAGCAACAAGGATGAAACACTTGAAAATAAGATATTGTATTAGAACACTTATTGCCCTGATTGAATTCCGCTGCAGACTCTACTAAGTATTTTGCCTGTGGCTATTGTAACATGAGTTGTTATGTTATGATTATGCCTGTCATGTCTGACAGTGAGCTATGGCTCTTTAATGTCAACAAGTGATAATATGATGACATTGTAGTACTAATCTTAGTAATATTATAAAGGTCAAAGTTTGTATGGATGTTTATTACTCTTTCAGGCTAAAATGGTTTGATGGATTTGATTAACCCTTTAATAATAATAATAATAATAAATATTAGGGGACAATCTCCCACAAATCAACCTAGTCCCAAACTAAGCAAAGCTTGTACTATGGGTACTAGACGATGATAGACATACTTATATAGATAAATAAATACTTAAATACATAGAAAACATCCATAACTCAGCAACAAATATTCGTGCTCATCACACAAATAAATGCCCTTACCGGGATTTGAACCCAGGACCTCTTGCTTCGTAGGCAGGGTCACTACCAACTAGGCTAAAGCGGTTGTTAAAACGCCAACAACACTTATAGGTGTCACAAAGTACAGTGTCAAAGTGATCTTGACACAATGACATAAGATTCAAAGCAGGTTTATGTTTTGTCGAGGCGTGCCGTTGAAAGGGTTAAATTTGACACACAGATAATTTAAAACCTGGATTAACATATAGGATTCTTTTTATACCGGAAAATTACATAGTTGCCGCGGGAAAGCAAATTCTTAGATTTTCACACAAAAATAGAAAAAAAAAACAATAAATTTTGGGGGTCCCCATACTTAGAACTGAAACACAAAAAATTTACCCATACGTGTGGCGTATCTATGGATAGGTCTTCAAAAATGATATTGAGATTTCTAATATTATTTTTTTCTAAACTGTATAGTTTGCGCGAGAGACACTTCCAAAGTGGTAAAATGTGTGTCCCCCCTGTAACTTCTAGAATAAGAGAAGGATAAAACTAAAAAAAATATATGATGTGCATACGTTACCATGTAAACTTCCACCGAAAATTAGTTTGAACGAGATCTAGTAAGTAGTTTTTTTTTAATACGTCATAAATTGTAAACCGCAATTTTTTATAGTAGATAATGGTACGGAACCCTTCGTGCGCGAGTCCGACTCGCACTTGGCGGTTTTTTCCTATTTGTTCGTTTCTTCGCATTTTTTGCATTTTTAAATAATTCCGATCGGCATTGGCGATCCCTACTTCCAATTGGCTTTCAATCTACTGTGTTAAAATAGTTGTTATGTTAAATACTTCAGACGTACCTACTTATGTAAATAAATAACATTGTAGATCTGTTTGAAAAATATACCGAACCGGTGGTAGATATTTCGACATTTATAAGTGCTTGTTACAGCCTATACTTCATTTCATTTAGAATTGAAAACCACAACATCATTATATTTCGGCTCGTCAACTATTTCTTACCTAGCAAATAGTACAGTACAATAGTCTGGGAGCCGCAAAATAAAATTGTTTTAATGTCACTCTATTTGCGTGTCGTCAATTGTTACTCTAGTACAAATTGTAAAGAGATTACAGTTCACGAGCCGCAATATAATGTTGTTGTGGTTTATAATTCTAAATTAAATGGAGTATAATTTTTTTTTTGTTCTTGGGTCTTAGACCCCTAAAACCTAAATTAAATAAAGATATTTTGACTTATATGTTGAAACTAACTTAGGTGTATAATTTAACCCATGTTTCTAATTATGGGTATGTTTCCAAGAATTTTAATGAAACCTCAGAAACGCCGCGGGCTGCGCCGCCTGGTTTAGGGTTCCGCGGTACTTTTTTATTTCATTTTTATAGTTACAAATTGAACCTTAAATGATACGAATGGCGTGTGAGTGTGAGAAAAGTTCCCAACCCGTACTGGGCGGGGGAACTATAGCCCAAGCCCTCTTATTCTGAGAGGAGGCCTGTGTCCAGCAAACTCTTGCTGTGACATTTAGGCTTCATAATACAAGTACAATACTATATCAAGGTATTGACTGCGAATAGTAAAAAAATTGTGGAGATCCTTGGCTTGATTTAACAGTGGATTTCCTGTGTTCGATATTTATCTAAAACCTTTAAACGAGCAATTGTATACTTGTATAGTTTTTAAAGTAAAAATATGGTTACCAGGCTATTACCTAAGTACGCCAAGTTTCATCTAATTCAATCATCATCATTATCTCAGCTGAAAGACGTCCACTGCTGAACATAGGCCCCCAAGTCTCGCCAAACAGATCGGTCCCGCGCCATCCGCATCCAATGCACGCATCTAAATCCGTTCAGCCGGTTATTGCGTGATTGACTCATAAACATATATTCAGACATCCAAATATCCAAACATTTTTACAAACTTTCTTATTCATAATCATAACATTAGTAGGATAGATTAGGATTAAATTAAAAGAGACAGTAGATAAACAAACTAGGTATATATAGAACTGATTCGCTGATGCCCGCGATTTTATCTGCGAAAAATTCGTTAATAATCCCTCGAAACTAGGCCATTTTCCGGGATAAAAAGTGTCCTATGTTCTTTGATCAATTATAACTGAAGATACACATTGCCGAACAAAATCCCCTTCAAAGAATGTCCGAACTTTTTTATTTGGTTGCGTAACAAATAAAATCATCACCTACACAGAAATTTGAACCTAGTCTTTACTTCATTACTGTCGAATTTCGGTAGCGGCAAAACTCCACTTGACAGCTAAACTTGACAATTTCACGCAACGTTCTGAGAAAAAAGAAGGCCACTTTTATCAAAGTGGCGCTCATTTGGCTCGGACATTTTCGGGCGCTCGACTGTGAATCTACAGTTATAATTGATCAAAGCCTATGTTAATCTAGTGTGCCAAATTTCATCCAATTCTATTTAGCCGTTTTACGTGATTGTGTAATATATAGGTAAATAAAAATCAGTCGCAGAAAATGTATAACGTTTAACTACAGAACGGCTGCTAATTCGATTTGTGTATTTTTTTTGTTGCGTTATTAGTACCTACCTAACTTTAGAAAGAAAATTTTTTGAAAGTTTTTTTTAATTAGCACCTAGTATACTCGTGCGAAGCCAGGGCGTGCAGCTTATTTATAAAATTACTAGGATTAGTTGTATAAAATAAAAAGAACCTTCTTCCATCAATCACGGAGTGACGTCACGGACGGTAACACATTCATTGCACACTCTTACTTAGTAGCCAAATTAAATTTATCTTTTGCTTCGATCCCGTTTTAGGATATTATCGTTGTGTGCTATCCGGTTGCATGCACCCGTGCGCGTGTTAGCAAGACTCTGCGTTAGTGTTTTGTGCGTTTTATGGTGTTTTTATTGGATGAGTACTGTCACAGTTTGATATTTGCATGTGTGGGTAGGTGTTGCACACATAAATCAAAGACTTATACTGGCGAAAGACTTTTATTTTCTTATTATTATTTACTTAATGAATACTTTTGATTAAAAATTGAAGCTAGTTTCGTCATTTTAGACTTTCATTAATATTTTCCTTATAAGCGTTAAATAAATCTGGTCTAATTTTTGACCTTAGCGCCATCTAGTGACACAGGCTAGTAGGTTTATTGTTCTGTATTTTGACGCTGTATTGTGAGCTTCCAGTAGTGGTGCATTGTACTTACTAGTCATGGGGAAGTGTACGGCATGTGGTAAATTCCTTGCGACAGTAGGGGCCGCCACTTGTACTGTTTGCCCATGTATGTACCACAGAGCATGTGTGGCTATACCTGACGGGGATGCTTTATCTAAGGACTGGTCCTGCCCTGAATGCAAAAAGAAGCAGAAAAAGACTGATAACAGCAGTACTCCTGCTAGAGCAACTTGTGGGAATCTGTCTAGCATTTCGGGTGCGCCGCCCGCTGCCTCTGCGTCTTCTTCTGCGGCCAAGAGCCCCGCCCCCCCTTCGGGTGGGGGGTCCGAAGTCGCCGCGCTGCGCAGAGAGATGGCGGAATATATCGCTGAGCAGCGTGAATTCCGTGCCGAGATCCGGGCCTCCCTCAGGAGTATGGTGGAGCGGATGGAGGAGATCGAGCGGCGACTGGACGTGGTCGAGAGCAGGGAGGCGGAGGTGGCGCCGCGTGGTGGCGGCGTGGAGCAACTGCAGAGGACCGTGGAGCGCCTGCAGCTCGAGCTCAACGACCGCGACCAGGACGCGCTGCTGGCCGACCTCGACATCGGGCAGCTGCCGGAGGAGCCGGGCGAGAACGTCGTGCACACGGTCACCGTGCTCGCCGCCAAGCTGGGCGTGGCCCTCGAGCCGCGCGACGTGGTGTTCGCGGAGCGCGTGGGCGCGCCGGCGGCGGCGGGCCGCGCGCGCCGCGTCGTGGTGCGCCTGACGCGCCGCCAGCTGCGGGACGACCTGCTGCGCGCGGCGCGCGTGCGCCGCAACCTCAGCTCGGCCGATGCGGGGCAGGCGGGGTCTCCCCGCCGTGTCTACGTCAACGAGCGGCTGACGCGAGTGAACCGCCAGCTGTTCCGCCGGGTACGGGAGGAGTGTCACAGATGTCAGTGGCGGTTCTCCTGGACTAGGCGAGGCCGTATCTACGCCCGGCAGGGTGAAGGCAAGCAGGCCTTTTGCCTCCGCTCCGATGCAGACCTGGAGAGTGTTTTTGGGTCAGGTTTGGTTTGTAAGGATAAGCAAACAAATTGAATCATATAGCATTTACTCCATTGCAACAAAAACATTTACAATAAAACGGGAAGGACTAGACCAGGTGTACAAAATGGGAATGCTTGTAGCGACAGACAAGGAAAACATACATGTAAATAACAAACTTAATTCTATTGATTCTATATATTATTATTACCTGCTCGAAAAAGTGTCGGTTTTGAAATATTATTTATTTGAGTTACACTGTTGTTTTTTGTTGATATATTATTATTTACACTATTACTATTATTTTATACTGTTTATTATTATAATGATATTTTGGATACAGATGTTTGAAATTTTGATTAAATATATAAATGCATAAAAAGCAATTAAAAGTTGGTTTGTATAATGCAGGGTCCTTGTGTACAAATCACGATAATATTGTTGTATCATGCGCTCGGCATAAATTAGCTTTACTGGCAATAAATGAGACATGGATCAGAGCGGGGGAGGAAGGGCGTGCCGCTGTGCTGCCAGGCTATAGGTTCCGTCATAGCCCGCGACCACAGGGTGAGCGAGCTCGTGGTGGAGGGGTCGGGTATTACACAGATCGTAATATGAAATTTCGAACCTGGCCTCACCCGGTCGACCCTGCTCACAAGTTGGTTGAGCAGATGTGGGTCACGTGCACCCTTAACGGAAAGAAACTTGTGATAGGTACTGCATATCGTCCACCATGGATGAATGCAGATTTATTTTTTGATGCGCTCAGTGACTCTATAAGCTCTTTGCCTGAATATGACCACATTATATTGTTAGGAGATTTTAACATTAATATATTAGGAAAAACAGATACTAATGTTTCAAAGTTGCATACTTTCTTGACTTGTTTCAATCTGACTCAATTAATTACTACACCTACACATTTTACTGAGACCAGCCAGACACTGTTGGATGTTGTCTGTACGGATTTGACAGCCAGGGATATAGTTGTTGAACATGTAGGAGGCTCCCTGCAAGGTCACTGCCTTGTGGTGTGTGAATTAAATATCCGTTACGAAAAGCCTAAGCCATATACTATAACTTACAGACCTTTAAAACATATAATTGCAAATAGTTTTGACATGATTTTACAGAATGAGGACTGGGGCATAGATGGCGATGTTAATGTTATGGTTAGCAGTCTGAGCCAACGCATGGTAGCATTATTTGACTGTTTTGCACCTGTGAGGTCAGTAGTAGTCAGACATCAATCTTATCCTTGGATCACAGACACAGTAAAGTTGATGATGGGGTTGCGTGACAAAGCCTTATCTCAGTATCACAGAATAAAAACTGACAGTAAAAAACAATATTACATGTCCTTGAAATCCATGGTAAATAAAGCACTTGACACAGAAAAAATTGCTTATTTTAAGCAGGAAATTAATAGCAAAATACATGACCCTAGGACCCTTTGGAACAATCTCAAGTCTACCTTATTACCTAAAAATGACACAGAATTACCTTCCAATTTCAATGACCCTAATGTAATAAACAATCACTTCCTTAAATTGCCATGCACTGAAGGTGTTACTATTTCACAATTGACATTTTTTGAATATTTTAGGTTTAGTGACACTATTTTTAAAATTGAACTTGTTAGTGTAGACCAAGTTATGCAAATTATTAAGAGCTTAAAAACAAATGCAGAGGGTTATGATGGCATTACTTTAAATATGATAATTTTGACATTGCCATACACACTTGACATAATAACAAAAATAATAAATAAATCAATTACTACATGTATAGTCCCAGATGTATGGAAAATAGCAGCAGTGCGACCTCTGCCTAAGATAACAAATCCTACAGAGTTGAGGGATCTCAGACCTGTTAGTATTTTACCCTGCCTCTCTAAAATACTGGAGAAAGCTGTATGCATTCAACTAACCAATTTTTTGGAGAGAAATGAAATCCTGCCGGAGTTACAGTCAGGTTTCAGAAAAGGCAGGAGTACTGTAACTGCATTATTAGATGTTACTGACAATATGATTTGTGCTCTGGATGAAGGAATGTGTACATTTTTGGTACTGCTAGACTTTTCAAGGGCGTTTGATTCTCTAAATGTTGACCTGTTATTGTCCAAATTAAGTTATTATGGGTTTGATGGTGGTTCATTGCGTTGGTTTGAAAGCTACCTTGACAATCGATGCCAGTATGTGAGTATGACTCGAATTGATGGTTCCTTGCAGATTTCTGAAAAAGAGGTGGTAAAAAGAGGCGTACCGCAGGGTTCGATCCTCGGCCCAATTCTTTTTATTTTGTATTTGGCTGATATAAAAACACAAATAAGGAATGCTAAGTATCATATTTATGCTGACGACATACAGGTTTATATATCTTGCAAACCCTCAGAGGCTGACTGTGCAATAAGTAAGCTAAACGAGGACCTCAATAGAATAACTACTTGGGCGTCAAGCAATTCCCTGCTTCTCAACCCAACAAAAACCAAATATATGGTTATTGGAAGTAAGCAACAGTTGTCTGCTCTGAGATATACTGCTGATGTTAAAATACTAAATGAAAGTATAGAACGGGTGTATGAGGCACGAAATCTAGGTATTTTAATTGATAGTGAGTTGCGATATGAAAAGCATATCGCAAACACAATACGAAATTGCTTTTATAAGCTAAAAGTGCTGTATAGAGCTAGGGCGTTCTTGAGTGAGAAGTTGAGAGTACAGCTTGTCGAGTCACTGGTGCTATCGAAATTGAATTACATGGATGTAGTGTATGGACCGCGTTTGCTTGCAAAAACTAAACGACTTATCCAGAGAGTCCAGAATGCCTGTTCACGCTTCTGTTTTAATGTTCCGTTAAGGGCTCACGTTACTCCATTCCTAAATAAACACTTAATGCTTAAAATGCATCACCGACGTAAACTTCATCTGGCTTGTCTGCTTTTTGACGTACTTAAGCACAGAGCTCCAATGTATCTTGTCAGCAAACTCACACTTTCGTCTTGCCTGAGGTCAAGTGGAGAGCGGAAGCGTGCCACACAACTGCTTATGCCTCGCCACAAGACAGCTGCTTTTCGTGGCAGTTTCAGGTATGCAGCCACGAAATGTTGGAACAACATTCCGCCCCCGATCAGAGACCTAAAATGTACACAAAATTTTAAATTAAAGATTAAAAAAATGATGTTTGAGCACCAAAGGGCTCAAGAAATGCTGAGCCATGATACGAGTGTAATTTGAGTGTTCTTTGTTTGTCGAATTTCATGTCTCAAATAGATGTAGTACATACCTTGAGTTTTTGTCCCATATGCATCGGAGCGGATGTAACTGTAACTGTTTTTGAAATTATTGAGCAACTTTTTCATGTGTATGTATGGTTGCTTCATGCAATCGAAGGGTCTGCCACTGTAGCTTAACTTTTTTTTTCTTAATTTAAACTGTGTTTCTTTGTTTGTTATAATTTTAGTTTTAGATCTGTTTCCCAGATCAGAGGAAAGAACTGGTTTTATTTAGTTTAATCGGGTTTTGATTGGGTTGTTGTTGTTTTTGTTTCTTTAGTGTTCCGTGTTCCGCTAGGAAGAGGCAAAGGTCTCAGGAACATAGTAAATTCTTTTAGGGCCACCACAAACCGAAGCGTTTTCGTTGCCGACGCGCGCGCACCCCGCGCTTCGGTCTGTGGTAGCCTTGAATGTTTGAATGTTTAGTTTTTAGGGTTCCGTAGTCAGGTAGTTTTTTGTTAGAATGATAAGTTTCTCTTTTTTTATAATAATTATATAATTTGTGTGTTTTGTGTGGCCTTCCGTGATGTTGCTGTACTGTGGCCCGACGGAAGACCAGTGCTGGTTTTTAACTAGCGACATGCTGAGCCGGGTCCCTTTTTGTAGCAGCACTAATATGTACCTACATTCCTATGTCTATGTCTATGTTTGTACTCTTATTTTTGCCTGTGTATGTGTTATTGTTGTTATAAAATAAATGTTTTTCTTTCTTTCTTTCTTTCTTTCAATCAAATGTAACATTTAATTTTCCCACAGAACCCTCCCTCCACCCACTAACTAAGCCAGTATCCAACAACCATTAATATAAATAAACGGTTGTCCAAAAAACATCGTTTTAATTTCTTTGTTCTTGCTAATGTTGTACAAATAAGAAAAAAATGGTTTGAATTGGCGATATTCCGTCCAGGTAGCCACCCTAACAGCGGGGTGCCAATGCAATCAAAACGTGCCAGTGTTGCCTTAGAGATGCCGCAGACACGGCTACAAAGTGGCGATAATTTGACAAACGGAGTATTAATTCAAGTTTTTTTGTTTTTCCTGCATCGTCGTGTTGTACAAGGTTTTATTTAACTTACAGTCAAGATCCTACTAATTATAAACGTGAAAGTTTGTATGGATGTGTGGATGTTTGTTAGTCTTTCACACTAAAACGGTTTGATGGATTTTGATGAAATTTGGCACACAGATAGTTTACTTATAGCCTGGAAAATTGCATAGTTTCCGCGGGATAGCGACAAACGAGTTTTTCGCAGATGGAGTTGCGGGCAACAGCTAGTCAAAGATATAATAATATGTCCCTAAAGGTAACGCCACCAGAGTTGAGGCCACGCACACAACCACATCTCATGTAATGACAGCGGGATTTTGACGTTGTGTTGGCGTTTAACGTCAACACAACGTCAAAATCCCGCTGTCATTACATGAGATGTGGTTGTGTGCGTGGCCTCAACTGGGTATGTATTACAATACCGAAGTACGAAAGGCCGAATGTATTAAAACATCGAATGGGTCAAAAGACCGACACGATTTTTTTCGGACACCGTTAACTTTTTAAGATTGTTATAAAACAAACCTAACCTAACCTAATGGGTTCTGTATGATGCCGTTTTAATAAATTCTGTAAAGTTTACGGTTTCAGAAAAAAATCGTGTCGGTCTTTTGACCCATTCGATATTTTAATACATTCGGTCTTTCGTACTTCGGTATTGTAATACATACCCCCTCAACTCTGGTGGCGTTACCTATACACTAGCTTGGCTTTTTAGACGACCAAGCCTAGTTGTAAGAGACCCTTACTACGAAGCTTGAGGTCCCAAGTTCGATTCCCGATCGGGGCAGATATTTGTGTGAAAAATACGAATGTTTGTGCTCGAGTCTTGGATGTTTAATATGTATTTAAGTATGTAGGTAGGTATTTATCTGTATGAGTATGTTTATCCGTTGTTTAGTACCCGTAGTACAAGCTTTGGTTAGTTTGGTCAATTGGCGTTAGTTGTCCCACGATTTATTTATTTTTTATCGACGTTAGTGGAAAAATCACATATGGCTGCTTAAATAAAAAAGCGACGCATTTAAACAAAACATTGCAAAAATCGAATCTATAATAATATTTTTCGATATTTCATACTAAATACAAACTGAAATATAGATGCACAGAAAAAACCCCAGAAAAAAGACCAATGCTGGGAATCGAACCCAGGTCCTCAGCATTCCGTGCTGCGTGCTAAACCCCTACACCACCACTGGTCTAGAGATTAAAAAAAAAAAAAAAATGAAGTTGAAAAAATAAATACAAAAAGATACTTCATAGCATAGCTAACTTGTTTAATATTTTTCGAGTAAAAAACTTTTTTTTTATTTCGTCTCTTTTGTATTTAAGCAACCATATGATTTTTACCTTTGACTTAAAAACGTCGTGCCAAGAAGACCGATAAGTATATATATTTTTAATACATAAAACGCGAGCAGCAAGGTAAAATGTAGTTCAAAGTAGGTAGGTAAATTTTCCACAACTGATATTCCATTAAAGTTTTAAACGTCATTGTTATCATCTCGTTGTTCCAATGCCCACAGGCCCCCCTCAGAATGATAGGCCTTGAGCTGTAGTTCTCATGCGGACCCAGTGCGAATTGAGAACTTCACACAGTTGAATTTATTCACAGGTTTTTCCTTACGCTTATTTTTGAGGAGCAAGTTCGGGCGCGTATCTACGACCTTTATAATTACTAAACTAAACGTCGAGGTAAATTAATAAATATTTATTGCGTGATAAGTCCCGTTTAGTTTAATAATTATGAGTGAAAATCACGAAAGTATAAAACAGTCTACGACCTTTGCTTGAGAGGCTAGGTCTAGCCTGCCACAACTTTTTTTACAACGATGTTTTAAACCTGTATTATTTAAATGTGGTCACATTAACGTCTCTGGGTGCTCTAGTTATATTCGGGATAAGCAATCAAGAAATCACCGGTAACAATCCTTACAAAGAAAAGGAAAAATACGAAATCCGCCGATTGACGACCCCTGGTCCCCTTCGCGAGGCAGGGGCGCGCAACTATAAAACCCGACATATTTACGATCCCTGCTTCTCCCCTTGCCCTTAACGAGGGGGTGGGAGTCACAAGCGGTAGCGGGTAGCATTGGCCTTGCGCTGATATGGTTTAAACATGGACTATCTTATAAAATTTAATGCGTACAGAATGGCTCCTTTTCATCCAATGATTTTGGTTTCTGCTTTTGTCAATAAGAATAAGAAATCTTTATTATACTAAGTATAATGACACCACCAATCGCTGTCAATACACAATACTCTCATAGATTCTGTAATATGCGTGTCTGATTCTGTGTGGTAAATGCTAGCTATGATTTATGATACTTCTGTGCCAACTCAATCGACTTATTTCTTTGTTTGTGTAAACAATAAAATGCTAAAAAATTGTGTGTTTTACCAGAATCGCGTTTTGAAATTATTGTTATCACGTCTATTGGCTGTATATCGATAGCTGCTAGTATTAATCGCACTTCGACATTCACGTACAGTCAAGGTTATAAATACATATATGTATGTACGTTAAGGCGTCAAAAATATGTATACAAATCTATGCCGCTAACTATAAGGGTTTTGTATATATTTGGCGCGATGGCTGTATAGATGTTTAGGCCTTCGACTGTACATTTACTAGGTTTACCACACTGGACAACCAAGGAAATCATCTCATTCACACGAGGTTGATTAAACTAAAATTTCCAATCACAATCTCACGGATGAAGTCATTATTCGAGCGTTTCAACCGCCTCATGGTCAGATTTTTTGTGAATTGGCTGTAGATTTAAATGGCATTTCGGTTATTTATTAGAGATCCTGCACTTCAACCTGATAACTTGAGACTGTATCAGAATGTTCAGCCTTTTCTACAAAATTTAAAAACCCTTTACGCAATTAGGTCACATATTTTTGAAAAAATAATGTGATGCGCCATTTTGTGGTGGCAGAAATCTTAGATTTGAAATTTATCATAGTTTAGTCAACTAGTCAAGCCCTTTCATTTGATACCCATATTGAGGGAGTGGTGAAAAAATATGTACCTAATCGGCCATTTTGTGGCGGCGACCACCTTGGGCCGATTTTCATCAAACATAGACCTTTCAAGCAAAACAAAATCAAAATCGGTCCATCTGTTCGGGAGCTACGATGCCACAGACAGAGACACACATACACACGTCAAACTTATAATAACACCTCGTCGTTTTTGCGTCGGGGGTTAAATATTTGTCCACAAAAGTAACACGAAACAAACGCTCGAATAATGCCCCAAATCTGTGATGCAGCGTGTACTGTGATTATTGAAAATACTACTAGCTTTTAAAATATCCTTTGTCAGGTATGTATTCGATAGCTACTTTTGATTCTGTGGTAGTATGCTCCATTCAATGGGGCCTTATTAAGGGTTAAGAAAAAAATTAAACCGCAACATCTTTTCCCTTGGACGTTTTATAAACCCATAGGAAAATCGTTCGCTCGTTCAACGCGAAAGCAACTTTGTTACCACCAATTAAACTACACATTCAAACTACACGGCAAACACTCAAAACGTTACGCTTCGCTACTGGTAGACTTTTTTTTAAATCCGTGGTGATTTTTTTAAGCTGGTTACATTATGGAAAAGCTTCGAGTGGTTTTCTAGAACGTCATCGTAGCATTTTAGCATAAAAATTAAAAGAGACTGAAGTGCAAGAAATAACTTTTATTTCTTAAATTAAGATCATTAACATGCAACGGGCTTCAAATGGGTATTAAATTATAGAAATGAAAGAAATGAAATGAAATAAGTTTATTTCACACACAAAACAAAACACATAAAATTACAAAAGAAAGAAGAAAAAAAACATTAAAATGTGTGTGAAAAAGGTCCCGCCTCAGCATAAATGCGGACTCCTGAGGTGGAGCCAGCGCTGGTCTTCCGGCGGGACCCTTTTGTATCAGTCACAGAAACCCTGTCGTGCAACACGGCCTTAAGCGGTATGCTGAACGCAGCCGTTGCGACTGCAACGAGCAGCGCTGTCTGGCGGCGAACAGAACAAACTCAGCTCAGACATTTATAACCTAAAAGACCGTGCGCACAACATGGTCACTGTGACTGTAAGATTTACTAAATACAACTTACGCAAAACGGATGTAAAAAAATATAAAATTAGCCTAATTACACAAAAAAAAAGAAGACAAAATGTGAATAGCTGCAACAATTTTGATTAAAAATTCATTGGCTTTACTTTACGGAATTTTCGTGCCACTTTTAAGCTGTTTGACTTATTATTTCTCGACTCGATATTTAATAGAAGCCGTGGTGGCCTATTGGTTTGACCTATGGCCTCTCAAGCAGAGGGTCGTGGGTTCAAGTCCGGGCACATAAATTCTGATGTGCCAAATCACATTTGAAATTTACCATCAGCTTTACGGCGAGGAAATCTGTACACACCTGAGAACCTAAAATTGCTAAAAGTGCCCTCGCGTACTACAATGTGCTACTATCGATATCGCTATCGGTAGTCCAATGAGGTGCATTGTGTGATCGCAACTTTGACATTTCATTATGAAACGTTTCACAATGTTCTTTTACGCACTGCAAATGGCGGAAATTAGAATAAAAAAAAATTAAATAAAAGTTCACCGGTTTATTGTCAAATGGCCGACAGCCATTCTATTTTATTTAAGTACTTAATTATTGTTAAATCGACTTTATACATTAATTAGAATATGTTTACATAAACAATTATTAAATAATGAATACTTAAATAACGGACAACAAATGAATTTTAAAGTTATTAATAAATATGAATATTTTAACATCATTCAATTTGGCTGTATGATAAAGTTCCCGGGTCCATTCTAAGGTTGTGATTAGTGAAAAATAGTACATTGTGCATCAAGGGCCGTAAGTAGGGGATTACTAACGAGAGTCTATTAGAAGCCCGACGCCGAAGGCGGAGGGCTTTTAATGACTCGAGTTTGTAATCCCCTTACTGCCCGTGATACACACAATGATTTTCATCACATTGCGAGAAAAAAATCCAAAAATGAAATTATTTTTCTCTAAACACTTATAAATTGAATAAAACAATGGCTACCCGCCAAATACAGATTGTCACTTTTTTCGAGTCACCTACCATAGATAATGTAAACTGTGTTTAGTTTAGAATTCGAAAGGTCATACGGCCAGATTCAGCCAACATGTTTAAAAAATATTTTTACTAAAATTATTGCAAAACTATTTGATATAAATTTAAAATATAAAAAAAACGAATTTTCATAAAGCGTAGATAAGTTTTGTGTTGTAAAATTTGGGTTATAGCTAAGTTTTAAAGATAATAAATAAAACGTTGGCTGACTTGAAACCTCCTTAGTCTGAAATAACTTGTTTGCAAATTTTAAAACTAAAGTTAGAACTCCCTTCGGTAGAAAAACTGTACGTAAATCCATAACTCCCTTAAGAACAATTTAGGCCATTATCATTTAGTATATAGGCATGGAATTACACCATTGACGAGCAAGTGTGATGAAAAAAAGTTTCAAAATAGCGGGAATTTGTTTTGCTTTTGCACGGAGTTCTTTCAAGTTGAAAGAAATAAAAGAGTAATCACTATTTAAATGACTTTTTATCTGTGAGAATTTGTGAGTTTGGTGAATTAAGTGATGCAGAAATGTTGACGCCGCCAGAAATAAAACAGGTGGCAATGAAAGTGAGCAATAATAATTTGCTACTTTTAAAATCGAAAAATTCACTTTTTGTCTGTTATGTAAGTATTCATAATTTAATAATTGTTTATTTTGAACTCGTAGAAAAAGTAATGTATGCAACTGTTCATAATCAGCCATTGAGACACTCATGCGTTCTATTATGAAACTCGCACTCGTGTCTCAATGACCCTTATTATGATACCGTTGCATAAAATACTATTAGTGCATGCCACATACAAGGTTTTTGAAATAGTTTTGTGGCATACCTACTAGGTTTTGAAATGGTCAAGCCCGTTTTTTTGTGTACTTACTAGGTTTTGAGGTACTCTTATCTGTTTTTGTATCCTGTAGGCACTTTACTAGAAACCACGTTATATGCAAAAATCGCAAAATTGTTTTTTTGAGAGTTTCTAGGTTTTAAAATGGTGCAGCCGATGTACTCAAAACAACGCAAAACTAGCAAATTAATTCGTCGGCTACTGTTGAATAGTTGGAGCAGTGTTGCCAGCCGCGCGCCACTTGTGGCACTTTTTAATTGCGTTATGTTGGCAACACTCACTAATCGAGACTACATTATGGCGGTCAGGTTAACTATACTAATCAAATAATAAAATTAAAAGTTAACAAGCAAATAATTTTAATGGATCATTTTCAAATTTCGCCCAGAACATTCTGTAACTATTTGTATGGTACCACTCTGTTACCATGAATTATTTTATTACAAATATGTATTTCATAAATACTAAGCATATTTTTCGATTCTGATAATCAATAAACAAACTACATGAAAAATAAAGTCACAAAACTGATTCAAAAATAAGAACACTTTTTTCTTTTAAAAATGAATAGTGATCGTGACTCTGAGTAAGAAAACAACAAAATTTCCCTATTCAAAAAAGTTTTTTTTTTATGTTAGAGAGACATAGATGCGCGTTTATCACTGCATGCATAAGGTGATTATTTAACAGACTGAAATGTACGAAGTGTGGTAAAGATTCGTGTCTAATCTCTAGACCAATGGTGGTGTAGGGGTATGGCACACGGCATGGAATGCTGAGGACCTGGGTTCGATTCCCAGCATTGGTCTTTTTTCTGGAGTTTTTTCTGTGCATCTATATTTCAGTTTGTATTTAGTATGAAATATATGGTTTCACGGGATGACCGTAAAAGTAATAAGAAAATGAAGTTGAAAAAATAACAATACAAAAAGATACTTCATAAATAACGACGAGGCCAGACAAACGAACTAGTGGGTCACCTGATGTTAAATGACCACCACTGTCCATAGACACCCGCAGCACTTTACGCGATGCCAGTGCGTTATCGGCCCTAAAAGGGGGAGGAAAAAGGAAAGGGAATAGAGGAGTGGTAGAGGTGTTGGGCCTCCGGCGCTCTCACTGACCGTACGAAACGCAGCAGGAGTACTGCTGCTTCACGCCGGTGTTCTGTGAGAGGGTGGTACTGCCCCGGACGAGCCGGCCCATTCGTGATGCAGCTGCTAGCTACAACATGGCTCTACCACTACAAAAACCGGCCAAGAGCGTGTCGGACACGCCCAAGATAGGGTTCCGTAGCCATTACGAAAAAATCAAGTAATATTTTTCTAAGGATTTCGTATGTGTACGGAATCTTCCAAGTTTAGGTATGTTTTATACCTTAGGCTACTATTTACTCTTAAACTACAGATAATTCCCAAGAAATCTTAGCCACTATAATTTTCTTTGTAAATTTAATATATTTACTACCATTCTGAATTTTTTCAAATTTTTCCACCCAACAGTTTAGATTTTAGAGGGGGGGGGGGGGGGGGTCGATTGTAATGAAAATTTTCACTTTAAAGTTGAATATTTCGCAAACAGATCACTGAATAGAAAAATCATGTTAGCAACCCCCTAATGGTTTTAAAAGACCTATCCAACGATACCCCGCACTATAGGGTTAGTCGAGAAAAATAAAATCACCCCCACTTTACGTCTATGGGAGGTACCCTAAAAAAAATATTTTGTTATTTTTTTATTTTACCACTTTGTTGGCGTAACTGATATATATGTATATTCATGCCAAATTACAGCTTTTTAGTACTAACAGTCTCTGAGCTTAGCCGCGGACAGACAGACAGACAGACGGACAGACATGGCGAAACTATAAGGGTTCCTAGTGACTACGGAACCCTAAAAAAGCTTGGCGACTCTGTACCTTACATCGTATGCTATAGGGTGAGCGACAAAGCTGATCGCGGCCACTCACGCTAGCTATACAGCACTACTACTTGTTCCTAATTTAATTAAAATTAAATGCATGGTTTATTTTTTTGCCTGGTTAGTAATTTAATTGTTTTGTTACAGGTTTCCAGGCGTCAGAGGGACGTGAAGGTAATACGACCAAAAATATTATTTTATATATATATTTCACAACACCTATGCGCCTGTTAGGAGGAGGGAGGCCTCGCTTAATTAACGGACGCCCCCTTTATAGGAGACTAAGGCCACAGAATAAGTAATATGTAACCAGTAATCCAACTTCATATTAGAGCGCCCGAATCGACGCACGCACACTGTCACACACAGCCAAGCGTCTTACACGGCGCGAGCGCGGGAACTGCATTGTTTTGTCTAGCGAAGATTGGTTAGCGGCCGTGTAAGACGCTTGACTGTGTGCATGCGTCGATCGGGCGCTCTAGTATGAAGTTGGATTACGTTACTGGTTACATATTACTTATTCTGTGCTAAGGCTGCTGTAGTGTGGCAAAAGTAACGGGCAAACCGGTGGGAATCAGGTTGTTACGGGCCCACGCCACTGCGTTGGCAGACGGGGTGTAAAATGTAACGGCGGTGCTGGCGTCTGATACGAGCAGAAGGTCGCGATATGGTTTTGACCGTCGGTGACCTTTCCACTGCGATATTGTATGGAGGGCTGGAGTCGTTAAGGAGCACTTTGAATTTCCTTACTAATCTATACATATAAAATCCTTTGTCCTGACTGACGGATCAACGCACAGCCTTAACCGCTGATCGTAGAGACCTGAAACTTGGAGGGTGTGTTCTTTGTATGACGTAGGCATCCGATAAGAAAGGATTTTCCGTAGTTCTACTTCTAAGGGGGTAAAAAAGGGGGGCAAAGTTTGTATGAGACATCGTGATTCCTTGGTCCAATCTACTTCAAATTTTGCATAAACATTCTTTAACAAAATTGATGGAAGACGTGTTTCGTATTTTATTGAAATTCATCCCTTGACGGGGTCAAAATGTAGTAGAAAGTTATTTTGGGGGTGATTTGCTTCGAAGTTGATATCAATACTCCTTAGTGCTTTTGATTTAAATTACATTTTATTTTGACACATTGTAAACGAAACGAAACTTCAAATATTGCAAACCATTTTTGTCTACGTTTGTCAACCACGTCTTGATCTGATCTCTGATAATAGCTAATTATATGTATTAAGTATTTGCATTTCACCAAGCTTTTGCTTTTACAAGCGCAGCGTGGGACGTCCACCAACGAGATGGACGGACGTTTTGGTGAAGGCCGCAGGTTCAGGGTGGATGCAAGTCGCTTCCAACCGTAATGATTGGACGTCAATGAGGGAGGCCTATGTCCAGCAGTGGACGTCCTACGGCTGAAATGATGATGATGATGAAGCTTTTATGCGAGTTCAACCTTTTTCGAATAAAATCGAATTGAGTATTCAAATATCATTGTTGAACTCGCATAAAAGCTTGGTGCAATGCAAATACATATAAAATGCTTTGTCCTGAAGTCCTAAATGACTGACTGCCGGATTAACGCACAGCCTAAACCGCTGTATGTAGAGACCTAAAACGTGGAGGGTGTGTTCTTTGTATGACGTAGGCATCCGATAAGAAAGGATTTTCCGGAATTTGCACGGGATAAGGAATAATCGGGATTTATATATTTCATCAAGAGTGACCCTATGCCCATAACGAAGATTACTAAACTGTACAAATTGGGCATGCAATTAGACTATTAGAATATAAAGCGAATATAAAGAATTTTGAAAACTTCCACGGGATAAAGTTAAATCAGGATTTATATATGTAGGTACTCAAATCAACTGGACCATATCTCCGTAACTACAATTACTAATCTTTTCAAATACAGTATTAACGAAAATGACCATAACAACAAAAAAACTTATTGCAGGATTTTTGGAAATTCCTGTGGGATAGATAATCTCTGAAACTTCCGAGCTGATTAAAAAAAAAAACTTTTACCAGTAAAAAGTTACACTATCCTTTATTGACATAGGCTACTTTTTTTCCGGGGAGATGCAAAATTCCCAAGGGATAGAAAAAAGAAAATTCAACTTCGGAGCTCATTTTAAAATGTCTTACACCAATAGAAAAGATGCACTGTCCTTGGTTAACATAGGATGCTTTTTTCCGGTTAAATGCAAAATTCCCGCGGTATAGAAAATAGTAAAATTAACTTCGGGGCTGAGTTTAAAAAAAAATCACCAATAGAAAGCTTCACTATCCTTTATTGGTATAGGCTACCTACTATTTATTCGGTAAAATGCAAAATTCCCCTGGGATATTAAGAAGTGAATTTCACTTCAGGGCTGATTTGAAAATTTCTTTCACCTATTAGTGAGTAGCTACACTAACCCTTACTTACATAGACTATTTTCTCCGTGAAAAATCAAAATTCCCACGGGAAAAAAATAAGTGAACTCAACTACGCGGCTGATTTTAAAAGTTCTTTTATCGGTAGAAAGCTTTAAGGACATAGGCTACTTTTCTCGGGGAAAATGCAAAATACCCGCGGGATAAAAATAAGTGTAATTTTGCAAAGAATAAGGACAAATTTGTTGAAATTCCCGCGGGATAGGGAATAAACGGGATTTATAATATTCACTAACTGATACTCATGATGAAATGATAATAATGATGGATGTTGCCGGTGCCGGATTTTTGTTTTATACAATGAAAGAGATGAAGAAGCTTTACCACAAATTGGAATTCTACGCGGACGAAGTCGCGGGCAAAAGCTAGTCGTAGTAATATTATAAAAGAGAATTTGTGAAGACTTTTGAATGATTCGATATTTGCATCTAATACCTTTAAACGAGCAATTCTTGTATATATATATATATATATATATCGAACGAAGTCGCGTCGAAGCGGACGAAGTCGCGGGCAAAAGCTAGTCGTAGTAATATTATAAAAGAGAATTTGTGAAGACTTTTGAATGATTCGATATTTGCATCTAATACCTTTAAACGAGCAATTCTTGTATATATATATATATATATAATACAAGAATTGCTCGTTTAAAGGTATTAGATGCAAATATCGAATCATTCAAAAGTCTTCACAAATTCTCTTTTATAATATTACTACGACTAGCTTTTGCCCGCGACTTCGTCCGCGTAGAATTCCAATTTGTGGTAAAGCTTCTTCATCTCTTTCATTGTATAAAACAAAAATCCGGCACCGGCAACATCCATATATATATATGTATACATATATATATAATCAGGATCTCGGAAACGGCTCCAACGATTTCGATGAAATTTGGTGTGTGGGGGTTTTCGGGGATGAAAAACTGATCTAGCTATGTTTCATTTTCAGAAAATCGCTTTTACTCGTGTTTTCCGGCTATTTTTGTTTGCATTAGAATATAAAGCTAAATTTCGCCGACTTCGAGCAGATCATAATGGCACATTAGAAATCGGGTGGTCGCGGATTCAGCCGACCTCGGTTCGATACCACGTTTTTTTTCAAGATTTTTAGTTTTTTTTTTAAGTTTTTTTTTTTATGAGAAAACGTCAAGTTTCTTCTTTTGTGAGAAAAAGTTACTTTTTTGTGAGAAAAAGTTACTTTTTTGTTAGAAAAAGTATTATAGGGAACGTGCAGTAACTATAGGCGGCAGCACTAATGCGACAGAAGAGACACTATGCGGACAGTAAAACAAACTTATCAAGGTAAAACATTCAAATTGATGGCACCCTTATGGCACCAGTTGGCAGCACCGTCTATGTGCACGTTCCCTATTGGGAGCACAGAACAGGAAAAGCCGGTTGTCTGTAAAGTCGGTTTACGGACGATAGTTTAACGCGACTCACCCCCCCTCCCCCTCCGGTGTTTTTGTCAAATATCTTGAAAACGGTGCATCCTACGGCAAAATCAATGAAATTTTCATCCCCCCTATAATAGCCCCGCGCTCCCTCCCCCGCATCCCCTCCCCCCCCCCCACCCCTCCGGTGTATATAATCAGGATCTCGGAAACGGTTCCAACGATTTCGATGAAATTTGGTATTTGGGGGTTTTCGGGGATGAAAAATTGATCTAGCTTGGTCTTATCTCTGGGAAAACGCTTGGTACCGAGTTTCTGCCCGAGCAGAGCTCGGTCGCCCAGGTACTGTTAGTTAATCAAGCAATAACGACTGAACGGAATTAGATGAAACTTGGTTAACTCAAATCCATACTTCCATACTTTAATATTATAAATGCGAAAGTGTGTCTGTCTGTCTGTCTGTCTGTTACCTCTTTCGTTGAACCGATTTAGATGAAATTTGGTTTAGAGTTAGTTTGAGACCCTGGGAAGGACATGACATAGAATAGTTATTATCCCAGAAAATTGCACAGTTCCCGCGGGATAGTGATAATCGAATTCTTTGTAGACGGAGTTGCGGGCAACAGCTAGTTGGTTTATAAATGGTAGAGTTCTGAAGAAACAAAAAAAACACAACCAAATTTATAAGCTTTTTTTGAAGTGGGTTAAAAATAATAAATGATCAGTACTTAACAATTCTTTAGTGCAATGCACCTTTAGAATATGAATGGACAGTCGAAGAAACTGAATCACGTACCAGACTGAACCCTTTTCATTGCAAATGTCATGTTCACATTACAAATACCTGCCTAAGAAATCATCGTGAAATTAGTTATGAAAAGGTTCCACCCTGGTACGTGATTCAGTTTCCTTGACTAACATATATATATATATACATGCGTGTATTAGAATACCAAAAGTTTCCTTGAACCCATTAGATTAGACTAATGTGAAGAATGAGTTTGTCTGCATGTAAACTTCTTAATGGATAATTTACACTAATCGGGGGAGGTAAGTCTCAAGTTTACTCGTACTTTACGAGCATAATAAATAAAGAGTACTTTTGTACCCTGTTAAATAACAGTAAAGTTGGTCTTATTTTGATAACTAGTCGTTTTGCTACCAAAAAATGCAGATGTTTCGCTAAAAGGTCGTTTTGCGATCTAGTCGTTTTACTACTAAGGCACTTTAGAGTGTAGACTTTCCACAATGTGGTCGTTTTGCGAACTAGCCGTTTTAATACTAAGCGATTCTGAGATGAAGGCCTTCTGCTCACTGGTCGTGTTGCTACCATGTCATTTTGAGAAATAGACTATTTGCATCTGTGGTTGTGGTCGTTTTGCGATCTAGTCCTTATGCAGAACAAAGTCATTTTCTAGATTCAGTCGTTTTGATACCAACCCTTGAAAACCAGCTTAATTTTCGATTAACTGTAGAATTAAATGTTTGTTGCTTTAAAACAAATAAATAGTTAGTTGATTGAGTTGGCGAACAAGTGACGTCATAAATTGCTATTGCTATTCAAACTCTATGGGTTTTCTCCCATTGGGATGTGTTTTGACAGCTCATAAAAAGTACCTACGTCAGTTGGTTGGAGGTGTCAACATCCCTATTGTTGTACACGTTTTTTCCTATCTATTTATCCCATTTTGCAATCGTAAATTAGAAATAGTAGATTGTACAACAAGAGCATAAAACGAGCCCTTTTACCCGAGATGTTTATAATAATAAGCCACCCGAGCCGGTATGGCGAGGGTGGATACTTGGATAGACACGGCGAGGGGAAAATGGGTTTAATGCTCGAGTGTTGCACTCTGCTTTTCACTTACGGCACTTTCACACGGGCAACGTCCCGTTTTTTGCGGGTTTGGTTTTTTGCAGGATCCCGTTTAGTAGCATACGTGCTATTGTGGTAACATTCACACGAGCATTCGGTTTGCGGGATCCTGCAAAAACCGAACCCGCAAAAAACGGGACGTTGCCCGTGTGAAAGTGCCGTTAGATTGCAAGGAAATTAAACAGCAACATTGGAAATAAAAATTACAAGCTCTTATTTTTCATGCATTCCAATTCTATAATAATGTATTAGATTTGACTAGTTTTATTAATTTCGTATTATAAAACACCAGTAACACCAGTTATATAAAAAAACAACACATTTATATTTTACCTACTGTTTGTGGCAGTTTGGGCCTGATTGCCTTGGACTTAGACGAAGATTTTACTTTATGCACTAGATCATATAAAGTCATTTTATGCAGCATACACTCGACATAAAGAACAACTTTACGAGCATGAGAAGTGAAAAAGCATTTGTAATTTCAGCTATTACTCTTTTCACGTAGCTTTATTTCCAAACTTGTTTCACGAAGTTCAGTCCGTTAACTTTTAAGAGTAAAGCACTCTAGGTAATGAATTTTACCTTTTCTCGTAGACACAATTAGTTTATGCTTCCAAAGGCTTAATTAATGTTTCTTACGCCTGGTAGAAATAAGCTAAGGTACTTACTTATGGGGCATAAATATGAATTGTGAGTTGTTTTTATTTACATGTGACTCACATGATGGTGAAAATGATAATTTAAAACTTGACTAACGATAGTAAATACGTGTAGATGAGGCCGAAAAGCAAAATGATTCTATTCTCGCCATTTGTCACTCGAAAACATATATTGTGAATGCTACTAACACCGTTGGCGGTAAGTTCCAAGAACTCGAGCATTTTTACCCCGAATTTCGAAGCTCTGGAGCTCATTTAAGAGCTGGCTTAATGGAATGGATTTCAAAGAACTAATGATTTTAAGGCTACAGTCTTTTTTGAAGGGTTTTAACCTAAGGCTCAGAGTCGCTCAACGAGCTATGGAGAGGGTTATGCTCGGAGTTTCTCTACGGGATCGAATCAGGAACGAGGAGATCCGTAGAAGAACAGGGGATCGACATAGCCAAACGTATTAGCTCGTTGAAATGGCAATGGGCAAGCCTATATAACACGCAGAACAGATGGCCGTTGGGGCCCAAAAGTTCTGGAATGGAGACCACGGACTGGCAAGCGCAGCGTGGGACGTCCACCGACGAGATGGACGGACGATGGTGAAGGCCGCAGGTTCAGGGTGGATGCAAGTTGCTTCCAACCGTAATGATTGGGCGTCAATGAGGGAGGCATGTGTCCAGCTGTGGACGTCCTACGGCTGAAATGATGATGATGATGAGTCTAAGGTTTAGGTACGCCACGGATATTAGTGTATTCTTGACGCGCTTGAGTGCGCTTAAAAAACCAGCCGTTCTAATAAAGCGGACCACTATTTTATAATCCGAAGTTCGTAACTTTATTTTTCACGAGAATCATCGCGTAAAACTGCAGCAGAAAACAAAGAATAGCACTGAAAAGATCCGCCATATTGGGAGCGGAAACGGAAATCATTGTTTGGGCGGAATCTAGCCTTTTGTTGGGTTTGTATCAGCGCCATGAATATTCGAACTTCGAACGAGCGTTTGTTTATCGATAGGATTCTGATGCTGGCAGGTGGTACGTTTTTATTCTTTATTTTTCTGCCATTATGTGTTCCAAATACAAAATGTCACCAAATAAATTCGCGATATTTCAGCCAGTGTTTTAGTTTAACTGAATACCCTTGTAAAAGGAATGGAATTTGCTCGCAACGTCTATCTTTCCAGTTCCATATAGCCAAGCAATCACCAGCCTTCATATATTCGTTCCACTGCAAGACACAGGCCTCCTCTCAGAATGAGAGGGCTTGGGCCGTAGTTCAATGTTCAGTGCGGGTCGGAAAATTCACAGCATAATCGAATTTCTTCGCAGCTGTGTGGAGGTTTCCTCACGCTGTTTTCCTTCACAGTAAAGCTCATGGTAAATGTCAAATGTAATTCTGCACGTAAATTTCGAAAAACTCTGTTGCTTTTAATCAGTTTGCACAAAACATTTTAACCCTTAAACATTTTCCGCGCATAATACGTACGTTTTTCCCCGTTTTCAATGCGTGGCGAAGGAGTCATCAAGTGGCAGTGTCTATTTTCTAACTAGTGATGTGACTGCGAGGTGAAAGTATCGACATCGATAGTATCGCTACGGCGCCATTATGTTGCATGGCACTTTGTGAGATAAATATAAATTCATTGTCAACCGTGTACATTAGATCTTAATATGTCAAATAAAAGGTGCAACAGCTTGCCCATTTCGGGCGTACAAATAGCATGTAAGTACTTAAGTTAAATATTTATGAATACGTAAGTTGAAAGTCTAGGACCATGAATAATTTAAAGGCACCAGCAGATAAAACAGATAATGCTCGTTTAAGAACTGCAAGGTTTTCATCTTGCGCCTCTGATAACACATGTGCACGACAACTGCGACTGTGCGCGTGCTGCTGTGCTGCGTGAGCGTTTCAACTTAATTTGTAAATGCGTGTTTTCGCCTGAATCAACCAATGCATGTTATCCCAAGTGTAATTATTTTAGTAAATATGTCCGTGTCTCACAGTAGGCCGCTTCTGTAACTTCAATTAAATCGGAATATTTTCTAACATTCTTTTGCCAACTTTTTTGGGTAATGTGTACTCGTACGAATCGTCAAGGTAATTTTACTAAAAAGTAATATATTAAAATGTGCTATTAATAATATGTTATCTCTATTTGGCTATCCGTTGGAGCAAGCCTTGACAAAACCAAAACTTGTCGGCCATACTTCAATACAAATACGCGAGAGATCCAATTGCATATTAGTTTTAAACATTATGTCGGTCTCTTGGTAGTTTTATATCACATACATTGGTTATCTTATCTCTGTTCAACTCGGGCATCATTTGGACATTAAACTTTCAAATATCGACAACAGCATCACCCCGTGTCCCATCACTACGTCATCGTCATCGACTAGTGTAGTACGCTCCGACGCCTCCCCACACACCATGAATACCGGAGTATTCTTTTGTACAACTATCTCTTACTTATACTTACATACGACAGAGAGGCATGCACCTAACAAATGTTCGTCTGAGCAATATGAAAATATTTTACGTGCGGCGAAAGTTTTTGTCGCTGATATGCATAGAAATTGCACGGTATTGATTTTTGCGAAGATTAAGTCTAAACTTGGTCTACGTTAGGTTTCTTTCAACGCCCTTTGAAACATCCCACTGTCTCACTAATATTGTACAACGTGAATGTTTGTATGGATGGATGGATGTGTCGATGTTTGTTACTCTTTCACACAAAAACGGTTTGACGGATTCTGATGACATTTAGCACACAAATAGTTTATAACCTGGACTGACATAAATATGATTTATTTGATATCACATAATACCTAAAATTTTATTTAACTTCCTTTAAGGACCAGTTAGTCACAAACTTCATTAAGTATACCAGAAATATTTATGCTATACCAGTTTCTATATTTTTTAAATTACGAATTCTAAATTTGAAAATCAAATATGGCCGGTGCAGTTTAGCGCGCTTTGTTCTCGGTATGTTAGTGTTGCTAGTTTTTGTCTGCCGGATTGATGGACCATTGTGTTGCCAGTCCGAAAATTCCAGCGTCGAATAATTGACAAGTCCGCTATGCGAACGCTTTGGTTTTTGCTACGTATTGAATCGTTAGCGGATTAGAACCTTTTTTAACCTGTCTGCATTGTTTTACTTCGCTATTCGCCGTTCCTGTCAATGGTGTCTAGACTTTTTGTGTTAAAAAACATCGGTTTTTTCGTCTATTTGATACTTCACTATCTAGGTACCGAAAAAGGGCACGGAAAGGTCATAATCCCAGCCTATATAATATGTCCCACAGGCCTCTCAGGATGAGTGGGTTTGAGCTGTAGTTCCCACACGGGCCCCGTGCGTATTGGGAACTTCACGCACACCATTGAATTTCTTCGCAGACGTGTACAGGTTTGCTCACGATGTTTTTCTTCATCGTAAAGCTCATGCTACATTTCAAATGTTATTTCAAAACGCAGTGAATCCAAGTTCGAACCCCTTATCTGATCCTCTGTTTGAAACCATAGGTTACCACGGCTTTTTTTTTTCTAGAATAAACTCCTCATCAATCCTCATTATCACCACTTTCCTACGCACCAGTCATCTTTTCATATGTACTTACACACATAAAAATACACCTGTAAGTATTCCCAAAAGGGGTACGCAGAGCACACGAAACGTTACATTTACGATTCGAAGCCATTTTTCACAATTTTAGGTTTAATTGGAAAAGTTTTACAATAGTGACATGTTGCTAGCATATGGCCTATACAATGTACTTTAACATTTCCTGAGTCGCTTCTTACGACAGCCACGGGGTCATCTTCAATACTCCTAATATTTGGCACAACACTGTCGTCAACGTACCTACTATTCCAAGACTATTTCTCATCATTTGCTGCAGATTCCTCCAGGGGCGGTTCTAATGAGGTTTTGATCACTTCCACATCAGTGATTGCCGTGGGATGCCTTCACTTCCGTATTTGTTTTGTACCTAGAAACCCAAATAAATGGTTGATAGAAACGCCTACACTATCAAAAATCAAAAAATTAAAAATGTATTTCTGTAAGTAGGCTGTTAGAGGATTTTTTACATGACTTCTTTTTTTGAGTCTACCAGCCAGCGCTTTCGGAAAGACTATGATTGCCAAGAAGAATGGCGCAAGAAACTTGGCACAAAGTAATGAAATCGTTCACTATTAGTCTCACGGTAGTTTTATGTTTCATGTTCATAGTTGACGTACACTGACGATCAAAACTAACGGGTCACTCTCCTTACAAAGCTTTCTTAAAACCGACCCCTTATTTTTGCTCCACATTATTGTAGACACTGGCCACCGAGACCGTGTCGCTGTTTCGTAAATTTGAATTGTGTATTCTAGAATTTCAATCATGAAACGAACAGCGGACAGGCGACGTTCTGGGGAGCCATTCTTTGATAGGCTGTGACAATGTGTGGTTGTAATTTATATTGAAGCTTGTTATTAAGCAATAACTAAATTCTATCGTTTAATTCAGATAGGGAACAGTTTTATAGCGAATCCATCAAGAAATAAATAGTTAAAGTTACTTCTTTTCAGCAACAAGGGCATTGCAGTTAGACTGCTCAAAGACCCTGTAGGTATTCAGTATTTCAGAATTCATCAAACGAGGCATATAGTATATCCCAGGGTTCGACGGCATAGCTGATCCGTAAAATTTGAAACGGCTCCGACGGGGGCTGGCGCGTGACCGGACTGCCGGATACGGGCACATTTGAAACTACAGGGTTACCTACGCTAAGGCAAGACTCTAAAAGAAGCTAAAAATTCAAAATGTAGTTGGAAATCGAAACCATCAATCGATCGTTGAAGCATAAAGCACCACCAAAACTTTCAACGCATGTGTGCGTGCTGAGACAGCAATAAAAAAAAAGCAGTCTACTACATACACACTCTTTCGTGAGGATGTGACATAAACATAACACGTTGAAATAGTAATTTGGAGGGGCGGCCATATGTTATTGTAGTTTATCTTCTAGCATATACGTACGTTCAACCGAACATTGCAAGTTAATTAAATAGGTAAAAGCTTTTAAATAAAAGTTTTGTTGGCAACCCTAATCTGGCAGGTATTCTTGGTTGCGATACACGCTGCCTGATCTAAATTGTTTTGTAATACCCATATTATTGTTCTAGATATCTATAATTCTTTATTTGATAATAGGATCTTACCGTTATTGTTATGGTGGACAACAATATCTTTATAAATGGCAGGTAATAGTCTTACCAATTTTCTGGATATCGCTCTGTGGAATAGGGTAGATGACACTCATCATCATCATCATCATCACCCCAGCCTATATACGTCCCACTGCAGGACACAGTTCTCCTCTCAGAGTGAGAGGGGTGGGCCGTTGCACAGAATAACTAGTAGTTGGCCGTAGTTCCCACACAGTTCAGGTAGTAGTTTATTGTTTAATAAATTATTATAATCCACATTATCATTAATTCATATTATTCATTTAATATTATTATTTTTATTTTTTTAGTTAGACGACACTATATTTATAAAACAATAATTCCAAGGCTTGCCTCTATACTAAAATAAAACACTAGTTCAGTCCTGAATATACTTTAACTTTCAACTAAAATACGGATAACTCACGTGAAGTCACGTCTATGAACAAGTTTAGCTTGACATGTTTCGGGTTAATCCGTAGCCCTTCCTCCTGCAGCACACGTCACTACGGGCCACCGTTCTGTTCGACGAATCTGATACTGACGCACAACTACCCACGTTTTCATCGTCATTTTTGCTGTCACTGTCAAATGTACCGTGTAACGTGGGTAGTTGCGCGTCGGTATCAGTTTCGTCGAGCGGCCGCACGAGCAGAGCGGTGGCGCTTAGTGCGCGTTTCGCAGCAGCCGCCGTAGCGTGAGCTCCTGGAGGAAGGGCTATGGATTAGCCCGAAACATGTCTAGCTAAACTCGTTTATAGTCGTGACTTTTCCCTGAGTGAGTCTCACGGTAGTTTCTTGTTCGTGTAAAAAGAAAAAACTGGCCAAGTGCGAGTCGGCCTCGCGCACTAAGGGTTCTGTCCCATTATCTATGAAAACGGCAAAAAATCACGTTTTTGTATGGGAGCCCCCCTTGAATATTTGTTTTATTTTAATTTCATTATTTATTTTTAAAGCGAATATACAGGGTGTTTGGTAGCTACGTGCAAAGCTTTAAGGGGGTGATAGCCGAGGTATTTTTGAACATTTTTAGCCATATATGTCTTAGCCGAAAATTGTTCTTTTTTTTTTAAATTGAAGACTTAAAAATTTTAGGAAAATACCCAGAATTTGATATGAACGAGTCAATATTGCCCCAATGAGCGTTAATTTGGAAACCAAAAATTATTTCGGATAATTTAATGTGTATTGGACCAAATGAAATAATTTTTAAGTGTCTTTCTTGCCACAAAAACAAAATGAAGGCATTCCAAATTACGAAAAATGTCTTAGGTTGGAACTGAGTCATTTTTCTGGGCCATAAAAAAAAATTAAAAAAAAATCTTTGAAATGTTCAAACATTTTTAGAAACATGCCTGTTTATTGTTCTTTCTTTTAAGGTATCACTCATTGGCATTGCTTGCTAAATCTGAGATAAAAAGTAAAAACCTAACTCAGGGAGCACGCGCTAAGAATGCACTAGTCTTGAAATTTTACTAGTAAATAACATGTGAAAAAGACAAGGCTACGTCATTTTTCTGTGCCATATTTAAAATGTTCAAACATTTTTAGAAACATGCCTGTTTATTGTTCTTTCTTTTAAGGTATCACTCATTGCCATTGCTTGCTAAATCTGAGATAAAAAGTAAAAACCAAACTCAGGGAGCACGCGCTAAGAATGCACTAGTCTTGAAATTTTACTAGTAAATAACATGTGAAAAAGACAAGGCTACGTCATTTTTCTGTGCCATATTTAAAATTTCCAAATTAACGCTCCTTGGGGCAATATTGACTCGTGACTATCAAATTCTGGGTATTTTCCTAAAATTTCGAAGTCTTCAATTTAAAAAAATAAAACAAATTTCGGTTAAGACATATATGGCTAATAATGTTCAAAACTACCTGGGCTATCACCCCCTTTAAGCTTTGCACGTAGCTACCAAACACCCTGTATATAATATAACTAAATACAGGGTTATTTTTAATTCACTGACATCCTCTTAACCCTGAATTCCTATCACTCAAACAAATGTTTTTTGTTTTACGACTTTTTAAAATGAAGCACTTTTTTTCCCATACAAATACTCAGAGTATCGTAAAAATAAGAGGAAATTTCAAATTTTCAAAACGTTATTACACCAAAAATATTAAGTTATGACAAAAGCCGTAAAACAAAAAACATTTGTTTAAGTGGTAGGAGTTTAGGGTTAAAAGGATGCTAGTGAATTACAAATAACCCTGTATTCGGTGAATATTTCAAGCGTCTACCTGTTGCCGTTAGCAATATCGAGCAAAAACGAGCAAAAAAATCACGTTTGTTGTATGTGAGCCCCCTTAAATATTTATTTTATTCCGGTTTTTAGTATTTGTTGTTATAGCGGCAACCGAAATAACCATCTGTGAAAATTTCAACTGTAGCTATCACGGTTCATGTGATACAGCCTGGTGACAGACGGATGGACGGACGGACAGACGGGCAGCGGAGCCTCAGTAATAGGGTCCCGTTTATACCCTTTGGGTACGGAACCCTAAGAATTCACGACAGCCTCTTCACTAATCCAACTTTGCAATACATATACCGTATTCCTTTACTGCCAGCATTAGAGGAAGCTAAAACGGCAACATCTAATACAGGATAAACTTGGCGAAACAAAAAGAAAGGCGAATAATACGAATTATAAAGGAGCCGACGCGTCTCTCCGTCGCAGTCGCGAAGAAAAGTCCTTTAACCTTTTAACCGGCTGAAAAAATACGGGCAACTCGTGTCTATGATCGAGTTTAGCTCCGAGAAGAAGGGCTACGGATTAGCCCGAAACATGTCGAGCTAAAATCGGTCATAGACATTATCCGTGTTTTTTCACTATGAGCGAGTCTCACGGTAGTTTTATGTAAATCAGACAACGTTCTAAATCAAATCAATCAATATGTATATGCCAGTATAAGCCAATTTTCTGAATTTGGCCATTTTCATTAAACTTAATATTTAGAACTAAGACGATCCACAAGTAGAATTACTTTAAGCATGTAATTATAGTATTTTATGCAACGGTGTATAATTTGGTCTAAACGGCTCGTGCTGTCTTTCATTAACTCACGTCACTCGCCTTTTAAGACCTCACTTATACAACCGTTGCATAAAATACTAGAATTACATGCTTGAAGTAATTCTTCTTGTGGATTGTCTTAGTTCTAAATATTAGGTTAAAAACCTTGAAACACTTTTCCTCGCGTGTGTACCTCGCCAAAACACAGATGTATCGAATTATCCTTCGGGCGGGTCACGACTCTAATAGGAAAAAACGCACGTGTGTGTAGGCCACGCCACGTGTTTACGTAGTTAAGCCAATTTTTATGTCACTCAGTAGCGTGGTGAAAACATTTTACTAGTCAAACCGGTTTTCGTCCAAAATACCTCAGTGCCTCAAAACCAGTCTTTAATTTTTGTGTGTGTTGCCAGTGATGACATATGGATCCGAGGCGTGGTGCTTTGCTTCACTATGGTCTGAGAATAGGCTCAGAGTCGCTCAACGAGCTATGGAGAGGGCTATGCTCGGAGTTTCTCTACGGGATCGAATCAGAAACGAGGAGATCCGTAGAACCGCGGTCACCGACATAGCCAAACGGATTAGCTCGTTGAAATGGCAATGGGCAGGCCATATAGCACGCAGAACAGATGGCCGTTAGGGGCCAAAAGTTCTGGAATGGAGACCACGGACTGGCAAGCGCAGCGTGGGACGTCCACCAACGAGATGGACGGGCGATTTGGTGAAGACCGCAGGTTCAGGGTGCATGCAAGTCGCTTCCAACCGTAGGTAATGTTTGGGCATCAATGAGGGAGGCCTACCCCTAAATGGTGACCGCAATGGATGGCTCTTCTTATACTAAAGATCAGATCGATTGCGCGATAAGGTGGAACGGCACGCTCTAGGCGCGAAATTCAAAATTTTTACAGGTTTTAATTTATTGTGGGTAAACGGTGTAACAGTTTAACTTCATATGGTACTTGCGGTTATAAAACAGTATTCTTTATATTATTGTGTAAAGCTTTTTAAGAATAAAACTGCTAGCTTGATGTAAAAGTTGTCAAACATAGAAATTCGGACTTTCAACGTTCTGACAACTTTTATTTCAAGCTAATAGTTTTATTCTTAAAAAACTTTACACAATAATATAAATAACACTGTTTTACAAGCGCAAATACCATATGAAGTTAAACTTACACTGTTTACCCACAATAAATTAAAAACTGTAAAAAGTTTGAATTTCGCGCCTAGAGCGTGCGCTTCCACCATAAGGCCGTCTATTGTTTAGGTTACCTATACTTTTATTCTTCTTTACTCTGTTGTGTATCGATATATGTATATCGGAAGTCGATAAGCGAGAAGTTACTATGACAGGTCAAAATGCCACCAAAATACCGGGCTCAGCTAAAGATGAACGCACACGTTATACACAAGGCGCGCATTCATCCCGATTTATCTTTCTTTTCTGGTTAACAGAAGCTGTCTCATTGAAAAAATAATATTGGTTTTACACCAACTTTTACTCATTTTACTAAAGTTTCCTCGTAAAACTTCTAAACACGCCTCATTCATTTTCCGCGTGCATCATTCTGGTCCAAGACATTCCCGTCACGTTTCCTCCGCCTACCGCTAGATGTCGCCAGTAATTAATATCTCCGGAAACATCGTATTAGTACAGGAAAGTCTTGTCGTTTATTTTTGTTCGCGGGATGAAAGGAGCTATTTTCGTCTGCACGTTTGTGGACGCCGTCTTTAATGTTATTTGTTTTAGTTAATTATTAACGTAAGCTTCGGGTTTTATGACGGGACTTCACTTGAATTTTAAATGTAACGGCTAAAGGGAAGGATTTTTAGTGAAATTAGAGTTACGAGGGTAACATTTTGTGATGTTGAGAAATTAATATGACATAAAGATACGTTGAATTACCGTGACTCATTTTGGGCCTGAAGGGTAATTTTGATAATCGGGTTCAACTCGTTCGAGAGACCGTTTTGCCTAACGTGCTCATGATTGCATTGACCACCCCTTTCTACCCTCATCCGTATGACAGAGAGAGGTGAAAACGATTGGGATTCCGAGCGCGTTTTTCCATCACTGACGTCACTTAAATAGTTATCGAGTGTGACAAAACTAGCAAGCCGATGGGAAACGAGTTGTTGCGGGGCCACGCTACTCTAGTATAGCCACTTAGGCGCCATGTTTTTAGTTCGCGTGACATTTCTATCCCTGTTAGTGGTTTCGTAGCGCAAACAGTTCAGACAGCCAGACGTTTTATTACGATCTTCGGCCAATAATTACAGTTTTTACTATATCTCTTATTTCATAGCTTTTGTTATTGCATCAAGCATTATTATTTTATGATTTTAGTCACTTAAATCGTTAAATTTTGTTACTCTCGATGAACAGAAAAGTTCGCCATTGTTTTAGTGACTTTATATTGTCTAATAAAGACGATAGTAAAAAGTAAGTACAGCTGCCGTAAAATATGTAATGGCCGAATACAGACAAAGATTTGGTTTTTTTATGCGAATTGTACTTATTTTATTGAGCACTAGCCGTTGCCCGCGACTCCGTCTGCAAAGAAGTCTATCGCTATCCTGCGGGAACTATGCTATTTTTCACGATAAAAATTATCCTATGGCCTTCCCAACAATGGCAAGTGGCCTATCAAATAAAGTCCTTGACTTTACCATTAATTTTGTATGGTATTTTGTCGCATGAACGATGTTTCTTACATGTTTCTTTTAAAATAATCATTTAGTAAGCCGTGGTGGCCTAGTGGTTAGCCCTATGGCCTCTCAAGCAGAGGGTTGTGGGTTCGGATCCGGGCTGCTGAGTTTTTCGGAATTCATATACGAAATTGTATTTAAATTTACCATGAGTTAACCTGCACACACCTGAGAAGAAATTCAATGGTGTGTGTGAAGTTCCCAATCCGCACTGCGCCCGCGTGGGAACTTCGGCCCGAGCCCTCTCATTCTGAGAGGAGGCCTGTGCCCTGCAGTGGGATGTATATAGGCTGGGATGATGATGAAGAGTCATTTAGTACACCATGTTTCTGAATTTCTTCAATACTATTTTGTCTGCTTTACAACTGCCCTTTAATGATACATTTCGTCACTACTTTGAAAAAAGCTCGTATCTCAAAATCGATAATCTGGCTAATTGAACTTTACTGAGTGTGTAATAAAGTTCAGTTTGGTTTACATATTGATTTGAGATACGAGCTTTTTTAAAAGTAGTGACGATTTCTCAGTTTGTTTAGGCGTTCCTTATCTTATCTAAAAGATGTTTGTGGTATGCCGTGCGTTAGGACTGCTAACGCACCTGTATATTGACCATTGACTATCAATCAATTAATATAGTCTACTACTGAAAAAATGTAAAAAACTAATTGATTATAATTTGTTGGTAGATACAAACATATTACTTACTTGAAAAGAAGAGTCCCGACGAGAGTTGCTACCTGTTTTGTATATGAAATAGGGTGAAAAACGTGCAAGTTCTCCACGGATGGTAAGCGAGCACCACTGCCCATGGACACCCGCAACACCCTAGATTAAAAAAAATGAAACACTTGTTTTGTGTATTTGTGACTAGAGAACAGTAAATTTACGGTCTTAACAACAAAAGACAAAAGCGGTTTAGACAAGCCACAAAACCTAAGACACTCCCTGAACAAACGTTTTAAGTTTTTGCGGCAACATGGTTAAGTCATTCCCGGTACAACCTACCCTCTGGCCGCTAGGGCTCCTAGCGGCAACACTGCGAACTAAAACAGTAATGGCCCCCGTAGCCATGACAACGGATCATAAAATTTTACGACCAGCGCCCCCAACGCTTTGAAAGTGTAACTCAAGCGAGTTCTATTAGATTAGAGTCTACTTCATTTCGTTCAACTATTCGATTAGGCCAAGTGTTGGTTCGGGAGCCGTATTTTATGGCGTGGTTGGATTTACAGGCTATTTATTTTGTGGTTTCGGCGCGATAATACCCTCTGTACTGGTAGACTGGATCGCTTCAGCCATCTTACTCGCTAATAGT
The DNA here is from genome assembly GCA_947563465.1 of Archips xylosteana. Taxonomy (NCBI): domain Eukaryota; kingdom Metazoa; phylum Arthropoda; class Insecta; order Lepidoptera; family Tortricidae; genus Archips; species Archips xylosteana. The sequence continues at coordinate 9,608,910 of OX387369.1, forward strand.
GTCTGACCGAGCTTTCAGTTTCGGCGAGTTTCGGTCTCAAATTGTCCGAAACCAGAACCGAAACTGGAACTGGATTCGTGAGCTTTTGTATGGCATTCGAGAGCAATCGGCTTGTATTCAACCCAACTTTCTGTTTCGGTTTCGGCGAGTTTCAGCGTTAAATTGGGAGTTTCGATTTTATTTCGGTTGCGGAAGAAAATCAGCCAAAACTAGGACTGAAACCGGGTTCGTAGGTAAGCTTTCGTGTGGCGTTCGCGAGCATTCGGCTAGTGTCCGACCAAACTTTTGATTTCGGCAGAACGTCGGAACTAAGACTGGGGGGCTACTCCGAAATTCGAAAATCGAAGCGCGCATCGTACCGTCTCGCTCGCTCTCGTATTAAATGCTATTAGCGTGAGCGGAATGGCACGATACGAAGTTCGAATTTTGCACTTCGTAGTATAAGGCCTGTAACCGAAACTTGGTTCGTGGGCTTTTGTGTGTCATTCTGGAGCAATCCGCTAATGTCCGACCGAACGATAGCACAGAATATATAATAGTACTGACGTGCAGAATGGAAACGGTCCGCCCCGCACCGATTCGAATTACCCCACCCCTCAAGGCGCAGATAGCCGGAAACCGCCAGAAACCAGAAGAGTGCGCGCGCGATGTATGTAGGCGTACGCGTGTACAGACGTCGTCGTGCTTATGTAGATTCAAGAACGCGTATTTGTACGTCGTGTCCGCCGCGTGACGATAGTTAAAACCGATAGGTCTTGGCAGAACATCGGCCAAAACTTGTACCGAAACAGAAACTGTTTTCGTGGGCACTCGCGCGGCGTTTGGGAACAATCGGCTAGTGTCCGACCGAAATTTCGGTTTCGGCAGAACATAGACGACCAGATGGCCTAGTGGTTAGAGAACTTGACTACGAAGCTTGAGGTCCCAGGTTCGATTCCCTTGTCGGGGCAGATATTTGTATGAAAAATACGAATGATTGCTCTCGGGTCTTGGATGTTTAATATGTATAAATACATGTTTATCTATATAAGTATGTTTATCCGTTAACGGCCAACCTTCACTAGTTGGAGTGGCACTGAAAGAAGAAGAATCCGTTGTCTAGTATCCATAGTATTGTACAAGCTTTGCTTAGTTTGGGACTAGGTCAATTGGAGTGAAGTGTCCCATGATTTATTTATTTTCTACTAGCTGCTGCCCGCGACTCCGTCCGCGATGAATAGGGGTACCTACGACCTATTCTCAGACCTACCGAATGTAGACAAAAAAGTTTCATAAAAATCGGTCAATCCGTTTTGGAGGAGTTCGATAACAAACACCGTGACACGAGATTTTCATATATTAGAAAGATTTAATTTTATGTCCACTGGAGAGACTTTTGTTTCTTAAAACGAGTTTAAACTAAAAAGAAAAAACGTCCAAGTTGCATTACATTGCGAGGCAGTAAAGCGAACAAGATTGAAGTGGTCAATCCAGTGCCGCAATGTAAAGCAACTTGCACGATTTTTCTTAAAGGTCTAAACTAGGGTTTACGTATGAACCGTATCCACTCAGCATTCATTGGGTTATGAAAGGTAACTCGACGGTGATATGAAAGGTTTTCTCAACTTGATACAAAAGAGGCATAAATTACCACCAACATTCTAACTTAATTAGTTTCACATGCCCACTATTGCCCACTACAATTCGAAATCCAAACCCAAAAGCCACAGAAAAACGTCCTAATGGCCCTTGGATGTAGTAATAAACCAACCGGAGATACACATTCCTCTGTTACTATACGTTTACTTTTAGTTTACCACTGACAGATGGCTTGCCAATGGTTTTCCAACATTAACACCATACAAATAAAGTAGCTATTACAAAATCTGCAAACATGGGTAACAGTATTCTAAAATTGGCTTTATTTGTAGGTCGTTAAAGTTGAATATGAAATGAAGGCAAACCATCTGTGAGTGGTAAACTTTATGTAATTTTACTGTAGCAGTTTAAATAAGGCGCAAGCTACACAGAAGTGACGGACGGGGGCGCACCACAGTTGCGGTGCCCCTTGAATTTTTCGTACTAAATGTATAGAAGGGGTGTGTAATAATCGTCATAAGAACTTTTGTACGAATTTATAATTTGTCAGAAATTATCATTTCGCATAACTATTTTTGCTCTGAATCCATTGTAATTACAGAATTTTAATGTTATAAAACAAACCTAACCTATGGAGTCCTACAGGATAATCATTTCAAATTTCCTGAATAATCAATGGTTTTCCTGAATCATCATTTTTTATTTTTTATTATTGTGAGAGGGAGGCAAACGAGCAAGCGGGTCATCTGATGGAAAATTATCACCGCCGCCCATAAATATCAACAACTCAAAGAGAATCGCCAATATATTATGTTGCCGGCCTTTAAAGTAAGTATAAACCCTTTTCTGTGCACTCCATTGGGACGTTTAAAGGGCGGGTTGGTGATGATGATGAAAATCATTTAAGTATTTGAAAGTTCGCCTGATTCCGTGTAAAATCCATAATTTTTAGAAATTGCGGCGAGAATGCTTATTTCCTCAGATTGTTGACTATGCAAGGTTGACGACATGTATATATTTTTAATAATAATAATAATAATAATAAACATTTAATTCAGGCTGCATAGGCCCATAGATAAATACCTTACAGAGTAACATACATATTCAAATTTAAAACTTAAAACTACATAAAACTAAACATCACACATCAAACACTCAGACACCCGCAGAGCCGGTGTCGCGTCAGTAGCACCGGAGACCCGAGGTCGCCCACGGAAACGCCGGAACACTACTCCTTTAGGCCAAAACTGCTCCATCGTCAAGGCTTCCCAGTCCTTCGTCGGAACCAACACCACGAACGAGTTAAACGTTCGTTCATGGCTCGATTCCAAAAGCTGGACCCTCACGGTGTACTGCTTGACGCTCCGGATGTACTCCACCACATCTTAGTCACCGCATCGTAGAGTGCCGTCGTCGGAGTCTCGACGCGCAGCCGGTGGCTAGGCCCGGAGACTGCGGTGCCGCACTGATTCGGAGTACCGCGACGCGTACTCTTCTTCTTTCTCTGGACTTCAATGAAGCCCTCTTCATCCTCAGCAGGAACCCTAGGAGCATTCAAACAGCTGATGTCTTCCGAAATGAAGCCCCCGTGTGGCGATGTTTGGTGCGCGTCGGAGCGCGGACGGGCGGCAGCGGCACGACAGCTTACCTATCAAAATTGACGGAGGGCGGTGTCTAAGATCTTAAAAATTTATTTATTTGGTCATACATAACCTTGCCTTGCAGTCCGTCGAGTGTTAGATTTGTTTCGTATAGAAATGAGTGCGCGCGACGCCTCCGGTCGGTTTAATGCTCCAAGTAACGGCCCAATAAACTCTAAAACTTAATTAGACAGTGGCATTTTACCATCATTAAGGCTCCCTAGATCATAAACTACCCCGAAAGGCGTAAAACGTAACTTGACGGGATTCGGTATAGGGTTGTGACGTTGAGGTTAAAACGTCGATGTGGAAAAGATCGATCATTTATTATTATTTATACTGATGTGAGTCATCATCATCGTCCCAGCCTTTACTCGTCCCACGGCAGGGCACAGGCCTCCTCTCATAGTGAAAAGGCTTGGGCTGTAGTTCCCATGCGGGCCCAGTGCGGGTTGGGAACTTCACACACACACCATTGAATTTCTTCTCAGGTGTTTACAGGTTTCCTCATGATGTTTTCCTTCACTATAAAGCTCATATGGTAAAATATTGAGTGTCCACGGGTGGTGGTATTACCATCAGGTGACCCACAAGTTGATTTCCACCCTTTTTCCTTAAAAAAAAACATCAGCTTACTGTATTGGAATTATTTGTATTTGAAACCAAAAATAAAAGCTTTCGTTACCGCTTACCCGTGATTTTCTTAAATAATATTTTTACTGGCCATAAAAACACATAAAATGCAATCTAGGTTAACAGAAACGTTGGCAACACTGACCGTCGGGGTGCCAACGATCGTTTTTCCCATCCCTAATTTGGACCCCCTAATATTCAGTTTATGCGTTGCGTGGCGTTCATTACTGGAACCGTAAAAAAGTTATGGCAAATGTGAACGCACTTTTATTTACAACTAGCTTTTCCCCGCGACTTTCAACGCGTAAACCAATATAATATAGTAGCGGTTGTAATTTTCCCTTGTTCGCTATATAACAGTTACGCTTTGTGGCAGATAAGCTTTAAATAAGATTAGCTTTAGGACATATTAGCTCTAAGGCGGAAGTACAGTGAAACAAATAATGTAAACAAACAATTTAGGTTATAAGAAATAATTTCCTATTTATTGTAGTTAAGGCCTTAATTGAGCCTTAATTTGTGAACAATTTCATTAATGCATTTGTGTGACGAAATATTGTCATACAATTTATATAAACTTCGTTACACAAAGGAATCAATTAAGAAAGTGAGGAAAGCTTTAACTATTATGTACAAAAAATATGAAATTCACTCATAAACGAAAGAAAACAAAAACCCTCATCGAATCTTTCCTAAGCTAATCTGCCATTGACTGTTCAATTTCTGCCTTAGAGCGAATCTGTCCTAAAGCTAATCTGCCATAAAGCGAATCTGTCATAAAGCGAACAAGGGGTAATATTTTTCATTCCATGTTTCTACACTTAGTGGTCATGGTTCTAGGATTTTATTACGTGGCAATATCGGGATAAAAAGTGGCCTATATTTTACCTCTTGCTCACATTTGTAAAGAACAAGCGAGAGGTAAATATCATTTCTGGTATACGTACAGGTCACTATACCAATTTTTATCCAAATATTTCCATCCGTTTTAGCGTGAAAAAGGCATAATGGCACGCACGGACATACGTACAAACTCTTGCTTTTATAACATTAGTAGGTTTATGTAGATCTGGGAATATTACCCCAAAGACTTTCAGTCGTGTACTTTTACCACAAAACGTTGTTTCGGTGCGGGCGAAATCGTGCGTTGCGTTACATTGCTACGGTCCTTAGAGACTTGCAAATGCGATACCCTGTTCCCCGTGAAATGTATATCGCCTCGCACAGTATTTCTCGCATGTAAACGAAATTAAAGCTTTGTTCTGGAGCCGCTATAAAACGCGTACTAATGAAATATTTTAATCTCGCGCGGCTTTTGTTTTAGCAGCGGTTTAGAAGCGTTATTTGCTTTGGAAGCATTCAGGGCTGTGTTAAATATCGCCTTATTTCATACAGGATGCCAGCCAAGCTATTGAGCTGCAGTTTTTGACATGGACTCAATGGTTTAGATAAAGACTAAGCTCCTGGTAATCCTTATCTAAACCATTGATTTTCTAGCTTGAGCTCCTATTTGAGCTCCTAGTGGTTTGACACAAAAGATCCCACGGGTCTTAATGTATCCGCAAGGGCCCCTAATACTAAGCTCCTAGTGGTAGTTCGATTGCAAAATATGCAGACTGCATCCTGACTCCTGATATGCATTATTGTGATCTTACGCTACAAAATGACTTGTTACCAGTCGCTGTTGTGGTCACAAGCCCCCCCTCCACCACCAACCAATATAAACTGACCACACACGGCGAACATTTTGCTTAAAAGTAAGTTTTATAGATATATGGCCGTTATAGCGTGTATTTTGACTCCCGACCCGCACCTAATCCTTACTATGCACGCGTGGGAACTACGGCCCAAGCCCTCCCATTCTAAGAGGAGGCACAACCCTGCAGTGGGTCTTAGGTATATAGACTGGGATGAGTAAGGAAGTGAACCTTCTGTACTTGTACCGTTTCTTATTCTATGAATTCGGTTCAGTATTTCATGCCCGTAAAATTACTTGTTTACTGTAATGATAGATCCCTCGGGTCCAAGTTGAACTCTGCGTCTCGTCCGTCCGCGCATGCGCCTATTTGTATACAGCGCTTAATCGTGGTATTATTTTTAGAGGAAGGAACAGTTCAAAGGCGTGGGAATGGGAAGTGGGTAAGAATAAAAAACGGATAGTCATCTCGTTTTTTTTGAAAAATCCCTTCATGGCATGGAATTAATGTGGAGACAAATATAAATGTCACGTGAGCTAAAAGCGCGAGGCGCCTATATAACTAAATAGCCATATACTTACTTATTTTATTAAATTTAATGAGCATTTCTCAAAAACATTGGCAATTTAATTTTCGACTCCGATTTGCAAAGAAAAAATACAGGCAGGTAGATTGAATGATACTGAGCTTAAGTAATATAATTCCCAAAATTTCCTAATTCATTTGTATGGAAACTTCCTTTTTGTTAGAAACAGTCAACTAATTTGATTCCTAGGCCACTATAGAACCATGTCAAAATGAATCAATTTGTTTATCTTCTACGACAGTGAATATTGGGTGATGTATGTCATAATGACACACTCTACCTCGAAATTGAATGGGAAAGGAGTTTGCTTGTGTATTAATCAATCAAATTTTCTATTTCTGTTTTGTTTTTATATATGTATAACTTTAATTTCACGGTTTATTGGTGAACACTGTAATGCTGTGTAAAATTATTGAAATAAATAAATTAATAACTTGAATTGTCACTGGCCGTCTGTCAAAACTTCTTTTTCCTCTGATGTTATAGAGCGAAAACGTTTATAAACTCTTTACGTTTATTGCAAATTTTGTTCGAAAAGCTGGTAATGCTTTGACTTGCACTGACGTTGTAATTGTCTAGTAGTTAATCTAGAAGAAAGACAAGGTTCTATAGTGGCCTAAGAATCAAATTGCTTAACTGTACCACGAACTTCAGGCGCAAGCCAGAACCGCGGCACGGCGTCATGACGTTCTTTGGACTTCCCCAATGAATAGCTGGGTCCCCACTGAGCGAGCTGCCTCGCGAGGCTAGCGCATGAGGCGTTCGACCAACAATACAACCATGAGGCATATTGTTTGACACAAAGTTCAAAATCGCGCCGAAAATGACTGCCCCAGGCAGTTCCTCAGTGGAGACCCGGTTAATGACGGTCAAATCAGTACTCATTCCTGATTCAAGCAGATCATTTTACCCGCAGTACACAGAATCTCAAGCGCGTAAACAAGTGCTTACTCAAGATGTACATTCGGGCTCCGGCTGCCCCATCTGGGCACGTCGTTGTGTTTACGCTACACCCTTTGATGTAGCCGTGTTTGTGTTCGAGTCGCCCACTACTACTTTATTTTCAGAATTATTTAAAAATAAACTTGAGCTTTTTTCGTAGGAGCCGGTTACGTTGGGCGAAAATGAGCGAGGATCCTAGGCTTATTGTCTAACGTTTTTGACGCTTGCCTTCGCAATCACTATTTCTTTCTGTCAAACGGTATAAAACGATGACAGAAAGAGATGGTGAAAGCGAAGGCAAGCGCCAAAAGCGTTTGACAATACGCCCTGCCTCAGGTGTTGAACTGACCACGTGCAGTTGTTGGGAGCGTTGGGACGGTGAATCGCGTACGAGACGGAAAGTAACCTTTTCAGCTGGAGATGTCACGTCGAAGGGAAAATGGGTTTAATGCTCAAGTTGTACAATCTGCTTATCACTTCGATTGCAAGGAAATTAAACAACATTTGAAATTAAATTTAAGTACAAGCTCTTATTTTTCATGCATTGCAATTTCTATAATAATGTACTAGTTCATTCTAGTTTTATTATTTTCGTACCTAATATAAAATACCAGTTTTATAAAAAAAAACAATAGGACAATAAACTCGTAAATATAATTTAATTTTCAAAAATTCTATTTGTAGCTTTTTGCGGCTGATTGCCTTGGTCTTAGACGAAGATTTCACTCGCAGCATTATCTCATTATCTCGATATAAAGAACAACTAGCGCATGAGAAGTGAAAAAATATTTGTGATGGTAAAATTTGACATATCTGGTCATCCATACTTACAAAGAGACAGTCAAAAAACATTTAAATGACATTAAGTTTGAGTAATGGCGACGCCAGCAAAGGACGGAGTTAATCGTAATTAAATGAGTGTGGCAGTTATCCTACTTAACACCCGGCTAAGTAGACAAATTGTAATGAAAATATAGTTTTTTCGTCTTTCATTGTTGTCTCATGCGTGTACGTATCAAATCACATAATGTTTGAAATTAATGATGGACGAAATACATAATGTTAATTTGATATAATCATGTATTTTATTACATTAGTAGGACGGGATTCAACAAAAAATATTTTCTTCACTTGCTCATCAATGGTATTATTTCATGCCTGTATACTAGGGCAATGAGCTAAATTGTTCCCAAGAGAGTTATGGATATTTACAAATAGTTTTTCATCCTTAGCGAGTTATGACTTTAGTTTTAACAATTGTAAACAAGTTAGTAGGTACGTCATTTCTGATTAAGGAGGTTTCAAACCAGCCAACGCTTTATTTATATCTTTAAAACTTAGCTAGAACCCAATTTTACAACCCAAAACTTATCTAAGTTTCACGAATTCGGTCAAATTGTTTTGCACTATTTTTTTTAGTAAATATTTTTTTAATTTATTGAATCAGGCGTTACTTTGCGGAGGTCCATATTAATGAACTAAAACAATTACTTAGCTCACCCGCGACCTTACAATAGTTACGTTTATGCAAGAAATGTGTGTTCATGCAGTTCCTCCACCTCCACACTGTACGAACACACACAAATCACATAAACACAACCATCACCACCACCAAGCTACAGTGACGCGTTTCGAACTCAACCAGAGCTCATCTTAAGAGTATATTTTTTTAACATGTTGGCAGAATCTGGCCGTATGACCATTCGAATTCTAAACTAAACACAGTTCTTAGCATTATCTATGGTAGACGAATCGAAAAATTGACAATCGGTATTTGCGGGTCGGGTAGCCATTATATTATTCAATTGTTTTCTTAGCGTGTTTCTTTTGCCGAGCTGTGAAGTAAAAAAGTGTTTTGTTACACAAAATATTTTTATTTTCTGCATTATTTTCCTCGCAATGGGATGAAAATCATTTTGTGTATCACGGGCAGTAAGGGGTTCGGCGTCGGGCTTCTAATAGACTCTCGTTAGTAATTCCCGTCTTACAGCCCTCGATGCACAATGTACTATTGTTTTAATTACTTTGGATTATTAATGAAATTTGTTTTCATGAATAACTTTTTCCTTTTTCAGGTATCAAGCATCACTCCGCCCACAGAATCAGACAGCACAATAGTAGAAGACATCGCGCTGCTAATGGTAAGATGATTAAAACATTAAAACCCTAATTAATATTCATCATAAATATCGATCGCGTCAAATATATGCCACACCAGCCTTATGGTTACTGACATAAAGGTGTATGTATAGATATTTTAGACGTCTTGGTAATGGTCTGGGTAATCGGAGCATTCAAGGTGGTCAAATATATCTGAACACGACCGTATTGTCAGTGTGTGTTCAGATATTTTTGACTACCTTGACTGCTCCGATGTTTATGATGGCTACTGTACCAATTATCTTGTTTGTTTGGGTGCGGTTAATGTACGATATGATAATTCACGCCCTTGTAGCAAATTATACGAGGGCACGATTCTCGGAGGGCTTATTGTTTAGCGCACTCGGAGTAATTGTTTTCATCACTTCTTTCTGTCTTACGATATAGGATGACGGTTGAAAGAATTTGTCCTGTAGAACTGTGAAATCGTGAAGTAACATAAAATTCAATATCGTACAAAATGTCTGTGTTAGACAAAACCTAAGGCAGGTTGTATATTCTGGGTGTACAAAGACAGCATCAGCTTGTTTGAGATGCACAACGCCATCTATGGCTTCGTTGGAACAACTTAGAAAAAGAATCTACTCGTCAATAGATGGCGCGCTACGCTTCGAGCCGGAGCCGTATAGCAAGAAGCTCGAGTTGAACAGCGCGGGAAAGATACATTGCAAAGTCGCCGGTGGAGTAGCGCCTACGGTAGAATGGTTCTTGGTAAGTATAAAATATTTTATCACTTCTCATGCGGTATCCCCTTGAGTCGTAGACAAACTTTTCATCGAAAACGATTTATAGAATATTCAGTTACAATAATTTCTTTAGCAGTAATCTGGTTTCATCGATTATACATTACAATTTTTCTTAATTCCTAGAACAACTGTACAAGGATTATTATTTATGAAAGCATATATTTCATAAACTATTCAAAAGACAACAACTAAATATCGAAGTTCATTTCATTGGCGTTTTATTACATATCTTTTTTATTTTATAGTGTATACAGTAAACATAATTTGGGCAATTATTTTATTTTTGGGACAGTATTTTCTGTAATGTGCTTTTCAAATATTTTTTTATAAAAACGGTAAAGTGCTCGGTTTTATTATTAAACATATGTAATGTGTTGTAAATAAACCGTATTTTCATCGAAGCAAAAAGCACTAGAAACGTTTATAAATATCGGTATCATTTCACCTTCCCGCTAAAATATGAACACCTCGCTATTCGCCACTAGATGTCGCCGGCTCGCTTGTTTTCAGAATACCTCGGAGCCGCTGCCAGATGGCGTTAGTTCCGCCAACGGCACGTTGCTGGTCGGCGCGGCAGAGAAGCGACACGCCGGACGGTACACTTGCCGCGCTAGCGACGGGAATACTACCATCACTGCTGAGATACATTTGGACGTGGTTGGTGAGTGTACAGCCTACACTGTTGTGAGACTCCACTGTCTGTCTGTCACAGGTCTTTATTTCTTGAACCGTAACGTTATCGTAACCGTTTCCTGAACTATTTTTGAAACATTGTGCAGAGGTGCGCGGAACTCTTAGAGCTCCCGCAGACCACAGACTTTCTATCGGCTGATAGTTTAATTTTGCTCTTAACCCTTCGTATGCCTTGTACCGGATCCGTACCCAATTTAAGGCTTTCTTTTTGTATTTTTTTTAAAATCTGTATCATTGGATTTATATGAAACTGTTGAGGCTAGAATGCACTTTCTTTTTTTTTTTTTTACTTCCGGCATACGAAAGGTTAATTCGATAAAGATGTATGCATACATCTTTATACTGATTAAGACTCCAACCAAGTAACTAAGCTATCGGACGACGGCCTCAGAAGTCGCTGAACACTTTAGCTTGGTCACTTTCACTAACTAATTTAATTGATTAAATTATTATCATTATTTAAATTCATTACTAACATAGTTTATAGAATGTAAAATTGTAAATGTATACTAACAAAACTATGGATTCGTTGTGATGTGAAATAAATGATTTTATTATTATTATTATTATTACTATCGTGACATATTTCAAACTTCACAGTTTAACTGGTTATTGCGGCAAAGTACAAAAGTGTTCAGCGACTTCTGAGGCTGACTGTACGAGTCCCACTCGCAATTGACTAGTTTTATTTTTTAAATCTGACAATTACAAAGAATTATCGAAGAAATGCTTTCGATACCCATCTGCTGACGTAGAATTCGATTGTGATCTATTATTTTCCTGTACTGTAAACCAACTTAAACTCTGTAAACTCTAGTGTCCCCAAAAGTGATCGAGCCCTCGCCAGGGTCCGAAGTCCACGTGGCAGAGACTCAGGCAGTGATGCTGAACTGCCGCGCCGTGGGGGACCCTCCCCCCACCACCCACTGGGACCGGAATCTGACCATACTGAATCACCAGCGTGAGTAAACCGTCAGAACCGCTGTAAAGTAAACAAGGCCAATAGCAAGGATGATATAGACTGGATTGGCTGGCAGTTGCCATAGTACGGATCGGCCGCGGTTTTTGTAGTTCGATTATTAAATCTAGATGGCGCTGAAATATAGCCAGAGGCTTTGAAGGCAAAACAATATCACTACAGATGTTTCATATTACTACAAATGTATTATTTTTCAAAAATATTGCATAATAATACTGTTGAGAACAGCGCCATCTATGGCCTTTCACTAGGACTAGATGACTTAATTGATCACCTGTCAGTTAGATTGAAGGCAATCTATTTAGTTCCTAGATATGCTAACAGGTGGCGCTGTAATAAGACTGTCCATATTAGTTATAAATTTAATTTGTTACTCTTTAAATATATTCCGATGAAGACACACGGCTCTGCTTTCCATCTCCCGCATCTGTCCAACCTACATATATCCACGAAGAAACAAATACATTTGCAGTGATATGAAACATCTGTAGTCATATTGTTTTGCCTTCAAAGCCTCTGGCTATATTTCAGCGCCATCTAGATTTAATAATCGAACTACAAAAACCGCGGCCGATCCGTACTATGGCGTCTGCCAATCCAGCCTATATCATCCTTGGCAATAGGTAGCAAAGACCCAGTCCATGATGATCAACTGTCGCGCTATACTCCCCCCCCCCCCCCCCCCCCTAACGGCCCACTGAGACCGGAACCTCTTTATATTGCACCTTACAGCCGTATTACTAATTTGACCTGAGCATAAGAATCGCCAGACTCAAGTGGCAGTGGGCAGGGCTCGCTCGTAGAACTGATGGCCGATGGGGCAAAAAGGTTCAAGACGCAGTGTAGGTAGGTCTCCAACAAAATGGAGCGACGACCTGGTTAAGGTTGCGGGATCGCGTTGGATGCGAATGGCACGGGACCGATCTGTTTGGCGAGCCTTGGGGGAGGCCTGAGTTCAGCAGTGGACGTCTTTCGGCTGAAATGGTGATGATGATAAGAAGTCTTCAAGTTGCTCAGGGTTTGTCTATTCTGTTCAACACATTTCCATTCTGGTTATTCTGTTCCACATTTGCTTCGCTTATGTGGAAAAACATCAAACGGGTTTTTATTTTTGCAGAGGATGATGTGGATGTCGAGGGAGGCGTGAACGCTTCATTTGCAAGGTAAGAATTGTTAAGAATTATTATATTATACGTGTTTTAAAATTAATTCGGTGTATTTCGGCCGCCACATTGCGCTCCAAAACTCGAATCGCTGATCTTGGAAAACATTCATCCCAGTCTATATACGTCCCACTGCAGGGCACAGGCCTCCTCTCAGAATGAGAGGGCTTGGGCCGTAGTTCCCACGCGGGACATGTGCGGATTGGGAAGTTCACACACCATTGAATTTCTTCGCAGGTGTATGCAGGTTTCCTCACGATGTTTTCCTTCACCGTTTTGGAAAAGCTTAAATGGGACTATGTGGTAGTGGGGTTGAAGGACACTACGTCTATAGGCGTCTAAATATACAGGGTGGTTGGTACATTTAGATCGGTCAGTATGTACAAGCCTGTAACCATAAGACAGACAAAGATCTGTTCTAAGGAATCATGTCATCGATTTTAGTGACAAGAAAAACTGCATTCATAGATTTCTAAAAAATCTTACTTGTGGTCTAAGAGCCGTTGAAGATCGACCTTCACCGATCTGACAACTCGATGAGACATATTTTTTATCAAATATAATTTAAAAACAAATATGCCTATGATAACTTGCCTATCGAAAAGTGTTCATAGCTATTTTTTTTTTTGTTTTATTGTGGAGTGCCTTTAGCCATCTTCCAGCTCCATCATCAGACCCTGGTTACCAGCTGGGATCAAAGTACTCGTCAAGACGAATCAAACGAGTCCAAACTCGATGGGGTTGTGTCGTTTTATTGTGGAGTGCCTTTGGCCATACTGAATTAATGAAATTACGAATTACCCCATTGAGTTTGGACTCGTTTGATTCGTCTTGACGAGTACTTTGATCCCAGATGGTAGCCAGGGTTTGATGATGGAGCTGGAAGATGGCTAAAGGCACTCCACAATAAAACAAAACAAAAAAAAATCTATGAATACTTTTGGATAGGCAAGTTATCATAGGCATATTTGTTTATAAATTATATTTAATAAAAAATATGTCTCATCGAGTTATCAGATCAGTGAAGGTCGATCTTCTACGTCTCCTCTACTATTGGTTCAGGAATCAAACCCGGTCATATTGAAGAAAAATAACATTCGAGTTTCTGTACTCATCTGCCGGTAGCCAAAATTTGACCCAGTTCGTCACCAAAAAAACTTATATTAAAAATGAAATTTTTCAAAAAAACTTTTTTTCGCTTTATTCTAAATTTATGAACGTAGTTTTTCTTGTCACCAAAATCGATGACATGGTTCCTAAGAATAGATCTTTGTATGTCTCATAGTTACAGACTTGCCCATAGTGACCGACCCAAATGTTGAAAGAACTCTTAGTTAAAAGTGCTGTCCATCAATGTGTTAAACTGGAAATAAAACCAATTAATTTGCTCTTTAACGATCAAAAACGTCGGCCATGTCGTTACAGAGTGGTATTGCTGCGTAATGGGTCGCTGTGGCTGCGTGCGGTCCGGCGGGGCGACGCAGACCGGTACGGCTGCACGGCCGGCAGCGCCGCCGGGCTCGCGAGGACGGAGCTGACTCTCACCGTGCACCCCGGTCAGTATACAGGGTGTACAGGCGGACGCTAAGCTCACCATGAAGAGAAAAAGTAATCTGAACGGAATTTAATAGTTTTTTCATCACACTTGCTCGTCAATGGTGTTATTCCATGCTTGTATACTAAATGACAATGGCCTAAATTGTTCTTAAGGGAGTTATAGATTTACGTACAGTTTTTCTACCCAAGGGAGTTCTAAATTTAGTTTTAAAATTTGCAAACAAGTCATTTCAGACTAAGGAGGTTACAAGTCAGCCAACGTTTATCTTTAAAACTTAGCTATAACCCAAATTTTATAACACAAAACTTATCTACGCTTCATGAAAATTCATTATTTTTATATTTTAAATTTATATCAAATAGTTTTGCAATCATTTTAGTAAAAATATTTTTTTAAATATGTTGGCAGAATCTGGCCGTATGACCTTTCGAATTCTAAACTAAACACAGTTTACATTATCTATGGTAGGTGACTCGAAAAAAGTGACAATCTGTATTGGCGGGTAGCCATTATTTTATTCAATTTAAGTGTATAGACAAATTAATTTAATTTTTGGATTTTTTTCTCGCAATGTGATGAAAATCATTGTGTGTATCACGGGCAGTAAGGGGATTACAAACTCGAGTCATTAAAAGCCCTCCGCCTTCGGCGTCGGGCTTCTAATAGACCCTCGTTAGAAATCCCCGACTTACGGCCCTAGATGCACAATGTACTATCATATACCACCCAATCCTTACTAACTCTAGACGGAGTTACTTTTAACTGTCTCTGTGTTACCACTTCTTTTCCTTGTGATTAGGCAATAGGGATGTTGACACCACCAATCAACTGACGTACTTTTTATGAGCTGTCTAGACACAATTCTCCCATAAAGTTTGAATGGCAATAGCAACTTATGACGTCACTTGTTGGCCAACTCAATCAACTAACTATTTATTTGTTATAAAGCAACAAAAAATCTGATTTCGCAGTGAATCGAAAATTAATCTGGTTTTCAGCGTTTTTTTTTTACTGGAGTCGTGTCATAGAATAATTTTTTAATGGCATCAACATCCCTATTGTGTTTTGACAGCTCATAAAAAGTACGTCAGTTTATTGGTGGTGTCAACATCCCTATTGTGATGATGATGATGATGATAAGTCCCTACTTAACTTACTTAAAAGACTATTGTTAGTTCTTTTATAACATTTTCTTGTATTTTGTATTATTTTATTTTGCTATTTTAAGTGTTAAAATTTAGTTAAGCCACGTTCCTCACTGTCATCGATTGTATTAATATGCTTGCTGTTTTTGCCTGTTATTGGGTTATCGCTCTTTTATTATTATAAATGCAATGTCCTTTTGTTAATTTTATAGTGTTTTACCTGTTGGCGAACCAATAGTACATTATTGTCGTGGCCTGGAAGTAGGCAATTGCTGGCTGAGTATGAGTATTAACTAATACGAAGCCAGCAATTGCTATTCCAGCCGAGACTAATATAAAGCTTTTCTCAAAAATGGTGAAGGAAAAAAAATAGAATAAACTTTTTTTAACTTAAATAGGTACAAAGAATTGCAAATCACTTGAAATTAAATGTCATTAAACCCTTTTCCGCCTTTTTTCATTAAAAAAAAAAAACTGGAGGTGTATTTTTCTACCGAAAACGTCACACGCTGTTTAAAAAAGTCTGAACTTCCAACAAAACAACTGATACCGGTCAGTTGAATTGGCTGTATACGAATAGTGCCAACTTATTACCATGGCCGTTTTAAGTTTTTAAAAAGTTTGAGACTCGACAATAATGGAATTTGTATGCGACATTGTTGTCGAGTTTATCGAGCCTGCAATGTTTTTAACTTTTTAATTTTTTTACTGACCATAAACTATGCACTTCACGTTCTGATATGTAAAGAATAATGTCAATTTTTACGGATATTTTTGAGAAAAATAAATAAATAAGCACATGTTTCAGAGGGCACGGTGACTGAGGGCGCGGGCGAGACGGGGGGAGGCGCGGCGCGGGCGGTGCTGGTGGCGGCCGGGGTAGCAGCAGCGTACATGCTGCTGGTGCTAGCGCTCATGCTGTACTGCCGCCGCCGCCGCCGCTCCCGCCGGCAGAGAGGTCAGTGAACATTATACCAGGGACCGGGCAACCCTTTAAACCCTTTTTTTAAATGTTGGTCTTTTTTTTCATTTTTATTTATTTGTTTTTTTTCTTTTATGTTAGTATTATATTTGTTATTCCGTGATTTTGCTATACTGTGGCCCGGCGGAAGACCAGTGCTGGTTTTTTTTAACCGGCGTCACGCTGAGTCGGGCCCTTTATGGCAACATCAACATGTACCTACCTATGTCTATGTTAGTACTTTTAATTTTGGCCTGTGTACGTGTTTTTGTTGTTATAAATAAATGTTTTTCTATCTTTCTTTCCTTTCCGCGAGTAAAGCCTTTTAATGGGCATCCCTTAAACACGGCTAACCCATTGAAAGACTTTCCAATTTGAACTGCTTCATTTGACTATCCCTTAATAAGGGTTACCCTTATCACTTAGCGCTTTTTATAAAGCTTTCCCTTTAGTAATGTCGTAGTTGAGCCTTGCGTGAAAGAGAAAGGGTTAGACGACCAGATGGCCTAGTGGTTAGAGGCCCTGACTATGAAGCTTGAGGTCCCGGGTTCGATTCCCGTGTCGGGGCAGATATTTGTATGAAAAATACGAATGTTTGTTCTCGGGTCTTGGGTGTTTAATATGTATTTAAGTATGTATCTATCTATATAAGTATGTTTATCCGTTGCCTAGTACCCATAACACAAGCTTTGCTAAGCTTACTTTGGGACTAGGTCAATTGGTTTTATTTATTATTTTTTATATCTACAGCGGCTTCGATCATCGACGATCGCTTACCAATAGTAATTCGGAGTAATGTGTGCTCTATGTGTTCACACACCTAAACCTACCTTGTTAGGTAGACGATTTAAATTAGCACGCTTATGCTAAAAGGGAAGCCCTTTGTGAGGCTAACCCTTATAAGCGATATGCAAGATGTTGGTGAGCGGATGATAAGGGTTTTGTAAGGGTTAACGGGTTACCGATTACTCAAATGGGTTAGCGTTTATACAAGGGCTTTAAAAGCAAAATGAAAGGGTTTCGTCCGGCAAAGGGTTTGGTGAGTTAAGCCTTATGCAAAACCCATACAAAACCCTTTGTAAGGGATAGCGGGCCGGTCCCTGCATTATACAGAGAGAGAGAGAGAGAGGATTTTATTTACGTATTCAATGCACAGGAAAAAAAACATTTCGCAGAAAAGATACACATATCACGTCTATCCCAAAGGGGGTAGGCAGAGCATACGAAAGGAAAAGATACATTCTTTGTCTCTAAGGTTGCTTGGAAGTTTCTTGGAAATTCTTGGGGCCATTCCAATAAAAATGATGAATTGCCCTTAGATAAAAGTGATTTTGTTTGGTTACCTATTAAAATTTAGAAATATTTTTTTCCGAATATTTAAAATCCCGAATGCTTCATTTATCCGAATGCATTTTTTTCTGAAACTGTAAATATTTCAGGATTTTTATAAAACAACCCTAACCTAACCTAAAGGGTTCTACACGATGGTCCTGAAATAAATCCTGAAATATTTACAATTTCAGAAAAAAATGCTTTCGGACAAATGAAGTTTTCGGGATTCTAAACCTTCGGAAATATAATTGTCTAAACATCGATAGGTTCCCGTTTGTTTACATTTAGTAAAGTACTTTAAACTTTACAGCAGTGTTTTTCAATCTTTTTCAATATGCGACCCCTTTTCAAATTATTTATTTATTATTTATTTATTACAGAGATAAATCAAATTTACATAACAATAATATAAGACCATCGTTAAACCAGAGTGGTTTGTCTCGATGCTCCATTCCGCAGTTACTTAAAGTCTACTAACAAAATCATGCAATAGTTACACAAATACCTATTTTACAATTCATGATGCAAAATTTAAGTCTAACACACAGTGCACTATTTATTTATTAGTTTGTTATCGCGGCGCATCGGCCGGTCGCTCTGTCAACGAGCAGAACCGGTTGGCGCACGTTTGGTACAGGCTGCTCCAACTACGCTGGATCGTATATTATTTTAAGTAAACATATTCAACTTTTGAAGCATTCCTTTTTTAAGGATGTTTGCTATATTAGTTGGCGTAAGGTTGTCTTTCCATTCCTGAGGTAAGTATTTATTAAATCTGGTATGATGTACTCTGATGTTCTTCTACCGTAAAAATTATTAAATAGGGGCTTTTTAAGCATGCGATTTGTTATTTGTCGTTTAATTTTTGGATGAGAAATTACATGCTGGATTTCGGTTCTAAAATATTGTTCTTTTAGCATGTGGTATTAAAAGAATATATGATCTTTGTTTGTTTGTATTCAAATACTCTAGCGCCCCCTAGGCTCAAAATCAAACAAAATGTTACTCATTTGTAAAATGATGTACCTAAAATAAACTCGAAAATAACTTTGATTAAATATTAATGTATCATTTTGAAAAACCTACCTAGCAACACATCCTCATTTTCTTTTATCCGAGACCACTTGAATAACGCTTCACGACCCCCCTAGGGGTCGCGACCCACAGTTTGAAAAACACTGCTTTATAGTATTCTTTCCTTGTACTTTTCAAATGATGCTAAGTTTAATTTGTGTTTTTTAAGTTTAGATTTTCCTTGGTAGGTGAAAAAATGGAGTTGGAGATGGCGGAAGGGAGAGAGAAGTTGGTGGAAGAGGGAGACGAGAAGCGTCGCCCCAACGGGGCGCCTAACGGCCGGGCGCACACAGAGAGAGACAGTGGTAAGACTTACTGTTTCACTGTATACATTTATACTGTTTTTAAAAAAAAAACTTTTTCGTTTTTTTTTATGTTTATAAAAGCAATTTCTCTTGTCACCCAAAATCGATGATATGGTTCCTAAAAACAGATCTTACTATAGAAAAACAAACTGAAATATGTCGATATATAGGAAAAAAAGGGTTTGGCACGCAGCACGGAATGCTGAGGACCTGGGTTCGATTCCCAGCGCTGGTCATTTTTTCTGTGTATCCATGTTTCAGTTTGTATTTAGTATGAAAAATATATAGATCTTTGTATACATGTCTTACAGACTTGCCTATACTGACCGATCTAAATGTAACACCCTATAGCTAAATCGTTTAAATGAGTCATCGCCCGCGCGGTACAGGGGCTGGGGGGTATGACCACAAAGGGGGCGGGAGAGGTGCGGGCGGCGAGCGCGCCTCGTGTGCCTGCCGCCTGCACCTCTCCCGGCCCCCTTTGTCGTCCCTAGTTTAAACGGTTTATAGATAATCTACGATAACATGGCCCGCCCCTCCACTATAGGGATGTTTCCTAGGTAAAAAAATAATAATTCTTATTAGTCCGTATTTTACATTATCAAAAAATATTAGACACGTAATTTTTCTTTTGACAATTAAACAAAAAATGACGAAGATATGGCGCGTTGAAGTTCCGCGTGACGTTACTTGTTCCTAAAACGCTCATACAAAGTGTAGAAACAAGTGACGTCACGCGAAACTTCAACGCGCCATATCATCGTAATTTTTTGTTTAATTGACAAAATAAAAAATACGTGTCTAATATTTTTTGATAATCTAAAAGACTGACTAGTTAGGAAAGTAGCCTATTCAAGAAGTCTTCAATGTATTGTGAAAGTATTTATAAAGCACACCATAACTTTCAACGCATGTGTGCGTGTTGAGACAGCCGTCAAACAAAAGCAGATACTACTAAATAAAAATTATTTCGTAAATATGTGACTAAACTATATTGACGTGTTTAATGTTAACACTGACACCTTGAGACGTACTTTGGTGAATCGATATTTTGAGAGCGTGCATTGAGCGTTGTACCTTACTGTTAGATTAAGTTTGTTAGGTTAGGGACTTGATTACTTTTTTCTCCGCCGCTAAAATAGTGCTGAATCATTTGTCACTAAGTAGTTATTTTCTCTTTTTTCTTTTTTGTGCGTCCGAAGGGACTGTGTGGGCATACTGCCTTATTGTTACACTGTAATTGTCGGCGAGAACCTGTAATTGGCTTGCTGTGTTTACTGTAATGTTGAAGATGGATATATAAGCTGTTGGTTCTCCATAAATAAATAAACACATTGAAATAGCCAACAATGAATACGGTCAAAGAGTATGGAGATGCATCTTACCGCGTATTTTGAATGGATTTTCAAGCGAATTATTAAACTCAATTGAAGGTCGAACGAGTAGACAAGCTAGAAATATTATAAAAAGACACATGTTTAAAATAAGAGGGCAAACTACCGACATAAAACTTACTTAATATTTGTATATTTATACCTACGCAACCCTGACTAGCAATGTCAATTATATTTGATTTAACTTCGTAGAAATAGATTACTTTGTATAATTATTAATTAAAACCTTGACTATATGTTACACAAAAGGACTTCTTAACTCAATAATCTTTTTAAGTTAAGATTAAGTAGTTTTTTTTTAATGAAATATACAGTCTAAATTTTTTTTTTTTTTTTAAATAGTAATGTGGAGGGGTGGGCCATGTTATGGTAGTTTATCTGTAGCTATAATTAAGTCGTGTCGTTTTACACAGGAGCCGATACGTCGGAAGTGTCGGGCGTGTCGCGCGCGTCGCGTCGCGGCTTGGAGCAGCTCGCCGCGCCGCGCGATCTGCTGACGGAACAAATCACACTTGGTAACTTACACTACAACCACTACACCTCTTTACAATAAAATACACCGTGTTTTTTGACGTGACGACGTCTAATAAATCGATGAACGCCGGCTGCACGCGCGAAAAAGGATGACGCAATGTAACGTACCATCGGCCCAGACGCCAGCTGAGCACCTTAAAGGCCCAGTTTGCGTGCAGTGGCTAGACATCTGTCCATACCAATCCATAGCAATAAACATCAACGGCTGCGAGCAAATTTGTTTTGAAAATGGCAACCTGACGTCTGGGGCGATAGTACATGTCCCGTACAGAGCAGTGAACAAGAGAGCAGCGCTCGGGTAATTTTTAATGGGGGGGGGGGGGGGGGGGGTATTAAAGGGGGGATGAAAATTTCATTGATTTTGCCGTAGGAGCACCGTTTTAAAGATATTTGACAAAACATCGGTTCTCGTCCGATCACCGAGGTTAAGCAACATCGGGCGCGGCCAGTACTTGGATGGGTGACCGCCTGGTTTCATTTTTGTTTTTTGAATGTTTTGTTATGACGTTGTCACGTTAAACTATCGTCCGTAAACCGACTTTACAGACAACCGGTTTTTATTTTGTTTTGTATAATAATTATGACTTATAATGCGAATCGGTTTCACGGTGGTGTGAATGCCAAATTAGAGTGTAAATTTTATATGATTGAAAGATTTTTTCTTGCAGGTCGCGGCGAGTTTGGAGAGGTATCTCTAGCCCGTATCGACGTGTCCGCGCTAAAACGTCTGCGTAACCCGACCGTGGCCGCCGCCGCGCCGCGCTACCGACCCGTGCTGGTCAAAGCTCTTGGCACTAAGGACGAGGTAATAATAATAAATCGTGGGATAATTGACACCAAATGACCTAGTCCCAAACTAAGCGAAGCTTGTATTATTGGTACTATGTACTATAATAAACATACTTATATAGATACATACTTAAATACATATTAAACATCCAAGACTCGAGCACAAACATTCGTGTTTTTCACACAAATATCTGCCCCGACCAGGAATCAGTGGCGATCCTTACATAGAAGCCCAAAAGCCGGGCTTGCCTTATAAATCTCAAATCAAGATTAAAAAATAAAAACCAAACATCGTCCAAACGAAAAAGGTTCTAATAAAATCACTTTCATAATAACGCGCTTTATTTTACGTAAAATACCAAGAATTGCATAACAAATCCGCTGCGTGGCCCGGCGGCTCTGAACGGCGATAGTAGCGACGTTATAAATAGCATGACATCTCCCTCGCTCTTGTGGGCTTTTACGGGGCTTCCAAACGCTCTCTTCATACTTAGGAAAACGTTAGTTTTGCAAATATCTATGTATAGCTGCATATATAGCGCTTTCTTTGCAATTTTGAATCTGGCTTACGGTGTGAAGTTTGTTGTGTTTGGTTTGGAACGCCAGTGCGCGGGCGTGATGAATAACTTCACGATTGCTTATATCGAATCGTGGGCCATACCACGCAAGGCGTTGTAAAATGCGTGATTTTATGTAATTACAAAATAAATAGGTATTCTTGTTTTAGTGCGTTGCGTGTGAGAATGAGTCTGTAAAATTCTGTTGAGTAATAGAATGAAGTGTGCTTTGGTAAGCTTGTCCAAACTGAAGAGTAAAGCGGGTACAAGATGGATTTACCTACATTAAATTATAAAAAAATAATAAAACATATCTCTCGGCTTGCCTTAGCTTGATACCCTAGGCACGCCACTGCCAGGAATCGAACCCTCCCGGGAGCTCAAGCTTAGTCGTCAGGTTCTCTAACCTCTAGGCCATCCGGTCGTCATTGTGGCTTGGGTTCCGTGGACGTAGTTTAAAACCCCTCACTAAATTTCAGTGGCGAAGCGTGAAAATTTTTTCAGGTAAAGCCGTAGCGAAAACCAGTGGCGACGCAGAACCTAAATTTGGTGTGGGCAAGACAAGACACAATTTGCGAGGCCCTGTGATGGCGCGCCACACATTAGATTACGGATGTAATGAGCAAAAAACGGGAAACTTTCGAGGCGCGAGGACCCTCAGACAGACGGTGGCCCACGTCGCCCTTACCCAGCGCCGCCTCTGGCGAAAACTACTAACCTTTATCTTACCCTTTTTATTTATTCTCTTCTTGAAAATTAGGACATAACTTCTAAAATCGTCACTCAACAAATTCGCATCCACAATCAGTTTTAATTTAAGGAGCCTTTTCTACTTTTATTAAGCCTAGTAAATACAAAATAATTTATCTAGCGAGTCCGACCGAAGATAATATATAAATTAAACTGACCACTTGACACTATAAGTTTGCACAATCCGATATTACGAAATTTCACTGGTTTCGAGCATCAACACTAATCTGGCTATGTATTTTTTTATTAAATTAAAACGATATATGTACTACTAATAAACAATAATAATACTTCACAACAAGAAACGAAATATGAAGTTTGTAATCAATGACAAATCAATCGTAATGTTGCCATTACAATTATTTCCAATAAGTGACGGTGTTATTTTATAAAATTCTAATCTAATATTAATTTCGCCAGTTTATAAACCTTAATAATAAAAGCAGATAAAATATAATTGTTTTTGTTTTACACTAAATCATCGATATTTTACGTTCCATTTCGCTGCAGTAATTTTGTATAAGTAGGCGATCGTAGCGCCAAAAATGTTCCAAGAAGCCGCTCACGGCTCGCGGCTCGCGGCTTCGGCAGGCAAAGTGAAAGTGAGCCTTACGCACAACACACAAAGTCTTTTTTTAAATGTAATAAGCCGCTTAATCCCGGGTTATCTAAGTAGCATAAATACGCGATGTTTCCTGGAGTGGTGTGGGTGTTTGTCAATGAATTATTTAAATGTCTGAGTGTACAATTTCTGATATTTCCGACCGGCATTTACTATTAGAGATCGTGAATGAATCGTTTTTGTGAGAGTATTACGTTGCGTTTTGATTCTGCATCGTGTTGAAAAAAAGTTAAGTTTATTAGGGAAGAGTATGCCTGTATTACACACAACAGGTTATTAATAGAAGCGTTTGATTACTTCAAAATTTTAGGCAACCCGGAAGGAATCGGGTTGTTAGCACCCTTCGCCACTGCTAAATTTGAGCTTAATGACAGTAAATCTATATTTCTGTATTGTTATGAAAAACGCCAGACTCAAGTGGCAGTGGGCAGTGCACATCGCTCGTAGAACTGAAAACCTTTGAGTGGCGTCCACGGACCGGAAGACGTAGTGTAGGTAGGCCTCCAACAAGATGGGGCGACGACCTGGTTAAGGTTGCGGATGGCGCGCCTTGGGGGAGGCCTATGTTCAGCAGTGGACGTCTTTTGTTTTTGGGAGCTTATATTTCGAAGCCGATTGCTCGGGAACAGACAGACATACTCTCAAACCTTAATTTATATACCTTACTATATACTAGCGCCACCACAAGTTGTGTGCAAAATGAGAACTACTGAGGTGATTGGTTGTCAATAGGCATCGATTGTTTGTTATACTTAATTAGCAAGCCATCTAGTTCGGCAAAGAAATTGTAGATGGCGCTGTATCGAACAACGAGTATGAGAAACAGATGTGTTTAACCAGAAGTTGTAACACAATGCTTGTCTGCAGGGTTTGTGTGCAGAGTTCCGTCGCCAGCTGGATTTCTTCGGGCGAGTCCGGCACGAGGGCGTGGCGCGACTGCTAGCGTTGTGTTCCGACGCGGACCCGCATCTTATGGTGCTAGAACACACGGACTGGGTAAGCAGTAGGTTAGATTATAGCGAAAAACCAGGTGGTCACCCATCCAAGTACTGACCGGCGCACCCGACGTTGCTTAACCTCGGTGATCGGACGAGAACCAGTGTTTTGTCAAAATCAATGAAATTTTCATCCCCCTTTAATACCCCCGCACCCCTCACCCCCGCAACCCCCCTCATTAAAAATTACCCAAGCGCTAGTACTAAAATTGTACATCCTGGCGCGCGCTGTAACGCGCGATGACGCAATGTAACGTACTACATTGCGTCATCCTTTTTCGTGCGTGCAGCCAGCGTTCATCGATTTATTAGACGTTGTCACGTCAAAAATAAAGGATAACTCACGTCTATGATAGAGTTTAGCTCGACAATACTCGACATGCTTCGGGCAGGCCTCCTGCATGCTATGTACTTACGCGCGATATTTACCTACCGCGGGGACGAACGGGTACTGTACAGATCTCCTACGATCGAAATTTCAGGAGGTTGTCACAAAAGCGCGCCGACGCACGTTCATTTGTGTTCCACGGAAAAATATGCCGCCTGGATTTTTATAAGTGAAGTGGTGAAACGGGGTAAATTTTAATATGACTATGCCAGAATTAATAGCTAATACATATAACAATTTGGAGTTCGTATCGTGCTGTCCCTCTTACTTTTCTATAAAAAGCTATAAGCGTGTTGAACTTCGTATCTAGTCTAGGGTACTGTGAGCGTGGCAATGGGTCTTGCACATTACAATAAATATCATTTTTTAGGGTTCCGTAGCCAAATGGAGAAAAACGGAACCCTTATGGATTCGTCATGTCTGTCTGTCTGTCCGTCCGTATGTCACAGCCACTTTTTTACGAAACTAGAAGAACTATGCTGTTGAAATTTGGTAAGTAGATGTATTCTGAGATCAGTGCACGTACTAGTTTTCAAGAAGATAACTAGTAGAACTGCTAAGAAATGGGGTATGTTTTTTGTTTTTTTTGTTCCGGCTTTACCTGGAAAAATGTTCACGCCTCGCCACTGACACTAAGTCGTTTTGGCGTTTAGGTGTAATGCTAATTGGGTATAACGAAACCAAGGTAGAGCTTGTCTAATTTAAAATGACGCGCCCCACCACCGCATTTACGCACATGATTTTGAACCTATTGAAGCTGTATTTAGGGCCATTTTCTACTTTCAAATCCTGTGTGTAAATGCGGTGGTGGGGCGCGTCATTTTAAATTAGACAGGCTCTATAATGAAACTTACTCCCACAGGGTGACCTGAAAAGCTTCCTGACGGCCACCCGGTCGCCGGAGCAGGCGGCCGAGTTCGCGGCCGGCGCCGGCGTCGCCTCCGGGCCGGCGCCGCTGTCGGCGCAGCACTGCTCACTGCTGGCTGCCCAACTGGCCGCAGCCGCTCAGGCCGCGGCGTCGCAGCGCCTCACACACAGGTACAGTCGCCTCCGGGCCGGCGCCGCTGTCGGCGCAGCACTGCTCACTGCTGGCTGCCCAACTGGCCGCAGCCGCTCAGGCCGCGGCGTCGCAGCGCCTCACACACAGGTACAGTCGCCTCCGGGCCGGCGCCGCTGTCGGCGCAGCACTGCTCACTGCTGGCTGCCCAACTGGCCGCAGCCGCTCAGGCCGCGGCGTCGCAGCGCCTCACACACAGGTACAGTCGCCTCCGGGCCGGCGCCGCTGTCGGCGCAGCACTGCTCACTGCTGGCTGCCCAACTGGCCGCAGCCGCTCAGGCCGCGGCGTCGCAGCGCCTCACACACAGGTACAGTCGCCTCCGGGCCGGCGCCGCTGTCGGCGCAGCACTGCTCACTGCTGGCTGCCCAACTGGCCGCAGCCGCTCAGGCCGCGGCGTCGCAGCGCCTCACACACAGGTACAGTCGCCTCCGGGCCGGCGCCGCTGTCGGCGCAGCACTGCTCACTGCTGGCTGCCCAACTGGCCGCAGCCGCTCAGGCCGCGGCGTCGCAGCGCCTCACACACAGGTACAGTCGCCTCCGGGCCGGCGCCGCTGTCGGCGCAGCACTGCTCACTGCTGGCTGCCCAACTGGCCGCAGCCGCTCAGGCCGCGGCGTCGCAGCGCCTCACACACAGGTACAGTCGCCTCCGGGCCGGCGCCGCTGTCGGCGCAGCACTGCTCACTGCTGGCTGCCCAACTGGCCGCAGCCGCTCAGGCCGCGGCGTCGCAGCGCCTCACACACAGGTACAGTCGCCTCCGGGCCGGCGCCGCTGTCGGCGCAGCACTGCTCACTGCTGGCTGCCCAACTGGCCGCAGCCGCTCAGGCCGCGGCGTCGCAGCGCCTCACACACAGGTACAGTCGCCTCCGGGCCGGCGCCGCTGTCGGCGCAGCACTGCTCACTGCTGGCTGCCCAACTGGCCGCAGCCGCTCAGGCCGCGGCGTCGCAGCGCCTCACACACAGGTACAGTCGCCTCCGGGCCGGCGCCGCTGTCGGCGCAGCACTGCTCACTGCTGGCTGCCCAACTGGCCGCAGCCGCTCAGGCCGCGGCGTCGCAGCGCCTCACACACAGGTACAGTCGCCTCCGGGCCGGCGCCGCTGTCGGCGCAGCACTGCTCACTGCTGGCTGCCCAACTGGCCGCAGCCGCTCAGGCCGCGGCGTCGCAGCGCCTCACACACAGGTACAGTCGCCTCCGGGCCGGCGCCGCTGTCGGCGCAGCACTGCTCACTGCTGGCTGCCCAACTGGCCGCAGCCGCTCAGGCCGCGGCGTCGCAGCGCCTCACACACAGGTACAGTCGCCTCCGGGCCGGCGCCGCTGTCGGCGCAGCACTGCTCACTGCTGGCTGCCCAACTGGCCGCAGCCGCTCAGGCCGCGGCGTCGCAGCGCCTCACACACAGGTACAGTCGCCTCCGGGCCGGCGCCGCTGTCGGCGCAGCACTGCTCACTGCTGGCTGCCCAACTGGCCGCAGCCGCTCAGGCCGCGGCGTCGCAGCGCCTCACACACAGGTACAGTCGCCTCCGGGCCGGCGCCGCTGTCGGCGCAGCACTGCTCACTGCTGGCTGCCCAACTGGCCGCAGCCGCTCAGGCCGCGGCGTCGCAGCGCCTCACACACAGGTACAGTCGCCTCCGGGCCGGCGCCGCTGTCGGCGCAGCACTGCTCACTGCTGGCTGCCCAACTGGCCGCAGCCGCTCAGGCCGCGGCGTCGCAGCGCCTCACACACAGGTACAGTCGCCTCCGGGCCGGCGCCGCTGTCGGCGCAGCACTGCTCACTGCTGGCTGCCCAACTGGCCGCAGCCGCTCAGGCCGCGGCGTCGCAGCGCCTCACACACAGGTACAGTCGCCTCCGGGCCGGCGCCGCTGTCGGCGCAGCACTGCTCACTGCTGGCTGCCCAACTGGCCGCAGCCGCTCAGGCCGCGGCGTCGCAGCGCCTCACACACAGGTACAGTCGCCTCCGGGCCGGCGCCGCTGTCGGCGCAGCACTGCTCACTGCTGGCTGCCCAACTGGCCGCAGCCGCTCAGGCCGCGGCGTCGCAGCGCCTCACACACAGGTACAGTCGCCTCCGGGCCGGCGCCGCTGTCGGCGCAGCACTGCTCACTGCTGGCTGCCCAACTGGCCGCAGCCGCTCAGGCCGCGGCGTCGCAGCGCCTCACACACAGGTACAGTCGCCTCCGGGCCGGCGCCGCTGTCGGCGCAGCACTGCTCACTGCTGGCTGCCCAACTGGCCGCAGCCGCTCAGGCCGCGGCGTCGCAGCGCCTCACACACAGGTACAGTCGCCTCCGGGCCGGCGCCGCTGTCGGCGCAGCACTGCTCACTGCTGGCTGCCCAACTGGCCGCAGCCGCTCAGGCCGCGGCGTCGCAGCGCCTCACACACAGGTACAGTCGCCTCCGGGCCGGCGCCGCTGTCGGCGCAGCACTGCTCACTGCTGGCTGCCCAACTGGCCGCAGCCGCTCAGGCCGCGGCGTCGCAGCGCCTCACACACAGGTACAGTCGCCTCCGGGCCGGCGCCGCTGTCGGCGCAGCACTGCTCACTGCTGGCTGCCCAACTGGCCGCAGCCGCTCAGGCCGCGGCGTCGCAGCGCCTCACACACAGGTACAGTCGCCTCCGGGCCGGCGCCGCTGTCGGCGCAGCACTGCTCACTGCTGGCTGCCCAACTGGCCGCAGCCGCTCAGGCCGCGGCGTCGCAGCGCCTCACACACAGGTACAGTCGCCTCCGGGCCGGCGCCGCTGTCGGCGCAGCACTGCTCACTGCTGGCTGCCCAACTGGCCGCAGCCGCTCAGGCCGCGGCGTCGCAGCGCCTCACACACAGGTACAGTCGCCTCCGGGCCGGCGCCGCTGTCGGCGCAGCACTGCTCACTGCTGGCTGCCCAACTGGCCGCAGCCGCTCAGGCCGCGGCGTCGCAGCGCCTCACACACAGGTACAGTCGCCTCCGGGCCGGCGCCGCTGTCGGCGCAGCACTGCTCACTGCTGGCTGCCCAACTGGCCGCAGCCGCTCAGGCCGCGGCGTCGCAGCGCCTCACACACAGGTACAGTCGCCTCCGGGCCGGCGCCGCTGTCGGCGCAGCACTGCTCACTGCTGGCTGCCCAACTGGCCGCAGCCGCTCAGGCCGCGGCGTCGCAGCGCCTCACACACAGGTACAGTCGCCTCCGGGCCGGCGCCGCTGTCGGCGCAGCACTGCTCACTGCTGGCTGCCCAACTGGCCGCAGCCGCTCAGGCCGCGGCGTCGCAGCGCCTCACACACAGGTACAGTCGCCTCCGGGCCGGCGCCGCTGTCGGCGCAGCACTGCTCACTGCTGGCTGCCCAACTGGCCGCAGCCGCTCAGGCCGCGGCGTCGCAGCGCCTCACACACAGGTACAGTACGAATTTTTTGAGGTGTCCCGATCTCGTTTTTTTTTTTTTTTTACCAAACAATTACAGGACCCAGGGGGTCCATATTAATGAACTAAAACAATTGCTTTGCCCACCCGCGACCTAGCGAAGTAATTGTTTTAGTTCATTAATAACATTATTACAATTAAATAGCATCGTTAAACCTGAATCAGGTTTGTCTCCATGCTTCGTAACACCGTTAAAAGCCATTGGTATTCTATTTACGTATGTATGAACTCAAGTGAATATTCCTCAGTTTAAAATGAACGTAAATATAAAGTAAAATAGCTCATTGAAATAACAACTTTATGATTTACGGTAGAGAGTTCATTTTAAATGGAACTTTGTTTGTTTGTTTTTTTTTGGCTGTTTTGGCTGCATGACTACGACGCATTCAATTTTGAAAAATATTATTTGCCAACAAAGTACACAGTACAGTAAAATCACGGAAGGCCACACAAAACAGACACAAATTATATGTATAATTATTATACTAAACGGGACTTATCATTATCACTTTCAAATTACACTGACGTACAAAATCCAAACATTCAAGGCTTCCACAGGCTCCGAAGACGTCGGCTCCAGCGCAAGCCAAAAGGAACGTTGTCACTGTGTAATAACGGTGAAAATGCATTGGTCTCGCTTGCCGCGTCACCGATGGCAAGGGTTTTCAATGTTTCATAAATGTGTGCATATTGTTCGCAGGGACATTGCGGCACGTAACTGCTGTGTGACGTCGCAGCTGCGGCTTAAACTGACGCATGCGGCACTGACGCGCGGCCCTGACACCGCACATTACTACAAGCTGCACGACCAGGTAACATACACAAATATACGCACACTCACTCACATTATCACTCGCTTGCTTACTCACTGCCGCACTCATTATTCACTCTCTTACTTACTTACTCACTAGCTCATAGCTCAATCACTCATCCACTCACTTAGTTGCTCCCATGCTAACTAACTCGGTAACTCACTCTCTCGCTTGCTCAGTCATTCACTCACTCATTCGTTCACTTGATTACTCACGAATCCACTCGGCCATTCACTCACTCGATCACTTGCTCATCCACTCACTCACCCACTCAGTCACTCGCACGCTCACTTTCTCGCTCGCTCAGCCATTCACTCAATCAGTCACTTGCCCGCTCACTTACACACTCACTAACTCGAGCATTTACTCACCCACTCACTCGCTCACAAGCGCTTAAACTTCTGTACATTTACTCCACTCCGATTCTATTCTAAATAAACGTATTTTACAAGCTTTTATTTACCTTCACTTCACCTGTCCCGTTGTCTGTGTGTCATCTTGCAAGTTATTTGACCCACTTCTCGATATCTGATTGAAACTGTACATGGATGTGTAAATCGAAAGACAATACAAATTATTATAACATGGAGCTGATCTGATGATGGAGCTGAAATGCGGCCATAGTAACTATATAATAAAACGGCACTACCCCGTCGAGTTTAGGCTCGTTTGATCCGCATTGACGAGTACTTTGGTCCTAGATGGTAACAAGGGGCAAAAAGTACAGTTGGCAAATAAAAGCTTGTGTTAAAAATGGATTTTTTAACAAAAACATATTAAATCTCATCGATGGCTGTCGTTAATAGGTGGTCCCGCTGCGTTGGATGCCGGCAGAAGCCTTGGAAGGCGAGTACTCCGCCAAATCCGATGCCTATAGTTTCGCTGCCACCGTCTGGGAGGTAAATACCTTACGCTTCATGCACATAATATGCCTAATGCTATAGGTATAGGTAACGCCATCAGAGTTGAGGTCACACACACAACAACAGGTCATGTAATGACAGCGGGATTTTGACATTTATTCGTACCGATAGCAAGTTCAACAGACTCAACATAGAATTACAAGATTGACTAAAAATTTCTTCAACCTATTTCTTTGAGAATAATTTAGGAAATCTAGTTGTTGCCCGCGACTCCATCCGCGAAGAATAGGGATATAAAAAAATAGCCTAGTGATATTTATTTATTTTTATTTATTTGACGCCATCTGGCCACTACGCATAAGACCATCACCAAAACCACTATTTACAGATGTAAATTGTTCTTATATTATTTATTTTATTAGCAGTACGGCTGCTCACCGAATCTAAGATTATTTAAAAGCGAAAAAAGTTTTTCGGGTGCGCCGGTGGGATTCGAACCCACGTCTCCTGGGTATGCGCCCCAACGGGTGTTCTACCAATTGAACCACGTCGCATCCAACCGACTCCCCCGAAATTCTTAATCGCTTACATACGCCAACAGTGGCGTGTGGTAACATCCATCGCAACTATTAGAAGCTACGACTCCTACGTTCCAAATTACATTGGAAATGCGTAAGAAATGATGTACCACATCTATTTATTCAAATATTAAATAATCTTAGATTCGGTGAGCAGCCGTACTGCAAATAAAATAAATAATATTTGAATAAATAGATGTGGTACATCATTTCTTACGCATTTCCAATGTAATTTGGAACGTAGGAGTCATAGCTTCTAATAGTTGCGATGGATGTTACCACACGCCACTGTTGGCGTATGTAAGCGATTAAGAATTTCGGGGGAGTCGGTTGGATGCGACGTGGTTCAATTGGTAGAACACCCGTTGGGGCGCATACCCAGGAGACGTGGGTTCGAATCCCACCGGCGCACCCGAAAAACTTTTTTCGCTTTTAAATAATCGTAAATTGTTCTATTTTTTTTTTCAGATCTACACGAAAGCTGAGCTTCCTTTCGCGAAGCTGAGCGACTCGACTGTGCTGGAGCGGCTAAAGGGAGGCACTCTCGAGTGGACGGTGCCGGATTCCATGCCGGACCCGCTCGCTAATTTATTGGTAACACTTTATTTACGATTTAAGGGGTATTTAACGACATACAGTTAGTTCCTATATCATCATTATATCATCATCATCCCATACGTTCCACTGCAGGGCACACAGCCCTCCTCTCAGAAGGGGCCATCCATAAATTACGTCACACCAATTTCGATCAATTTGGACCCCTCCCCCCCTTGTCACACTTATTACTATGAAAATCGCCATTATTTTGTGCTAGTGTCACAGATCGCTTGCCCCAAAAAAATGTGTGACGTAATTTATGGATTGGGCCGTGGGTCCCAGGCGGGCCCAGTGCTGATTGGCAACTTCACACACACCATTGAATTTCTTCGCAGGTGAATGCAGATTTCCTCACGATGTTTTCCTTCACCGTAAAGCTCATGGTGAATTTCAAATGTGAAAAACTCAGAGGTGCGAGCCGGGATTCGAACCCACGACCCTCTGCTTGAGAGCCCATAGGTCAAATCGCTAGGCCACCACGGCTATAATAATCATAAATAACAGTCATAATCGTAAACATTGGTATTGTATCAATAATCGTGTTTATCTCATTGGAATATGCCGCGATTCTTTTTTGTTTTTTTTTATTATTTTTCGATTTTAACAAAAATTAATATACCAGGTAGTTTCTGTTAAGGGCCTACCGTGTTTTTCGCGCTAATCGATTTTGAAGATAGGTTGGTTGGACTGCGCGTGTTTTTGGGTATTTTCATCTTATTACTAAAACAAATACATATTTAAAAAATAAAGCAAAACTACGCCCTAGAAAACATCTTGTTTTATTAACATTCAAAAAGTCATGACCTTCCGTGCAGTATTAGCGTCGTACTACGAGTTTATTTTATTTTTTAGATACAACTTTGAATTTATTTTCTATCGAGCGAACTACAAGTAATCGTGTTTCGATAAATACTAGTCACTAGAGTGAATCCTCAAATATCTTACATATGAATTTCAGGATTACTTGCTAGTAGTAATGATACAGCACGAGTTTAAATGAATGCAATAAATGCGCCAAAAACACGGTAGGCCCTTAATGTATAGATATTGATTTGAAGTTATTTTTCTCCAGAAACGCTGTTGGAGCGTGTCGCCGACGGCGCGGCCGCACTTCGACGACATTAGCTCTGAGGTCAACGCCGTACTACAGCACGCCACAGCCGCCGACAACGAAGCTGAGGCCACCTTAACCTAACCGACATTATAATACAACTAATATTTTCTTCCATAATACTGTAACATTTTTTTTCCAAAAGATGTCCTGCAAAAATCCGAAATCCGAAAGCGTCGTTGTTCTGAAAAGATTCCTAAAGTATCACCTTCGAATACATCATTATTCCTAAAATATCACTCTTGCGAAAAGATTCTTCCTAAAGTGTGACTCTTGCGAAAAAATGCTTCCTCAGGTATCTTCCCAAAAGGTCATTCTTCCAAAAAAATCATTCTTCCAAAAATATATTCTTACGAAAAGATACTTCCTAAAATATCACTCTTCCGAAGAGATACTCCTCAAATATTACTGTTCCTAAAATACATATATTTTGGCCATCGTTCGTACGACCATGCGAATAAACATGCTATGTATCTAAAATACTATATTGCGATCTCGCGACTATGCGATACGACCAAGAATATTTTCATCGCGCTCAAGTATCCATTCCTAAAACATGATTTTTCACTCTTCCGAAAGCGTCATTTTTCTTAAAGCACCAATTCAATTTCTATTATTGAATCTCATACACACGTATAACGTTGTTTTAAACAAACCAGTTTGCCCTGCAGGCTCTAAAACGCAGTAAGAGGGGTTTTACGTTTGTTGGATATTGAACTATAACCAGCACAGCGTAAGGAACATAATGGTCTAATAGCTCTTTTGCTCTTACTGAGTTTTAGGGCCTGCAGGGCGGCAGTGGAGGGTAAAATTTCTGATATAAATAGTTTTTTTTTTATCGTATCTCAGTGTCACAAAGTATTATTTTTAACCCCCGACACAAAAAGAGGGGTCTTATAAGTTTGACCGCTATGTATGTGTGTGTGTGTGTGTGTGTGTGTGTGTGTGTGTGTGTGTGTGTGTCTGTCTGTCTATCTGTGGCATCATAGCTCTTAAACGGGTGAACCGATTTGGATGCGGTTTTTTTTATTAGAAAACAGGTTTCTTGGCGATAGTTCTTGGATATGTTTCATAAAAATTGGTTTAGCCGTTTCAAAGTTATCAGCTCTTTTGTTAGCTGCGGAAGGGATCTTAGACGCAAATTGGGCATTTACTTTATGTCCAAACCTACGTGTGACATAATTGCGTTGGGGGTTTTTAAATTTTTTAATTTATAGGTAGTTATTACATACTTTAATCACCATATTCTGGGGCAAACTGATGCGGAGATGAAGGGACGACCCGGGGCCTGTTGCATAACAAAGTACAACTAATATTACAAGCGGAACTCTCGCTTCACTGATATTAACTAGAAAGGGAGTTCCGCTTGTAATATAGGTTGTACGTCGTTATGCAACAGGCCCCTAGATGTCAAGCGGGATGACAAGAACCAAGGATGATATAGACTGGATTGGCAGTCGCCATAGTACGGATCGGCCGCGGTTTTGTAGTGCGATTATTAAATCTAGATGGCGCTGTAATATAGCCAGAGGCTTTGAAGGCAAAACAATAAGACTACAGATATTTCATATCACTGCAAATGTATTATTATGCAATATTTTTGAAAAATAATACATTTGTAGTAATATGAAACATCTGTAGTCTTATTGTTTTGCCTTCAAAGCCACTGGCTATATTTCAGCGCCAACTAGATTTAATAATCGAGCTACAAAAACCGCGGCCGATCCGTAAAATAGTGACTGCCAATCCAGTCTATATCATCCTTGCAAGAACTCACATTCGATAGGCGAGTAGCAAAAGGAGAGGTCTTTGCCCAGCAATGAGACGCAAAAAAGTAAGACCCTGGACTGATAATAGTGAACTTAAAGGTAGAATTTCGATTAGGCGGCTGTTTTAATATTCAAGTAAACCAAACTTTTAAAGAATTAATCACACTTGAAATTTTGTCGCAGTTAAATTTTTAATCAAACGTTTGGCTATAGCTAAGCCGTTCAACTGAGTCATCGCCCGCGCAGTACAGGGGCTGGGGGGTATGACGACAAAGGGGGCCGAGAGAGGTGCGGGCGGCAGGCACACGAGGCGCGCTCGCCGCCCCCTTTGTCGTCATACCCTCCACCCCTGTACCGCGCGGGCGATGACTCAGTTGAATGGTTTAGCTATACCTCCAAAGGTTAACGATCAGTTGTCATTATATATATAAAATTAGCAATTAACGTAATATTAGTATATTTAAGTCATTTTGATGCATTTACATTTATTAAATATTATTCCTGTTTATCCTAAAATAATTTAAGAAGTCATTTATTATACTTAAATTAGTTTGTAAGTAAACTGAAGCTAAACGATACTGCCATTGATGTATATAAAATTAGTTTTAAGACTGATATAGCCATGTTAGTTTAATTTTAAATTTAAATATCGTCCGAAATTTATGTAATTTGTACGTCCTTATGTGTTAGAGTTATGCTTTTAGTAAAATAGTGTAAGTAAAAAAATATCGAAAAATGGTCTAAAATTTTGAGACGGCTTTTTTTATAAATTATACCTCCCAAATAATATTAGACACGTTTACTGTGATACTAGCAGGCTCATGTATAATCTGTCTAATGTTATATGGAAAGAAATGTCTCTCTTTTTCTAGTAAAAGTGTTTAATATCTACTAGATTAGAAGTGTGTCGAAATACATCAATTTCGAAAATCATAATTGACGAAACACATAATGGTAATTTCATTAGAATCTAATTTTCAAAACTATTAACTTGACAAACTTTTTTGATCGTGTAATCTACAGATTGGTTTACTTACCTTAAAATAAACTTGTAATAATGTCATTTTCTGAGAAAATTGTACTATCTCAAATCATCGTTATGTATTTTGTCCCATTATGTTTATCAAACTTTATGTAATTTGAGACATACCTGAATAAATCTATTTCTTTTAAGAATCTTGATATAAATTCAAATAAAACGGGGGAAAGACTATCTTGAAATAAAAGTATTAATGAAACAAAATATTCAAATGCGCAATTGATGTAGTATTCTAGTATTTTTTCAAATAAGTAACTATGACTATAGTAATTTTTTTAGAAATACATAGCTCCAAATTAATTACGTAGGTATAAGAATTTGTAGTCAATTTTTCATTTTTATATTCTTTTTACTTAAGTAGTTTTAAATAAAAACAATATACACACGAAGCCAAAAAATAGTTTGGTTTTTGTTTTATAAAGAATCCGACCTATTTTCTTTGTCCTTCGCTATATTATTTGTTATAGTGCAAGTAAAGTAGTTATGAGACTTATGGGATACTTAGTTTAGTTCTGCACTGATCTCGAATTTCAGGCTTTCTGATAACGTTGTGGGAAATTTAGGTAAACTTGTCAGAGTTAAAAATGTGCCCATGACTTATGGCGCCACGAGCGGCGAGTGTTCGTTAGTATTAGCATGTTTGAACTTACATAACCACAGCCTAGTTTAAAAGTGATTTTGTCAAAAAAATATTTTTTTTTCGTTTCCAACAATTTTTCCTGAATTTCCGAAACACTGTTATTGGAATAGGCTTTTTGCGGTCGTATGTCTATGAGCAGTTTTCTTAATTCAGGAATATTCGCTTTAACGATTATTCTGTGAAAAAAGATCTATGAACCGTTTGCCCATAGATATATGACATTTATATCGCTACATAAGTATAGTTACGTCCGTTGTACATTTAATCGATGAGACCAGAAGATGCATTTATAGATCGTAAGTATGTTAGTATGATGTAGGTATGTATTCAAAAGAATTCACTAGAAATATTGTAGCGGCCTTGTGCTGCAAATAATTTGTATACAAAAAAGGCAGAGTTTTTTTTTAGAAGTGACTAGACTCGTTTATCTACATACAAGCTTTTAATTAACTTGCAATGTTTGTATGTTTGCTCGAGTCAAATCTTGCTAGACTCATTTTGCCCACTTCTATACTCTATATTTTTTTCTTATAAAGTACTGCCCATAGTAAATAGTATGGCACGCTCATTTGTTTCTCGTGAACAAATTGTATGGTATAGTACTTTATAAGCCGGG
Source organism: Archips xylosteana (assembly GCA_947563465.1). Classification (NCBI taxonomy): domain Eukaryota; kingdom Metazoa; phylum Arthropoda; class Insecta; order Lepidoptera; family Tortricidae; genus Archips; species Archips xylosteana. The sequence continues at coordinate 9,646,599 of OX387369.1, forward strand.
TCTCCGCTGAGCGAGCCGCCTCGCGAGGCAGCCATTTTCGGCGCGATTTTGAGCCTCGTGTCAAACAAAATCATGCCTCACACGCTTGCCTCGAGAGGCAGCTCGCTCAGTAGGGACCCAGCTATTGACCTGAGATTTGATACGGATTTGTAGTTTGAGTATTCGATCATAGTTACGATGTGTGCTAAGTAAATCTTTCCAATTTCTATTCCATGATGCTCCATTTGTTGGAGCTCCTAGGCCGCTACGATATATATAAAGATATAAAGGCGACTCTGTGTAAATCAAACTAAGTCGATTAAGAAAAAGATTAATTTGTGAAAAATAATAGTCACTAATTGAAAATAAAAGCTCTTCAAAATCGATAATATGAAATCGATATAATGCGAAATTTTTAAATTGTCACTCTTAAGTTCAGTTATGTTTTGTTTGTGAGATGTCAGCTTTTTGCAAAGAATTGACGAAATGGTATAATGCTATTATTGGTTAATATACCTTACTATTGATAGGAGGGATAGAAATGTCGATGTCGCCATTTTTACTTGTTCTACTATTAAAGAGGCCATGTTTTTTTGTGTTTCATTGATTTTTGCAAATGATAGCACTTACCAGTGAATTATATTTTTTGAACCACTATCTGCAGTAACTCATGTTTTAAACAGTAACACGAACAGCGCTTCCTTCATAAACGGGCGTTTCCATAAAAAGTGTACTTTCTTTTTTTGAAATTTTGGAAAAAATATGGTTTTTCCTACTCAGAATCAAGAGCACAATCGATTCAGATAGTTTAAAAAAATGTCCCCAAAAAAAATGACAGTTTTGCGATGTTTTTTTCATACATAGTATGGGCGTGACAAAACTGACTTAAAATTTTGTATGAAAAAATGGGGGCATTTTTTTAAATCGATTGTGCTCTTGATTCTGAGTAGGAAAAACCATATTTCTTCCAAAGTTTCAAGAAAAACGAAAGGGTACACTTTTTTTTGAAAACGCCCTAAACTGTATCTAAGCCGGGAAAATAAACATATGGCTTCTTAGCCAAATAGACGTCTCTTGCTCGTGTGACATTTCTATTCCTTTATAATGCGATGTCTAGTTATAAAAAAATCTCATTTTTTAGCTTTTAAGTATTAGACGGTAGCTTTTATACATTTTTAACTGTATTTTAACGTACTATATAAATAGTTTCTGTGTCGGTCTAACTGACTTAGGTTAATTCTATATACTTAGTGCCAGATTAGTTAGTAATTTTAGTGAATATAGTCATTTTGATTTAAATATAGCTTCATAATTTGTTAATACAGTTTTTTTATGATTTTTTTTTCAACAAATTTCAATAATTAGGCATTTCTACGGGATGTTTGTGTTGCATAGACCGAGTTTACTATGGAATAGAAAAACCAAAAGATATACAACTTGGATCACTTTTAAAACTTACAGTAGATCGATAAACAGTCTAACATTATTGAAAGAAACTAAACAAAACAATTGTCATCTCCAAGCATTTTACGTCAAAAATGTGACAGTTAAAAAAATGGCGCCCACAGTTTCAGCTCTTTATAGATTTGGTTGTGCTATTACTTATGAATATTTTATTATTTAGACATACTTTGTATTTAATTTCTATTTTACTTATGACAGTGTGATAATGACTGATTTTTACTTTTTTATCGAATTATAATATTCGTTTTTGTATTTTTTCATACTTAGCTGTAAGGCAATGATCCCTGTGCATTTGCATTTTTTATTAATAAATATTCATTGGATAAATACTTGGATTATTTATACACTAGATGGAGCTTCGGCGGCATGAAAACGTCCCGAAAAATATAAGCCAACTTGGCTTATATGTCATTTGCCTCCCTTCAGTTTGAATGACGTAACGCGATCGTAATATGAAGCTGTCAAAAGAAATTTGTGGACGTTTTGTATCGCAATGTTTGCTACTGACACTCTGTCTAAAGGATAAATAGTATTTTTATTAAAACCTTGAATGTCTAGTGTTAATTGTTGGAAAATAATTCCCACAAGCATTTAAGTAATATTACTTTATTGCATTGAATGGGAAAATAGACTGCTAAAATCATTACACTTACTTTTGGCTTTGCCGCAGTCGTGTAAAAGGCAATGCACTTTTCCTACATCTTAACCTTTTCAAATGCTCTGCCAAATACAACAGCTCTCACTCATACGCCATGACATCGGAATGTCAAACGCGAAGTTGAACCCTACAGAAATGCATGTAGGTAGGTAGATACGCCGTGACTGATAATAAGTATCCGTCGTTGGCGTAGAACCTGCGGTGCGGATATATGCGTCGTTGGCGTCGTAAAGGTTAGGATTTACGATAATGAAGTTAATTCCTGTATTAAAAAAAAAAGAATAAAACACTCCAGAACTTTGAATACTTTATTAATTTTCGCCGACTCTGAAAATAATGAATTAGAATTTAGAAACCAAAAGAATTAGCCCGTTTGAAGATTAAGTAGAGCAAAAGTGGGTCACTTACATACCGTACCAAGGCGCCCTTAATAAAATTTCTTTCAAACATTCAATGAAATATTGATGTTATGTTCTTGCCGCGAAGTATCACGGTATCATGACGATCAGCCATTAAAAAAAAACTATACCTAAGCTATATTTGCTTTTTGGTTCATTATGACATTCTGCCACTACGCTTGTTAAAAATAAATATTTATGAACTAGGTATTTATATCTGTTGTCTATTAAATCCGAGTTGGAAATAAAATTAAATAAATAGTTATAAATGTGTTACTTATATTTTTTTAGCTAGTTTACTTATAATTTCTCTAGAAATTAACCTTTGATTTTTTTGGTGTTTATTTTTAGTTTATTTCATTGCATGTTTGAGAAAAACTATACAAGCCTCTGCCCCGAACAGGGATTGTCTGTCTGGTATATCTATAACAACTAGGCCAGCAATCCCCTATTTCGCGGCCTCTTCAGTAATGTACTATTACCTCCTCGTTAAGTATATTAGCAGATGCCCGCGACTCCGTCTGCGAAGAGTTTGTTTATAGCTGTCCCAATTTTCCGAGATAACAATCCTACTTCCTTCCCAAGGTTTCAAACAATATCTCTATCGAATTTCATCTAAATCGATTTAGCGGTTTATTTGCTAGGACAAGGTTTGTTTGATTTTTAATACACCCTAGCGAAACCGGGGCCAAAGAGAATATAACCACTACATTTAACCGGGGCATGCAGATAGTAGCGGATAAATACCCTTTATTAATTGTCGTGGTGGATGCAGTATTCCTGGTGAATGTTGAAGAGGCATAGCTTCTTATTGGCTGCTGGTTTTAGTTCCATTACCTGGAAAGCGAGTTCATTTTTTTATTACGAGATGGAGCAAGCAAACGGGTCATCTGATGGAAAATCACCACCGCCCATAGATAGATATCAACAGCTCAAAGAGAGTCACTGATCTATTGCCGGCCTTTACAAAAGGAGGGGGAGGGGGAGAGGTATTGGGCCCCCGGCGCTCTCACTGACCGTACGAAACGCAGCAGGAGTACTGCAGCTTCACGCCGGTGTTCTGTGAGAGGATGGTATTGTCCCGGACTAGCCGGCCCATTGGTGATGCAGAAAAAATATCGATATCAATCAAATATCATATTTATGACTAGCTTTTGCCCGCGACTCCGAGCTCCGTCCGCGTGGAATTAGTAATTTGGGCAGCTTATTTTTTTTTATCCAATTTGCTTTTTCATCAATTATGGCTCTCCTTAGTTCCTCGATATAAAAAAAATTATCCCCCCCCCCACCGAACCTCCTTCCCCCCCCCCCCCCCCCCCCGCACACCCGTGTTCACATTCACCACCGTACTCCCAGCGTGATGTGATGATATTATAGCCTAACCTTCCTCGATAAATGGGCTATTTAACACTGAAAGTATCGTATCTTTCTTATTTGTCAACCGATTCAAATGAAACAAACACTAAATGTTAATCCAAGAAAATACCAACATATCAGTGAAAACCGCATCCTTCTAGGTTAAGCCGTTTCTGAGATTAGCGCGCACAAACGCACAGACAAACAGATAAACAGACAATAATTCTAAAAATCTTTGTTTTGGGTTCTATTGCGCTAATAAATAGCCCTAGTGACAGTTTTTCTCAAATATCTTCAATGTACAGACTTTGATCAATTATAACTGTAGATCCACCCACAGTCGCGCGCCCGAAAATGTCCGAGCCAAATGAGCGCCACTTTGATAAAAGTGGCCTTCTTTTTTCTCAGAACGTTGCGTGAAATTGTCAAGTTTAGCTGTCAAGTGTAGTTTTGCCGCTACCGAAATTCGACTGTAATGAAGTAAAGACAAGGTTCAAATTTCTGTGTAGGTGATGATTTTATTTGTTACGCAAGCAAATAAAAAAGTTCGGACATTCTTTGAAGGAGATTTTGTTCGGCAATGTGTATCTACAGTTATAATTGATCAAAGTGTACAGACACCGACTTGTTACAGATTTATTATATGTATAGAATAGATTGATAGATATTTCACGGTTTGGGACTATAACGGTGCTTTTCCACCACATACGTGCTATTATTATCTTCATCATTTCAGCCGAAAGACGTCCGCTGCTAAATATAGGCCTCCCCCAAGGCTCCCCAAACAGATCGGTCCTGCGCCATCCGCACCCAACGCGTTCCAGCAACCTTAACCAGGTCGTCGCTCCATCTTAACGACCGCTTTAGCCTAGTTGGTAGTGACCCTGCCTACGAAGCAAGAGGTACTGGGTTCGAATCCCGGTAAGGGCATTTATTTGTGTGATGAGCATGAATATTTGTTCCTGAGTTATGGATGTTTTCTATGTATTTAAGTATTTATTTATCTATATAAGTATGTTTATCGTCGTCTAGTACCCATAGTACAAGCTTTGCTTAGTTTGGGACTAGGTATTTGTGTAAGATTGTCCCCTAATATTTATTTATTTTATTTATTTATCTTGTTGGAGGCCTACCTACACTGGATTTTCCGGTCCGCGCACGCCACTCGAGAACCTTTCGGCCCTAATGACCGTCAGTTCTACGAGCGATGTGCCCTGCCCACTGCCACTTAAGTCTAGCGATTCTTCGAGCTATGTCCGTGACTTTAGTTCTTGCGCAAATTTCATCATTTCTATAGCGATCCCGCAGAGAAACTCCAAGCATAGTCTCCATCGCCCTCTGAGTGACTTTGAGCTTTCTTATGAGGCCCATCGTTAGCGGCCACGTCTCAGTGCCATAAGTCATCACTGCACTGGCAACACACACTAGTCAAAGGCTTTTTTGACTTGAGTCTCTGCGGTACATTGGATAAAGTTAGCCATACACGTTACGGGTTTCCGGAGAGGTACCTGCGCAGGAGTACAGGTGTACAGGTTTACCGTACGGTGTCACTTAAAAGACTTGATTGTTAGGGTTCCGTACCCAAAGGGTAAAAACGGGACCCTATTACTGAGGCTCCGCTGTCCGTCTGTCCATCTGTCACCAGGCTGTATCTAGTGAACCGTTATAGCTAGACAGTTGAAATTTTCACAGATGTATTTCGGTTGCCGCTATAACAACAAATGGGCCAATCAACTTTTTTTTGTTTTCTTCTATTTACTCCTTTACAAGTAACTCTGTAATCTCTGGTTAGTGAAACTATGATTTTGTAATAACTAGATAAACTGTTTATCATAGTGCGTATGTGAAAACCAAAAAAAATAAGTATTTTTATGAAAAAATCCGGTGACCCAGGGGACATACCACTATTTCCATACAAATTTCGGGGACATCATTGTCCCCTGGGTCACCAGCGAAATAGAAGCTAAACAAAATAAAATCAATATGGCAATTATACCATTATTGACTACAAAAATCTAGCGTTTTGAAAGGTATAATTTAAATAAGGAAAAATAATTAGGTTTTTAATTATTTCGGTTTTCATAGAAAGTTGCAGAAAATCGTTGACAAAAAAAAAGTTGATTGACCCAAATACTAAAATAAAATGGAATAAAATAAATATTTAAGGGGGCTCCCATACAACAAACGTGATTTTTTTGCTCGCTTTTGCTCGATATCTTTGATCAATTATAACTGTAGATCCACAGTCGCGCGCCCGAAAATGTCCGAGCCAAATGAGCGCCACTTTGATAAAAGTGGCCTTCTTTTTTCTCAGTACGTTGCGTGAATTTGTCAAGTTTAGCTGTCAAGTGTCAACTGAAATTCGACTAAAGTAAAGACTAGGTTCAAATTTCTGTGCAGGTGATGATTTTAATTGTTACGCAAACAAATAAAAAAAGTTCGGACATTCTTTGAAGGGGATTTTGTTCGGCAATGTGTATCTTCAGTTATAATTTATAATTGATCTAAGCTCGATATTGATAAAGGCAACAGGTAGACGCCTGGAATATTCACAGAATGTTTAGTAATAAATAATTAAATTATAATTAAAAAAAAATTAAGGGGCTCCCATTCAACAAACATGATTTTTTTGCCGTTTTTATAGATAATATGGTACGGAACCCTTCGTGCACGAGTCCGGTTTTGCTCCTGTGGCCTGCACAGGTCGATTCCCACACACGCTCCGGCCGAACTGCACAGGTACCTATACTTCTCCGGCAGACCATAACGTATATGGCCAGCAGAAGACATTTGAAAGAAGGGAAGGGAAGCCTTAAAGAAATTGTCTCTCCCGTTTTGAAGTACTTTCTCGGTCTCTGCCTAAGACCATAGGGGCGAAGATACCATGGACACCATGTACACCATTTTAATTTAGACTTTCCGGAAATTAAGTAAAGTCTAAATTAAAATGGTGTATTATTTCGAGATGAACCTCAAAGAGCGGTTTAGCTACGTAACTTCTATTCGATGCTCTCAGAACTTTCTCCTTACCGTGCCTCTCTCTAACTCCAAATTTTATGTCTATTCTTATACCTACTGTCCAGGCTATTCGGTTGTGGAATGCCTTACCGATTGACTTACGACGGGCAAAATCTCTGCCAATCTTTAAATCTATGCTTAAGGTGTACTATCTGTCATCTTGTAATAATTAGCTTTGTTATAGTTTATTTATTTATTTATATGTGTCTGTTTATCCCACTGCTTATATTTGTTTTAGACGTGTACCTATTATAATGTAAGTACCTACTATATATGCATGAGTAGATGTACTATTTTTGTTGCGTTTTAATTTTCTGATCCACTGTTGATGCACCACCTGCTGTAAACTAGTCCTTCCTTCTTTCTGGTAAAGGGTTGCCTGGAAGAGATCGCTCTTAAGCGATAAGGCCGCCTATTGCTTACCTTGTATCTTTCTTTCTGTGTACCTGTTTTCTCTATTGCTTACTATTCCTGGTGTACAATAAAGAGTCATTGTATTGTATTGTATTGTATGATGCAGTGTTGCACTGGGAGTGCGATATAGGTACCTACTTGTACTTACATCTTCATCACGAACTTTTATGCTGTGCCCGCTCATTTTGCAGTGCTAGAAAAAAAATGAGTTATATCGGTTTGAATGTTAGTCATCACAATTACTATTTACTGTTCCTTTAAAAGTGAAAAAATATACATTATTTTCAGATAAGTAAGTACAGTCGAAACCGTTTATAGCGACACCAATTACAACGACATATTGGATGTAACGACCAAGAAAAAACCCAACACGATATTATATACCAAAGTAACACTGGTTACAATGACCAACCGTGTTTAACGACCAAATATTGCTGTCCCTTGAATGTCGTTATAAACGGTTTTGACTGTATTAATTTTTAATCCAATGGTAAGTAATATTAGTACTTTGCGAGCTCTACATTTTGAAGTGACTAGACGTGCTTTTCGTGTACCCTACATTTATTCCTCAACTTTTTGTGCCGGTACTTAGTGTCCACTAAATTGACCACAAAAAGTTAAAGGGACAAATGGTATCCATCGTACCTACATCGTAGGTAGGAGGTAGGTACTATAATAGCTCATTCCAATTTCGATTTGTGACTGTTAACGGTTTATGCGCGCGTTTATATTTACTTCCTTCACGCTAAATCGGTTAGACGGATTTGAATGAAATTTGGTACCGTAAACCGGGTACCTTTAATAAAATTGGGGCAGCTTTGATAGTTTTAGAATCGCTATAAAGTCGACATTGTCCATATGAGGTAAATGGTTGACGTGTAGACAAAGAAGATCGATGAAGACAACGACTAGGAATAGCAAATGCTAACAAAAATGTGTGAGTTGGTCAAGCTAAGTATCTACTTTTTAAAGTCGCCCGCAGTTCAAAAGCCGCCCCGGTTTACGGTATGCAGGTAGCTGAATCTCTAAAATAATAAATAGAGTACTAAGTATTATAAAAAAAAATAAAAAATTTGTCGTTAAAAATAAAACTACAAAAAGACTCCAAAAACCAATCTTGATAAGATTGCTTAAGAGCGACATCTCTTGTCCGGGTGAGCGGATAGTTCCGAAGGAGTGTTGACGTTTCTCGTTGAGAACATGAAACATAGATGTCGCTAGGTGTCTCTGCGTAAACTGAAAAATGTTGACATATAGGGAAAATTGGTGTCTTAACTCCTGACCAGTGGTGGTGTAGGGGTATAAGCACGCAGCACGGAATGCTGAGGACCTGGGTTCGATTCCCAGCGCTGGTCTCTTTTTCTGTTTTTTTTTGTGTATCCATGTTTCAGTTTGTTTATAGTATAAAAATATTACTAATATAGTATAAAAATATTACCTACCTTAAACCGTTAATTTAGAGACATGAAATTAGTGACAGGTATTTTTTATGCACCGTTAAAGACGTTAATTTTTGGGAAATCCTGGGGGAGCTTTTGCGAAATCCCGGAATTTCAATTCGACAGCCAGTTGTAATGTTTTAAGTAGGCAAAGACGCGGGAAAGACTAGTACTTACATGATGATAGGGATTCTGTTTGCAGTGTTTCGAAACTGGCTGTACATCTTCAGTTTCTTCTATACTCTGTTGAGTTAATTAATTTATATTTAGAGCGCCTAAGCGTGAACCACATAGGACGGCGCGGGTCGGGAAAAGGTCTTATCGGGATTGCGGCGGACCCATTTAGGTATAAGAACAACCAATAAGAGCTATAGTAGGTTGACCTGTGGCGTCTCAAGCAGGGGGTCGTAGGTTCGAGCCCTCGGGCAAGCCTGAGCCAGTCTGAGTAGAACTTAAGTGTGAAATTACATTTAAAATTTATCACGAGCTTTACGGTGAAGAAGAACATGGTGAGGAAACCTGCATACAAATGCGAAGTAATTCAATGGTGCGTGTGAAGTTCCCAATCCCACCCGAGGCCCGCGTGGATACTAAGGCCCATACCCTTTCACTCTGAGAGGAGGCCTGTGCCCAGCAGTGAGATGTATATGTATACGTCGACATGAATCATCATGTGAAAAATTAGTTCTCGACGCGAAAAGGTGTACTTTAAAAATTATATGTATAACTACAAGTTTGAGTGTATATTAAGTCTAGAATAGATAAGTAATCTATTCGTATTAGTACAATACGTTTACTTTTAGTTTACCACTGACAGATGGCTTGCCTTCATTTCATTTCCAACTTTAACACCATACAAATAAAGTAGGTAGCCATTACAAAATCTGCAAACGTGGGTAACAGTATTCTATAATTAGCTTTATTTGTAGCTCGTTACAGTTGAATATGTAATGAAGGCAAACCATCTGTCAGTGGTAAACTTTATGTAATTTTACTGTACCTACTTGGAATTGCTGTGACTCCGGCGCTTCCATTATATCCTGCAATAAGTTTATGTTAAACATTTAATTTTCAATGCAAGCTTTTTCGCTGACTGTACTTTTTTGACTGTCTGTACCTACTTGCATTGTCATCCAACCTAATAATAATTATACCAAATTTCAAGTAAATCCGACCACTGGAAGTGGGTCAAATTCAACTTCCAAGATTTGTCCCGTACACGACCGCTTTAGCCTAGTTGGTAGTGACCCTGCCTACGAAGCAAGAGGTCCTGGGTTCAAATCCCGGTAAGGGCATTTATTTGTCTGATGAGCACGAATATTTGTTCCTGAGTTATGGATGTTTTCTATGTATTTAAGTATTTATTTATCTATATAAGTATGTCTATCGTCGTTTAGTACCCATAGTACAAGCTTTGCTTAGTTTGGGACTAAGTCGATTTGTGTGAGATTGTTCCCTAATATTATTTATTTATTTTATTCATTTACATACATTCATAAATACTTCACGGAGGAGCCAACGACATCTTATTTGAAATTAACTTTCCTGGCGCATTTTGTACCGCCTAGAAACAGTCAATTCACATTTCGAACACACATCATTTCTCTACTTTTACTTTATTTCACATTTTAGTCCGCGCAGGGTTCTATATTTGGCAAGTGAGTTATAGTAATATGTTTAAGTAATTTTGTTAAAGTTATTCGCTTTTATGATCTACAAATTATCTATTTACGCATGTTGAAGAATTTTATGTAGCTTATCGTTTGTATTATAAGTGTACAGTTTATCTATGTGTGGCGTTCAGGGTATTACCGACGGTGCTGGCTGAAAATCAGCGCTGGAGTGTTAATAAACGCCTCGGCATTATGCTGAGCTGAGCCAGTGTCTAATTTACAACCGCAACGACACACTATATCTTTAGCCTTCGTATTGTCCTTTTTGTAAAAATATTTATGTCTTGTGTTGTTGCTTATTTTACTTATTACTAATTTATTACTTATATTAGGTACTTAGCCTTATTACATCGTCTGATTCTTGGGCGATGTCTGGTACACTCTCTTCGGCCTATAAAATGAATAATTATAGAGTTGATTGCGAATGGATTTAATATAATATAGGTACTTAAAGTACCTCTTGCGTCGAATCCTTGTTTCCATAACTTCATTTGCCATAACAACGTATGCCGTAAAGCATGCGTATGGCGGAAGCGTGCAGTTTTCAGGATTTTTTGAAATCTCATCTTATAGAATACGTAGGTTTGGTTTTGGTTAGGTTTGTTTTAGAACAATTCTGAAGAATCACGGGTCAGTTTTATGTAAAAAAATGGGTCACTCGCAAGCAAGTTTCAAACGGACCTCGCGATACTGACGTCATCTATTTATATCCACTCAAAAAACTCTCATTTTATAAGAGCTGGTTCCGCTTGGTTTCGATACAAATGATTTAATTCTAGTTATAGCTAGTCCGTTTAAATGATTCCTCGCCCGCGCGGTACAGGGGCTGGGGGACGACAAAGGGGCCGAGAGAGGTGCGGGCGGCGAGCGCACATCGTGTGCTTGACGCCCGCACCGCTCCTCTCCCGGCGCCCTTGGTCGTCATACCCCCAACCCCTGTAACGCGCGGGCGAAGACTCAGTTAAACGGTTTTGCTATAGTTAACAGTACTTATCATTCTTAAATACATACCCTTATCGGAACCTGCAAATATTATTATTATTATTGTTGTTGTTTTTAACTTTCTGTTACCTCTCCTAGGCTAGAAGGTAAATTATTGCACAGGCCTAAGCCAAGTGCTTTTGAATTTTTTTTTTATTTTTTTTTATTTTCCAAATTTAAAACAATAATATTTTACAATTAAGTAGCATCGTTAAACCCGAATCAGGTTTGTCTCGAAGCTTCGTTCCACCTCATACAATTTCCACAAATATTTAAAAAAAATAAAACAATAAACTAAAATAAAAAACAGTTAACATATTTAACTCACTTATGCTACACACTAGATTTAGATTTACCCTCTTAACAAATATAAACACTACCCAAATATCAAGCACGAGATAAGCAAAACAAGCAAAAAAAAAAACAATCGGTATTCTGCTTCGCGCGCCCCGGTCATTATATACGACTACCTAATTGAAAATTTTAACTTTATACACCGTGTTTTTTTATTTCCGTTAAATTCGACACGTTGCTCGGTACATTAATAGAAAAGAAACTACCTGGTACCTAAGTACTTAAGTACTTAAACTGATTTTTGTTAAAATCGAAAAAAAAATTCAAGAGGTAAACACGATTATTGATACAATACCAATGTTTACAATTATGATTATGACATTGATGTGTCACATTTTCTTCTAATTAAACTGTACTACTTTTGTCCCCTCGCTGACGGGACAGAATAACAACAAGAAATAGTTGATCCACCCACATAATAAAAGAAATAAGTAGTTATGTACGGTCAAGTGCAAAAATAAGTATCGATTTAATCCTCCCATCGTTATATACCTTTACCTTAATTCGACGACATAAGAGCTATGGGACATATTTATGAGCAAGTTGTGTGTACCCATATTTTTACACTTGACTGTACCTAATGTCGAACGAACACGCCTCAATAATCTCCTTACAAAGACCATGAATGGAAAACTCTTTACCAACGAAATTTAAAAGATAAATAATAATAGAACAAGAACGTAATAATAATAATAAAAAATAATAATTAACGGGACAATTCACCAACGAAATTTAAAAGATAAATAATAATAGAACAAGAACGTAATAATAATAATAAAAAATAATAATTAACGGGACAATTCACACCAATTGACCTAGTCCCAAACTAAGCAAAGCTTGTACTATGGGTACTAGACAACGGATAAACATACTTATATAGATAGATACATACTTAAATACATATTAAACACCCAAGACTCGAGCACAAACATTCGTATTATTCACACAAATGTCTGCCCCGACCGGGAATCGAACCCGGGACCTCAAGCTTCGTAATCAGGTTCTCTAACAACTAGGCTATCCAGTCGTCTAATGAAAGACCTTTTACACTGGTTCAGCCATTAAATTTAATTATTGAAACTAGTAACGAGCAAATTACCGGTTTGAATTAGGTAATATAGTTAAAACAAAAGGTACTTCACCACAGGGCGAAAATCCGTAATAAAATAACCCTAGGAATCCGAAACGAAGCTGGGCGATCGCTCCCGCTAAAGTCTGCCTCTATCAAGGATGATATAGACTGGGTTAGCAATCGCCATAGTACAGATCGGCCGCGGAAAAATAGTTCGATTATTAAATCTAGATGGCGCTGACATAATTATAGCCTGAGGGTTGGAAAGCAAAACAATAAGACTACAGATATTTCATATTACTGCTGCAAATAAATAAAATAAATAAATAATAAATAAATATTAGGGGACAATCCTACACAAATCGACCTAGTCCCAAACTAAGCAAAGCTTGTACTATGGGTACTAGACGACGATAAACATACTTATATAGATAAATAAATACTTAAATACATAGAAAACATCCATAACTCAGGAACAAATATTCGTGCTCATCACACAAATAAATGCCCTTACCGGGATTCGAACCCAGGACCTCTTGCTTCGTAGGCAGGGTCACTACCAACTAGGCTAAAGTGGTCGTTGTAAATGTACCTATTATTATGCAATATTTTTGAAAAATAATACATTTGTAGTAATATGAAACATCTGTAGTCGTATTGTTTTGCTTTCAAAGCCTCGGGCTATATTTCAGCGCCATCTAGATTTAATAATCGAATTATTTTTCTGCGGGCTTTCTGTACCTAATGGCGATTGCTAATCCAGTCTATATCATCCTTGCTTCTATTTACGCGAGTTAGACATCTAGCGGTTTGATCTACGGCCTCTCAAGCAGAGGGTCATGGGTTCAAATCCCGGCCCGCACCTCTGAGTTTTTCGGAATTTACGGTGAAGGAAAACATCGTGAGGAAACCTGCATACACTTGCGAAGAAATTCAATGGTGTGTGTGAAGTTCCCAATCCGCACTGGGCCCGCGTGGGAACTACTGCCCAAGCCCTCTCATTCTGAGAGGAGGCCTGTCCCCTGCAGTGGGACGTATATAGGCTGGGTTGATGATGATGACGATGAGACATCTCGCTGTAGCCGGCCAGTTCAGCGCTTCGAACCGGTCCGATTCAGGCGAATATAGTCCCTCGTGACGGTGATATGGTGCCCCTTCCGGGGAGGCGAAAACAAGAATTCCTAACATAAAAACCCTATCGGAAAATTGCCGACATTCGGTCGGGGCCAAAACAAATCGAGATCGCCTCTGGAAACTTACCCAATGAAAATTTGAATATTTGAAATGACGCGCCCCACCACCGCATTTGCGCACGGGATTTGGAGCTCAATTTGAGCTCTGGAATGAAGTACCTGCTGCGGTATTCCCGGACCAATATGACCTTCAAGCTTTCAAAAAAAGAGCGTATTCCTACCTAAAAGGCCGGCAACGCACTTGTGACTCTTCTGGTGTCGCAGGTGTCCATGGGCGACGGTAATTGTTTACCATCAGGCGACCCGTCTGCTTGTTTTCCCCCTATAATATAAAAAAAACCGGCCAAGAGCGTGTCGGACACGCCCAAGATAGGGTTCCGTAGCCATTACGAAAAAATCAAGTAATATTTTTCTAAGGATTTCGTATGTGTATGGAATCTTCAAAGTTAGGTATCGTCAATACTTTGAAAAAAGTTCTTATCTCAAAATCGTTAATCTGGCAAAGTGAACTTTATTACGCGCGTATCAAGGTTCAGTTTTGTTTACATGCTGATTTGAGATACGAGTTTTTCAAAGTAGTGACGGTATGTTTAATACCATAGGCTACTATTTACTCTTAAACTACAAATAAAATTCCCAAGCAATCTTAGCCGCTATAATTTTCCTTGTAAATTTAATATATTTACTACCATTTTGAATTTTTTTTAATTTTTCCACCCAACAGTTTAGATTTTAGAGAGGGGGGGGACGGTCGATTTTAATGAAAATTTTCACTTTAAAGTTGAATATTTCGCAAACAAATCACTGAATACAAAAATTATGTAAGCAATTCCTCAATGGTTTTAAAAGACCTATCCAACGATACCCCACACTATAAGGTTAGTCGAAAAAAAAAAATCACCCCCACTTTACGTCTATGGGAGGTACCCTAAAAAAAAATTTTTTACTTTTTTTTATTTAACCACTTTGTCGGCTTGACTAATATATATATTCATACCAAATTACAGTTTTCTAGTACTAACAGTCTCTGAGCTTAGCCGCGGACAGACAGACAGACAGACAGACAGACAGACGGACAGGCATGGCGAAACTATAAGGGTTCCTAGTTGACTACGGAACCCTAAAAAAGCTACAATAGAGTCTATTGTAGCTTAAATTGAGTTTCGAATCCTGTGCTTGATTGCGGTGGTGGGGCGCGTCATTTTAAACTAGACAAGCTATAACAAGCGACTGGCTTCGGTTACTAAAGGCGAAGCGGGACCCTACGGTTCCCATCCGAGGAAAAATTAATCCAACCCTCTTCTGGTGGATTGCCACACACGGAGACACAGTTCGGCGTCAGACTATGCACTTTACTGTTGCACGGGCGCACTTCACACAAACGGACGAACTCACTTCAGCGAAGAAAAAATAAAGTTTTTTTGATCTAACTGTCTGTTATGCCTTCCGACGAAATAATGACTGTCTAAATTCAATTTTTTCCTAGTCAAGAACCAAACACCTAATTTGAAAATTTGACAACACAAGCGGCCCAGCAAAAAAACATCGATATCGAAAGATCGACTCTCCCCCACAACTATCGTTCACCAGAAAAACGTCGATATCAACTATCAACACTACCCCATCACTAAACCTCAAACTGTAAATCATTAGCGCAGGTCGAGGTCCCACATGCGAGTTAACCGGCCTATACCACGGACACGCGGGATAACCACGAATAAACGCACCTTGTAACCCACGAAGCTGACCACCTGGAGGGCGGAAAGGAATTGAAACAATGGGTAATGGAAACAGATCTTAATAGAAATCCAGGCAGTCTATCGATAGCTAGTTTATACATAGGTATAACGACATCTATGAGGCAATTTACAAATTACTAAATTTTTAGAAAAGATATATAAATTGTTATTTTAACTATATCACGATGTGTAGCATATTTTTATCAACTTAAAAAACATGACATTGTATTAGAATAATGCAAAATAATACACAAGATATAGTGAAACTAGCACCATCTGTTATCCAATAGACGAACCATATCTATCTATCTATCTATCTAATCTAATCTAATACCTTTAAACGAGCAATTCTTGTATATATGTATATATATATGTATATATGTATATATATATGTATATATATAATCAGGATCTCGGAAACGGCTCCAACGATTTCGATGAAATTTGGTATGTGGGGGTTTTCGGGGATGAAAAACTGATCTAGCTATGTTTCATTTTCAGAAAATCGCTTTTACTCGTGTTTTCCGGCTATTTTTGTTTGCATTAGAATATAAAGCTAAATTTCGCCGACTTCGAGCAGATCATAATGGCACATTAGAAATCGGTTGGTCGCGGATCCAGCCGACCTCGGTTCGATACCACGTTTTTTTTCAAGATTTTTTTTTTTTAAGTTTATTTTTTATGAGAAAACGTCAAGTTTCTTCTTTTGTGAGAAAAAGTTACTTTTTTGTGAGAAAAAGTTACTTTTTTGTTAGAAAAAGTATTATAGGGAACGTGCAGTAACTATAGGCGGCAGCACTAATGCGACAGAAGAGACACTATGCGGACAGTAAAACAAACTTATCAAGGTAAAACATTCAAATTGATGGCACCCTTATGGCACCAGTTGGCAGCACCGTCTATGTGCACGTTCCCTATTGGGAGCACAGAACAGGAAAAGCCGGTTGTCTGTAAAGTCGGTTTACGGACGATAGTTTAACGTGACTCACCCCCCCCCCTCCGGTGTTTTTGTCAAATATCTTGAAAACGGTGCATTCTACGGCAAAATCAATGAAATTTTCATCCCCCCTTTAATACCAACGCGCTCCCCCCCCCGCATCCCCTCCCCCTCTCTCCCCCCCCCACCCCTCCGGTGTATATAATCAGGATCTCGGAAACGGTTCCAACGATTTCGATGAAATTTGGTATTTGGGGGTTTTCGGGGATGAAAAATTGATCTAGCTTGGTCTTATCTCTGGGAAAACGCTTGGTACCGAATTTCTGCCCGAGCAGAGCTCGGTCGCCCAGGTACTTTCACTAATACGAACCCAAATACATTTTAATATTAAGTTTAGATACATGTGCACACGTTAACAACTTGAAAGGAACTTGTGTACCTGCGGCATGTGTTTACTAGTGTTTAGGTCTTAAGATGGAGTCGCTGATTTTATGACCACAGGCCTTATAGGTACTACGAAGATCATAATTTGAACTTTGTATCGTGCCGCCCTGCTCTCGCAAATAGCATTTAATACGAGAGTGAGCAAGACGCTACGATACGAACTTCGATTTTCGAATGTTGGAGTAGCCCGCAGGAGCGACAACTTTTGTTTCTTACGCTGTGTCTACCTTAGTACGCCTTATCCATTTGTAAACATTAAACGTATAAATTATGAAAAAAATGCTTAAGTACAAACCTTAAGGCTTAGCTGAAAAAAAACCGTTGAAATAATTAGAATAACGCGGTTTTTCATTAGGGTGCTCTTGTATTGAAACAGTGCCTAGCGGAAACGTTTAGAGACGACCAATTGCATTATTTCAAATCTACGTATACGGGGTCCTTTCTACGACAATAACATTACTCAAGTTAACACACGCACATTTATTTATTAAATTGACACGAGGTGGGCTTTAAGCACCAAACGCACAGGTTTACAATATAGTATTATTAATTAAAAGAGAAGATATTTACAAAACATGACCGTTTACCACGCGCCATCGACAAATCTTTTCGGGCGCGCTACTTGTTGACGGGGCGCGGGCGGCCGTCGGTCGGAATGGTTCTCAACGTGGGCCATAGATGGCTCCACCAATAGCTCGACAGGAGATTCCCGCGTTACAATCGAATGGGTCAAAAGACCGACAAGTAAACCGAACCAAGTAAACCGTAAACTTTTCAGGATTCGAAACGGAACGGCATCGTATAGAACTCATTATGTTAGGTTTAGTTTGTTTTATAAGAATCTTTATTGAATCAGGCGTTACTTTTCGGAGGTTCATATCAATGAAATGAAACAATAACTTGCTCACCCGCGACCTTATGACAGCTACGCTTATGCAAGAAATGTGTGTTCATGCAGTTCCTCCGCCTCCAAACTGTACGAACACACACAAATCACATAAACCCAACTATCACCACCACCACACTAACTGACCCTTTTCGAGTTCACCTCAGAGTATCGCAACCGTTCACTGTGCTACCAGATGATAGGCTCAACAGCTTACACAGATTAGGTTTTTTAATGAATATGTACCTTCTTCGAGGGCTTTTCTCCTGATGCCACCACCGCCCGCATTTTCTTGAAGGCGAGGCTTAAGGCTTTCTGTAACAGATGAATGTTTTTATATCTACATGTATAAAATTCAAAGTCCTGACTGATATGATTTATCAATGCACAGCCCAATCCGCCGAAGCCAAAGACTTGAAATTTGGCACACATACCTCTAAGAAGATATTTTTTGAAATTCCCACAGGATAAGGAATAAATGGAATTTAAATTTTCTCTTCACAGTGGCCTTATCTCCAACTATTCATCATCATCATTATCATTTCAGCCCATAGGCGTCCACGCTGAACATAGGCGATAGACCTCTCCTTCTGTTTGGCGAGACATAACTGTTACTATTAAAGATTTTAAATTTGGCATGCATGTAGGTGACTATAGGTACTTACATAACAATAAAAAATATTTTAGAATTTTCGGAAAATCCCGCGGAATAAGGAAGAAGCGGGATAATTCAATGAGACCCTACATATCTCCGTAACCATTCCTATAAGATCATAGAGGTGCAGTAAAAAGGCATTTTTTGGAATTTCCCACAGAGATCATGAGTTGACGATAAATTTTATTTGTAAGCGGTTCGCGTAAGAACCTTAGAGGACCGGTATTTTTCGGTGCTAATACCGGTATTTTTCCTCTACCGGTTCTCTGGAACCGAAATGAAGAAAGCCTATAATTACCGGTATGCTACAGGTATTTTCGTTACCAATTCCAAGCCCTAGCTATATTAGGTTGCACCAATAATATACTTACGGCAGACGTGACATCCTGGAGCTGTATGAAAGAATAGTTTATTTTCAGTAGTTACGTACAGTTGGCGAACGAAAAAAATTATCTCTGCCAAAGCAAAAAGTGACAAGTGCAGCTCATAAGCGTTTTCACTGTGAAATTTCCACGGACCTTTCTTTAAGAGTCCACCAACGCCGTTCAATGCTACTTTTAAAAAGATTTTATAAAAAATAGGTCTATTTTATGAAAGTATAAAAAAATAGGATTCTTTTGATCGTATTCCTTAATTCGTATGTGCTTCCGAAACACAAATTTGGCTCGATAGATTTTAATGCTAAAGTGAACTCTTACTTTGATTTTGAATCCGAAAATACTCCGTTATATATTATTGGCACTATAGTCAAATTACTTAGTCTGATTTACAAGCAAAACGTAAAGATTATACTTATTATTTTTTTGTTATGATGAGTTGTAGGCAAACGAACAAGCGAGTCATCTGAAGAACACCACCGCCCATAAATATCAACAACTCAAAGAGAGTCACTGATCTGTTGCCGGCCTTTAAAAAGGAGAGGGAATAGGAGGGAGCTTACTGTCAGGCGTTCTATACTGGCCAGCTGTGGTATCAGTACACGAAATGATCGTTCAACAGACTCAGAGTACAGTACAATAACGCGTTTCGTGCTATGCTGCGGTTGCCGTGGCGGTGTAGTGCGTCGGGCATGTTTGCCGAGAACAGAGTGGATGACTTTTTCGCCATAATGCGTAAGAGGCACTGGTCTTTTATAGCGAGGGTTAGCGAATCGGCAAACTCGATAGTTACAGTGGTGTATGAGTCATGCTACCTCGTGCGTGAGATTTCAGTCTTTCGGCTGTGGTCTCCCGCATGAGATATCATGGTTATTTACGTGCACGTTAGTAATAAGTTACAATTTATTTTATTGATTTAATTTATTTTACATTGAATTTAATTGAACTTATTATTTATTTATGTTTGATTTAATTTAATTTATTTTTAGGATTTGACATTTGTAATTTGTAATTTTAATTCAATGGGTACATACATTAATAATGAAATTTATTATTATTATTATTATTAATATTATTATAGGGGCGAGGGAGGGGGAGAGGTATTGCTTAATTATTTCAAATATATACAGCGTAATTTTATTGCAAGAATTTTATTTGTGGTTTTTTGATGAGTCACGCCGTAGCCATATTGCCGGGCGGTATTGGTGGCCTCGTAGTGGATGAAGCCAGTCAACTTATCTTGTGTCAATTTTTGCCATTTTTGTTTTAAAACGAAAAAGTTTTTCAGGCTGTGGTCAGTATTTGAACCCGCATGTGGGTCATACACAGCCAATGGGTTCAAAACAAAAGTTGTCTCTTCTATGGACCTAAAATTAGTGACTCCCAGTCATCAAACTAAAGATATATTTAAATGGGCTGAGAGCCTGAGAGCTAGCCAGGCGTCCTACACGACCCTAACTCTTGCTTTGTCTACAGGAGAGACAGGAACAAAATAATGTGTATGACCCATTTCTTAGCTATCCTCGTGCATAATTCGAACTTCGTTTCGTGCTGCCCCGCTCACGCTAATAGTATTTAATACGAGAGCGAGCGAGACGGTACGATACGAACTTCGATTTTCGAATTTCGGAGTAGCCCCCCTGAGTGTCCCAAAATGTCATTGCCATACCAAATTATTATGAGAGTACTTACCAGCTGAAAAATAAAGTAAATTGTTACTTTAGTTAGGGCAGCTTGTACTATGGGTATCAGGCAACAGAATAAGCATAGATACGTACCTATTTATATAGTCAGGCTATTCGTCACTATAAGCTGTTATAACTATAAATTAAAAATTTAAAAAACCCCCCCAACGCAATTATGTCACACGTATGTTTGAACATAAAGTAAATAAGCGTCTAAGATACCTTCCACAGCTATCAAAAGAGCTGATAACTTTAAAACCGCTGAACCGATTTTGATGAAACATATTTAAGAACCATCGCCAAGAAATCTGCTTTCTAATAAAAAAAATCGCATCCAAATCGGTTCACCCGTTTAAGAGCTATGATGCCACAGACAGACACACACACACACATAGTAGTCAAACTTATAACACCCCTCTTTTTGTGTCGGGGGTTAAAAATTTACCTGTTTAGCTCCTGGGTCTGATGTTTGTACATCTTTTTTTGTTATATCTTGCACTTTGCTGTATAATACGCCCATGCCGCCCTACAGTGAAAAAAAACTTTAGTTCTCCTGTAAATTATAGTTTTGATGCTTGCTAGGTATTGCCATAAACATTATTTTTAACACTCGAGACTAAAATGACAGGTAGCAATAGGTATAACGTTAATATATTGTAGTATACTACCACTTACGGAAAGAAGAACATCGCGGAACTGAAAGTAAAACAAATATAAGTTTTGTAAGAAAAAAAAACAATACTTAGTTTTTTAATAATGAATACAATCATTTATCTTTAAACCTGTAAGTGCATTTTTTTTAATGTAAGTACCTACCTTTTTTTCATTAAATAGGTAGGTATACCTAAGTCAGTTAAATTTCTTCTTATAGGTAAGTACCTAATATTTTCTTTGTGTTTATTATTATGTTTATGAAATAAGTAAAAATTATTGTTTACAACCAAAAATAGTAAAGGTAAATAAAAAATATTCTTACCAACTGCAAAGAAAGTATTTTTTATCAGTTTGAACAAAAGCATTGACCTATTTATTAGATATTTGCAAAAACATTTTTTTTTATCCGTAGGCAAAGATTTAAAGACTTTTTGTCTGTAATTTCATATATTTTGTGAAATTTTATAAATTTACTCAAGTCTAACTCCTTGCCAGACAGCTTAAGATGTTTCTGAAAATGTTAAAATATTTTTGTAAAATCCATAGGTATTCCAATTTGTCATTTTTTTTTGATAATACCTAGGCAGGTAGGTAAGTACGTGATTTAGAGTGTTTCCATAGCTTATCTTTGTAATTTTTTCTCTCGTAACTACTTATACTTACCATAAACAACTTGTGTATTTTCTTCACCATGTGTATAGTTTTTTCCTGAAACAAAAAGCAATATTATTAGATTTCGTAGTCACTAAGAAGGAATCATTATTCCTCCCCGTCCGTCATATACCAACGATGACATTATTTAATTTTAAAATATTTAATTTTTATTTTTAATAAGCAATATGGAAAAATATTTTCCTGAAATAAAAAATTTGAATTGAATTGCAAAAAAATGTAAATTAAAAATAATTAGTTATTAGTAGGCGTAGTAACGTAGTAATTAAGCGTGTAAAAGGAGACAACTGTGGTATCTGCCATGCTGATAATTATGTATGACGTCGAAAAAAAAGACAACCGCACACAGTTCTTAAGGTTCGCCAAAAAAAAATTGAAGTTGAAAAAATAAAAAATACAAAAATAATAACATAACATCTGCCAAGAGAAATATTTCTCTATTGTAGCTTACTTGTTACAAATAATCAACATTTAATTCAATTTTAATTTTAATTTAATCAATATTTCAATAATGCACGTAGATGTTAATGTATGGACTTATGTTGTTATCTGAAATAAATGATTTATTATTATTATTAAAAAGATACTTCAAACCAAACTTGTTAAAAGTATGGCCCTGTAGCGACATCTCTTGTCCGGGTGTGCGGTTAGTTCCGAAGGAGTGTAATTGATGTTTCTCGTTGAGAACTGAACATAGATGGCGCTGTATCACTGCATAAGTGATGATGGCAGGCTGGAATGTATGATGCATAGGAAAAATAAACTTACCTTTGCCGCATTGATATCTCTTAATTTCACTACTCCGGGGTTCTTTAGAAGGTGTTGAGATTTCTGGAAGTAAAAAAGAAGTGCGAGTCGGATTCGTAGGTGAACATGAAGATTTCAGCACCTCCGTACAATGGTTTAAGAATAGTTCAGTAAAAAATTACAAAGATCGAGTTAAAAACGCTGAAAAAAAACACATTTCTTGTATAACGAGACGACCCCCTTTAATTTTAAACATTATTTTATTTAAATTAATTGTAGTTATAGCGACTAACAGTAATACAAAATCGATGAAAATTTCAATTGCCTAGTATTACTGTTCAAGTTACATACGGACACAACTTGTGACATACTGATGGACGGAGGGACAGACAAACAGCGGAGTCTCGGTAATTTGGGTTCCATTGGCACGTTGTAGGTACGAAACCATAAAAGGTTCTTAATAAAAAATATTCCTTAATATGAGAGCTTTCATATGACGAATTTCATCAGTGTCCTGTCCATCGACAGGCTAATTTCCTCATACTAATTAAATAACATACGTACGTGTATAGAGTTTGACAGTTTCTGTATATCGTTAAACACAAGTTTGCCCTGGAATAAAACAAAATTTAGTATATGAAATATACCTAATAATCCTATAATGTAACAAATGGGAAAATTTGGACGTTTATATGTTTTTGCTCCATCGCGCAGAAACAGCTCAACGGATTTAGTTGAAACCACTTTGACACGATATAAATAAAGATAGATAAGTTATTAATAACCTGGATTTATCACACTTTTATACAGGAAAATGGCATAGTGTTCGTGGGGATAGCGTTAAACAAATTCTTCGCAGACCAAGTCGCGGGTAAAAGCTAATTTTAATCCTAATTTTGAACACCTGCCGTAATGTCGGTGTGCCGCAGGGACAACCTTTTTTATATGAATTTATTTTTTTATACTTTTTTTACCAATTTTGAATAAGTATGTTTTGTTTTGGAATTCTTGTGATCTTGTTTTTTATTGAATGTCAAGTTGGTCTCATTAAAGCGTGTTTAAATGTTAGAATAGACTCATCAGACCCCTTAAGGTCCAGTTTAAGCCCTTAAGGCCTCAGTCAATTACAGTCGGGTACTTTGACTCAAGCGGCCCTACCATCTTTGGAAACCACATACGGAAGGGTTTTATAAAAGACAAAAACGTGCGTGCACCATATGGAAATGTGCCATAATTTCGACGTAATAGTAGACGTAAGCCACCGCCTTCGTGCTTCGAAAGTTTCTCGTTTTTCTGGTCATTTAGTCATCTGTCATTTATGTGTTGCTCACGCACACACCGCCGCCACCAATAATCAGAATCATATAAAACAAAATCCATAGATGAAACTTACATTTTTAGCGTTATTCAGACTATCGATATTCTGAAAACAAATAAGTAAATGTTTTCAGATTGTTAAGGATTAAGTACTTACTTAAATCATAAGAACTTCTAAATTTTTCAATAGGTAATAATAATCTAACAAATTCATCATTTCAGATAACTCTTTTTTCTCAGAAACTATTTATTCAGAAATTTGAAGTGGTTATCGTTTAGTACTGTATAGGTTTGGTTAGGTTTGTTTTATAACAATTCTGAATAATTAATGGTTCTGATAAAAAAGAGTTAAGTATGTGACATGATAAATGGCAAAATGATGAATTATGCGAAAGAATTTTATACGATCCATCATTTAATTACAACGATTTTGCGTGTTTAGTATAACAATGGATCCCCGCTTTTAATGGATCTGGGTCGGAGTTACAGCGCATTCAGCATGTTCGCCGAGGTATGTGTGGGCGGCTTCGTGTTAGGCTGAATCGATACAGAACTGTTTAATTGCCTAGGACTTTTCTAGGATTAAAATTAAAACGCGATGATTTTGATTAATCTTCCTGTATTACATACAGTACCTATAGATATTTTTGACGTCTTGGTAACGTACATAAAGGCCACAAGAAAGCGGGGCGCCGCCGGAGCGTGCCCAGCGAATCAAACACGGTGTGCCGCGCTGCCGGTGTGTGTCACCGTATATTTGATTCAGTGTTATAGAGCGCGCAAGACACGCTCCGTCGACGCCCCGCGCTCCCGGTTTGTGGAGGCCTTATATTTATGACTTATATATGTATACACAACATATATTTATCATCAGATATTTTTCCGCCGTCTCTAAAGAAACCGCATGGCTCTAGAGCTTTTATTTTATTTTAATTGTCTATGTATCTAGTCTGAAAATAAAGAATTATAGGTATTATTAATAGTAAAATTATTACTTACTGTGTCCATCTGCAATTAAAAACACCGTCATTATCATATATTTCGTTTCATAAAAAAAAATGTTGGTCTTCATGAATGATTACGTCGGTGAAACTGCAATACCACGTAACTAGCTTTTCCATAAGGTCTAATTTGTCTAATTTCCACTGTTATTTCATTTCAAGTTGAGCCTTATGGAAAAAGCTAGTTACGCGGTATTGCAGTTTCTCAGAAGATTAGACATACAGCATAGGGCAAACGCTACCCGTTATTGACCACTTCAAGATAAACATTGTCAAGTGCTAACTGTCTATAATTTGCAATTATCAAAGTAGAGATGTAGCGGATATCAGGCCAGTATTCGGTATCCGGCCTATCCGGCCAAAATTTTACTATTCGGTTGAATGCCGGATAGTTGCGTACCTACTATCCGGCCGGATACCGGATAGTTAAATAACTTATAGTTATGGTTAAAAATTTATATTTATTTGTAAATTTGTCTATCATTAAAATCAGTTTAAACATTCACATAGTGCGTATAATTCATAAAAGGACATATATAATAATAATAATTAACTAACAATTTATATTCATATTGTATGAGTTGTGTTACTTGAAATAAATATTTCTATTCTATTCTTTATAATTACATTTTTTTGTAGTAGATTGACCATACTGAAGATAAAGACGGAATGCCGCGCTCGCGCTCAAATTAGCTCAATTTTACTGTAGGTAAAACTTGGCCGAATATCCGGCTATCCGGCCATAGGTTTCGCCGGATATTCGGTATCCGGCATCCGGCCAAACAATTATCCATTACATCCTAATCAAAAGGTACAATAAAATAAAGATTTTATTAAACACCACAAATCAATGCAGGGGTAGGAGAACTCTTGCGAGGGCTATTTCACCACTCTGCATTTTTCCTCAGTAGGTACAGCTAGAAACTTGATACTTAAGTAACACACAACAACAACAAACAACAACAACACAACACAAGTTATGGCTCAGTTTCATTAGTCGATACGCATACGGGGTGCGGTAGATTTCTATAACGCATGCCGTATGGCCCGATTTCGGGGAACTGTTTTCATTAGTCGATAGGGCCCGCACGCAGGGTGCGGAACATTTCTGTAATGCATGCCATAGGGCCCGCATTCGGGGAACAGTTATCGACATAATGAGCTTCACTAGTCGTTATACCGCCTGCGAGAAGTCATCGCACGCTGTATATCGACCAAGTTGTCGACGTATGAGTTGCACTAGTCATTATACCACCTGCGGGGAGTAACCGCCCGCTGTATATCGACCGAATTATCGATTAATGAAACTGTCCGTCATTTTACTTTTGAGTGCATAACGACGACCATTTAGGACCCATTTATGAGTCGAAGAAGTTCGTGCATAGGCTAGGGATGTCATTGGGGCGTATTGTAATATAGGGATGAGGACTGGGTTAAAAATTGGTCATTCTAATTAGTCCGTCATTTAGATTATGGGAAAATATGGGACACGTATTTTTTGGTTTATCAAATTATTAAAAAACGACAAAGATATAGATCATCAAACTTCCGTAGTGGGGGGCTTGTGACATCACCCTTAGGTAAAAATTGTACCATATAGTGACGTCACTCGAAACTTCTAAGCACTGTATCCTCCTCATTTTTTGTTTGTCAAACAAAAGAAAAAATACGTGTACAATATTTTTTAATAATCTAACTCACGGACTAAACAGTTTTTTTTAGTCGTCTAGCCTATTGTAAGGAAGTATTAACTGCATGAAACAGGGTTAGGTTATTAAAATGACGGTCGTTTTACCGACCCTTGGTGATTAATGAAGTTCATACTCACAGCATCCACGACTCCTTTAATGTCGTTGATGGTAACATTACCCTAAAAAAAGGCATAATAAATAAATCTCTTATTGAGGTAATCGGGTAAGTTAATTAAGATTTAGTAATATTAAATTTATAACAAAGTTTTATGCGAGCGGTTGCGGTTATACGAAACATAAATTGAACTTTATTAATAATCAATGTAACAAATAAATTTAATTTAAAAATATTTCTTATTAATTTAATTATAATATAAACTAGAACACCTACCGCTATACCCTATTAAATTGAAAATTTTCATTTTGCAGACTAAGATGATTGGGAAGCAAGTTTTTTTAGGATAAGAAACTAAACTATATAACGTTCTAAATTTTATAATATAGGCTTTGCAGTGGTCATCATCATCATATCAGCTAAAAGACGTCCACTGGACAAGAGCCTCCCCCAAAGAGTTCCCAACGATTGGTCCTGCGCTGCCCTCATCCAAGTGGTTTCTGCAATCTTTACCAGCTCGTTGGTCTATCCTGCTGGGAACCTTTCTACGTCACGTCACACGGCGGCCACGACGTACAAAATACGCGTTCTTGAATCTACATAAGCACGATGACGTCTGTACACGCGTACGCCTACATACATCGCGCGCGCACCCGACTGGATTCCGGCGGTTCCGGCAATCTGCGCCTTGAGGGGTGGGGTAACTCGAATCGGTGCGGGGCGGAGCGTGGCCATTCTGTACGTTAGTACTATTATATATTCTGTGGTCACGTTATCTGGGGGATACTACGAAATTCGAAATTAGAAGTTGGTATCGTGCGCTCCTTTTCACTCTTAATAATGTTTGGGTGAACGGAACAGCCGTGGTAGCCTAGTGGTTTGACCTATGGTCTCTCAAGCAGAGGGTCGTGGGTTCGAGTCCGTGCTCGCACCTCTGATTTTCGGAATTTATGTGCGAAATTACATTTGTAATTTACTATGAGCTTTACGGTGAAGGCAAACATCGTGAGAAGAAATTCAATGGTGTATGTGAAGTTCCCAATCCGCACTGGACCCGCGTGGGAACTACGGCCCAAGCCCTCTCATTCTGAGAGGAGGTCTGTGCCTTGCAGTGGGACGTATATAGACTGAGATGATGATGATGATGATGAACGGAGCGGCACGATACGATACGGAGTTTACAAATCGAATGTCGTAATATAAAGACTGGTTCGCGGTCGCCGCTCAGTTAGCAGTAGTTTGGAGTACTTAGTGCCTGCTTGTAACAAACATACGAGGTGGACCCAAAACAACATGGCAGCGCTCTGTTGAAAGGTCAATCCCTGGCAAAAGCTGCTGGTGCAGCGCGGAATAGTCCCAAGTGGTAGCTTCACTGTGCATCTTCTATGGCATGTACAACGGAGAGTGTTCCGAGGAGCTATTCGGGTTGATCCCTGCCGCATCCTTCCGCGACCGCCCTACGCGACAACACTTCCATCCTCACCATCTGGATGGTTGGCAGTCTTCTACTGTGCGTTTTTCCAGAAAGTTCCTGCCTCGCACAGCAAAGCTCTGGTATGAAGTATCTGCTGCGGTATTCCCGGACCGATATGACCTTCAAGCTTTCAAAAAAAGAGCGTACTCCTACCTAAAAGGCCGGCAACGTACTTGTGACTCTTCTGGAGTCGCAGGTGTCCATGGTGACGGTAATCGTTTACCATCAGGCGATCCGTTTGCTCTTTTTCCCCCTATGGTATAGGGCCTATACCATAAAAAAAGTGGAAAAATATTCTGAGAGCCCTGATTAGGGATAATAGTATGCATGATGGTGACAGAGTTATACTTACAGCATTATTCAAAGTGTTGATGTTCTAAAAAACAGTTTTTTTTTTAAGTTTGACAGCATGATTGAAGATTTTAATAGAATAGAATAGAATAATTTTACTTCAGGCTGCATAGGCGTATATAAAAAAATACACCTTAACAATATAACCTGCTGGGGCACTTCTAATTTGTAGATTTTCTTTATTTCTCTTGAAGTCAAAATGTAACACGCTTTTATTGAAAAAAATAGGACTGTGATAAAAAGGAAAATATTTAATACATGGTATAAAGTTTTAGGGTTTAATATAATTCTTTGCGATATGGGATTATTTTTACGTAAAGGGAGAAGCTTAACGTTGAAGGTTACAATGCACCTAAGTATAAAATGTTCAATGTACCTAGTAAAGCTAAAATTGCCGATTAGACCCCAGGTTCATATATAACGTTTTTTACTTCTAAGGGGCTCGGAAAAGTGTCTTATTACTGGTGCATTTGCCCTATCTACCCATTACGATGCATATTGACATTTGATAAAGTTTCTCATAGTGAAATAAATTATTTCTAAGCAGGTAAGATACACCAGATATTTCTTTAAGGGCTACCTGCTCGGTCTAAGGTTAAAAAAATGTTTTTTTTTTTAACCCCGGGTCAGTGATGACAGTTCCATGCATTTTGATACTATTTAACCCTGGGTTTGCACTTAACTCGGAGTTGTATTTAACTCTGTTCCGTGTAAGTCAGCCTAAAGTGTCAAATAGCAAAACCAAACTATCCTAAGATATAATTAAAAGAATAGCTTACCACAAGCTGTGTTAAATAAGAAAAATGTTAGAAAAGCCAATTCATAGTACAAAAAAAATACATTCGTAACAACTAGCTGTAAATAAGTCCTAAATGAATTGTTTTAGTACCTTATGTACCAGCGGCAATGTCTGAAAAAAAAAATAGGTATACAACTGAATAATTAAAAAATGCAATATGTATCAAAAATCTGAACTGTTTTCATCACCAAGTGTCGAAAAAAGACCGTCATTTTACAATTTATTGCCCATTTATGAGTCGAAGAAGTTCGTTCACAGTCATTGGCGCGTATTGTAACATTGTAAGGAAGTCTTTACTGCATGAAACAGGGTTAGGTTTTTAAAATGACCGACTTTTTTCCGTCCCTTGTTCATCGCACGTTCCTGTGTATTAAACTGTGATAAACCTACATGTTCTTGGGGAAATATGGAATCCAAAGATGAAAACTGCGAGAGAACCATGGTACCATCCTGTAAATTAAAAACACTAAATTAATACACAGTTGATACTCAGGCAGGCATTACTGTGCGGAGGATCATATTAATGGACCTGGTCGTCATGTACGGTTACGCAGCATGGAATCTAGAGTGTCGTTCTACCAGAGATATGCTATGCTGTTTTTTTTTTTTTGATTGTGTCGCCAGATGGGCCAAAGACGCGAAGTCTTTGCTGTTTTTTACTTTAAGGATTGGAAGGGTGACTTGTGATCGGGAAAAATCCCTTCGGACGAACTGGAAATGGAGGGCCCAGACAGTGTTCGACTTGCACGGACTAAAAAACCCGGTCACAAGTCCCCTTCTCTATTGGCTATCAAAACAAAAAAAAACGTGTGCTTTAAATTTTGAGGAGGGGAGGGGAAGGGAGGGGACTTAATCTACCCTCAGTGCCCTGCCTCAGCCATTTGCTGGAAGGCCGGGAGAGGAGCATGCATTCTCCCGCTTGGCACTGGGGGGTGCTTAGGTCGGTCTTTTATGTTCTTACCCGTTGGTTACTTCCTTGACCGACCCTCGCCCGTTTCTGTACAATTACTTAATGTCTTCTGTTGCTCTCTTAATGAGTTCACAAGAGTTACTTTATTTGTATTATGCTATCACTAATGAACTAAATTGTAAATTACCTACATTGTAAGTGAAATGTGCTACTCTATCGTATTGGGTAACTGTTAAGATAGATGTAATGTGATGTGATAAATAAATAAATAAATAAATACTTAGTGCTATTGGTTGGGTTGGTGGGATTTCCTGTCATATGCATTTATCTATAACTACGGGCTTCCTTTCTTTTGCCCTGCGATGGAAGGGTGGGTCGGAGATCTTTTGGACCCATTGTGTGGCTTTGGATGCCATCTTTTGGGTGGGGCTACCCTTTATGCCTGGCCACCAGGCTATGCTATATTGCTAGAGATCCGTTTGATATGCATCAATCAAATTCATTGGTCTACCTACATAAATAAAGCACTGGTGAAAATTGGTTAAATTGGTTCTTGATAAAAAAAAAAAAAAAAATTCATGGGACAATTCACACCAATTGACATAGTCCCAAACTAAGCAAAGCTTGTACTATGGGTACTAGACAACGGATAAACATACTTATATAGATAAATACATACTTATATACATATTAAACACCCAAGACCCGAGAACAAACATTCGTATTTTTCATACAAATATCTGCCCCGACACGGGAATCGAACCCGGGACCTCAAGCTTCGTAGTCAGGTTCTCTAACCACTAGGCCATCTGGTCGTCTAAACGTCTGGTCGTGATAAGGTAAACGCTCCTGTGCTCGACACTGACCCAATACATGGCACCTTCAAGCTTATGTCATAGTAAGAGAGGTGACAGATAGGTGTCATTTACTGGGCGTTGAGGTATCGAGTATTGATACGTTTACCTTAAACTTTAATAAAACATTCGTATTTTCAACCGACGAAAAAAAACGGAGGAGGTTATCAAGTCGACGTGTATATTTTTTTTATGTATGAATGACCACGCATTACTTTTTACAGAGTAGGTAGTCACTCCGGGAATACAAGGACTGGTTTCGGGTACCCTTGACATGACCTTTCTTCAAGACATCCCCAATCTGATCACGAAATATCCTTCTTGTCACACTTCCTTCATTTCCATCTCGCCTTATATCTCTTTCGTAATTCTCTTTTCATCCATCCTCACCACATGCTCAAACCAACTATACTCCATTTAATTTAGAATTACAAACCACAACAACATTATATTGCGGCTCGTGAACTGTAATCTCTTTACAATTTGTACTAGAGTAACAATTGACGACACGCAAATAAAGTGGCATTAAAACAATTTTATTTTGCGGCTCCCAGACTATTGTACTGTACTATTTGCTAGGTAAGGAATAGTTGACGAGCCGCAATATAATGATGTTGTGGTTTTCAATTCTAAATTAAATGAAGTATATAGACAATACTATAGTTTAAGTTCTGCGACTGAGTACCCTGAACACTCTGTTTTACCGTTTCCAAGTCTAGGGTGTATGAGCATATTTACTAGGCAAGCGTGCTCCATTGTAGGCCCCATCTTCGCTTACCATCAGGCGTGATTGTGGTCAAACGTAAGCCTTGTTTTAAAATAAATATAAAAGCCAAGTTAACTATGGGTCAGCTTACATCGTAACCGTCGTATTGCTGACCGTAAATGACGTGGAAAAGCGAACAGAACACAACAAAACTCGCAGCCATGTTTGATAATACTATCCGACTATAAGGCACTTATATTACAACTAAAAATACTTAATTAAGTAGTCAAATTCATGCTGCAATAATCGATTAAGTTAACAAACATTTTACGATCTTAAAGAATTAGAAAAATTAATAATAGGCTCTATAAAGATATACCAATTTATAAAGTCATTTAAAATACAAGGCGATGTTTAGTTTAAATTATGATTTTATCTGTGATTAGTTGTTCAAAAATTAATTATTTACGCCTGTTGTACAGTTTGTGTTTTATTAATTTGAAAAATATAGGTATATTTTCGTAGGATATCCAACGTTTCGTCTTAAATACGATCAAATTGCGTATTGAAATTCTGTGAATAGTTGTCTTGTGTTGTACCTAACTGAAACAATTAATTAGCTCGCCCACGACCTTATGATAGTTACGTTTATGCAAGAAATGTGTGTTCATGCAGTTCCTCCACCTCCACACTGTACTAAAACACACTAATCACACAAACCCAATTATCACCACTACCAAACTACACTGACGCGTTTCGAACACAACCAGAGCTCATCTTCGTCCTATAATAAGACAGTAACATATGACAGACTGGCCGACTGGCTGACAGACAGAGGCTGAACGACTAGAGCTACATAAATAAATAAAAAATAATAGTAGTCTTTAATGTATGATTATGGTATACACATCAGTGAAGTTTTTACAAGTTTCAGTCTCACATATTCTGCCCAATGGTGCATACAATAGCAGGTACAAAATTAAAAGATACATTAAACACATTAATTTAATAAATAAATAATTTCAATGTCAAATAAATCAGTAAGTTCCCATTAAATCATCAGAATTAGGTTGATAGATTGCTTGGTCATGTCAATATGATAATTATAATTACTATTCACTATGTTATGTTATTAAAATTAAATACAATAAACACATGCTAATTGTCTTGACAAACGTACTAAGTACCTAATTGGGATCGGAGTAGAGCTGAAGATCGAACTCAGTGGCGTGCCATGGGAAAGGCATATGTTCACCAATGGACTGACCCAGACGGATGATGATGATTTGTTGAGGATCATAAAGGAACTAAGACACGAAATTCCCAAAAATAGAGAGATAGCCAATTTTTTACGGCTGCTCAGCCTTGGGTAATGCTACGAGCGAGCTCAAACGGAATGACTTCCGTTCACGCTCAACTTGTCAACGAACTACGGATTAATTCGAAACATTTCGGGCATAAGGTAAACGTCTCTGTGCTCGACACTGACCCAATACATGGCACCTTCAATCTCATTGGTAATTGTGTATGATATTTGTACTCATTTGGATCCTAATTTTAATTCAAACTCACCTTGTGCTATTATAGTTACATTTTAGTTAAGGAGCGGTGTCTCTTGACACAGGTATCTCGATACTTAAAAAGAGGCACCAACCTGTATTTTGTTAAACTGTTTGTGTTACTGAATAAAACATTTTTATTTTTTTATTTTATTTTTTTTTATTTATGTCATAGTAAGAGAGGTGTCGAGTATTGGTACGTTTACCTTACCTCGACTATCATACGTCATAGTTCAATTATGTCTGTGTCTAACTGTAGATTCAATTTAAAAAAATAACTAATGCCATATTGAATACTTGTCTACAAGGTGTGTCGGTGTACGAATAATAGACGAAATACATAATGGTCATTTGATATAATCGACACAGAAAATCTTTAACCTTACAGGATTTTTATAAAATAAACCTAACCTAAACCAATCTGTAAGGTAGATTGCACAATCAAAAAAATAATAATGAAATCACTAATAACTAACAGAACCAAAATCTTGGTAAAACAGATAATAATTTTTGATTGTATTGAATTGCCGGTAATTCATTATCCTCAAACGTAATTAACTGTTTTCTCAAGATTTTGGTTCGTTAGTTAGACATGTAATTCAGTATAATCAAGTTGTCATCTGTTTTACCAAAATTTTGGTTCTGTTAAATTAGTAGTTTACAGTAAATTATATTTTTTCAAAATGACCATTACGTATTTTGTCCATTGTTCTTTTTGAATTTTAAGTATTGATAAGGTAAACGTTCCTGTGCTCGACACTGACCCAATATATGGCACCTTCAATCTTATGTCATAGTAAGAGAGGTGACAGATGGGTGCCATCTACTTGGTGTAGATCTCGAGCATTGGTGCGTTTACCTTACGTTCCCATTCCGGATTAATTTTGAGTCACCTTTAGAGACGTCATGAATAAAAAAGCATATGAAGTTATTATTTATTTATTAATTTGGCTTCTAAAACCAGCCGTGCCACCACGGATAACAGCATTGCTGGCACCACCAGCACGTGGGGCTGCAGGCGCCATTGCCACCCGGTCTACCACCACCACCACCACCGCCGCCACCGCCGCCACCACCACCACCGCCACCGCCACCGCCACCACCACCGCCACCGCCACCGCCACCGCCACCGCCGCCGCCACCACCGTTACCACCATCGTCATATTTAATGTCAAGATGGACCTCCTGTAAAGTACAAAGCAAATTTTAATCAATATTTAAGATATGAAGTTGTTGGAGTTGAAGTGGCAGTGGGCTGGTCATATCTGTCGAAGAACCGACAACCGTTGGAGTAAACGAGTTCTTGAGTGGAGACCGCGTCTTGGCAAACATAGTGTAGGACGCCCTCCGGCCAGGTGGAGTGACGATCTGCGAAAGGCTGCTGGTAGAGGCTAGATGCGTCTAGCCGAGGACAGGGCGCAATGGCGCTCATTGGGGGAGGCCTATGTCCAGCAGTGGACTGTTATAGGCTGATTATGATGATGATGATGATTTAAGATATCTAGGCACCAAGAGAGTGCCATACCATTATTTATGAATTTAATTGTTTTCAACCGACTTCAAAAAAGGAAGTTCTCAATTCGTCTGTATACGTTGTTTTTTGTTCCTATGTTTGTTACGCGATTACTCCCCCAATTATGAACCGATTCTCAAAATTATTTTTTTATTTGAAAGGCCATACTCCTGGGGTCCCATTTGCATCTTTATTTGTGTTTTTATGATGATATTTTAAATAATAAAGTCTCATAAGGTTAAGGAAAAACTTACTAGGAGAAGTTTTTTCAAGCCAATGAAATGATGGTTGAGTCCTTCCTGAAATACACGAGAGGTAAATGGTTCATCGTAACTTAGAGAGAACAGCAGGTTAGACAGTCGTTGTGGTTGTCTTTAACAACCGTTTCTATGAAGAAAACTGTCATTTTATTAAGTTTTGTGGTTTGGCTATTTCGTATCCAGCATTATTTCACAAAACTTCTTTGTTTTTTATTGTCTCGGTTATCTTTTCTTTTCAGTCCGCGTAGGGTTGTATATAGGGATTGCAATTGCTGGATCCAGCAGCACGGATCCGCAAACTTATCAAATTCAAAAAAGTTACTTTATGTCTTCATTAGCCGCCTTTTGAAGTAAAAACTTCTATACGCACGCTTGACTTGGGGAGTAAGCTGGTGAATGCATGACGGGAGCGTTATGAAAACGTTAGCGTTTTCAAAATCGCGAGTCGGCGACGTTGCCGTTCTATCGCACTAGCAGGGAACACGTGCCACAAGTGCGATTGAACGGCAACATCGCCCCCTCTCTCCACTGCACCGCCTACCCTTTGTCTTCTTCTGTTTGTTTACTTTTAGTTGACTTTCTGGTCTCGCCAGTAAAAGTGTTTTCGCGCCAAATAAGTGCCTCTGTCAATCTGCCGAAAAATCTAATTAATTTATTGTTTTTTGTTTATATTGATTACTATTATTATTATTGTTTATTTTATTTACTTCATAGAACATAACAAACAAGTGATTGTATTTATATTGTTATTTTAAGTCAATTATTTTGATCTCAGATATTAAAGAATTAAGAAACCAAACCAAAATTGATATGGTTACGACCAAATGATTATTTTATTAGTTTGTAGTAAAAAGCTTAAATGATAAATAAACAAATATAAAAATAAAAATCATGTATTTATTTTGATTCCATATTTTGCTGGATCCGCGCTGGATCCAGCTGGATTCAGGCTAATCTTGCAAAAATCCAGCTGGATTGAAAATGCTGCTGGATTGAAAATACTGCTGGATTGAAAATACTGCTCGATTGAAAATACTGCTGGATTGCAATCCCTAGTTGTATACTTGGCAAGAGAGCTATAGTCATTATGTTTAAGTAATTTATTTGTTATAGTTATTCGCTTCTATAATCTACAAATTATCTATTTACGCATGTAGTCTTATGTAGCTATTAGTGTGCAGTTTCTTTACCTGTATAGCGATTCGATCTCCAACAGTGCTGGCTGAAAATCAGCGCCGGGGTGCTATAAACGCCTCAGCATTTGCTGAGCCAGTGTCCATTTTACAACCGCAATGACACACTATCTTTAGCCTTCTTTGTAAAAATATTTATGTGTCTTGTGTTGTTCTATATAAATGTATTTTCTTTCTTTCTTTCTTTCTATTACTTACCGCTTGCATTACTTGGGTTAGCTAAAACGTAACAGATCATACATAAATCATTATTAATTAGTATCGGTCATTATGACGTTATTTGCGGCAGGCCTATGTCCTTGTCCAGTAGTCGATGTCTTTTAGCTGATAGTGATTTGGTTGTTTCGTATAATTGTATTACTTATAACATTTATGACGAAGGCAAGCGCCAGAAGCGTTAGACAATAAGCCTGCAGGCAAGTTATAAGAGTGACGACCAAAAAGTTGGCTCATGAAAATAATTACATAAAAAGACTGATTGAAATTAGTTCCCCTGTGACACAAAAACTAACTACCCATGTACCTATGGTTAATTTTCGTGTCACAACGGAAAAAATCATAGAGATAATTTTAACTACCTATTACCCTATTACCTACTGCCGTGATGGCATCCACATTTTTGGACTTCATTTCACTTCTAAATTAAGGTAGCTAAACGTACCTACTAATGCTCGACACCTCAACGCCCAGTAGATGACATCCATCTGTCACCTCTCTTACTATGACGTATGATTGAAGGTGCCATGTATTGGGTCAGTGTCGAGCACAGGGACGTTTACCTTATTTTATGTTAAAGATTTTGCTAATTTTATGTCTCAAGTGAAAAAAAATCCTGAATTGTATGTACTTACCAGCTGAAAAACAAATTTCGCCGATTAATTAATTAAAAACATTAAAAAAGTTACACTAGTTATATTTTGTTTCGCTATAGGTATTCCTCTGTCATACTTTTATCAGTAGAACTTCATACGTAAGAAATAAATGACTATAAATACATAGGTAATAACTACACTTAAATTAAAAATTTAAAAACCACCCAACGCAATTTGGTCACACATGTTTGAAAATGAAGTAAATGCCCATTATGAGCCTAAGATTCCTTCCGCAGTTAGAAAAAAAGCTGATAACTTTAAAACCGCTGAAACAATTTTATGAAACATGTCTAAGAACCAGCCAAGAAAGAAAACTGCTTTCAAATAAAAAAAATCGCATCCAAATCGGTTCACCCGTTTAAGAGCTATGTGCTACAGACACACATACACACACACACACACATAGAGGTCAAACTTATAACACCCCTCTTTTTGTGTCGGAGGTTAAAAATAGTAACTTACCTTATTGCCGTGATTCTGGGTCCTAAGACTCGTCTAATGAAAAAAAACATATTAATAAAATTTACTTTGTATTTCTCCATCATTCCCAACGTATACCAATTTGACAGTTTAAAAATAAAATTGTGAAATGGCCTTCCACTACAAAAATTCAATTTTCGAACTTCGTATCGTGCCGTTTCGGTCACGCTAATGACATTAGCAAAGGAGTGAAAGGGACTTCAAAGTTCGTATTAGCCCTATGTTATAAGGAACTTGATGTAAAGGTGCACTTACCAGTTTTTTTGTAGCTTGAGGCACCACATTCATTAGTTGAGCCATTCCGCCCTGGCAAAAAGGTTATAAAAATATAATAATTACTTAATTACCAGCCTTTATTTGATTTTATCCCGATATTCGCACGGGATCGGTCTTTGATATTGACTGGCTACATCAAGGATTTGCCACACTGGATGCGTTCTGCGGTCGCGGTCAGGTTTTGACCTGCCATATTGAACACAGCCCGCATTAAGTATGTATGAACAACATTGTCGGTCTCTATTATTGCGCGTGCGTGCGATCTATACCTCTACCATGAGTTACACTAGTTTACAGTGACCGTACTCGCTAGCGACGGCGTAAATGATTTGTATGGAGAATTGTACTTGTGTAAGTGACCGCTAGAGGCGCTGTACACAATTCTCTATACAAATCATTTACGCCGTCGCTAGCGAGTACGGTCACTGTAAACTAGTGTAACTCATGGTAGAGCTACTGATCGCGCGGACCGCACGGTCAGATCGCATATCTATAGAAAATATTTCTTGACTTTTCAAACATGACGTTAAAGTGACAAGGTACAAAAGTCATCACTTATTTACTTTCTTTTCTTTTATTTAACGACCGCTTTAGCCTAGTTGGTAGTGACCCTGCCTAATATTTGTTCCTGAGTTATGGTTGTTTTCTATGTATTTAAGTATTTATTTATCTATATAAGTATGTTTATCGTCGTCTAGTACCCATAGTACAAGCTTTGCTTAGTTTGGGACTAGATCGATTTGTGTAAGATTGTCCCCTAATATATATATTTTTTTTTTTTTTTTTTTTTTTTCATTTTAATAATATAAGTCTTTATTGCGTATGAATTAAGCTATAATAATTAAGAAAAAATAACAAAGAATAAAACTTAACTATAAACTAAAAATATTACAAACTAAATTAAAAACTAAACTAGATCTAAACAAACAAAAATAATACTATTACAAACTAAATTAAAAACTAAACTATATCTAAAAAAGGCCCCTGCGGCATTGTGCCGAAGATGCTGGCAGCATTTCCTCGTTGAATCGCTAGGCTAATTCTTTGAGCGAGGTAGCTGCCAGCTCTTCGGTCACCGGTAGCATCTATAAGCCTCTTCGAAATCTCCTTATTTACTTATTTATTTATTTATTTATGAC
This sequence comes from Archips xylosteana, assembly GCA_947563465.1. NCBI lineage: Eukaryota > Metazoa > Arthropoda > Insecta > Lepidoptera > Tortricidae > Archips > Archips xylosteana. The sequence continues at coordinate 9,685,904 of OX387369.1, forward strand.
GTTAACCCTACTAAGTTTTATGCAAATCCGTCTAACAGTTTTAGCGTGCAGGAAAAACAAACATTCACGCACGCACACGTGCAATCCGGACACGTGTTCCGCTTTTCTCCGAATATGATGACGATGATGATGTTTTTTGTAGGTATGACTCAACCTCACTATATCACAGAGAAGCAAAATAAGTATTCCGATTATTTTGACATTTAATTCCACAAGCCTGAATCTATACAGTAGATAAATTGATATTTTTTTACTTACTCGCAAAAACATTAGATTAATCTAAAATAAACATTGTAATTACTGTATATGTTCATGTATCAGTGTTTTAAAGAATATATAAAGCAATTAAATAGTTTGAAAAGCAAAATAACATGCAGTAAATGACGTAGTACCATCTGAAATAAAAAAAGAGTTTATTTAACTTGGAATTGTAGAGTGTTTTTTCCTTTACATAGTATTAATTTTGTACATGTTGGAATTTTACCCTTATTTATACTTTTTCATACAAATAAACTTAGGTACTTACCCCTTTTTGAGGCCCGGTTAAATTAGGAATCTTCTGCAATAAAAAAAAAAACAATTTTTATAATAGGCTAGACGACTAAAAAAAACTGTTTAGTCCGTCAGTTAGATTATTAAAAAATATTGTACACGTATTTTTTCTTTTGTTTAACAAACAAAAAATGACGAGGATACAGTGCTTAGAAGTTTCGAGTGACGTCACCATATGGTACAATTTTTACCTAAGGGTGACGTCACAAGCCCCCACTCCGGAAGTTTGATGATCTATATCTTTGTAGATTTTTAATAATTTGATAAACCAAAAAATACGTGTCCCATATTTTCCCATAATCTAACTGACGGACTAAATAGAATGACATATTTTTAACCCAGTCGTCATCCCTATTACGCGTAATTTTACGTTAAAGGTGATTGGCATAATTATTAAACCTTTACTTGGTTATAGTTATAATATAATCATCCCAGCCTATAAGTATACGTCCCACTGCAGGGCACAGGCCTCCTCTCAGTGCGGATTGGGAACTTCACACACACCATCGAATTTCTTCGCAGGTGTATGCAGGTTTCCTCCTGATGTTTTCCTTCACCGAAAAACTCAGAGGTGCGAGCCGGGATTTGAACCCACACGACCCTCTTCTTGAGAGGCCATAGGTCAAACCGCTGAGCCACCACGACATTTTTTATTTATTTTTTTGTTATAATATTAAAAAAAGCTATTTAGCTATGTTTTATTGGTATGTTACTGAAATGTTTTTAATTTTGCCTTTATAGAATTCAGTTAGTCGCTGCTGTGCTGCGGGAACGCAATTTTCGGGCACAAAAAGTATCTCACATCTTTCTTTAAGGTCACATCTATCTCTATGCAAAAATTCGTCAAAATTGGTTCAAAGGTTTAGGCGTGGAAACTTTACATGAAACTACTAAAGAAAGAAAGAAAGAAGATATTTATTCACTTTTACAAGACACACAAATACAAGAAAGTACACACAATTCCTTACAAATAAACAAAAATCACAAACAGTGCAGTAATAAATATGTACATAACAATTCTGCATGTGTGTCCTCGCAAAAGTGAAACGGTCACTGACTCAGCATTATGCTGAGGCGTTAGACGCCTGCAGCGCTGATTTTCTGTCAGAACCGTCTGTGACTCACGGAACTACTATCTCTTTTTTATTTTGAGAGAGAGAAAGAGAGAGATTTAAACATAATCGATAAAACTGACCCGTGATTGACCACTATCTCACCTGATGAAAAGTGTAGATGAGGCCAAAGGTGTACCTCACTGGTTCAGTAACAGCCTATTCACTCTAGCCTTGAAGAGCCCTAGCCCTAGGCCCTATAGTTTGGTGTGGTTGTTAGGTCGGTTGGTTGGTTGGTGTAGGTTGTAGGTAGGTTGGCAGGTAAAGATAAAACAAAAACATTTTGGTCTCTACCGTTTAAGAGGCTGACAACACCTAATTTTGTTGAAATTGATGTCATTTAAACAGTTTTTTAAGAAAAACTGCTTGTTCTAGCACATCAAAAAAATTATATGTTAATATTCATCATATTTCAAAGACCGTGGACAGACTCGATACATAATTGGACGAAATCGGCTCGATAGAAAATAATTGCAAAGATAGGTCTTAAAATCATCATTAAACGGTTCTATGTCTTTATTTTTTTGGCGTATGCGTCTGCAATTAAAAACATCAAGTCAACATATTCATACCTAAACCGCTAACGAGTCATATTTCACAAATAATCCACAGTTTTTTTTTAATTAAATATTTGCCCGATAAATTTCAATATACCCGGCTGCCCAGTAATAGCGGCATCTCGTTTACTCCGATACAAATAGACAGTGTGCGCCGACGTTAGTGTTGACAGCGTCTTAAGTAAATCATGAAATATATACGTACGTGCGCTTTTATCATTAGTTTCTTTAATCCGGCCAAAACTTCCTCCTGAAACAAGCAAATCCATTTACTAACAAATATTTATATTGCATGTGGTTGGTATCAGAGTTCCTCCATCTCCTTATAGTTGGGGAGCCCAAGAGGGGATTAATATATGGGGGGATACCTTATACCCTCTAGAGTACCCCCAGTGAATATGAGCGCTTCATGTGGGGGGGGGGGTTTGCCTGGGGCAACCCGGCAGAATACTTAGTTTAAAAAATAGATCCTTTACCTTATACCCTTTAGAGTACCTCCAGCGAATATGAGCACTTCATGTGGGGGGTTTGCCTAGGGCACCCCGTCAGAATACTTAGTTTAAAAAATAGATTCTTTAAAATACTCGAGCTCGTCAGAGTAAGATAAGGTGGGTTAATTATTAGCAGAACAATGCACAATTCACTTCCTAATCGTCAGTCTTTGCAATTAACATCCTCTATGAAAATCTGACGCGCGCCCTTCCGTATGGCCACCCCCATATGGTTTTGATTTTTGTATTAAATACTTACACCAGAAGCGTTCATGTCTGATATGGTCTGAAACAGCAAAAAACTTATTGTTAGCTTAGCTGTTAGGAATATTTGAGTGAAATTGTATTGTGTACTTTACTTAGGTAAATAATATATTATATGAGACATAAACCCGCCCCCGCCTGGTTATATTGTTTAAAACCGCGTAAAAATTGTGTTAACACATATTGGGGGTTATGTTCTTTGATCAATCATAACTGTAGATCCACAGTCGCGCGCCCGAAAATGTCCGAGCCAAATGAGCGCCACTTTGATAAAAGTGGCCTTCTTTTTTCTCAGAATGTTGCGTGAAATTGTCAAGTTTAGCTGTCAAGTGGAGTTTTCCCGCTATCGGAATTCGACTGTAATGAAGTAAAGACTAGGTTCAAATTTCTGTGTAGGTGATGATTTTATTTGTTAAGCAACCAAATAAAAAAGTTCGGACATTCTTTGAAGGGGATTTTGTTCGGCAATGTGTATCTTCAGTTATAATTGATCAAAGGTTATGTTTACCGTATCATATAAAAAAAGAATCAACTATTTTTTTTTTGTTTTAAGTATATTTTAATCCGTGGTGGCCTAGTGGCCAACCACTTGCTAGGTACCAAACCTATGGCCTCTCAAGCAAACGGTCGTGGGTTCAATTCCCGGCTCGCACCTCTTAGTTTTTCGGAATTCATGTGCGAAATTACATTTGAAATTTACCATGAGCTTTACGGTGAAGGAAAACATCTTGAGGAAACCTGTATACACCTGCGAAGAAATTTAATGGTGTGTGTGAAGTCCCCAATCCGCACTGGGCCCACGTGGGAACTACGGCCCGAGTCCTCTCATTCTGAGAGGAGGCCTGTGCCTTGCAGTGGGACGTATATAGGCTGGGATAGTGATGATGATGATGATGATATTTTATGAATGATGAAAAATATTGTATTTCAATAGGTAAGTACTATAATTACTTCTGATGCCGTATTAAGTATCTAAGATGCTTGCTGTCGCATTCACTATTTCTTTCTGTCAAACGTTATAAGATGGTGATAGAAAGAGATGGTGAAAGCGACGTAAGCGCCCGCGCGTCGTTAGGCAATGAGGCATTTGATCAATAATTAAAATAAACCACAATTTTAATAAGTTTAATATGTAAATTAAAGTTTAGCGTGTTGAAGAAAGGGGATGGGGGAGGAGTGAAAGAATAAGTGTCTTCCCAACAGTTGAACAGATTCAGTTGCGTCACAGACGGACGTCAGGCCTTAGTAAAAGGGTCAAACTAGAAGCTTTTTAGGAAAATATCGTGTTTTAAAGAGTACGAGTAGGTATGGGTAACCAACACCAACAAAATACTTAAGCAACAATGGGAAAAATACATATACATAAAATATAGCAAAACGCCGCAAATGCCCTGGTCCCCCTTCCTTATTCCCTCTCCTTTTTTACAGGCCGGCAACAGATCAGTGACTGACTGTTGTTGATATTTATGGGCGGCGGTGATCATTTTCCATCAGATGACATGCTTACTCGTTTGCCTCCCTCACATAATAAAAAAAAAATACGCCAATTTGGCTGAGACAGCTACACATTTGCGGCTTTTGCTGTTGAGACTCTGGGGCCGTGGGGATCCGAAGCTCAAAAACTTTTATATTTTTAAAAAGTAAAGTTGTCCGATTCACAGGTAACCATAAGGCTGGCTCTTTCCTCGGTCAACGTATGGCATTGCCATACAAAAAGGAAACGCAGCCAGCATTTACGGGCACCCTGCCCATTAGCAGCGATCAGGGAGATATTTGTAAATATAGGTTTTTAGGTTTAGACTAAATCAATTTAAGTTTTTTTTAATATTTTTCTGTAAATACGTCTATTTTGTGTAATGTATAATAAAAATTTTAGTTTATACATACCGCCTGAAAACAGTTTTTAATATTATTAATTGGCATAATTTTAAAAAAATCCTGGGAGGCTAATTACTCTGAAATTCTTAAATCGAAGTTCGCATCGTGGACTGTGTCACTCACTCTCATATAAAATACTATTAATAAAGACTTTTGAAAAACTTACATCCATCTGTAAATTAAAAATAAATTTTCAATAAATATAAAACGAAATAATAATTTACACGAAAAAAGATAAAGATACTTTAATATGTAACATGACTTTAATAAAAGTAGCTTTCACTATTTCTGAATTTTAAACTCACTCTCTGGGGTTAACTAAAAGTTTCTCTCATCCACTCAAAGGTTGATTGGTGGACATCCCTTAAGGGCGGAGAGCAAAAAGTTAAGACCACGTTAAATGGTAAGTAACTATACGAAACGACTGACCAAAAAAGTTGCGTGTTCAAAACAGAAAAGTTTTATACAAATTTTAACTAAGTAGAGTTAGGGTGTCCAACTTTTGTACAGCACCCTCAAAAAGATCAATTGTGTTTTTTCTTTATTTTGATAAAAATTAAAAAAAAAAATTTGCATACCAGGTGTTTATCTTGAACGAGGAGTTTTTGAGAGTCCTAAAACAGCAAAACATTTTTTAAATATAAAAACATATACTTAAAGGTGTAAATTCAATACTAAAACTACTATTAAATTAAAATAACTAAAACTAAATCTAATTAAAAAAAGAGAGGAGGGCCTCTTGGCATGGTGCCCATCACGCAGGCAGCATTTGATTCCCGCGCTGAACTGCGATTGCGATTCTTAGAGCGAGAAAACTGCCGGCGCGAGGGTTGCCTGTTGCCTCTCTTAACCTACTGCTGAGCTCTCTGTGTGGCTCCAGTGCACCCTTACCCCAGGGACCTAGAGTCTCGACGCCGAAAGCAAAGAAATGATATTGGGCGCCGAGACAGCTATATTTTGTGACCTTGACTCCCACTATAATATATGTATAATAATAAAAAAGAACTAACTCCCACTATAATATATGTATCTGTTTATTTTACACTTTTTATACAGAATTTGTTTGTGCTGATTCCGGTCCAACAAGTTTGATGCAGGGATATGAAGGGTTTGACTGAAAATCAGCGCTGTAGCAGGCATCTACTGCAGCTTATGCTGAGTCAAATTCCTTTTCGACATCTATAATTATGTTTTTTGTTTTTATTGTTATTATTGTTCTTTTTATTTTTCTCAGTGTATTAGTCAGTGTATTTTCTTTTTTGATGTCGAATAAAGTTATGTCTATGTCTATGTCTATGTCTATGTCTATATAATTATATATATTTTGTGCCTAATTAATTAATACTGACGTTCTCATTCTCTCGTTCTGAGAGGAGGCCTGTGCCCTTCAGTGGGACGTATATAGGCTGGGATGATGATGATGATGAAGGGTCTTAAAGGGAAGGTCTTCTTAAAGAATTTTTATCTTTTTTTGATAGTGTAGAGTCTCCCCACATCTATTGATGCGGAATCGGCTTAAGCCAATCAAAAAAAGCTTTATGTCCACGCAATAAGAGGTAACAAGACGTTGATTGGCTCTGCTCCGTCGGCCGAATTGACCATAGCCAATGGACGTCATTTTCGGGCTGCGTCGCAATAAAGCTTTTTTCGATCGGCTTAAGCCGATTCCACGTCAATAGATGTGGGGAGACCCTTACACTATCATCATCATCAACGCAAAACACTCGCTAGAAAAGTAATAAGTTTCATACTTATTTGTTGCTATGTTAGACGAATTCTTCCTTAATTAATACGAATATTATGTATGTCTGCCCGTCGCGGAAAAGCGGGAAAAAAGGGTGCTTAAAGCGTTGTTCTAAATAATAAATAAAATAAATATCACGGGACAATTCACACCAATTGACCTAGTCCCAAACTAAGCAAAGCTTGTACTATGGGTACTAAACAAAAGGGTGGGTGTTATTTATAAAAACTTAATCATTAAGTACCTACTTACGTTTAAAGCGTGATTTATGTTAGGTATATCGACTAACATAGATCCACCCTGAAATAGATCGGTCCTTTTATTCTTTTTCAGTGACTATTAAATACACAAAATAACTAATAGACCAATACATGGCAGTACATAATTATTTTTTATTCAGGCGTGCCGTCATCCAACATCGGTCGATTTTTTTACTTTTGATCCTACGAGTACCTATATTAATAAGAAAAAAAATCTCTATCGACCTGCATTTGCGATTTTTCGATAACTTGAATATTTCTGAAAATAATAGTTCTTAATTTTTTTTTCTTGTGAGCTTTGAGAATTAAGCTAAAGTAAAGCTGTGTGGTGCCGGCGGCGAATAGTACCAACCCATTTCATCCCGTGGGTGTCGTAAAAGGCGACTAAGGGAATAAAGGAACACAGAAGACGGGCAGCAGCGTCTCTGAACCGTTTGACATCTTACTGCGATCGCCAACTCGCCTGCCAAGCGTGGCGATTATGGTAATTCCTCCCAAATGTTTGGGAGAGGCCCTTGCCCAGCAGTGGGATCCCTACGGGCTACTAAAAAAAAAAAAAAAATTAGCAAAATGCCATTAAGTAGGTAAGTGACTTTGTGAATGTAGCCGCTTAGTTCATTAGATCATATTACCTATGTTACAAATGTTTCATGTTTGCTTCTCTAGATTGCGTTTAACGGTTTTTCGTATAGGTACTTACTATGAGGCGATAAAAGTACTTACTTGAACTTTATTAAAAGAAGGTTTTGGTAATCAACGGCATTATAGATATGTCACGGCAGTACTGAATGTATATTATTTACTTATTAGCTACTTACTTCATTGCCCCAATTCTTGACAGTCTAAAATAAAAACATTTTGTCACAACTTTATCAAATAGTGGGTAACTCGTATATCTTTTACACTGAAAAGAGTACACGTTGTTTAATTATGTCTTCGATCTTTAATTTGGCCACCTTCCAGCTCCATCATCAGGCACAGGTTATCATCTAGGATCAAAGTACTCGTCAAGACGAATATCAAACAAGCCCAAATTCGACGGGGTCGTGTAATTTTATTACAGAGTTCCTATGACTACCTTTCAGCTCCATCATCAAATCAGCTCCATGCCACAATATTATTGCATTGTCACCCGATTTCCACATGCATGCTTTCAGCTCAATCGCGAGGTGGGTCAAATTTAACTTGCAAGATTTGATGACACACAGGCAACGGTCAGGTTTAAGTAAGTAAATAAAAGCTGGAACCAAGACCCAAGCCACACGGCGGACACGACGCACAAAATACGCGTTCTTGAATCTACATAAGCACGTCGACGTCTGTACAAGCGTACCCCTACATACATCGCGCGCGCACCATACTGGTGAACAGCGGCGACAAGCAATGGCGCCTTGGGGGAGGGGTAACTCGAATCGGTGCGGGGCGGAGTTAGTACTATTATATATTCTGTGCCCAAGCTCAAAGTCTGTATGTTATTCTTCTTGGCTACTTTTGATTTAAAGAATGACGTGTTTCTAGAATGGATTAGAATTGCGAAAGCTTGTAATAGTAAAATAGTGACTCTCAAGAACTCATTGGGAAATTTGGCCGTGGAAGTTAAATTCGGGTTGGCGTATGGTTCAGGACGCGTCACGGATTGAGAAGAGCCGGGTTCAACCCCCGGCCCCAGCATTTCTTTCCTGGTTTTTTTCAATGTGTCCCAGTTACAGTATTATAAAAATAAAATAATATATACTGTAAAAAAATATTTACTTACCATAGACAGCTGTAAGATATAATATAAGACATTAATGTTATGTAGATTCTTATTTCGCGGTATCAAGTATACTTTACGTTCTACAAATAAAAAAGTGGGTAAGTGTAAATAAGATTTTGTTAAAAATTCTATTTTTAAATACAAGCTTTTTTGCTGACTGTACTTTTTACCCTTGGTTAACAAAGTTCTTGTCAAGACGAATCAAACGAGTCCAAACTCGATGCGGTCGCGTTGTTTAATTATAGAGTTTAGGCCACCTTCCAGCTCCATCATCGGATCAGCTCCATATCATAATAATATTGCATTGTCTTCCGATTTAAACATACATGCAAAATTTCAGCTCAATTGGAAACCGGGAAGTGAGTCAAATTTAACTTGCAAGATTTGACCCGTACATACATACATAGCTACATTGCAAATTAATAAAAAGCTTGTAATAAAAAATAGGGGTGCATACAACTTGCTCAACGATATCAGAGCTATGGATACCATAGTTCTGTTGTCGTTGAATTAAGGTACTTAATTATGTGAGGATATAATCCATAGGTACATATTTTTGCACTTGACTGTACCATAGAACTAATACTAAGACGAATTCCTCTTAATGTTACTTCTTTGATACTTACCTATTTTTTAGCAAACAATTAATTAATAGATTGAAAACATACCTTCTTTATTGATTTTTTCAGTTTTTTCACTGAAACTTTCCCCTTATACTGAAAAATATTGTAAAGTAGCCGTTCGTAGATTACGCTACGCAAATCCTTGATACCCGACGATTTTTAGTCTATGCGACTGCTGCAGTACAAACTCATAGAGGTTCGTAACACGTCGTCGTTGACACAAGTGCCTGTGTACGAACCTCCGTGATTTTGTACTGCGGTAGTCGCGTCGCATAGAGATTAGAGACTAAAATTTTATTTCAGCCGTAGTAAATACATGGACATATCCAGGAGTGGACGTCCTACGGCTGAAATGATGATTTTCATGAATGTGCGAACGGCCTAAGTTACAAGACTACGAAAAATGTAAAAGTTAAAAACAAAAGGGGATGTTATAGTATATCTACGTACTTTGAAATAAGTTAATTTTGATCAAAGCTTCATACAATTGACAAGATTTCATATTTCTATAATTTGATTAGTTCTCTGTAAGTACCTATTCTGCGTGGAAACGGAAAGAGAAAGACGCTGATAGTTTTAATTTTTCAATAGGATTGTTAATTAATTTATAAAAACTTTTAGGATGCTTATTCTAAAAGAACATAACTCCAAAACTACCACACAATAAATCCATTACTTTTGTCTAGTCTCTCTCTATTAAAAAAAAAGTGATGACGTAAATATGACGTTGAGGTTGTTATCAAACTTAAAATTATTACAGCTACATACATACATGAAATAGGTACAATAAAATAAAATACTCACATTTTTTTCATCGATTGTTCCTTTCTAAAAGCAAATAATGTATGCAGGTATTTACGCATTTAGGATTATTTTATGCTCACAATTCTCCCATTTATAATTCAGCCATCGCTATTCTAAAGAAACGAAATTTTCCGTTCTTTTTGACAATCCTGAGGGCTAACGCACTCGTAATCACAATCGTTTTCACCACTCTTTCTGTCACACGGTATAGGATGAGGGTAGTAACTTGGTAGTAAGAGATAGATTGAGGATGCGATTGCGAGCGCCCGCGCGTGAGACAATATCTCATATCAATAGACATGTCTAAAATGATAATTTTCTTAACACTGTTCAACACATAATTAAGGCGTGTTATACAGGGTGTTTGGTAGCTACGTGCAAAGCTTTAAGGGGGTGATAGCCGAGGTATTTTTGAACATTTTTAGCCATATATGTCTTAGCTGAAATTTGATATTTTTTTTTTAAATTGAAGACTTAGAAATTTTAGGAAAATACCCAGAATTTGATAGTCACGAGTCAATATTGCCCCAATGAGCGTTAATTTGGAAACCTAATCTTTTATTTCGGATAGTTTAATGTGTATTGGATCAAATGAAATAATTTTTAAGTGTCTTTCTTGCCAAAAAAAACAATATGGAGGCATTCGAAATTACTAAAAATGTCTTAGGTTGGAACAGAGTCATTTTTCTGTGCCATAAAAAAAAATTAAAAAAAATCCTTGAAATGTTCAAACATTTTTAGAAACATGCCTGTTTATTGTTCTTTCTTTTAAGGTATCACTCATTGACATTGCTTGCTAAATCTGAGATAAAAAGTAAAAACCTAACTCAGAGAGCACTCGCTAAGAATGCACTAGTCTTGAAATTTTACTAGTAAATTACATGTGAAAAAGACAAGTCTACGTCATTATTCAGTGCCATATTTAAAATTTCCAAATTAACGCTCATTGGGGCAATATTGACTCGTGACTATCAAATTATGGGTACTTTCCTAAAATTTCCAAGTCTTCAATTTAAAAAAAAAAAAAAATTTCGGTTTAGACATACATGGCTAAAAATGTTCAAAAATACCTTGGCTATCACCCCCTTAAAGCTTTGCACGTAGCTACCAAACACCCTGTATTTTGGTGGCAAGAGTGGCAACAAACTGTATATTGTTAACTTACCAACACCTGTTTGAAACAAAATAATGCAAGTAGGTAAGTAAATAAAATAAATTTCATCGGACACTTGACACCTTTTTGAAGTGAAACTTCTAATGCGACTTCCAACAAGCGTTGCGTTACAAAATGCGTTGCGTATTTAACGTAAGTTGACGTTTACGAGACGTTCGCATTGTATATATACTAACGGATGTTAAAAACTTCGTCAGTGCGATCCAGAAGAATTGCGTGGAAAACTTGTAAAAATCAAAACTATTTTAATGGTAGGTCGTAGAGTAAAGTAGGTATTTTAAACGTATTTAGTAAAAAAAGTATTGAATATCTTTGAGAATTACGAAAAATCAAGAAAAATTATTGAAAATAATGTGCGCACGAGGAGCAACGCCATCTAGCGACGAGTTATGTAACTTGTTTCGCTAGCGCTGTAGTGGGTTTTATGAAGTTTCACTTCTACCGCGCGGAGGGATTCCATGCACTATCTTTTCATTTGTTTAGTTTGTATTGCCCCGTGTGGTGTCGGGCTTATAATTACACCTCTCCATTACTTCCGTGGATGTCGTAAGAAGCGACCAAAGAGTATATTGTAATATTATATGAACAAGAGTGGTAACTCTATGGTCAAATATGCATGTATGGAAGGTGCTGCCGCCCTACGGCTGGCTACTCAAGAACTAATGTGACGTATCTATAGATGTATACCTATCTATATGTATATATTGGTAGTGATGTACAGCTATAGATACGCGTAATTTTAATTGATAGGCTAATTGCCACTATTCGTATTTTAGCCGTCTAATTCAAATCAGCATATACGAAGTATAAGCGGCTAAACCCGATTTGCATTATACGGCTAAAATACGAACATTGGCAAGTGGCCTATCAATTAAAGTCCTTGACCGTACAATTTGGTACGCCATGGCCATGGCCGATGAATGACAACTGACAAGTTTGACAAGTCAACCAAGATGGCCGCTAATTTAGTTCTTCGTCAAACACCTAACACCAACGGTCGCTGCAGTCGCATGAAAAGTGTGATATATGTAAGTGTGCCCCCCCTGGAAGCGACTAAGGAAATACTTAGGTTAAGGTATATTGTTGGCGACAGGCTAGCAACTAATGTACCACTTTTATCTAACTTTAAACCTAAAATTGCTAAAAGTAGCCCCGAAAGGTAAATGTAATGTTTCGTGTGCTCTCCCTACCCCCTTTGGGAATACAAGCGTGATTTGTTTATGTATGTATGTATGTTTTTTTTTCTTATCTTTATTTAGTTTTAAAGACATTTAATATTACTGTCCAAGAGGACAGTAATATTAAATGTCTTTAAAACTTCAAAGTTTCATTTTTCTACGAGATTATTTTCATGAAGGTTTACTAAGAAGTAAACCTTCATGTAAATAATCTCGTAGAAAAATGAAATTTCTAGCAAACAACTTTGTGTGCCGATGTGGTTAGTTTACGTACGTTATCAACTTGTCGCAGCACCTGTTGAATAAAATACTGTAATTAATTAAAATAAATAATAAATATTATATATAAATATCATGGGATGATTCACACCAATTGACCTAGTCCCAAAGTAAGCTAAGCAAAGCTTGTGTTATAGGTACTAGTCAACGGATAAACATACTTATATATGTAGATAGATACATAATTAAAGGAAAGGAACAAAAACAAGGAACAATTGTTGAGTCGTGAACAAGTCGTGGTAGCCTGGTGGTGGTGGTCTAAGGCCTCCCAAGCAGAGGGTCGTGGGTTCCACCCGAACTAACACCTCGTTCGCAATTTTATGTGCGGAATTACATTTGAGCTCTACGGTAAAGAAGAATATTGTAAGGGAACATGCGCACACCGCGAAGAAATTCGATTTTGCGTGGGAACTAGTTATCTAAAAGCCTTCTCATTCTGGGAGGAAGCCTGTGCTTCAGTGGGAGGTATATGGCCCGAGATGAAGATGAATTGTTGAATGTAACTAGCTATGAGAGCTTTAAAGTACTGAACTCACCAATCCGGAATCGAGATCATACGAGGGCCTTTTGAAGCAACCTGGTTCTGGCTTAATCTGCAAAGTACAATTTTCATTTTTTATTTCATTTTTTCGTTTTTTTTTCTATGTTTTATTAGAAACTAATTACGTAGGAACGTTGAGAGTATTAACATAGATGTCGCTAGTATCGTTGCAATAAGTGATTAAGCAAGCTGAGACGTGTGATGCATAGGAAAAAATCTGCTGAGCTGGCAATGTTGCATTTTTGTTAGTGTTTCTCGGTTATTCCACAAAAATTGAATGAAAATTAAAACATTTATTTGCACATATTTAAGCCATACCTACATATTATTATAAGTACCTAAGTATACATATATGTCAATGGTGGTACTTATTAGGTTTTTGCGATGGTCAGCCCTGTGTATCTTACGCACACATTGACGCGTGTACAGACGTCGTCGTGCTTATGTAGATTCAAGAACGCGTATTTTGTACGTCGTGGCCGCCGTGTGCTCCTGATTACCGATTAAACATCATAGAAGAGAGTGTGCGTTATATTTCGTACTTACTCCGCGCTTGTGATAATTTCCTCTTCTCATAATGTCATGTTTGTTGGGAGCAGTACTGTTCTGAAACACAAATATCAAGTTATGTTTCATTAGCTTTTGCCCGCGACTCAGACCGCGGAGAATTCAAATTTGTGGTCACCTATTTAATAGATTAACTTTACGGTGAATGAAATATCACGGGAAAACCGGCACATGTATTTAATTATGTAGGTATTTAAAAAAAAACTCTGACTAGACCGGACTGATCTAATAAATCGTCCCTAATTTCTATACGGTCATTAGAAACGCCCTGGAAGGAAATCCATGGAAGCAGATTGTCCACGCCACCCTGATACTGACCACGATCCTCACACATGAGGAACTGACCCTGAGGAGGAGAAAAACTCTTTAGTTTTCTATGAAATTATCACGATAATTACGGCCCCATCCTATCAAATGACCGGGTCCCCCATGTGCCCGTGATCATAAATCCGTACCAACATATTAATATGCAAAGGCATTCATGGGGCCGAAGCCAACATGAAGAGGCCTTTGGTACAATACAATAAAAATTATATGGGCTCTATCCCCTCATACACCATGAGGATGTGCTAGCGGACCAACTCCGCTTCCTAGCTGCCAAATTATAGCTTTGCCAGATAGGAATTGACTTGGAGTTTGCTATGGGGTTGGGATGTTGTGGACATTACCGTGCTATGGATTCAGATGACAGACATCTACCATTTGAATATCTATTATTGTTACCAAGTTATCGCCAAACACAGCTGAGATGATGCACAAAATTATAAACAGATCCATGGTTGCCATGCTTAACTGCTTTCACGGATTCTGCATGTCTAAAGATATAACAAAGCAAAAAAGAATATCATTATGATTAGGATTATATACTAACCTTGATAATTAAATTGATGTGAACATTTCAACTGCAACAATCGATTTTGGACGGTAAAATGTCAATTACAGCTTGCGGAATTAGCGACATGGGCTATTAGACGCTAAGTATGTGTACTACAATTAGTGACGCAAGAAATAGGTACGCTATATTCGCCGAATAATCGAATATTGCTGGCACTTACCTCGCTCAAAGATTAGGAATAGCAGTTCGGCAGCGCGCTCTATAACACTGAATCAAATATACGGTGACACACACCGGCAATGCGGCACACCGTGTTTGATTCAGTGTTACTGACTGCGCTGGGCACATTCCGTCGGCGCCCCGCGCTCCCGGTTTGTTGTGGCCTTCAGTGCGCGCCGGTACTATACCGACTGTTAATTGGCGCCAAAAAAGGAGTGTATTGCATTGCATCCACTATTTAAAATGATAACGCATCGTATTGGTCTCTTACCCATCCTCACAGCTGTGGAGCCTATAGTTTTGAGGCCATAAACCTCTCAAGCAAGAACCTCTAGAGTTTTTCAGAATTATTGCGCGAAATTATATGGGCCAATTTCTATTTTGTTGTATGTTTTGACTTTTTTTTATTTGGAAAATTTTACTCCTTAACGCTAAGGCAGTCCCATTAAGGGAGAGGAAGCGATTAGATCCCTTGGCGGTAAAAGAGAGAGATATATTATATAGTTGATCGCTGGCTGATCACACTGCCGACGAGGACTCTCTTTTCACTAGTTGATCGTAGCGATAAAAGCTATCAATGATAAAAATCGCTCATCGGTACACGCTTAGCGATGCTCGCTTGGTGGTCAGAACTCACGCTGAGAGACCAACCAGCGATCATTCTACTGTACAGCGTGGAACCCCCTCTCCTGAGCGAGTGGTGCCGAGTAATCGCTCGTCACACTCGAATAGTCGAGCAACAAAACAGTCGCTTCTCGCTGTTCGCCAACTCGTTTCTAGCTCTAAACGCTTCTCGCTTTTGGGGGTAGTACTTTGTTACAATAGAGAGATCTCTCTCCAGGCAGATGTTATGCCTGGGGACCGAAGTCAGGAGGAAGAGAGTTGGAAATTGTATTTATGCAACCGAGTTGAGAAACTTCGATAGTGCGATGCAGGATGTAGTAATTAGTTTCTCATGTGATGACTAGATGGCGCTAGTAGTCGCTACACGCTCATCGTCGGCGGTGGGACCAGAGCCAAAATGTTTATACCTAAGTAATAAAATTTGATCTCTGGAATAAAATATAGGCTCCTTTTTATCCCGATATTCCCATGGATTTGGGATAAAATAGCGTAAACTCAATCGCTAGGTTTAGAGTTTAGAGCGAGTCACTCCGTTTCCTATAATTTCTTTAGTCATAATTTCACTTGCCATACCAACATCTGCTATAAAATATATAGAACCGTGCTGTTTTCAGCACTTTTGAACTGTCATCTTATATAATACTGTGGGTTAGGTTACGTCAGTATGATAACGACTCTGAAGAAATGACTGTTTCAGAAATAAATTACTTTATGACAAGTGAAAATTTATGTGAGACGATACATATGGCATAAGAAATTCGGGCAAAGGATAGAGAACCGGTTCTGTGACGCGAAATTTGGCGCAGGTGTTTTTGACGTGACAACGTCTTATAATTCGATGAACGCCGGCTGCATAGGGTAAGTCCAGGATAGATGCCCCACTTTTTGAAATAGCTTTATAATTCAAAAACTTAACAAAATATAGCATTGCGTCCAATGCGTATGATAACTATAGTCCTTAATCTATTATTTTACTGTACTTGTTTTAATATAAATCGTATGGATTTTGTGTAAATCGTACTTTTTTTGACCCCTTATAAATGGGATAGGTGCCTACCGTGGGGGATAGACGACTCGTCGCAAAAATGAGTCACAGGATAGATGCCCTTTGAAATTAAACAAGTTAAATAAAAGTTATCAATCTTTTATATTCATTGAAAATTCGCCAAGTTTGAATAGTATGAGCCACGAGCCTCTTGTCATTTTAGAACCCTCGTACTGGATGTTTTACTGAAACAAATTATAAAAGTTAATCAATTCCATATAAAATGTGATTTTGCTTCTATTTGCAAATACCTACAGAAAAAACTTCACTAAATACCAATCAACATACATGTACCTACTACATAACTACCTACCTAGCTAGGGTCAATTGATTTTCGTAATTTTTGGCAAAACGTCGTCTTAGTGTTCTAGACGGTATTCCATATATGTTCTGGCTTCTTCGTTGACTCCTTTTTCTCCCTTCTTCATTTCCTCGAAGGCTGCTAGCAAGCTTTCTTCAGTCCAGGCGACGTTACGCGGGACTACGCCCTGTTTTCTCTCATATTTCGACGAGGCATTTCGACCCTCTGCAACATAAAAAATATTTTTAACAAGTTGAGGATAGATGCCCTTAGGGGCATCTATAGCGATCGAAAACGGGGCAACTATACTTTTCGCAGAGGATAGATGCCCTTTTCGATAAAAAATCAAGTAATGACAAAATCACTATAAAATATACTAATCCATGCAGCCTAAACTTCAGTGCAACCAAATGAGTTAGTTAAAAGCGCAAATTATAAGCCAGTCTAAAGTTATTGAAAAACAAATACTTACGAATATAATTTTCACGCTCTGCGCGATCTCGCCGCGGAAGGTTTTGGCACTCATGGTCTAAACGCGTTCACTCTTGCTCATGATAGCAGCGGCCCAGAGGTTTGCAGGGAGGGGGCTTGCTATCATTTAGTGGAATTTTAGTCCCACAGCCTTGCTACTAGTAGAAATTGAAATCGAGGCATCTATCCCACTGGGGCATCTATCCTGGAATTACCCTACACGAAAAAACATGACTCATTGTAACGTACATGTAACGTTTTCAAGATATTTGACAAAACACCGGTTCTCGTCCGATCACCGAGGTTAAGCAACGTCAGGTACTTGGATGGGTGACCGCCTGGTTTCATTTTTGTTTTTTGAATGTTTTGTTATGACGTTGTCACGTTAAACTATCGTCCGTAAACCGACTTTACAAACCGGTTTTTTGTTGCGGAGATTTTTTAATCGGTGATCAGGAGGTTGAAAAATATTAATTCCTAGCCAAGATGGAATTAAATAAATCGTCATTCAATAGCAAAGTCACAAATCTGCTTAAAGCGGTTTTAGATTATGCTTTTCATTAGTATTAGATTTACTCGACTTGGCATCAGAATCCCTTTCGCCAAAATTGCAAATTCGAATCTTTACCACGGAAGTGACGAACGAAGTCAGAAGCAGCAGTTAAGTCAATATTTAATTATAAAACCGGCCAAGTGCGAGTCGGGTCGGGCTCGCGCACGAAGGGTTCCGTACAATTATCTTTAAAAATCACGTTTGTTGTATGGGAGCCCCCTTAAATATTTTTTTTATTTTAATTAAATGATTTATTTTTTGCCTCTTGCCTGGTGTATTTTTAAAGTCAATATATAATTAAATAGTGTCTACCTGTTGCCGTTATCAATATCGAGCATAAACGAGCAAAAAAATCATGTTTGTTGTATGGGAGCCCCCTTAAATATATATTAAATTCCATTTTTTAGTATTTGTTGTTATAGCGGCAAACGAAATACATCATCTGTGAAAATTTCAACTCTCTAGCTATCACAGTTCCCGAGATACAGCCTGGTGACAGACGGACGGACGGACGGATGGACAGCGGAGCCTCAGAAATAGGGTTTCCGTTTTTACCCTTTAAGTAGGTAAGTTTTTGTTAAGACTTCCTCCATCTATTGAATGCATGGTCATCCTATATACTGTATTTGTTGAAGTTAAGTAGTTTCGTCAAGTGCTACCGCTATGGCGGAGAATTCACACATACCACTGAATTTCCGCGCAGGTGTATGCAGGTTTCCTCACGATGTTTTCCTTAACCGTAAAGCTCGTGGTAAATTTCAAATTAATTTAGCACATGAATTCCAAAAAACTCAGAGGTGCGAGTCGGAATTTGAACCCACGACCCTCTGCTTGAGAGGCCATAGGTTTTGACCTACTAGGCCACCACGGCTAAAAAGTGTATATACTTTACTTTATTTATTGAGAAAATTAGGTTTTTTTTATTCAAAATCACGAGTACTTTTCTTTTTCATAAAGAAAAAAAGTGTGTTTTTAATCATCAAAATCAATCAATAGTTCTGAGTAAGAAAACCCCAAAATATCCTCATTTAAAAAGTAAAGGTAGTCTTTTTAGGTATAGAAAAAATCCATTCGCCTGTCAGAGCTGCGCACGCTCCGTCGGCGCTCCGCGCTCCCGGATTGTGGTGGCCTTGAAGGTCGGACGGACGGGGGGTTATGTTACCAGCAGGCCGGGCACACTTACAATATATCATCACTTTTCATGCGACTACAGCGATCTCTGGTATTTCCTGAAGAACTAAATTAGTGGCCATCTTGGTTGACTTGTCAAACTTGTCACTTGTCATTCTTCGGCCATGGTTATGGCGTACCAAATTGTACGGTCAAGGACTTTAATTGATAGGCCACTTGCCAATGTTCGTATTTTAGCCGTATAATGCAAATCGGGTTTAGCCGCTTATACTTCGTATATGCTGATTTGAATTAGACGGCTAAAATACGAATAGTGGCAATTGGGGATGTCTATTTTTTTGCAATGTATAGAAAATCGAAAACCATTTCGAAATAAATGCTTTTTAAATCGTTTTCTGTAGTTATTTCATTTTAATATTATGTAATGAATTTATTATATAACAAATAAGCAATGACCTTCATTTGACATTGGTGTAAATTGCGTGACCGGTCCAAGTCGTACTTTATTCTGTGTGGTTAGAATTCTTCACAATTTACGCGTGGATTATACTACGGAGTTTGATTTGGACCCGCTGTCTGACATCTAGCACTCTGTCAGTGCCAGTAAAGTGACACAGTGTATAGTGTACCACTACGCAAAAAATAATTAAAGGGGTTGCCTTATCGTACGCATTTAGATAGATTTAGAAATTTGGCATTGTGGGAGCCCTCAATTATAATCTGACGTCATCAACTAAAATAGTTTCAATAATTAATTTTGAAAAAAGTAGAGAACTAAATGACAAAATATTGAAATTAGTTTCTTATAATTGACTTTTCTATACAAAAAAAATATAAAAACCAGTGGTAATTTTTTTTAGACATTCCCAATTAGCCTATCAATTAAAATCCTTGACTGTACATTGCTATAGGTACGCGTATCTATAGCTGTACATCACTACCAACATATACAATAGAAAGGAATAGGTATACATCTATAGATACGTCACATTAGTTCTTGAGCTGCCGTACATGTATATTTGTCAGAATTTTCCCGGACGTATCAGAAAATTTTATTACAAAAACACGTTGTTTATTTGAGGATTTTTTTATTTCTTTAACATTGGTTGTCAAATAGAAATTCATGAGGGAGAAGTACCTAGAGAGCTTATTACAGAGACTTTTCCTGGTGTACGCAGTATTCCCTTTTAACGCTGAACAGGCAAAGTGTCTTCTTACTACCTGGACGACGGATTTCCTGTAAAAACAAGGAAAAAATTAACAGCGACCATTTTCTTATTACTAATGTTAAGTACATCCTACCTTACTACTTAGGACACGACTTGTAAGACTTGTAAGAGTAGTCTCTTTTTTGCACTCAACCCATCGACTTTATAACCTAAACTCAACCAGTACACAATGTCCTACTTCAAATGAGGCGAGGCGCACTGAAGTTCGGCGATACGTTTGAAGTCAAAAGTGCAAGTACCTATGACATTTGATGTTATTGTCGGTCGCACGGAGAGTGAGTAGCGTGACTGCCGCTGCGACATAAAGTTTGAAGTAGGTTCACTTTAAAATGTTGAGCCCTCTTACATTTTGACGTCATGTACGGGATAAATGTAGCGCCTCTTGTATATCCTACTCATGCTCACCTTACTCATTGAATCTGAACTTCTAAACTAATAATTGGTTAGGATAACTTATCATACTAAATACGAATTGAAACATGGATGCACAGAAAAACACATAAAAAGACCAGCTCTGGGAATCGCAGGTCTTCAGCATACCGTGCTGCGTGCTTTTTACCCCTACACCACAACCGATCGGGACATAGACATGACTTTTTTTCCATACATCACACGTCTCAGCTCGCTTAATCACTTATAGCAGTGATACAAGCAACATCTATGTTAATACTCTCAACGAGAAACGTCAACACTCCTTTGGAACTAACCGCTCACCCGGACTAAGAGATGTCGCTACTGAGCCATCTAATTTAAGATTGGTATTAATTATCTTTTTGTAATTTTATTTTTCAACTCCTTTTTTTAGGTGTATGTTTTAATTACGAAAATAACAAGGCTAAAGTAAGGAATAGGTTGTAGAGGTATTTTATAAGGTGCGGCGGGGTCACGGATCTGTATAGCTGCGGGTAGGCCGCACCCTTAACATTTAACTTTATTGTAAATCGCCATATGTTACATAAACCAGTTATGGTTTTTAACAGTGGCTATCTAGAAATGTAAAAGAATGTAGAAATAGATTAATGAGCAAATAAACTAAAAAAAAAGTATAGAGAAAGGAATGTTAAGTTGGTTCGGGCAAAGTGGAGAGGATAGATGAAGGAAGAATTGCGAAAGAGATAAAAGGCGGGTGTAGATGGAAATGTTGGTAAGGGGACACCAAGGACATTCCATGATCATATTGGGGGTGTCTTGAAAGAGTAGGTATCCGAAAGCAGCGAGCATGTTTGAAAAGACTAAAGTGGTGTGGAAGCGAAAGATGTATGTCAGGATCGTAGCAGGTGGAAACAAAATAGTCTCTGCTGTCTTGCTGAGAAGGAGGCTTATTTGTATGAAAGCATAATTTTATTTTTTAACTTTCACATGCATGGACGCCAATGTCATGTCAGATATATTTTTCCCAAATGATTCTTTCTTTACCCATCTCTTTTATATGGACGAACGATTTTATTTAAACTAACCTGTCCTAACCTATAGGGTCCTACAGGGTTATCCTGAAATAGGTACCTATATCCTGAATTTACAGTTTCAGAAAATGTTTAGTCCATATCAAACAATTAGAAATAAATGGGTATGTATTACAATACCGAAGTACGAAAGACCGAATGTATTAAAACATCGAATGGGTTAAAAGACCGACACGATTTTTTTCTGAATCCGTTAACTTTTTAAGATTGTTATAAAACAAACCTAACCTAACCTAATGGGTTCTGTATGATGCCGTTTTAATAAATTCTGAAAAGTTTACGGTTTCAGAAAAAAATCGTGTCGGTCTTTTGACCCATTCGATGTTTTAATACATTCGGTCTTTCGTACTTCGGTATTGTAATACACACCCAAATAAATCATTTGGGAAAAATATTTTTGCCGGAAAGCCAGGATCCCCTCTTGAGCATTTATCATATCCATGGTGTAGGTATCGTAAAGTCACGGGTGAGCAAAGTAATTGTTTCAGTTCATTAATATGGACCTCCGCAAAGTAACGCCTAATTCAATAAATTATTTACTCTCTTTCTGTTTCGCAAAAGGGTTTTAAAATAAGATAACAATATACGTACAGCATTCGGTGCATCTGGCAGGTCATTTGACTAGTAAATGGAAATAAATAGTACCATTGTGTTAAATGTTCAATATCATGTCAATATCACAAAGCAACCGACACACCCGTTCAGAATGACCGGTATTAAACGGATCTTTAGTTATAATTAAATTTATTAGCAAAAATTGCTGTTTACTACCAAAAATAATAAATGATCACCAAAATGAGACTCCTTTTATGTGAAATTGTATTGTGGGAGTTTTCAGAAAAAAATAATAAAAATATGGCGGCATGTCAAACGGGGTGACAGTAATTGGGTTGAGAACGCTCTCTACTCCTTATGGTATATTTATCTTACTCTATGGGTAAGTGTGGTACTTACCGAGTCATTCGGATCGCCCACAACCTCGCTAGTCACTGTATCGTCGGCCAAAGCTTTGACGGCGGGAGGCACGCAGTACTAGAATATAATGTCGTATTAAGGGAAACATCGCATCAAACTGATCGTATATAGGTATAGCCACGAGAGTTGAGGCCATACACACAACAACATGTTATGTAATGGCAGCGAGATTTCACATTTATTCGTACCGATCGCAAGTTCAACAGAATCAACAGTGCATTACAAGAATCAATAAAAAATTCTTTAACCTATTTCGCTAAGAATTATTTAGGAAAATACATCCACTTCAAACAGAACGGAAAATAAAATATATCGATCTATTTTATTTAAATCAGATAAGCATAATTTTTGGTGGTAGGCTCGCTTTGACCACGTTGGCCGTATTGGCGCCAGACTTGCTTCTTTTCCCTCTGGGAGCAAAGCATTCTGGTCGCTAGCCAAGTCAGTCGAGGCGAATTTTTGCCGCCCGTCGCTTCCGCCACTGCTGAAACCAGATGGGTCACTCGCGCACTCTGCTAAGGAGAAGGCCGATTTGTTTGCCTCTCTTTTTGCGGAGAATTCGCGTCTAGATGCGACACACCAGTCACTTCCAAGCGTACCTCGTTGCGAACATACAATGGGTAAAGTTTGTATTCGCCAGAATGAGGTCCTTAAAGTGCTTCGCGCACTAGATGTGAACAAAGCGAGTGGTCCTGACGGAATTCCAGCCATTGTTTTGCGGACCTGCGCTCCTGAGCTGTCTCCTGTCCTAACACGCCTGTATCGCCTCTCTCTGAACCAAGGTAGAGTCCCCGAGTCCTGGAAGGTTGCGAATGTCCAGCCTGT
This sequence comes from Archips xylosteana, assembly GCA_947563465.1. Classification (NCBI taxonomy): domain Eukaryota; kingdom Metazoa; phylum Arthropoda; class Insecta; order Lepidoptera; family Tortricidae; genus Archips; species Archips xylosteana. The sequence goes on from OX387369.1 coordinate 9,709,355, forward strand.
GCCAAAAAAGGGAAGTCGTGCCAACCCTGCTGATTATAGGCCAATTGCTATCACCTCTATTCTCTGCAAGACTATGGAGCGTGTATTAAACAACCGCCTCCTTGCGTATCTGGAAGCCAGTGATCTAATTAGCGACCATCAATATGGTTTTCGTCGAGGTAGATCCACTGGTGACCTTCTAATTTACGCAACACATTTGTGGGGTGAGGCCATCGAGAGGCACGGAGAGGCACTTGCTGTTTCTTTGGACGTCTCGAAGGCTTTCGACAGGGTTTGGCACGATGGACTTGTGAGTAAACTCCCTTCTTATGGGATTCCTGCTGGCTTGTGCACCTGGATAGCTGACTTCCTGCGGGGTAGGTCTTTTAGGGTTGTGATCGATGGCTGTTCGTCCGATCCTATGAACATTAATGCCGGTGTTCCTCAGGGTTCAGTGCTTTCTGCCACTCTATTCTTGCTGCATATAAACGACCTGTTGGTGTATCCCGGTACTTTTGGATATGCCGATGACAGCACAGTGTCTGAAAGATATTTGTCCGATGCTCGAGCGAGTAGTTCAGATACCAACACTCTCAGAGAGACTATGATAGGTAATTTGAACCGAACCCTTCAGGCAGTGTCCGATTGGGGCGAAGCCAATTTAGTCGGTTTTAATGCCTCTAAAACCCAGGCGTGTTTATTTTCCGCTAAACGGAGTTCCTTTAATCTAACTCCAACCTTCCGAGGTGTGCCTGTACCAATATCTGACCGCCTTCAGCTCCTTGGTTTAGACCTCTCGGCTAAACTGAACTTCGGGAGTTACATTGAATCCTTGGCAAAAACCGCTGCGAAAAAGCTTGGTATCCTATCCAAGGTTAGGCGATACTTCACTGCGGACCAGCTCATTGGTCTTTACCGAGCCCAAGTCCGATCCTGCATGGAGTATTGCTGCCACCTTTGGGACGGTTCTGCTGAATATCAGCTAGCTGCTTTGGATTCGGTAGAACAGCGAGCGAAGAGGCTCATCGGCGTCGCTTGCGATGCGAATTTTTGTCGCCAGAGCCTTCGTCATCGCAGAAGAGTGGCTTCTCTGTCGGTATTTTACAGGCTGCATTTCGGTGAATGTGCTTCGGTACTGCACGACCTTATTCCGCCTGCTCCTTTCTTCCACAGGTCGACCAGAAGTAGGCGGGGTCTCCACCCTTACGTTGTCAGTATTCCCAAATTCCGCACAAAGCGTTTTCGCTCTTCCTTCATCAATCGCACAGCTATGGAGTGGAATTCCCTGCCTGCGACTGTGTTCCCTGAACACTACAATTTGGCCGCTTTCAAGTCTAGGGTGAATGAGCATTTACTAGGCAAGCGTGCTCCATCGTAGGCCTCATCTTCGCTTTCCATCAGGCGTGATTGTGGCCAAACGCAAGCCTATATTGTAAAAAAAAAAAAAAAATATAAAATACCGATTAATTTTTTTGTTGCGAATATTTCTTATCAAGTTCAAATAGTTTTATTTCAAAAATAGGTTATATGAAAAAAGAAAAATTATAATATGCATAGCATTGCCTAGTATTTCATCATAAGAACATAATAATTCACATTTTCATTCACTCATTCATTTCATCCATTCACTAATTCTTTGCAATCAGTACTTTATGTAGCTATGGGTGTGATCATTCGTCTCAACTCTTGTGGCGTTATCTATAGATAACGCCGTGTGCGAACGAACGCTCAGTCGCTCGATAACTGTGAGGTAACTGAGCAGGGAGTGGCCATACTGTACGCTAGTACTCTTTATTATACTGTGCTATAGGGAACGTGCAGTAACTATAGGCGGCAGCACTAATGCGACAGAAGCGACACTATGCGGACAGAAAAAGAAACTTATCAGATCTGTCATCGTGCTATCAAGAATGTAAACAAGAATCAAAATAATTTCAAATCATGATTAAAAATACAAAATATGGGCTCAGATCAATTAATAATGAATGATCGACTGCGTGACTAAAACGTATTAAAAGGTCAAAAGCTCTTTGAGGCCGGCCACGTGTTAGATGTTGAAGAGAAAACAGATGAGAAAAATGAGACAGTGATCATTGGTAAAATTGTCGCACAGACAAAAATTTCCATTGTTTACGACGTGAAAATAACGGCAAAATATTTTCTGAATGACGTTTTCATTTATTAAATGTATTATGTTTTTCAAAGTATACGTTTTATTCATTCTATTTATGTATGTTTTTGTACATTTGTATATATTTTTGTGGATTGTTTTCTTCACAAGGGAACATTGTAGGAACATAATAATTATAATGGATGTCTAGGATTTTCTGATTTTTTTGTTGCCAATGTAGTGAGCACTTCATATTGTTGTATTTTTAGATGGAAGCCAATCATTCCAATGTTTGCTGTAAACAGATTGAAAGGTTATGTTTACATAAAAAGATCGTATTAACTACAAACTAAAAACTTAGTTATTTTCACTAATAAAATAATATCACTGGTAATCTTAAAATGCTTTTAAATCTCATACTTACGTATGTTTCTTTACTACGTTTATCCACTTTTGCCGTTTTTCACGTAACCATGGCATGTGAGTACTATTCCTTGGAAAGTAGTAAAATTTTACCCTATTTGATTTACTATATTTTTTTGATGTGTTAGTACATCCAGTAATGCAACAATACATTATGATTAGCTACATTATATGTATTTTCACTCATAAAAATATGTTTATTTACTCTTATTGTAAATGCCAAATATTGACTGACATGGTAAAACATTCAAATTGATGGCACCAGTTGGCAGCACCGTCGATGTGCACGTTCCCTATAGCACCTGAGCGTTCGTTCGCACACAGTCTAAGCTAATGTAGCTCTGTAATTTGTATTATGAGTTGTATAGCCAACGGAAAACAGTATTTGTAAATATTTGTTTAATACCGCGTCGACGCTTCCTGCCAGCCGGTAACCTGTGAGGTAACTGAGCAGGGAGTGGTCATACTGTACGCTAGTACTCTTTATTATACTTACTGTGCCTATAGTATCTTTGTACAGCAAGTCAGAAAAGTGCGTCCACTGATCCTCTGCGGATCATCCGCACCGTACGGATTGTTTTTTTATAGTTGAGGAAATTTTGGGGTCTTCTTAATCGAAGTGTAGTAGTACTTACTGTTCATTTTCATTTTTGTGACGTTTTTTGCCATACAAATCGACTCGTCACAAAACTGACACAAAAAAATGCAAGAAAAATTAGGGTCTTTTTACACGCTTTATATTAGCTTCACCTGTATGTTTGTATGTATGTTAGTTTGTATGTTTGTAACCGACTCCTTTGGGTGCGATTTTGACCCACTTCCCGGTTTCCGATTGAGCTGAAATTTTGCACATATGTGTAAATTGGATGACAATGCAATATTATTGTAACATGGAGCTGATCTGATGATGGCGCTGGATGGTGGCCATAGGAACTATGTAATAAAACAACACAATCCCGTCGAGTTTGGGCTCGTTTGATTCGTCTTGACGAGCACTTTGATCTCAGATGGTAACCAGGGTCTGATGATGGAGCTGGAAGATGGCCAAAGGCACTCCACAATAAAACGACACGAGGGTTTAGGGGGTTGGAGTTAAGGGTGTGGGGTGTTGGAGGTTAGAGAGGTTGGGGGGGTTGTGGGAAATGGGGAGGGGTAAGGGGGGTTCGGGGCTGGGGTTTTAGGGGTTTGGGGTTGGGGGGTAAGGGGGGTTGGGGTTTGGGGTTTGGGGGAAGTTTGAGGAAATGGGGTGGGGGTCCGGGTTTAGGGGGTTGGGTTTAGGTGGTTGGGGGTTTGGAAAATGAGGAGGGGGTTAAGGGGGGTTAAGAGGGTTGGGGGTAAGGTTGTGGGAGTTGGGGTTAGGTGTTTGGAGGGGTTGGGGAAATGGGTTGGGGGGTTGGGTTTAGGGGGTTAGGTATTTTGGGGGGTTGTGGGAAATGGGGAGGGGGTAAGAGGCCTAGATGGTAACAAGGGTTTGATGATGGTGCTGGAAGGGGGGGTAGGTGGAGGGGTGGGTGGGGGGGGTTGGGGGGAAATGGGAGGGGAAGGGGGTTTAGGGGGTTGGGGTTAAGGGTTTGGGGTGTTGGGGGTTAGGGAGGTTGGGGGGGTTGTGGGAAATGGGGAGGGGTAAGGGGGGTTCGGGGCTGGGGTTTTAGGGGTTTGGGGTTGGGGGTAAGGGGGGTTGGGGTTTGGGGTTTGGGGGAAGTTTGAGGAAATGGGGTGGGGTTCCGGGTTTAGGGGGTTGGGTTTAGGTGGTTGGGGGTTTGGAAAATGAGGAGGGGGTTAAGGGGGGTTTAGAGGGTTGGGGGTAAGGTTGTGGGAGTTGGGGTTAGGTGTTTGGAGGGGTTGGGGAAATGGGTTGGGGGGTTGGGTTTAGGGGGTTGAGGGGGTCTTTTTTTAGCACATGGAAACTCTCACTGTGAAAAAAATGCAACTAAAAAATAGAAAATAAATAATAGTTTAAAAAAACTAAAAAACACGCTTTAAAAAAATAAAAAATAAAAAAAAAATTAATAAATTTCAATTCACTATTCTTATAGTGCAGTAAAAAATCTTAATAAGCAATTATTATATTGTTATATCCAGATCAAAATTTGTAAACAATTCTAAATATTGATAAAATAAATAATAATAGTTTAAAATATTTTATTGTAAAAAAAGCGTGGGGTGCTTTTTAAGATGTTATCAAAATGATAATCCTTGACAATTGACACCATGCAGCCCACGCTTTTTTTACAATGAAATATTTTAAACTATTATTATTTATTTTATCAATATTTAGAATTGTTTACAAATTTTGATCTGGATATAACAATATAATAATTGCTTATTAAGATTTTTTACTGCACTATAAGAATAGTGAATTGAAATTTAATAATTTTTTTTTTATTTTTTATTTTTTTAAAGCGTGTTTTTTTTATTTTAGAGAGGCCAGACAAACGAACTAGTGGGTCACCTAATGTTAAATGAACACCACTGTCCATAGACACTCGCAGCGCTTTACGCGATACCATTGCGTTGTCGGCCCTGCAGAAAATTGTACACTCTCCTCTTAAAGGCACCCAGGTCGTATCTCGATGGGAAGACTCCAGCGGGAAGCTCGTTCCAGATTTTGCAAGTTCCTGGCAAAAAATACCGCTTAAAAAGCACCGTCGAAGACTGCCATTCATCAACATGATGTCGATGAAATGAACGCTTACGACGGGTGGATCTGTATCGGAACCCCGCAGCTGGAATGAGGTCAAAGAGTTCCTCAGAGCATTCCTCGTTGTAGATCTTATAGAACACGCAAAGGGAGCTAACATCTCTGCGGAGAGCAAGAGGATCGAGTTTATCGGAGACTGAGGGGTTGCCGACGACACGGGACGCCCTGCGCTGTATGCAAGTGAAATCAGCTGATATTGGGGTGCGCCAGCCAAGAGATGAGAGCAATACTCCATCCTCGGCCGAACCTGGGCTTTATATATCTGAAGCCGCTGCTTCGGAGTGAAGTATCGCTTAGAGCGGTTGGCCGCTCTTTTGGTGCTTGGGCATGCCCGACATTCTAGCAGCCGACTTGGTTTTACCTTCCAGGTGATCGCAAAATTGGACTGTGCTCGAAATATCGACACCGAGGATCCCAACACTCTCCGAATAGTTGAGCGGTGATCCTTGGAAGCATGGAGCAGCGACAAACGGGTGTTTTTTGGCAGTAAATACGCAAACTTGTGTTTTGGAGGGGTTAAACTGCACTAAGTTACGTGTGCCTCAATCAGAAACTTGTGCTAGTGTATTTTCTAGATCATACACAAGTTTAGACCGTCTCTTTTCCAATTCTGCCCAAGGAAGGTTAGCTCTACCAGAGTACCGTGCGTCACAAGTACTGTCATCCGCAAAGCAATGAAGGCCGCTTACAAGCAGCATATCATTGATATGCAGGAGGAACAGAGTAGGCGAGAGCACACAGCCCTGGGGGACACCAGCATTCACAGACATTGAGTCGGAGTAAGTTCCGTCGATAATGACCCTAATACTCCGATCTGGCAATCCATGAGCACAACCCACCGGGCAGCCCTTAGGATGGCAATTTCGATAGAAGCGCTCCATGCCAGACCCTGTCGAAGGCCTTTGCGATATCTAGGCATGCCACTAGAGCCTCACCATTGCCTTCTATCGCCTCTGCCCAGCGATGCGTTCGGTATACTAGAAGGTCGCCAGCCGAGCGACCCCAACGAAAGCCATATTGGCGGTCACTAATTAGCTGGCAATCCTCCAGGTAGCCCAGGAGCTGCTGCTTGATGACTTGCTCCATCACTTTGGAAAGCAAAGAGGTGATCGCAATAGGTCTGTAATTAGATGGGTCCGATCTATCGCTTTTTTTAGGGACAGGGTTTTTAGCAGACTTCTACGAAGACGGGACTATGCCTGTGGAATAGGAGAGACGAAAAAGGCGGGTCAGAACCGGTGCCAATTCGGGAGCGCACGTCTGCAGCACATTAGCAGGAATACCGTCAGGCCCACATGATTTATTGACGTCAAGGGAGAAAAGAGCTCGCCCAATGCTTTGACGAAAGCATGCTTCCGGCATTGAGCTCTTACACCGCGGGATGGTAGGCGGCGTTATACTCTATCGTCGAACAAAGTCGAGTTGGAGACGAAAAAGTGAGAGAAGAGGTTTGCTTTATCCCTTGCGTTGTAGGCTAACGAGCCATCCGCTTTACGCAGAGGGGGAAAAGACGACCGACAAAAGTTATTTTGCACAGCTTTAGCCAAGGACCAAAAGGCACGACTCCCCGAAGGAAGATTGGTCAATTTATGGCTAATTCTGGCTACATGCTCAGAATTCGCAGATGAGATGCGTCTCTTAAGCAATCTGGAGGCTAAGTTGTACTGCTTCTTGAGGGTGCTAGAAGAAGGATCATTAGCAGCCTGTGCTATAGCCCATTTAAGGTAGGATTCCTGCTTACGCTTGGAAGATTCGTTGCAGGATTTTCCATACCAGGGCTTGGACTTGCCGCCAATCGACACCACAGAGTTTGGAATAAAAAGTTCACCAGTCCATTCCCTGAAGTATAACATCGGCGACATCAATCACTAAAAATAAAATAAAATCAATAAAATCATTAAAATCAATAGCGCTCTTAATTCTGAGTAAGAAAACTCCAAAATTTCCTCATTAAAAAAAGAGTACATACACTTGTTATTTAAAAATTAGCTTAGTATTATTGCAAAAGATATAGGTTTCTTAATATAGTCCATTTGCTTATTGCTTCTGAACTAATTAGCTAAGTAAAGTTTTTTGAAGAGGTGCTAATTATATTTTTTTTCGACAGTAGTCGTCTTCAAGACCGAGAAACTGCAGCTGTTTTTTTTAATCTCCTACTATTTATTGGAAATATTTTTTTAAGTGTTCGAGATGACATTTGTGAGATTTAATGGCTGACAAGCGGTTCGTGCTCAGTACTTAGTAGAAATACAAAAAAAAAAACCGGCCAAGTGCGAGTCGGACTCGCGCACGAAGGGTTCCGTACCATTATCTATAAAAACGGCAAAAAAAAACACGTTTGTTGTATGGGAGATTAAATATTTGTGTTATTTTTAATTTAATTATTTATTTTTAAAGTATAAAAATATTTCCAGTAAACAATAGGAGATAAAAATAAAACAGCTGCAGTTTCTCGATCTTCAGAACGCCAACTGTCGAAAAAAAATATAATTAGCACCTCTTAAAAAATCTTTACTTAGCCAATTATAGGGAAGTTAAGGTAAACGTCCCTGTGCTCGACACTGACCCAATATATGGCACCTTTTATGTCATAGTAAGAGTGGTGACAGAGGGGTGTCATCTACTGGGTGTTGAGGTGTCGAGCATGGGTACGTTTATCTTATGATATGGATAAAATAACCATAAAGTAGTAATCGTAGTTGGGTGCCATTAATTTATTACATAAGACGATTTAAGGAGGAGGGGGTCGACTATAATGTCTTATTTTTTCTTGCAAGGGGGTGTCAGGAAGTCTTGGTAGTTCTTACGTAAGATACCAAAAATTCACAAAGTAAAGTAATACTTCAAAATAAAACCAAACTTGATTTTTACCAGAAAATAAAAATTATTAGTACTTACCTAATAACTATAAATTAAAAAAATTAAAAACTCCCAACGCAATTATGTCTCACGTATGTTTGAACATAAAGTATGTAGATGCTCATACTCTAAGATCCCTTCCGCAGCTAACAAAAGAGCTGATAACTTTGAAACGGCTGAACCGATTTTGATGAAACATAATTACTTAAGAAACCTGCTTTGTAATAAAAAAATCGCATCCAAATCGGTCCACCCGTTTAAGAGTTATGATGCCACAGACAGACAAACAGACGGTAACCTATTTGAAACACTAAAAATCATTGCCCGAATTTCATTTTAGTTTTTGCCGAAACGAAAATCGGACTATCGTTTTTAGTGTTTCAGATAGGTAACCCAAACAGACAGACAGACAGACACACACACACATACTGCGGTCAAACTTATAACACCCCTCTTTTTGTGTCGGGGGTTAAAAATGGTTTCTTTGAAAAATAAAAATTAAAACAAACCAAACGTATACCACTTATTCATTTTCTCCTTCAGATTCTTACGTAATAAAATAATAAACAGGGGGGGAGGGGGTCGACCGATTCTTACTTTTTCTTACATAGGGGGTGAGAAGGTAAAAAACTGGCAAAAATCGTCTTACGTAATAAAATAAATGAATGACCCCTAGGGCAGCGCTCCGTCAGTCCCTTAGTTTGACACAAAATGTGGCCGTCTTGTCGATATGATACTTACATTGTACTTATTTTTTAAACAGTTTGTATGAACAGGATTGTATAGAGTAGTCTGAAAAAAGAGGCAGTTTAGAATCATCATCATCATCATCATCATCGACAATCGCAAGATATCCGCTGCCGGTCATTAAGCGTCCCGTCCCTTCCATAGAAAACGTCATAGTGCCACTTTCTAGTCTGACGTTTTGTAAGGGCCGGCGCTCGCTGACGGCATGGCACGGAATGGCATTTTATTACTATCAAGTTATTTTGAATCTTATTTCAATGAGTTTAGAATTCATGTTACTTTACTCCGATACCACGATGCCGCGACGTGCCGAGGGATGACGCAACGCATAACCAATAAAGTAACATGAATTCTAAACTCATTGAAATAAGATTCAAAATAACTTTAAAGTAATAAAATGCCATGCCGTGCCATGCCGTCAGTGAGCGCCGGTCCTAAGGCTAAAGCATGCGCCAGACGGCATTCTACCACAGTTTCTGCCAGGTGACCTTGGTAGAAAAACAGTGGTTTTAAACCATGTAGCTAGTGGTTTTAAACCAAATTTTGATAGACCTTTAAACGCCCTTGGTAGACGGGCGTGCGCTTCAAACCATTGGCAGAAACAGTGGTAGAATGCCGTCTGGCCGCTTGCTGTAAACCATTCGAAGGACAGTCTCGCAGCCGCACGCTCCGAGTGTAGACGCTTCATCCAAATTCTTTTCATTTTTGTTTTTTTTTTTCATCGATTGCACACAAAAGAGCAAAACAAACTCCAACTTTTTGAAATTTCAACAAATAAAGAGCCATAGCGTTTATAGGAGTTTTGCGCACGATGTTAGCTCAGCACAAGCGCTTCAAGCACACTGAAGTTTGGGGCTTGTTTTAAACCATGTAGACAGCAGCGCTTCTACCGCGCTTCTACCGAGGTCACCTGGCAGAAACTGTGGTAGAATGCCGTCTGGCGCATGCTTAAGAGGGTACGATGGCTGAGAGACTTTTGAGAAATAGGTATTTTAATGAAATGTTGCTGTCTCGCCCGAACCCCTCCGTGTCAGTACAGCGAGAGCGGGACAACTGCAGCTCAGACCGTTAATAGGCGCGTAAAATTGATCAAAACAGCATTTCGTAATCCCTGTTTTCTTCTCGAAAACTGGACCAATAAAATTATTTTTTTCAAATATAAATAGAAGATAGATTTAGCTATGCCCCTATGTTTTCCTTTTTTTGTTTATATGAGGGATTCTTTTCTGATGAGTGTCTGAAAATGACGTTGAAATTGGGAATTTTTTTCAGTTTTTGAAAGCTCATATTTCTTCATCATTTCAGCCGAAAGACGTCCACTGCTGAACATAGGCCTCCCCCAAGGCTCGCCAAACAGATCGGCCCTGTGCCATCCGCATCCAATGCGCTCCCGCTACCTTCACCAGGTCGTCGCTCCATCTTGTTGGAGGCCTACCTACACTGCGTCTTCCGGTCCGCGGACGCCACTCGAGAACCTTACGGCCCCATCAGCCGTCAGTTCTACGGGCGATGTGCCCTGCCCACTGCCACTTAAGTCTAGCGATTCTTCGAGCTATGTCCGTGACTTTAGTTCTCGCGCGGATTTCATCATTTCTAATGCGATCCCGCAGAGAAACTCCAAGCATAGCCCTCTCCATCGCCCTCTGAGTGACCTTGAGCTTCCTTATAAGACCCATCGTTAGCGGCCACGTCTCAGTGCCATAAGTCATCACTGGCAACACACACTAGTCAAAGACTTTTGACTTGAGACACTGCGGTATATCGGATGACAAGATATTGCGGAGCTTCCCGAACGCTGCCCAGCCGATCATATTTCTTATGATAATTGAAATATGGAAAAAAACGAAACCTAGGGGCATAGCTGTGGTAGATACAGATTACACAGTAAAAAAAAATTGGCTCTAAAGCCATTATCCAGGGAGGAAACAGGGGATTACATTTGTATGGAGAAATGGTGTGCATCGTATCCTCTTAACTAGAAGGACCAAATGCGGGCGGTTCCACTCGGTAAAATAGTTCTTAAGGTCCTCTACGCTTGAGCATTCACTTGTAATGAGTAATGAGCATTCTAGCAAATGTCACATACAGGCAATAAGAGCTCACAAAATAAACAGGAGTGTTTTAGAGAGTCTTCTAGTGAGCATTCTATTCTAGAGAGCATTCAAGCGAAACGATGGTAAAAGTACTTCGAGCTTTTTGCCGAGCCGAGCAATTGGCTACTTTCCTAACTAGTCAGTCTTTTAGATTATCAAAAAATATTGGACACGTATTTTTTATTTTGTCAATTAAACAAAAAATTACGAAGATATGGCGCGTTGAAGTTTCGCGTGACGTCACTTGTTCCTACACTTTGTATGAGCGTTTTAGGAACAAGTGACGTCACGCCTCGTCACGCGGAACTTCAACGCGCCATACCTTCGTCATTTTTTGTTTAATTGTCAAAAGAAAAATTACGTGTCTAATATTTTTTGATAATGTAAAATACGCATTAATAAGATTTATTATTTTTTTACCTAGGAAACATCCCTATTATGTCATGATGATGAGTGATGACCATCACAATTGGGAATGTCTAAAAAAAATTACCAGTGGTATTTAGGATTCCGTACCCAAAGGGTAAAAACGGGAACCCTATTACTGAGGCTCCGCTGTCCATCCATCTGTCTGTCTGTCTGTCTGTCCGTCTGTCACAAGGCTGTATCACGGGAACCGTGATAGCTAGAGAGTTGAAATTTTCACAGATGATGTATTTCGGTTGCCGCTATAGCAACAAATACTAAAAAATGGAATTAAATAAATATTTAAAGGGGCTCCCATACAACAAACGTGATTTATTTGCTCGATTTTGCTCGATATTGATAACGGCAACAGATAGACGCTTGAAATGTTCATAGAATAATTAATTATAAATTGACTATAAAAATAAATCATTAAATTAAAACGACCAGATTTAGACGAACAGATGGCCTAGTAGGTAGAGAACCTGACTACGAAGCTTGAGGTCCCGGGTTCGATTCCCGCGTCGGGGCAGATATTTGTATGATTAATACGAATATTTGTTCTCGGGTCTTGGGTGTTTAATATGTATTTAAGTATGTATCTATCTATATGTTTATCCGTTGCCTTGTACCCATAACACAAGCTATGCTTAGCTTACTTTGGGACAAGGTCAATTGGTGTGAATTGTCCCGTGATATTTATTCATTATTTATTTAAATTAAATAAAAAAAATATTTAAGGGGGGCTCCCATACAACAAACGTGATTTTTATAGATAATTGTACGGAACCCTTCGTGCGCGAGTCCGACTCGCACTTGGCCGGTTTTTATATATTTTTTTTATAGTAAAGTCAATTATAAGAAACTAATTTCAATATTTTGTCATTTAGTTTTCTACTTTTTTCAAAATTAATTATTGAAACTATTTTGGTTGATAACGTCAGATTATAATTGAGGGCTCCCCATTGCCAAATTTCTAAATCTATCTAAATGCGTACGATAAGGCAACCCCTTTAATTATTTTTTGCGTAGTGGTACACTGTAACTAGTGTCTCTTTACTGGCACTGTCAAAGTGCTAGATGTCAGACAGCGGGGCCAAATCAAACTCCGTAGTATAATCCACGCGTAAATTATGAAGAAATCTAACCACACAGAATAAAGTACGACATGGACCGGTCACGCAATTTACACCAATGTCAAATGAAGGTCATTGCTTATTTGTTATATATTAAATTCGTTACATAATATTAAAATTAAATAACTACAGAAAACGAGTTAAAAAGCATTTATCTCGAAATGGTTTTCGATTTACTATATATACATTGCAAAAAAATAGACATCCTCAATTGGCGATTTATTTATATTTACATAGATATAGCCTATAAGTATAAACTCACCCGTGACATCAATGTGAATAATATTTTTTTCACTTCTCATGCTCTTAAAATGTTACTTTAGTCTCTGCATATCGGGACTAAAGCTCTTTTTTGATCTCTAGGCATGGACTTAATACCATCCTGGACTGAGTAGGTACTAACTTTTATTAGTCAATCAAAAGTGACCCATATTACCAAGCCCTACAGTTTAATAATGGCAACTAGAGACATCGGTCCGAGAGATAACAACAAACTAGAGAATTGTGTCCCCCTCGCACCAGTACTTGATCACCCTAATTAGAACGAGATGCAACTCTCTAGTTTGTTTTTTTTTGGCCTCACTTTTTTGTCGCAGTACTCAGTCCAGGTTAGGTATTAAGTCCATGTTCCATGTCTCTAGGGATTAAAGTATTTTTTTTAATTTACTTTAAAAGTAAACTGCCAATCACGGTGTTTGTGAATGGAGGATTATCGCCATTTTCAGTGACTGGGTATAGACAATTTTAAAGCTTTTCTACAGACCGAAGCGCGCTGCGGACGCTCCGTAGCGCTTCGTAGCGCCCTGCGCTTCAGTCTGTGGAAGCCTTTAGGGCGTGGAAATAACCTCAAAATGACAACCGTGCAAAAATATATAAAAAATAATAATTTCGTGAAACACGATGAACAATTACGAATATTAATCTATTTAATTATATTAAGGATGAATTCATTTTATTATGCATATTTTAGTCCAATTAGCTGTAAAATAATTTTCAAGTTTAAATCTGTTGGTTAAATATGCAAACATTTAAAGCGCCACTTAATAAAAAAAAACCTCGGAACAAATTTTATTGCCATTTGAATTCTGAACAGACGTCCATTACTCGAATTGAGTGTACGTTGTATAAAAGTAATATTGTAGATTTGTATAAAACATCGTTTTTTTCATCGCATTCGTCATTTTGACGAGCATTTACTAGAGCGTTAGAGAGAGCATAGAGCCAAACATCGCTACACCCTACTACTACTTGCGTTCTTTAGAATGCTCGTCATTTAGACGAGCATTCTAAAGAACGCAAGTAGTAGTAGGGTGTAGCGATGTTTGGCTCTATGCTTGCCTCTGTTCGTAGTTCTGTTCAACAAAATTAAAAACGCCGAATGCTCGATGTTCTATTACACGTGAATGCTCAAGTTTATCAGGACCTTTAGCAGGTGTTCATTTGGACAAAGCATTTTATATGTAAGTATAGAATAGATTTGCATTGCACCAAGCTTTTAATATGAGTTGAACAATGATGTTTGAATACTCAATGCGATATTATTCGAAAAAGATTGAACTCACATAAAAGCTTCATCATCATCATTTCAGCCGTAGGACGTCCACTGTTGGACAAAGACGCCCAATCATTACGGTTGGAAGCGACTTGCATCCACCCTGAACCTGTGGCCTTCACCAAAACGTCCGTCCATCTCGTTGGTGGACGTCCCACGCTGCGCTTGCAAAAGCAAAAGCTTGGTGCAATGCAAATACTTATTATAGTATTATTATTATTATTATTTCCCTTAATGGCGGCCTTATACTTATTATAGTAATCAGTTATCAGAAATCAGATCAGGAAGTGATCCGTCACTCAGTCCTTCAGGACAAAGCATTTTATTTTAGTATAAGATTAATTTTGTGATACGTACGTCCGGTCCTCCTTTTAAGAAAGCGATTTTAGAACCCTGAAAGGTAATCCGATTTCTTTATAATAAACTTCATACACTACGAGTATATTGATTACCACAATAAAATACAATACAATATGACTCTCTATTACGGTCAGCATCAAAAGTAGCTGGTCACTTTTGTACTTTGTCGTAATCGTAATAACACAATTGTCAATCATGTATGACATTTTTACCTGACTGTAAAGCGACAAGATACAAAAGTGCCCAGCTTCTTTTGATGCTGACTGTATCACGTAGAAAACATTACAGAAAAACATGTACATGGAAAGAAAACATAACGTAAGCGAGGTAGGTTGTTTTTGATAAACATTTATTTATGTAGAATCGATTGAAGGAAAACATTCATTTCGACAGGAAATTCAACGAAATTCGAAGTGAGAGAGAAGACATGTAGCACTCTCTCCCACTCGCTCCAACCATTCGCTCCACAAAAATTTCCTCAGGTCATTCGATCCGCTCTTTTAGATCAATTATTCGGTCATGTGAACGAGGTGAATCAGTATTCACCTTCATTCCCATATTTATTTAATCAAAAGATATAATAAAAATAGGGTTTTCTTGACATGTCACACACACCGGCACCGGGCTTCCCGCGTGGTTTCCGTCCGGTTTTTTCAGTGCGACGCTCTCCGGATCCGGACCGGTTTTGCTTCCCGCAAAACCGGCGACGCACCGTACCGCGCCGCCCCGCTACCGCTGTCAGTACGTTTGGAGTAGGGATGCATCCGATACCGATACCGATATATCGGCGATATTTTGGGTTTGCCGATGTATCGGCATCGGCGATATTTTTATTGCCGATACAACGATACTTTTCAAATTTCGCGCTTTAAAAAAAGTAATGTGAACGCGCATCTTGTTTGATCTAGTTCGTTGCAAACGAGGCAAAACAAAAATCTTATTAATGTTAATTTTAATTATTAATAGTTATTGATTTCATTTTAATTATTACCCTTAATTCTTAATTTCAATAATCTTATTCAAAGTCTGTAACTGTTTATTATATATGTTAATAGAAATTAAAAATATTTAACCAAAATTGTGTGTTTTATATAACCTTAATTTAATTTTAATTCACTAAGCGTTTGTATCGGTATCGGTATCGACGATATTTTTATAAGAGTATCGGTATCAGTATCGTATCGGCAAAAAGGCGTATCGATGCATCCCTAGTTTGGAGCTTTTAACTTAACTAGCAAACTCACCTTTGCGTACTTGGTTCCGGCCGCTACTACTGCACGCAATTTCACGAAACCTTTAGACAGGGCTTTCTGTGAAAGATATTTATTGATATACTAGCTGACCCTGCAAACGTTGTTTTGCCATATACCTATCACCCAGGGCTAGGGGTACAAAACATAGCCTAAGAAGCCTACGACCATTCTCAGACCTACCAAACATAGACAAACTTTTTATAAAAATCGGACTAGCCGTTTCGGAGGAGTTCGATAACAAACACCGTGACACGAGATTTTTATATATTAGACAAGTTATTGCCCGCGACTCCGTCTGCGTAGAAAAAGGGTATAAAAAGTAGCCTACGACCTATTCTCAGACCTTCCGAGTATGGAGAAAAAAATTTGATAAAAATCGATCGAGCCGTTTCGGAGAAGTTCGATAACAAACACCGTGACACGTTTTATATATATTAGAAGATTAGATTTTACTACCGGATAGCCTGGTGGTTATCGAACCTGACTGCGAAGCTTGAGGTCCCGAGATCGATTCCCGGTCGAGGCAGATACGGTACATATTCTGTGCTCCAGTCTTTGACGTTTAATATGTATTTATCTATATAAGTATGTTAATCCGTCGTCTAGTACCCACAGTACAAGCTTTCCTTAGTTTGGGACTGGGTCAATTGTTGTCAGTTGTCTCGTGATTTATTTATTATTATTTATACACCAATACGAGCAGATATACCGCCGAATGCTCGCATGCTCGCTATCGTATTCGTTGTCTCTTTCTACTCTCATCACGCGGCTGAAACGAACAGCTGGCACGACCGGCGGCAGCAGCGAGCGTTTTCTCCGTTCATTGCGCGGCCGAGACGCGCGCCGCACAGTGGTTATCTGGCGGCACACGCAATGAACTGATAACGCGCGCGCGGACGAACGCGATAGCTTTTCTACCCTCATCCTATATTGTGTGACCACAGATATAGATACACATAGATAACGCAAATGCATCTACTTCGCGTGTCCGAACCCCGACAAAGCGTCGGGTTGGCCGGCACTACTGACTGACAGTTCGCGTGCGTCAGTTGTTGCAGGACGTCCGCGAAAACTAAGAAAATGCCTCGTTGCGTTGTAATTAAATGCAATTATGTCTGAGGTTTGAATTTGCCATCACTAAATTTCGGCTGTGACGTCACAGTTGTGTTAAAAAGTCGACACGCTTGGTTTCAATACAAATCGTGAGCATTGCGTTATCTATGTGTATCTATATCTGTGTGTGTGACTGAATGAAGAACGATCGTGATGGCGAGTGCGTTAGACAATTAAGACATTGGTTTCCTGAAGTCCGAATTAATTATTAATTGTAACATATGAATATAGGTACTAGTATTTTTAATCGCGGTTTTGTTCGCATGAACCATTAAGTGTGACAGATAAATTTAAATCCCGTCATTATGTTGGCCGCAACGACTTTTACAGTAAAATGAAGCATTTAGGCTACTTACAGCGAATGTGACTTCGTTTAGCTGAAAACAAAAAAAAACTGTATTACTAATGGTTAATTTTAAAACTACTAAAACTTAAAGCCGTGGTGGCCTACTATGGTCTCTCAAGCAGAGGGCCGTGGGTTCGAGTCCGGGCTCGCACCTCTGAGTTTTTCAGAATTTATGTGCGAAATCACATTTCTAATTTACTATGAGCTTTACGGTGAAGGAAAACATCGTGAGGAAACCTGCATACACCTGAGAAGAAATTCAAAGGTGTATGTGAAGTTCCCAATCCGCTCTGGGCCCGCGCAGGAACTACGGCCCAAGCCCTCTCATTCTGAGAGGCCTGTGCCCTGCAGTGGGACTTATATAGGCTGGGATGATGATGATGATGATGAATTTTAAAAATTATAAACTTACTAGCTATTGCCTGCCCGCGACTTCGTCTGCGAAGATAAAAACAGCCCACGACCTATTCTCAGACCTACCGACTAATGAGAAAAAAGTTTCATAAAAATCGGTCAAGCCGTCTCGGAGGAGTTCGATAACAAACACCGTGACACGAGATTTTTATATATATGATTATATTAAAAAGAAAAAACTCTAGGCACTAGCGTCCTAACTTTTAATATGAAAAACATGAACAAGAATTAAATTTAATTATACATATATCTAGATACCTACCTATACTTCATTTAATTTAGAATTAGAAACCACAACAACATTATATTGCGGCTCGTGAACTGTAATCTCTTTACAATTTGTACTAGAGTAACAATTGACGACACGCAAATAAAGTGGCATTAAAACAGTTTTATTTTGCGGCTCCCAGACTATTGTACTGTACTATTTGCTGGGTAAGAGATAGTTGACCAGATGCAATATAATGTTATTGTGGTTTCTAATTCTAAATTAAATGAAGTATATATGCAGTAAACCTGTGTAAAAGGTGTAATTAATGACGCTAAAGTTAAATTTGATATTAACTTTTTGTAACTCTGATGTATAAAAACACGACGATTTGGCTAAACAGTGAATTACCCGGTAGTTTCTATCGATTTGTTTCAGTTAAAGTTAAAGAAAATACAGTAGATGATGATGATGGTGGTGATGTTGATGGTGGTGGTGCTGGTGGTGATTACTGGAACATGAACGTACCAACTGAACTTTCGGCTCCTGGTCTGATAATGTTTTCACATCTGATAGCTGTAGGAAGAAAACACGACATTAGACAGTAAATGTAAGTATGTTTAGAGGTACAGTCGCGGAATGAAAAAGTTCAAATCAAATCAATCATTTATTTGCTTAAACATGGTACAATAAGATGATTTACAGACAAGTTAAATAGCTTCACATGTTTTATCACAAGGACATGCAAATATTTCCTAGTTACCTATAGTTAAGTGTATCGCATGCACAAAGTTAGTTACAATCAAAAAATATCATTTAAGTATTCTTTGATTGAGTAATACGCCTTAGACACTAAGAATTTATATAACATATTTTTATATTTCTTTCATATTTGCCAATTTCACAATTTTTGTTGGTAACTTATTGTATATTCGGGGTGCAATTCCAAAAAAACTTTTTTTAAAAAAAGCAGTTCTTGATGGTTTACAACAAATTTTTTCATGGTGACGGATGCTATATGCTAAAGTTCGTCACTTTTCGACTCTATGTCAACGAGTTATGGTTGAAAAGTGACGAACCTTTTCATTCCGCTACTAGCTTTTGCTCGCGGCTTGGCTCGACAAAGAATGATAGGCAAATTCGCCTGCATGCCCAATACCTACCGCATAGGTACTACATATCAAGTGAAAGCCAGTTACATATTTAAGCTTAATTTTATAATTTTAGTAAGATTCTCACAAAAAATATCTAATATATAATCTTTCCACAGAACAGATATAAACTTAGCCTAAAGTGACCGTTTTCTATAAGCAAACATGCGTTAAACACATGTTCAACAAAGGTCTTAATTTTTAGGGTAACGCGGTGTCTTTAAAACGAGTGTTCTCCGTCTGACCTATTTGTCGTAGGAAACAAACAGATAGACAGCCGAAGTTACTTCAATATTTAATAAATAACATCAAACAATAAGTAAAACATTCGAAATTTACCATGAGCTTTACGGTGAAGGAAAACATCGTAAGGAAACCTGCTACACTTGCGAAGAAATGCAATGGTGTGTGTGAAGTTCCCAATCCGCACTGAGCCCGCGTGGGAACTACGGCCCAACCCCTCTCATTGGTAGAGGAGGCCTGTGCCCTGCAGTGGGCCGTACGGGTCTATAATGACTCCCATAAAATTTTAAGTCATAATATATCATTAGTCATAATCAACGTTAGTCATACAGTGGTTTATTTCTGAAACAATTTATTTTTCGGAATTGTTATATTATAAAACAAACCTAATCTGACCTACTGCATTCTATAAGATGACATTTAAAAAAGTCCTGAAAACATACCGTTTCAGAATTAAATCACTGTATGACTAACGTTGATTATGACTAATAATAATTATGACTTAAAATTTTATGGGAAAAAAGAGGCACCGGGGTCACTCGTACATAATATAGGCTGATGAGTAAGTAAAAAAAGCATTACTTACGCCTAATACGTCCTTTAGTCTGGAATGTAATAATGCCATGCCACCCTGAAATGGAAAATAAAACGCATGTCAGGGTTAGTTTGCGCCCTGTTTTCTCGTGGTCCCATTGATTTGTCCCATCTATGGGACCACGAGGGAGACTTATTTCTCGTAGTCCCATTTAGTTCAATTGGAGTTATCTTGAACCTCCTGTATAAAATGCATACTGTACAGAATGGGACCACGAGAAATAAGCCTCCCTCGTGGTCCCATTGATGGAACAAATCAATTTCATGTTGGATATATTTTGCGAACACCTTATTTAGTTGCAGCGGATTTCAGGATCGCATTATTTAAGCGTAAAAAAAATCATAGGTGGATTTTCAACCGTTGCTTAAGTTGTGTTCCTGTATTTTAATTTCACATTCTAACGCTTACTTTCCACAGGAAAACCTGACGATATCTAGGTAGTAGTATTTTATAAATACTCTGAAAGCGATCAATTAGCACTTCAAACCTCTTTATATGTATATTGACTGAAGAAAAAATTAATGCTATGATATTATATACAGGAAGTGATATTTTATTAATGGGACTACGAGAAATAAGTCTCCCTCGTGGTCCCATTGATGGGACAAATTAATGGGACCACGAGAAAACAGGGGTTTGCGTCTCTCCTGCCTGTGGACATGGCAAAAGTTAAGGGTCTATAGTTATCGTTGAGTTTTAGGACACTCTGTATACAAACTTAGTCGCGCGAGGCGGTCGCAACATCGGCACTTTAAGAGCTTAAAATGTAAAAAAGTCATCTGAACACCCCTTAGTGTGCTTATATGTTTTTTTACTTACGGATAAAACTACGTCGAGATACTAAAATAGACAAAAAATATAAGCATATGTGTTAGAAGTTCAGCGTGTTTGTAAGAATAGGGATCATCCATTAAGTATCTACTTTACACAAAGGGTCGATTTTTCAATCCCGAGATACAAGTATTCGTCAGTTAAAACTATCGCTTTCCTTTTCTCAAGTCAAAGGAAAAAAAGGACAGATACATTTATCTGTCAAGATACTTATATATTTGGGTCTTGAAAAATCGGCCCTAATTTTGTGATTTTTTGACCCCTCGCCCGTCTTTATCACGGTCCGTTGGTTTTTTTAATAAAATTATGAAATGTTACGTTTCCAATTTTGCAAAGTAAAAAATGCATTCATAGAGATCTCAAATTACAAAAAACTCATGAATTTTGTTTTTCTTCTTGAAGCTTTTGAAAAAAAAAAACACTTACCAACTGAAAATATTTAGTATTTTGTGTGATTAAAATTGCAATTAATAATAATTATACGTAAATATAGTATCTTAATAGAAAAATCCACGTGTGTGTTTATACGTATCCCGCGTGGGCACTACGGCCTAGGCTTTGGGACCTGTTATACTTCGTTTTTTTTTGGCGTTAGAAATAGGGTAAACAATCTTGATATGTCTTTTTATTGACGCTTTAAAAAATAGTAACTATTACTTATGAATTCAAAAGAGTGTAAATAACCATTTTTCGTTGCTAATTGTTACATATATGCCATGATTTAAGTATTTTTCAAAAGTGTTTTTCAATAAAAAGACACGTCAAGATACCTTCTTACTAATGCCAAAAAAACGAAGTATAGACTAGGTTGAGCTCTTATGTAGAGACAGGCACACATTAATTAGTTAAATTACCTCCATTGGCAAAGAGAAGCTGACTATTTATTCATCTTCATTGGCATTAATAGGCCGCCTATTCAATCATCTTTATCGGCAAGAACAATTTGCCTATTTATATATAAATAAAATAACGCATGAAAGGCGAAATTATCTAAGCGACATTTTGCGGTAAATAGAATAAATAAACTATGTATAGTCGGGGTAAAAAAAGGTTCGTCACTTTTCGACCTTAACTCGTTGACATAGAGTCGAAAAGTGACGAAGCTTTTCTTACCCCGACTATACCTAAATACATTTTGAGTTCGAACTTCATTTAGACTGAAATGTCGCTAAGATAATTTCTCCTGTCAAGCGTCGAGTCTCTATCAGCAAAAAGTGGTTGCCTATTTATTTCTCTATCGGCAGAATGAGGCTGCCTATTCATTTATTTTTATCCACTGGAGAAGACTGCTAATTTATTTGTCTACTATCTGTTGCCCGCGAGCGACGACGACAGCGAAGAATTCGTTTCGGTTCGTCCGCGAAAACTATTCATTTTTCCGGAATAAAAAGTATGCTATATGTTAATTCTGGGTATAAGCTATATGTGCCAAATTTTATCAGAATCCTTCGAACTATTTTAGCGTGATAGAGTATAGTTTAGTTTTGTTGTGGTCGTGTTGTTGTTGTTGTTGTTTGTTGTGTTTTTTTATGTTTTAGTTTAGTTTGTAGAGTGTAGTTTAGTTTTAGTATCCATCTATACAAACTTTCGTGTTTATAATTTTAGGAAGATTTTCTATATGAGCTGGAAAAGGATGTCTATTCATTTATCTCTGTCGGCTGAAAGCGGTTGTTTATTTATTTATCTATCGATGACGAGCTAGACTCCTGCGGGTTCAATGTACCTACAGTTAAACTTGAGACTTTGTGAAGGATACAAATATAAGAAATATTTTATACAAGATTATAAATACATATTGTTACCATCAAAATATTTCAAGTGTCATGGCAGATGCGAAGAAAATAGCGCCTTCGCCTAATTTCTACATTGACATCTTACTCTAACTTCAACGTCATCATAACAGCCTACTTTTTAAAAATAAATATTAACACGAATAATTTAATAAAAAAAAGTGACAACAATTACAACTTACATCTTTCTCTGAGTTTGTCAATTTAACTGAGTTCTGAAAACAGAAAATGCTTTAAAATTGTCTATGCCCAGTCACTGAAATTGGCAATAATCCTCCATCCACAAACACCGTGATTGGCAGTTTAGGGGTTTCCCAATGTAAATTAAAAAAAAATACTTTAATCCCTAGAGATCAAAAAAGAGCTTTAGTCCCGATATGCAGAGACTAAAGTAACATTTTAAGAGCATGAGAAGTGAAAAAAATATTACAACCGTCACCGGCGCCGCGCTGCCCTGCTATCGCTTTCAGTGCGTTTGGTGCTTAACGCATTCACTGCCACCGACGCATATAAGCATATTAGGGACTTCGCCCAGTGCCGCTGTCATGATTATTCATACATTTTGAACGCACATGTGCGTCGGTGGCACCTGTGGAAGTCACGTGGCAGCAAATGCGTTAAAGCTTTCCACAGACCGCAGCGCGCTGCGGACGCTCCGAAACGCTCCGTAGCGCCCGCTCCGTAGCGCCCGCTCCGTAGCGCTCCGTAGCGCCCTGCGCTTCGGTCTGTGGAAGCCTTTAGGGCATGGAAATAACCTCAAAATGACAACTGTTTATAAATATTTTAAAAAATAATAATTTCGTGAAACACCATGAATAATTACGAATATTAATCTATTTTTCACTTCTCATGCTCTTAAAATGTTACTTTAGTCTCTGCATATCGGGACTAAAGCTCTTTTTTGATCTCAAGGGATTAAAGTAAATTTTTTTTAATTGACTATGGAAACCCCTAAACTGCCAATCACGGTGCTTGTGAATGGAGGATTATCGCCATTTTCAGTAACTGGGTATAGACAATTTTAAAGCTTTCCACAGACCGAAGCGCGCTGCGGACGCACTGTAGCGCCCTGCGCTTCGGTCTGTGGAAGCCTTTAGGGCGTGGAAATAACCTCAAAATGACAACTGTATAAAAAATATTTAAAAAATAATAATTTCGTGAAACACATTGAATAATTACGAATATTAATCTATTTAATTATAAAATATTAAAGATGAATTCATTTTATTTTGCACGTATAGAAAGATTTCCTTTAGCTTAGGTGTTTTTAATTTGTTTTTTTTTTTTAAAAACGCTGTCGGCAAAGCAGTTCCCTGCTCTGTCGATAAAATAGCAATCCGCACTGTCGGCAAAGCAGTGCTGGAGTGTACGGTAGATAGAGCAGTTACGTTTGAATGTTTTCACTTCTCATGCTCTTAAAATGTTACTTTAGTCTCTGCATATCGGGACTAAAGCTCTTTTTTGATCTCAAGGGATTAAAGTAAAATTTTTTTAATTGACTATGGAAACCCCTAAACTGCCAATCACGGTGTTTGTGAATGGAGGATTATCGCCATTTTCAGTAACTGGGTATAGACAATTTTAAAGCTTTCCACAGACCGAAGCGCGCTGCGGACGCACTGTAGCGCCCTGCGCTTCGGTCTGTGGAAGCCTTTAGGGCGTGGAAATAACCTCAAAATGACAACTGTATAAAAAATATTTAAAAAATAATAATTTCGTGAAACACATTGAATAATTACGAATATTAATCTATTTAATTATAAAATATTAAAGATGAATTCATTTTATTTTGCACGTAAAGAAAGATTTCCTTTAGCTTAGGTGTTTTTAATTTGTTTTTTTTTTAAAAACGCTGTCGGCAAAGCAGTTCCCTGCTCTGTCGATAAAATAGCAATCCGCACTGTCGGCAAAGCAGTGCTGGAGTGTACGGTAGATAGAGCAGTTACGTTTGAAAGTTAATATGGCGTGACTTCAAAATAATGCGATGTCAGTTGCATTTAATAGTGAATAGAAAGTATAATTAGATATAATTTAACAAAGAATTGGCATATAGAAAATAAACTTAAAAAGTCGTTTCTTTATTCACGGGTAAGTGTTTCAGTTAACAGTATATTTTGTGTGTGAACTTAGATCAATTAGGTTAATTTATTTGCCGATTCTAATGAATGAACAATTATCATTCTTACATGCATAGTCCAATTAGTTTTAACATAGTCTTTAAGTTAGAATCTGTTGGCTAATTATGCAAGCATTTAAAGCGTCACTTTACAAAAAAATATAAAAGAAAAGAAAAGACAGCGGTATTTTTTTAGGCATTTGTATTTTGAACAGATGTCCATTGCTCGTATTGAGCATACGTTGTAAAAAAGTAATTTTGTACGTCGTTTTTTTCCTTGCATTCAAAGTGAAAAGTAGAGTGTTTAACGCGGGACTAAACTACCATAATAACAACTCGAATTATAGCCTCCCTCGCTATCGCTCGGGTGGCTAAATAGCTCGTGTCATTATGGCTTGTTTTAGTCCCTTGTTGAACAATCTACTATAATTATATTAAAGATGAATTCATTTTATTATGCATACTAAGTCCAATTAGCTATGAAATAATTTTCAAGTTTGAATCTGTTGGCTAAATGCAAACATTTAAAGCGTCACTCAACAAAAAAAAACCGCGGAACAAATTTAAATTGGTATTTGAATTCTGAACAGACGTCCATTGCTCGTATTCAGCTTACGTTTTATAAAAGTAATATTGTAGATTAATATACCTAAAACATCGTTTTTTTCCTCGCATTCAAAGTGAAAAGCAGAGTGTTTAACGCGAGACTAAACTGCCATAATGACACGCGAATTATAGCCACCCGAGCAGAGCGAGCGAGAAATATCTTGTGTCATTATGGCTTGTTTTAGTCCCTTGTTGAACAATCTACTAAACTTGTATGAACGGTTGTGCGGTTTCGTCTCCGCTGTCTGTGCGCTTGGAGCTTTATTCGTTTATACTTATAGGCATTTGCCTGCGAATTCGTCGGTACCGAATTCGTGAAATTGCATTCTTTCAGAGACACAACGCATTTACGGCTTTCTGGCACAACTTTAATTTTAAAATATCCTAGACTAAAAATAAGTATGTACAATAAGAAAAAAGAAAACAAAAATATAAAATAACGATAAGATAATTATAACTAAAAAAAAATATTAACAAAAGTAATTTTAAAATATACATTTATGTATTACGAGAAACTTTCAAAATAATTAACCACTAAAGATGGTTAAAAATTTAATGGCACAGATTTTTTTTATGAAGAAATTTGGGTGTTTTCTTTCTTAGAATAAAGAGCACTGTTGATTTAGATGATAAAAAAAGTGTCGCTAATTATCCATACAATTTATTTTTGTACGTTTCGTAACGAGCCGAACTATGTGAAATAAAAAGTAACAAAACTGACTCAAAAAAAGGACACTTTTTTTCTTTATGAAAATGAATACTTAGTGCTCGTGATTATGGTTTTTTGTCACCTGATGGAAAATGATCACCACCGCCCATAAATATCAGCAACTCAAAGACGGTCACCGATTTCTTGCACTCTATTGTTGTTGTTGTTGTTGTTGTTGTTGTTGTTGTTGTTTTTGTGGTGGTAAGAAAACACCAAAATTTCTTCATTTAAAAAGTTTTCTGCGCACTTTAATGTGAATATATCCATGAACTGAAACAATGACGTTGCTCACCCGCGACCTTACGATAGTTACGTTTATGTAACAAATGCGTGTTCATACACATCACCACCACCAAACTACACTGAAGCGTTTCGAACTCAACCAGAGCTCATCTTCAGAGAAGGTACCACAACCGTACGCTATGCTACCAAATGTAAGACTGTCTATGAATTCCGCCTGATTCAATAAATTATTTAAATATATAAGTAATTATATGTAATATCCAATCTGGGTACTTACGGAAAAATGATCTACTATAGTCTTCACGACGTCGTAAGTTTTTTTCTAAAACAAAAACAAGAATTTCATTAATACAACCAGTGTTTAGCGGGTGCATACGGGGGTTCAGAATTTATTTTTGGAATTTTTCATAAGTTTTTAATTGTAGTTGTAGTCAAAATGGAGGTAAATGTTTCCATACATTAGTCAATGTCCAAAGAGTACCTAAAGTCTCATAGGCGTGTTTAATTTGGTCAGATTTTTGTACAATTTTTTCTCTTCTCGCTCTATTTATTTATACGTTACCTATACTTCGTTTTTTAGCATTAGAAAAAGGCAAGCGATCTTGATGTGTTTTTTTATTGAAAAACGCTTTTGAAAAATAAATCGTATCAAATATGTAACAATTAGCAAGGTCATAAATGGTCAATTACGTTATTTTGGTTTCATAAGTAATAGGTAGTTACTATTTTTTCAAAAGCGTTTTTCAATTAAAAATAATCTTCAAGATTAAACCGGTAGGCTACTGCGACTTATAATTTTTACAAATTTGTTTATTTGTGTTAAATTGTGTGTTTTCTTGTATGTGTGTGTCTTTTTGTTAAAGTGAATAAATGTCTTCTTTCTTTTTTTTTATACGTACACAAAGTACTTACTATAGCAGAATTGACAGGACCAATCCTCTGAAAAAAGTTGTATAACTTTAACAACAATCAAATGTACTCACTTCATTAATAATTAATTATCTACATTATTTCATGTTTTTTTTTTTTTAGTATTTACTCATATAATAGATTTCTATATTTTTACATTGCTAGCCACTGTTAAAAACCATAACTGGTTTATGTAACAGATGGCGAGATCGCGCGGTTCGGTCCGCGAATACAATAATATTAAATGATTGGTAAATCAAGTATAAATGTACAAAAAAAAAAAAAAATGTAGGGTGCGCCGGCGCCGCGGGCCTGCCCCGCCCAGGCCTACCCGCAGCTAGGACAGATCCGCGACCCCGCCGAACCCTATAAAATAGCTCTTAATTAGTTTTTTACATTTGACTCTTTCGTATTCACAAGCTGACATTTTGTTTAAGAGCTCATCTGGCAAGGTGTTCAAAATAGATGGCAGTACATATTTATCCGTTCTCTTACCATATACGTTAGTGGTTTTTGGTAGTAGATATTTAGATAGGTAATCCAGACGGCGCAGCTGTTCCGGACGAGTTTTTTGCTGTAACTGTTCAATGCAGTCGCATTGTTCGGTTACAATCGACAAACAGAACCTATTGTAGACGTCCACTGTTTTACAATGTTTAAATAGTCCGGAGTAGTCCTCGCGATGTGCAAGTTTAGTTTTATTTGGAACAATTATTTTAAGTAATGCTAGTTGTAGTTTGTATATGCGTTCCAAATAGGTTCTGTATGTCCGTCCGTAACTGCTTATCCCGTAACATATTACTGAGTCAGCCAGCGAAACATAAAGCATTCTTAAAATGTTATATGGTACCTTATATTTTATTATCGAGAGATTAGCCATTATAGAGCGGAGCGGAGCGGATTTATTTTTGTGAACTCACTGTACTTGGTTGTAATGGTCAGTAAAGAATACTTGTAATTGTATTGTCTTGCAGAGGTATTTGGGGGTTTTCAGGAAAAAATGTACCCGTTTTGCCTTAATTATCCTTAGAAAATTTATTAGTCAGTTTTGTGACGATCCATACAACATGTATGGTTAACTGCGTCACAAAACTGACAATTAAAAGTGGGTCACTTTTTAGGGCTCCGTACCCAAAGGGTAGAAACGGGACCCTATTACAGAGGCTCCGCTATCCGTCCGTCTGTCAGTCTGTCACCAGGCTGTATCTCGGGAGCCGTGATAGCTAAAGAGTTGAAATTTTCACAGATGATGTATTTCGGTTGCCGCTATAACAGCAAATACTAAAAAATGGAATAAAATAAATACTTAAGGAGGCTCCCATACAACAAACGTGATTTTTTTTGCTCGTTTTTGCTCGATATTGATAACGGCAACAGGTAGACGCTTGAAATATTCACAGAATATTGAATTATATATTGACTTTAAAAATAAATCATTAAATAAAAATAAAAAGAATATTTGATTTTTATAGATAATTGTATGGAACCCTTCGTGCGCGAGTCCGAATCGCGCTTGGCCGGTTTTTTTATTGCTTAATTCAATAGTGCTTGTGATTCTGAGTAGAAATAACCCAAATTTTGTTAGGTTTTAAAAAAATGTACAGGGTACACTTTTTTCTGAAAATGCCCATAATTTCAGACATTTTGCTACTTTGACGTACTTAACACCAATGGTAGAGGAACCCAAAAAAATCATCTAGTATTTCAGAAAAAAGATTCCATATTTTGTTAGTCACAGCTTACTCATAAACTAAGTCAGGATACTTTAAAAATAAAAAGAGGAATAACCTACATCCTACATCCCCTCATCGATCCCTTCTCACCACGTGCAGATCAATGAAAAGGCCAAGAACAGTGAGTCCATCCATCCCAGCCTATACATACAGGGTTATTTTTAATCCACTGACATCCTCTTAAGCCTGAATTCCTATCACTCAAACAAATGTTTTTTGTTTTACGACTTTTTAAAATGAAGCACTTTTTTCCCATACAAATACACAGAGTATCGTAAAAATAAGAGGAAATCTCAAATTTTCAAAACGTTATTACACCAAAAATATTAAGTTATGACAAAAGCTGTAAAACAAAAAACATTTGTTTAAGTGGTAGGAGTTTAGGGTTAAAAGGATGCTAGTGAATTACAAATAACCCTGTATACTAGGGCAGTTCCAAAAGTTTCCGGCCTAACAAAGAAAAGAAGTACACACAAAACAAAACAAAACTTCTTTTATTTTTCGATATAGTCACTATTTCAATGCACTTTTCAGATTGAATTGAAATAGAGGAAGACAATATCGAAAAATAAAAGAATTTTTGTAAATATATGTGGGGATGGCAGTCGAAAAACAAACAAGTTATTCCTTTGAAACTGTAATAAACATAGGATGCAAAATAGAATACGTACAGAGCTTTTACTGACTTCCAACGACTGACTTTTACCTTTTTTCTTAAATCAAAGCAAACAGTATTACCAGGTCGTCCGTCCGTAAGCGTTCATTTCATCGACATCATGTTGATGAATGGCAGTCTTCGACGGTGCGTTTTAAGCGGTCTTTTTTGCCACGAACTTGCAAAATCTGGAACGAGCTTCGCGCTGGGGTCTTCCCATCGAGTTACGACCTGGGTGCCTTTAAGAGGCGAGTGTACAATTTTCTGCAGGGCCGACAACGCACTGGTATCGCGTAAAGCGCTGCGAGTGTCTATGGACAGTGGTGTTCATTTAACATCAGGTGACCCATTAGTCCGTTTGTCTGGCTCACTAACATAAAAAAAAAGGTAAATCATACAAACTAAACTAATATTCCCACATATATGTACTTACTTCTTTTCTTTGTTAGGCCGGAAACTTTTGGACCTGCCCTCGTACGTCCCACTGCAAGACACAGGCCTTCTCCCAGAATAGTTTCCCACGCGTGCTCAGTGCGGAGAGGTTGCTTCCTCTCACATATCGTATAATGGACCCCGATTTTTTCCACATGACTGTGTATTTAAGTCGTCTACAACTACGTCTGCAATCCCCGGCACGCAGTAGTGAAGGAGGCGCAACAGGATCCTCAACAACTATCCTGTGCTTATGAATATTATAAGCTATAAAATAAAAAGATGGTAACTAAAATAAAATGTATACTTACGACCTGAAAACCACAATACTGTTATTATTTGCTGTTCATTTTTATTAGGCAGACGATTTTTCAAAAATCCATTATGCAGTAGGTGTAGGTAGGTATATTATTTTCAAAAATAATAGTGAGTCTCCATTAAACAATAGGTACTGTTATTATTAACCGTTAATTTTTATTGGGCAGACGATATTTTTGGACCTCGGGATCGAAGACTGGCAAGAGCTGGCTCAAGATCGCAAAGCGTGGCGTAATCTGGTGTTGGAGGCCAAGACCCACTTTGGGTCACTGCGCCCTGGTAGTAAGTAAGTAAGACGATTTTTTTAATCCATAAATAAATGCAGAAGGTGTATATTATTTTCAAAAATAATAGTGAGTCTCCATTAAGTATATATAATTTGCTATTTCCAATATTTATTTAAATACTGCGGTCCATTTCCTGTGACGGGTGAAAACAAAATTAACATGTAATTTTCGTGGGCTTCTGTTATTTTGATTGTGTATGTTATTTAGAGATAAATAAAACTCGGTGAACTTCAGTGACCCTTTCGATGTGCATCACAAAATCCACAAATGCAGTAGGTACGTTTTGTTTTTTAAAAATAAAGGAATGTCCTTTGGGGCCATCCATAAATTACGTCACTCATTTATGGGGGGGGGGGGGGTCAAGCGATCTGTGACACTAGAACAAAATAATGGCGATTTTCATAGTAATAAGTGTGACAAGGGTGGGGCGACGTAATTTATTGATGGCCCCTTTACATAGTAAGTACCTATATGCTATTTGCTTATATTTTGCTACCACCTGGTGTGGAATAGCAGTGAGACAATTGACAGCTGCTTATGAATAAATTTAACTATCAGCCGATAGATGTCTCTAAACACACATACATTTACATTGTAAAATTGACTATTGCGAAGTAAATTCAAATTTGACAACGAAATTGACGTAATCAGCTCAGTTGATCTTATTTTTGATCAGCGGTCTTGATGACATGCCATCATTTTTTTTTAATTTAGAACCTCAATTCATGTACAGTAAAATTACATAAAGTTTACCACTGACAGATGGTTTGCCTTCATTTCATATTCAACTTTAACGACCTACAAATAAAGCCAATTTTAGAATACTGTTACCCACGTTTGCAGATTTTGTAATAGCTACTTTATTTGTGTGGTGTTAAAGTTGAAAATGAAGGCAAGCCACCTGTCAGTGGTAAACTAAAAGTAAACGTAGGTATTGTATATGGACACGTTACTAAAAATAAAGTCATGCATGAAACAGGTCCTTTACTTAATTAAGTTTTTTATCACTCACGTGCTTTGCACAATTACGGTTGCAAATTTATTTTATTTATTTCGATCAAATTTAAAATTGCTTGAAATCACTTGTCAAAAAATGTCAGAAAATGCAAAAAAGCACGTGAGTGGTTAGCCTTTTATTAAAAATCAAACGAATAAAAGTGTATTACCACAGACGAGTCGTCGGACAACAATTTTTTCGATTTCTGGAACCGAAATAAAAAGAAAAGTGTTAAATTATTATTTAATTTGATTAGTCAATTTTATTACTATTAAGTGGAACAATGTCGACACAACAGCTGATATCTTTACTGTACCTTAAAAAAAAAAAAAATATTAGGGGACAATCTTACACAAATCGACTTAGTCCCAAACTAAGCAAAGCTTGTACTATGGGTACTAGTCGACGATAAACATACTTATATAGATAAATAAATACTTAAATACATAGAAAACATCCATAACTCAGGAACAAATATTCGTGCTCATCACACAAATAAATGCCCTTACCGGGATTTGAACCCTGGACCTCTTGCTTCGTAGGCAGGGTCACTACCAACTAGGCTAAAGCGGTCGTTTAATCGTCTTTCAATTCTAAGGGCCTGTTTAACTTTCACACAATGATAAGTTCCTTGTATTTTATGTCACAGATATCACCGATACCGTCTTTGTTCATTGGAATAAAACAAACAGAGATGGCATTACATTACATACCTACAATAATATCTCACATAAAATATCAGGGATTTATCAGAGAGTGATGAAACGAGCTGTTAATGATCTTCAGAGTACTTCAGACCCGGAACGCCAGACGCGGAACCCAATCCGCAGCTGTTGAAATATATACAAAAAACGTATGTCCGAAAACAATGCATTAGGCATATTCGGCCCATTCATGGTCGATTGCGCGGACAAAGTCGCAAGAAAAAGCTAATTTTTTATTAGTCAAAGCTTTATTTACTGACTGTACTTGCATTGGTATCTAAACTATAATATCGATACCAAACTTCAAGTCAATACCATTAACCGTTGAGCACTTTCCACCAGCGGTGACAATAATGGCAGATCCACCAGAGCCACCGGATTTACAAAAACACCTAGGTATGTCAATTTTCAGCTCAATCGGATTCCAGGAAGGATTATTCGCGGTAGTTCCTTCCAAGGAACTATTGCGTTTTATCCGCACTACCTAGTTCCTTCACAGGAGATGAAGGAAGAACTGCGTTTATTTTTTCGCCTTTGTCGCAGCAGCACCTTTAGTTCTAGCAAAGGAACCAAGGCGAAAAAATAAAATCAGTTCTTCCTTCACCTCTTGTGACGGAATTAGTGTGAAATAATAAACGCAATAGTTCCTTGGAAGGAACAGCCAAAGAAACTACCACGAATAATCTTCCAGGAAGTAGTCAAAAAATAAATAATAGAATAAAATAAATAAATATTAGGGGACAATCTTACACAAATCGACCTAGTCCCAAACTAAGCAAAGCTTGTACTATGGGTACTAGACGACGATAAACATACTTATATAGATAAATACATACTTAAATGATTATAGAAATTTATTACATACTTAAATACATAGAAAACATCCATAACTCAGGAACAAATATTCGTGCTCATCACACAAATAAATGCCCTTACCGGGATTCGAACCCAGGACCTCTTGCTTCGTAGGCAGGGTCACTACCAACTAGGCTAAAGCGGTAATGACTTGCAAATTTTGAATCCACATCTTACATACAGACATTATGAACGTACGCAAGTTACATTAAATCTTGTGAAAATAATATTTCTCGTATGTATTTACTGGGAAGCAGGGGCGTAGCTACTGCCGTATCTGCCGTATCAATTATACGGGGCCCCCGACGTGCGTAAGAAAAAATTAATATAAACATCCCAAATTTTTTTTATTTCAGAAATGACAAAAGTCAAAAAAAGCAAAAGTGACAGATAGATAATTATGATGATTAAATATTTCTTTTAATTTTATGCAAACATTTTTTTTTCTTTTGTGAGAAATCTTTACCCTGCATAAGGGCCCCCAAACAAATTTTTATACGGGGCCCCGCCAAGGCATGCTATGCCACTGCTGGGAAGTAATTTTCCCGACAGTTTTACCCTCTACGCTGGAATGGAACACAACAGTGATAGCACAGCTGCTTAGAAAATAATACTATGATGAAAAAACTTAAGTAAAGAGCTGTTGCATGTAGTAGTGCACAGAATGTAGTGTATGTTAAAAAATAAATAAAATAAATAAATAAATATCATGGGACAATTCACACCAATTGACCTAGTCCCAAAGTAAGCTTAGCAAAGCTTGTGTTATGGGTACTAAGCAACGGATAAACATACTTATATAGATAAATAAATACTTAAATACATAGAAAACATCCATAACTCAGGAACAAATATTCGTGCTCATCACACAAATAAATGCCCTTACCGGGATTTGAACCCAGGACCTCTTGCTTCGTAGGCAGGGTCACTACCAACTAGGCTAAAGCGGTTGCATGTAGTTTAAAGGCTACCACAAACCGAGAGCGCGGGGCGCCGGCGAAGCATGCCCAGCGCGCTCTATAACACTGAATCAAATATACGGTGACACATCGGAAGCGCGGCACACCGTATTTGATTCAGTGTTATTGACCGCGCTGGGCACGCTCCTTCGGCGCCCCGCGCTCCCGATTTGTTGTGGTCTTTAGTCCATTTTATAATTTGGAACGTCAATTTGTGTAACGGACATGTTACTACTACATACAACAGGTTTTACTTAAGTTTTTCACCTATAGCGTACTTACCATCTATTATCCTTTTCAACGCTCTGTCAAATATAACAGCTCTCACTCATACGCCATGACATCGGAATGTTAAACGCGAAGTTGAACCCTACAGAAATGCATGTAGGTAGATATCGCTCTGCGTGCCATGACTGATATATCAGTCGTTGGCGTCGAACCTGCGGTGCTGATATATGTATGTGTCGTTGGCGTCGAAAAGGTTAAAAAGTAATATTTGAAGTTTGTATACGTACTTTTATAGTGTCAGAAAGTATTGATATGTCGTTGAAGACAACGTCGCCCTAGAACGGAAGAAACATTTTTATTTTTATTTATTTAAAGAAGAGCTCCGTAAGAAGCTGAAGTCATAATAATTATCAGCCAAAAGGCTGTAACATGACATGATGTATATGACCTTCAAGCTTTCAAAAAAAGAGCGTACTCCTACCTAAAAGGCCGGCACGCACTTGTGACTTTTCTGGTGTCGCAGGTGTCCATGGGCGACGGTAATCGTTTACCATCAGGCGATCTGTTTGCTCGTTTGAACCCTATACCATAAAAAAAATAAAAAAACGGCAAAATTTCTATGGTGAGCAACTGGCCGCTTACAGAAAAACAACATTCTAAAAAATTGATTTCCTTTTGTTTTTTTCCCGTCATTGGCTCTATTTGTCAAGGGGTACGCCGAAATTTGATTTATTTACAAAAATAAATATCATTTACTCGGTAAAAATACTATTTTAACCGAGCTACTTGTATTAATAAGGACTGCCGCTATTGCAGCCCTTCCTTTTCCGCTTCATCCAATCGTTCCTTTTCTGACCTACCATCGTTCTGCTCTACCACCTCGGAGCAGACCGCCGGTGAAGCCTGGACCCCTTTTAGATCTATACCCCTTTTAGATGCTTCAAGACTATCTACTTGAATAGTGAATAACCTGCTCTGCCTTCCCATCTGTCCAGCAAGACAAGGCAATTTTTTTTACATATCAAGACTCATGCTGACTGAATGTAAATAGGTATACTCATGCCACCTGAGTACGGGTATTTGGACTGATGTGTACATTTCAACAAGTGAGTAGGTAAATAAATAACAGGTGTAAAAACTTACGCTCTGAGCATTGTTCAAACTATCGATGTTCTGAAAAACAAATAACCATTAAAGATTTATGCCAGGAACCTTCGATCATCAATACAATCAATCAATACAAATACAAATTACATTGTATCGTTGAAGCCAGAAACGCATTCACATGTATGCTATGCATTGATGCACCTAAAAAGTCTCTATCTACCTCTTTTAGTAAATGGTCAATCAGTTTGATTCCAAGGCCACTACAGAATGTCATCGTGAAATTTTCGTTATCCGCTTACTATACTAATAAAAATCTGCTGTATATACAGTAAAAGGCAACCGTTACTGACTGATCTGCCAATGACCTATCCGTAGTCGCACCAATTTGCTACACTGGTGTTACTATGGTTCATTTTATTTATCCGTAGTCACACCACTATAGACCAACTCACCCTTGACTAAATATAAATATTTAATTTGAACCAACTCGATGGAGCCCCGCTTCGCTCCTATTTCTGGGCGGTTTGCCCTTCGGGCAGAAGAAACTACCTAACTAACCTAAACCTGACTATTTTCTGAACTGAATTATGGTTGGGGGGTGCATTGGTGTAACCATGGGTCGGGTAAAATAAACGGTAGTCACACCAGTGTGACTACGGATAAATAAAATGAACCATAGTCACACCAGTGTAGTAAATAGGTGTGACTACGGATCGGTCGATGATCTGCAACGCACAGCCCAAACCACTGAAAGGATTGTTTTTTTTTTTAATAAAAAAAATTGTGTTGACATTTGGCACACAGATAGCTATTTGGACGTAGGAATCCGCTAAGAAAGGATTTTTCAAAATTCCTATGGGATAGGGAATAAATGAGATTTATATTTTCGCTTCAAAGTAGAAGTAGCCATATCTCCGGAACTATAACTATTAGAGACTTCAGATTTGGCATGCAAGTAGGTGATTATAACAGTAAAAAACTAATTTTAGGATTTTTAGAAAATCCCACGGGATAAGGAAAACAATGGGATTTATACATTCAATTCAATGAGACCTTATCTCCGTAACCATTCCTTTAGGATCGTAGAGGTGCAGCAAATAGGGTTTTTTTTTAATTTCCCGCGGCAGGGAATGGAGATCGGGAGTTTACCATAAATCTTATTTGTGCGACGAAGTTGCGGGAAAAAGCTAGTTGTGCTGTAAACGTGAAAAGGTGAAAAGAAAAAAAATCGAAACCTGTCATGGGAAAAATGATAATAATTCGAATAGTTTTCAGGCAAATAAAATTGGGTCAATAACGTTTGAGATAGGCTACCCGACGCATCTTCTAACCGAGGATGTTAGAATGTTTAGGACTTCTGTAACAACATAACTGTTGTACTTACCGTGTCCACCTGCAATATAATTATAATATGGTATTAATATCTAATAGGTAAGTAAGTATACAGGTAATAATCTCGTGTCACGGTGTTTGTGGTCGCACTTCTCCGAAACGGCTCTACCGATTTTTTTAAATGATTTTTTTAAATATAAAGTAACTATTTGGTAGGTATGAGAATAGGTCGTAAGATATTCTTACCCTACTTCCCATTTGTTTAATCGCAAAAACGTATTTTACCTGATGTAGTTAGGTTTATTATTCAAACAATATTATATAAGCTAAGATAAAACTACAAAGTAAAAACGTCGTTGAGATTTTCTGGGCATTTTTATTTTTTGTTGCCTTTTGACTTTTTTTTAAATTCGGAAAGTTTTATGTGATTTCTGCTCAGAATCACGAGCTCTTTCGATCCTACTAGGAGAAAAAAGTGTCCAAAGTTTTTTTTTCCCGTTCCGTTACCATTTTTTATAGACTTCATATGATCGTAACGAAATGGAGGAATCGAAAATTATATGAAAATTTTGGGACACTTTTTTTCTCCTAGTAGGATCGAAAGAGCTCGTGATTCTGAGCAGAAATCACATAAAACTTTCCGAATTTAAAAAAAATTCAAAAGGTACAAGAAAAATTAAAAATGCCCTTCTACCACAGGTATTGACCCCAAGACCCTGACCGCATTACCACTCTGAACTGCGATTCCTAGTTTTTGAGAGAGGAAAGCGCCATCCATGGGGTCACCTGAAGTCTGAATCAATTGTGATTATAGGTGTTTAATAAAATGTTTTAAGTAGTGTCTTCTGACCATGGTCCCATTGTCTCAAAATCAAACATATAGTTCGTTAAAGCTGAATATTTTCGGGGCTTGTTTATTTAAGCCTGCTCGGCAACCGCTTCGGTTCTGATGCGGTTCCAATTTAATAAATAAATAAATAATATTAGTGGACAATTTCACACAAATCGACCTAGTCCCAAACAAAGCAAAGCTTGTACTATGGGTACCAGACGACGATAGACATACTTATATAGATAAATAAATACTTAAATACATAGAAAACATCCATAACTCAGGAACAAATATTCGTGCTCATCACACAAATAAATGCCCTTACCGGGATTTGAACCTAGGACCTCTTGCTCCGTAGGCAGGGTCACTACCAACTAGGCTAAAGCGGTAGTTATTTAATGTAACGGTAATAACGGTACTGGCTGAAAATCAGCGCTGGGGTGCTATAAATCCCTCAGCATTATGCTGAGCCAGTGTCCAATTTGCAACCGCAATGAGCCAAACTATCTTTAGCTTTAGTGTTGTCTTTTGTTTTGTAAAAATATTGATGATGTGTATTTTCTTTATTTCTTCTTTCTTTCTATTTTCTGTCTATCAAGCTCGTCGTAAAGAATACTTACGTCTTTAAGAACTTTTTTGATGTCGTTGATCGTCAGATTACCCTAAATAAACAAATAATAGATTTAATTATAAACTTTATTGCGTGAGTCAGACATATGTCATTTTGGAGACGTAGTCGGGTTCGCTGGTAGAAGTGATGGCCGATGGAGCCAAAAGGTCCACGGAACGACAAGCGTAGTATAAGATAGCGTTCAATAAGATGGTTCGACGACCTATACGTTCGCGTTGGTTATTCGCCGCTAAAAGCGATTGTCAAAAGTATACTTACTTACTAAGTACTATTTTAAAAATGTTTCTCAAAACTGTGAGAATATTCTGTTTTGTCACTGACTTCGATTAATGATGGATGACTAAATGTAGCTAAATATATATATTTTTTTTTTTATAATTTATTTACACAAAAACAAACAAAAGAAGTACAGAAATACTTATGCTAAAATACATCTGCCAAACTGCATAGCAGTTTGTTGGCAGAAAGTTTATAACTCTCACTACTTATAAAGGTTCCGACACTCACTTGGTCCGGTTATATTAAAAATTCAAACCCGGTGCCGGCTGCGTAGGCACAGCGCGCCACGGCCCTTTGTTATTGATTACTATTTTTAATATGAAGGTGTAATTACGCTGTGCGCTGCGCCGCACGCACCGACATCGGCAATACCAATAAAACAATGCATTATACACAATGACACAAACATACACTTCTCATAGTTATGCCTTTTCTATAAAACTTTTATATATAAACTTGTGATGTTGATTCTTCGATCGACCGTCGGGGATCAAGAAGCGCTGATAATGCTTCGGAGAGAGGCGAAACACGTGTCAGATTTTTTATATGTTGGTATACAGGGTGATCAATCCAAATGGGTCAGTATAGAGAAATGAGAAACTATGAGAGTTAGAGTAATCAACGCAACCATAGCTAATTTACATGACTTAGCCTCACTACTTGACGGAGGAGCAAAGACAAGTCATCATCATCTTTCATTATTTCAGCTGAAAGACGTAAGCTGTTGAACATAGACCCCAAGGCTCGCCAAACAGATTGGTCCCGTGCCATCCGCATCCAACGCGATCCCGCAACTTTAACAAGGTCGTCTTGTTGGAGGCCTACCTACACGTGTCTTCCGGGGCGAGGACGCCACTCGAGAACCTTTTTGCCCCATCGGCCATCAGTTCTACGAGCGATGTGTCCTGCCCACTGCCACTTGAGTCAAGCGATTCTTCGAGCTATGTCGGTGATATTAGTTCTAGCGCGGATTTCATCATTTCTAATGCGATCCCGCAAAAAAACTCCAAGCATAGCCCTCTCCATCGCCCTCTGAGTAACTTTGAGATTTAGACAAGTATCCAATTTATTTTAAAACCGTTAGTTATGCGGAAAATTCGGGCTGTATCTGGGACTGTATTACTCCGCAGAAACTGTCGTTGGTCCATCCGTCGATTTTGACCGCGCGTCATAACTGTCATAATCGTGTTACGATCAAATGTGACCACGGATTGGGTAAGTAATTTCTAAGAGCAGTTTACGTCCACGGCGATAAAACAGTTAATTCTGTTTTTAAAATATACTTATGTGAGTGAGAGTAAAACAGAATCGTCTGTTTAATAATGAAGAATTTGTGTCGGTACACAATATATATTTCATATTAGAACCCTAGAGATCGTAACTTTACTTACATTTCGCTATCAATTGAAATTTTGTAATATTAACATTATTAATGAACTGAAACAATTACTTTGCTCACCTGCGACCTTTCAAGGCTTTACTTTTAAGGTCGTTGAGCAAAGTAATTGTTTCAGTTCATTAATATGGACCTCCGCAAAGTAACGCCTGATTCAATAAATTATCATTATTGTTCGGAGTCCTCCACGTCGGAACTTAAAATATGTTGACGCCGGCTAGTTTGAGCCGAGTCAAAACCGCAGACCACCGCGTCAAAATCGCTGGTTATCGCGTCAACTTATCTTAAGCTTCGGTGTGGTCGATCCTTAATGTAAAAGTACTAAAATAATTTAATATCCTAAGGCAGTTATTAAAGACTGAATAAAGCTTCGTTAGAAAAAGACTTCCGCCATTTTATTGGACAATATTTTTAAGACGACACAGATTAATACTTACAGCGTTGTTGATATTGTTTATATTCTAAGAAAACAAATGGAAATATATGAATATCACAAAAATAGTGTTCAA
The DNA here is from genome assembly GCA_947563465.1 of Archips xylosteana. Taxonomy (NCBI): domain Eukaryota; kingdom Metazoa; phylum Arthropoda; class Insecta; order Lepidoptera; family Tortricidae; genus Archips; species Archips xylosteana. Next base: position 9,749,501 of record OX387369.1, read on the forward strand.
TAAAACCTTCGATAATCTAATTTTAGTAATAATATAACCGTCACCAAGGCTGTGGTTAACCTAAATACAACCAACTTCGATAAAGCGCTCGCCAAAGTTCGTAATGCCGCTAAGTTCGTACCACCACTCACTCTGAAGATTGTTTCACACAAGGAACATTGGCCATTATATTTTAAACACAACACTATTTAGTCTATGTAACACAGTATAAATCTAATACCTTTAAACGAGCAATTCTTGTATATATGTATATATATATATATATATATATATATATATATATATATATATATATATATATATATGTGTGTATATATATAATCAGGATCTCGGAAACGGCTCCAACGATTTCGATGAAATTTGGTATGTGGGGGTTTTCGGGGATGAAAAACTGATCTAGCTATGTTTCATTTTCAGAAAATCGCTTTTACTCGTGTTTTCCGGCTATTTTTGTTTGCATTAGAATATAAAACTAAATTTCGCCGACTTCGAGCAGATCATAATGGCACATTAGAAATCGGGTGGTCGCGGATCCAGCCGACCTCGGTTCGGTACCACGTTTTTTTTCAAGATTTTTAGTTTTTTTTTTTAAGTTTATTTTTTATGAGAAAACGTCAAGTTTCTTCTTTTGTGAGAAAAAGTTACTTTTTTGTGAGAAAAAGTTATTTTTTTGCGAGAAAAAGATACTTTTTTGTTAGAAAAAGTATTATAGGGAACGTGCAGTAACTATAGGCGGCAGCACTAATGCGACAGAAGAGACACTATGCGGACAGTAAAACAAACTTATCAAGGTAAAACATTCAAATTGATGGCACCCTTATGGCACCAGTTGGCAGCACCGTCTATGTGCACGTTCCCTATTGGGAGCACAGAACAGGAAAAGCCGGTTGTCTGTAAAGTCGGTTTACGGACGATAGTTTAACGTGACTCACCCCCCCCCCCCCACCCCCTCCGGTGTTTTCGTCAAATATCTTGAAAACGGTGCATCCTACGGCAAAATCAATGAAATTTTCATCCCCCCTTTAATGCCCCCGCGCTCCCTCCCCCGCATCCCCTCCCCCTCTCTCAACCCCCCCCCCCCCACCCCTCCGGTGTATATAATCAGGATCTCGGAAACGGTTCCAACGATTTCGATGAAATTTGGTATTTGGGGGTTTTCGGGGATGAAAAATTGATCTATCTTGGTCTTATCTCTGGGAAAACGCTTGGTACCGAGTTTCTGCCCGAGCAGAGCTCGGTCGCCCAGGTACTTAATTTAAAAAGCCAAACAAACAACGGCATTATTAAACAGTCCATCCAACGATTGTTTTGAGTCCGCCGCTGACAGCCGCCATTTTTCCCATTTTTCTAGCGCCAATTCTGACTAGCGCCAATCAGAAAAAGAGAATGAAAATTCAAAAAATTGTTCTTTATCCAAAATACTTGTATAAATAGGACAATAAAAAATACGGTAGAAGTCGTCAAAAAACAAATTTTAAAATTAAATGTATAAAATAAATATAAGTCAAACAAAAGAATATGTATCGACTAGACACTGACTTCCACACTCAAAGACATAAATACTTGGTAATTATTTTTCATCTCGTTTAAGTTCATACTATTGTACTGAAAAAAGTGACTGGGAGTTACAAATGAAAAAACTTACCACGAGCTATGCGTTTAAACAATTATTTTATTAAATTAATAAAAAATATTTTTAGTTTCACATATATATTTCACTTGAAAATAAAATGTACCTTATGTACAATTGGCAGCACCTGGAAAGAAGAGCTTTGTTTATTATAAGTTAAGCTGAGTACGTAATTATAAAATGTTGGCTACCTACAGCTACCTATTTATTATTTACAATGTTTGCGAACGAAATTACCTTAACATTGACACCAGATAATGAGTTCGAGAGACCCACGACATCATTCTGTAAAAATACGAAATATGTTAAAAGAGCGCGCATTTTTGCATTAATAAATCCCTTGCTGTATCACTAGTAAGGTTTAGTTTTGAAATTCTTACGTAAGATATTTGAGGATTCCCTCTATAAATCAGTCACTTTAGAAACACGATTACTTGTACAGTAGCACACAACTTATATGGCTCACCGATATACCTGCGCAGAAGACACGTTCTCCACGCACGGCACATGTTTTTTTTGTGCCGCTATTGGTGGGTTGCTGCCGCCATGTTAGGTCGCATCGCGTGGCAATTGGCATGTTGATCAGCCGTCATACTTCCGAGTGAAAAGACGGATAACAGGTGCACTGTAATTTGCACCTTGTAACTATATGACATAAGATTGATTTAAAGGTTGAATCGTACCTTCGGCTATCATCGGAATAGTTCGTTCGTATCTGCGCGGCCAAAGTGTGTATTACTGTAGTTCGTTCGATAGCAAAAAATACAAAGTCGTCTTTAACTACGAAGCTTGAAGTCCCGTGTTCGATCCCCGGTCAGACGCTTGTACCAGCGTTGCCGGATGTCCCGGTTTTGGCGAGACGTCCCGATATTTTGGCTCAAAATTAAATGTCCTTCGCGGGAAAGGCTCAGCCCCGCTTTTGAAGAATGGCTCGACTGTGCGACGACGTATGGTAGAATAAAGTATTTTCATGAAAATAACTGTCATGTGGACACAAAGTAAAATTATAATCTTTAACTTCTAACTACTTAAGTGATAACGAACTATTTACATACAAGTATGTACTGAAATTCACGCCTGACGAGCTTTTTATTCACAAATATAGATCACATAGATAACGCAATGCTCACGATTTGTATTGAAACCAAGCGCGTCGACTTTTTAACACTACTGTGACGTCACAGCCGAAATTTAGTGATGGGAAATTCAAACCACAGACATAATTACACTCAATTACAACGCAACGAGGCATTTTCTTAGTTTTCGCGGACGTCCGGCTGCAAAAACTCACGCACGCGAACTGTCAGTGGTGGCGGCCATCCCGACGCTTTGTCGGGGTTCGGACACGCGAAGTAGATGCATTTGCGTTATCTATGTGTATCTACATCTGTGTTTTTATTAGTATCTCCCGCTTTCGGCGGAAGAATCCCCCTTTTTTTACTCAAAAGGTCTAAGAATCTCGCTTTGCCCGAAAAAAATCTGGCGAAACTGATTTGTACTAAGCTGTCCAGTCGTCACAAATTAGCCTGTCATAGTGTCCCACTGCTGAGCAAAAGCCTCCCTTCTTGACCTCCACAACTCGTAGTCTGACGCAATGTTAGGTCAGTCCTTTGCGTACACGTCCAAATCGTCCCGCCGTCTCGTTCTTGGTCTGCCTCGTCGCTGATCGTTCTCCGGCACACACCAAGCAACGCTTAGGCTGCGTTTCAACCAGAGATGTGCGAGGATGCGTTGCGTTGTCATGAACAAATAGAAACACTTCATTCACTCACTTAGGACCTTTTAAATGAAGTGTTTCTATTGGTTCATGACAACGCAGCTCCGGTGGATACGCAGCCTTAGGGTCTTCCCAAATCAATCGGCTACGTGGGCCGAATGGAGCCAACCTGATCAACGTCTTTTTCGCTCTTATTGCGTTGACATAAAGGTTTTTCTGATCGGCTAAAAGGGATTCCACGTCGATAGTTTTGGGGAGACCCTATTAGCCCACCTTTATGAAAGTCAAAAAGGTTTTAAAAATACTTACGTTGTAGCCGTCGTCGAACGAGTCGTATCCGGTGATAACGACGATTAATTGACACACGAAGAAAAAGACACGAGTTGCCATGACGAAGATTTAGGATTACAAGCCTTTCTTTCCACCGTCTATTTATAACACTCATTAATTACCCACTTGTAGTGTTCACACTGAATTAATCGATTTGAACTGACTAAATTTCAATAAACTAATCGATTATAAAGGCAATTTCAGGCGCATTTCTATTAGGTTCTAATTGCTTTGGCTTCGAACGATGATGTGCTTGTTCGGGATTGGATAACTGAAGAATTCTAATGTTGTTATCGAGTTTTTTGCTTGTAAATCATTACGGGTGTTTATTTGAGAATTTTATGATATTTATTAGCGGTTGTTAAACTAAAGATGTAGGGTAAATAAGTATCCAGTAGTCATACAGGCACTGGTAGTCGGCACCTGTCAATCTTTCATTCTCCTTGCACTCATATAAGGCCGACTACCGGTGCCCGGCTGACTACTGGGTACTTTTCCCTATTTGTGCTTTTGTTGGAGACCACATTTTTATTTATAGTGAACTAGCTATGTCAGCGGCTTCGCCCCCAACCCCGAGCGTTGCCCTCTCCATAGTAGCGTTGCCAACAATAGATCGGCATACTATCGTGACCTCGAAAAATAGTCACAATATCGATAGGCCTATCGATAGTATCGATAGTATCAATAGTAATTTGAGACCAATACTATTGATAGACATCAATACTATCGAACTATTAAAAGTAATACTATCGATAGTATCGATAGTATTGATGTCTATCAATTCAGTAGTATTGGTCTGAAATTACTATCGATACCATCGATAGGCCTATCGATGTTGTGACTATTTTTCAAGGTCACTATCGATAGTCAAACTATCGATAGCTATGCAACGCCACTCCATAGCTCGTTGAGCGACTCTGAGCCCCCAGTAGTCAAACACCACGTCTCGGTTCTATATGCCATCACTGGCAACATTGCCCCTCTGAGTTGGACCATTGCGTTGCATGGCGTTGTTTGGAAGCGCCATTTAAAGTGGGTTAACTCTTTATTACTTTTATTAGAACGAATCCCGCGCAAAGTCGTGCATAAGAGTGTATTGTTCCCTTAAAGGCCGGCAACGGACTAGTGACCCTTCTGGGGTTACTGGTTCTCATGGGTGGTGGTGATCGCTTACCAACAGGTGACCCACTTGCTCGTTTGCCTCCCTCTATCAATAAAAAAAAAAAACGGAGTCAAAAGCAAACCTGGTAGTAAATAAAACGCTTGTAATGTTTTAAACGTATTTATTCACGAAAAAACTTAAACGTCAATTGATATCAGTTTGGATAGCGGAAGGATCGTCTTGGGCTTCTATGGCGCTCTCTGTCTCCATGTACACCCGGAACCTCTTTGCGATTTCCGCAGCGCTACCAGGCAACTATAATAAGAAAGAAAATATAAATATTTATACTGAAGTTACAAATAACACAAACAGTTTTCAGTTTTGCTTTGGGGCCGTCTAACATTACGCGAAATTACGTGAGGTGATTTTGGTAATTTTTGCCCCCACCTTCTACTCCCCTTGGTGGGATGTCGTTTTGTTCGAGCCCCTCCCCCCCTTAATTTCACGAGTAATTTTTAATAATGTGTTATAGTCAGTTTAAATACATTAATTCTTAACTTTATAGATAACGTATCCGATAAGACACATTGTTTAATACCACCTTTTTGTATTTTTTTTGTGTAGAATTTTCAGAAGTTCTAATTTAAGACTGGGTTTGAATTACAAACTTTTAGACATTTTGCCAATTCTAGGGTCTGTGCGAGATTGTGTAGGATTAATCATTAGGTATTTTACCCCCCTCCCCCCAAACGTCTTACTTACTTAATGGACGCCCCCTTACGCAAATTGCAGCAATTTAAATCTGCTAAGTTCAACTACATAAGAAAAGCTGTACGTTAATAGCCGGCTTTAAACAGGATCCATATCAGATGTTTTGCATTTTAATTATCACTTCGTATTTTCGCCATTTTCCTGTGAAAGGTATTTACTTAGTACTTTTCAGGTTTTTCCTGTGTGTAACTAAGAACTAGCAATGTATAGTCGACCAAGTAAGTGCTTTACCATTTTTAATGACAGTTCCTACATCAGAATAAAAACAATAAGGTTGATTGTCACATTGACTTGTAAGTGAAAATAGCCTTTGACGTTTTAAGCCGTACAATTGACATTGAACCTTAGGGTGGTAAAGGAAATTCTTGGTCGACTATACACTTCGAATCAACTTATAATTCCTCGCAATGTCCAGTCAAGTGTAAAAATATGGGTGCACACAACTTGCTCATAAATATGTCCCATAGCTCTTATGTCATCGAATTAAGGTATAGGTATGTAACGATGGGAGGATTAAATCGATACTTATTTTTGCATTTGACCGTACAGTCAACCAATTTGATTCCTAGGCCACTATAGAACCATGTCTAAATGAATCAATTTGTTTATCTTCTACGACAGTGATTATTGGGTGATGTATGTCATGATGACAAACTCGATCTTTGCGAACGCGTGTCAACGATATTGAATAGGAAAGGAGTTTGCTTGTGTATTAATAACTTGAATTGTCACTGGCCGTCTGTCAAAACTTCTTTTTCCTCTCAGTCATAGAGCGAAAACGTTTATAAACTCTTTACGTTTATTGCAAATTGTGTTCGGAAAGTTGGTAATCCTTTGACTCGCACTGACTTTGTAATTGTCTAGTAGTTAATGCGACAAGGTGTAAACAGGGGCACAGAATATACAGGGGGTTTGGCAGTCGAGTGTAGGGGTTTTAAGAGGTGATAGCTAGGGTCATTCTGAACATTTTTGACCACATTTACTATTATACCAAGTTGCACGGTTTTTGAGATATAGCCATTTCAAATTTTTTTTGAAAAATCACGCTTTTTGCCTTATTTTCTTAAATTTAACATCCTGTATAGCCTGCACTGAATTAATTTTTAGTGTATTGCCTTCGCAGTACCCTGGTTCTTCAAAATAAATTCAAATAATTGCTTATTACTGGTAGATTGATTAAAAAAAAACTTCTTTAGACGTGACGAGGAAAAAAATCTCAAACATTTTCGTAACTTTGCGTGTCTACAAAAAAAAAGTAATAGCGTTTTACGCGCACATATTACTTAATAAACTTCTTTGATTTACGGGCTTTCTAAACATGTGCCACTTAAGGAAAGAATAGTAAAGAAATAACAAAAAATAAAGTATTTCCAAAAAAAAGAGACCTCATTTCCATACAGTGCCAGTACACAAGTACGGTACTGGCTACACGACTTGTTCGCAGTCCTGACATAACTCGAGTTGTTTTTTTCGTCTGTGGTAAGGTAAAAACTTAGTTTAAAGTTAGGAAAAGAAAATCTGACAAGCAGAGCTGTTTTTCAAATAAAAAAAATTATATTATTTTTGATAAATAGCTTTGTTTTCCAGATTTTAAATAATTCATTGAATCAGGCGTTACTTTAGGGAGGTTCATATTAATGAACTGAAACAATTACTTTGCTCACCCGCGACCTTTGAAGGTCAGTTCATTTCCAGATTTTATTTTTATTTAACATCCTGTATAACGTGTATTGAATTAATTTTTAATGTTTCGCCTTCGCAATACCTTAGTTCTTTGAAATCAATTCAAATAATTGCGTACTACTGCTAGACTGATTAAAAAAACCTCTTTAGGCATGACGATGAAAATAATGTCAGCTAATATTGTAACTTTGCATGTCTACAAAAAAAAAAGTAAACGCGATTTACGTGCAGAAATTACTTGATTAACATCTTTGATTTACAGGCTTTCTAAGCATGGGCCAAATAAAAAAAGAAAACTAAAAAATTTGTTCTAAATTAAGATATTTCCAAAAAAGAGACCTCATTTCCGTTTTTCAATTGTTTATGACTACGACGGTACTGGCTATACAATTTTCTTGCTTGTTGATTAGTGCACCACTGTCATTTTGGATAGAAGGAAATTATTGATCAACTTAAGAGTGATCTACAAACAAACTGTGTTATTCATCCGAGTTAGGATAGGAACGGCAACACATTCAACTTTTGTCACTTAACTGAATAATTTGAACTTATAAACGACGAGTACTAAGTAGCCTGTGTACTAAGATAGATAAACAGATAGATAGCGTTTATTTCAGGTACAAAACAGTAACAATGAGAAATGTCCTTCACTGTCACACGCACTAGCACGCCTTCGCAGCTCGGTGGTAGCACAGTGGTAGTCACTCCAAGTTTCATTTAATTTTTCATTATGAGATATCCAGCTTCGATTTTGCATCTTAATGTCCTAATCGAAAACTAAGTTTTTTAGCCTACCCGAGACGAAAAAATCAACTGGAGCTATGTCAGGACTGCGAACGAGTCGTGTAGCCAGTACCGTCGTAGTCGTACTTGTGTACTGGCACTGTATGGAAATGAGGTCTCTTTTTTTTGGAAATACTTTATTTTTTGTTATTTCTTTACTATTCTTTCCTTAAGTGGCACATGTTTAGAAAGCCCGTAAATCAAAGAAGTTTATTAAGTAATATGTACGCGTAAAACACTATTACTTTTTTTTTGTAGACACGCAAAGTTACGAAAATGTTTGAGATTTTTTTCCTCGTCACGTCTAAAGAAGTTTTTTTTTAATCAATCTACCAGTAATAAGCAATTATTTGAATTTTTTTTGAAGAACCAGGGTACTGCGAAGGCAAAACACTAAAAATTAATTCAGTGCAGGCTATACAGGATGTTAAATTTAAGAAAATAAGGCAAAAAGCGTGATTTTTCAAAAAAAAATAGAAATAGCTATATCTCAAAAACCGTGCAACTTGGCATAATAGTAAATGTGGTCAAAAATGTTCAGAATGACCCTAGCTATCACCTCTTAAAACCCCTACACTCGACTGCCAAACACCCTGTATAATATGACAGGTGTGACATCTAAGACGAAATACAAAATTATCTTTTCTGGATCCACTCATGATTACGATCAACTTTTATTATGGGAGTAAAAAAAAAAAAAAAATTGAGCCTCCCATACTAAAAGCAATCAACTGGTTTCGCCATTTGTATGGAGACGTCGATTTTGAGTTTACGTTTTCGAAGTTGGTCCCATAATAAAAGTTGATCGTAATCATGAGCGGATCTAGAAAATATAATTTTGTATTACGTCTTAGATGTCACCCTGTCTGCCTAGTAATCAAATTGGTTGACTGTACTATTAGAAACGAAAACTACCGTTACCGTTGCACGGCATTATCAAAAATAGGAAAAAACTTGAAAGTTTCCGGAAATTTTCACGACTAATTTACTATTCAACTACTAAGGCTTACCAAATCCAGTGAGATGCATTTTACTGTCCTATGCACAGTGATACACAGATGCTGTCTGTGGTAGTTGACCTGCGTGAATAATAATAATACTTAGTACTTACAAGAGTTGAGGCGAATGATTACATAAAGTACTGACTGCAATAAAAGTAGTGAATGAATGAAATGAGTGAGTGAATGAAAATGTGACTTATATGACCTTAATAAATGATGAAAAACCTACGAATACTGTACATTTATTATAATTTTTCATAACCTACTTTTGAAATGAAACAATTTAAACTGATAAGAAATATTCGCAAACAAAAAATCGGTATTTTGTAAATAGCGAAAAATATGCATATCTGATTTAAAAAAAATAGATGAAAGTATTTTATTTTCTATTTTGTTTGAACTAGACGTAGGTATTTTCCTAAATAATTCTTAAAAAATATGTTGAATAAATTTTTAGAAAAAATCCCACTGTCATTACACGACATGTTGTTGTGTGCGTGACCTTAAATCTCGTGGCGTTACCTATACTTTATAAAATCGTTACTGAAAGTCAAGTACCGTGATAAAACTAACTTTTAATTTAATCTATTTTTTATTTATGATTAGGCCGCGAGGCATTGCCGAGTGAGTGAGTGAGCGAGTAAGACAACACTACACTACACTGGTATACAACACTGTTTAAATAAGTTAATTGTTCTTGTGTTAAAAACAATCAAAAATGCTCAAACCTTTGCTGCGGCGAAAGGAATCTCACTGATTCTGCCCTTTAAAAAAAATAACAGTAGGTATTATAGCATGGAATAATATTACCTACGTGTGTATGTTTATATACGATTATATTATGATTTGTGTAAGATAAATAATACATATTACTATTGGACCCAGCAGACGTCGCGTCGTCCATTAATTTTGATATTTTAAATTTATCAGTTACGTTTTTAAGAATACAAATATTAAGAAAAAATAACAATGAATAAAACTTAACTATAAACTAGGTAAATATGTAACTTAAAAACTACTAGATTAAGTCTAAATAAAAAGGCCCCCAGTGGCATCGTGCCCAAAAGGTTCGCAGCATGGCGATTCGTTGAGAGAGATAGCTGCCAGCCCTTTGGTCTCCAGTACCTAGTGTCGACCAGACTCTTTTGCACTTCTTAAATGGTTAAGTCACCATTTTTCGATATCTCACTGTTTGCTATGGTCACTATGTCAAAATTATGGTTACCTATCGTTTCGCCGAATTTAATTACGCAGATTTTTCTTTCTCATACAACTATTGGCGGCCTTTTCTTTTGGCCGAGTGACGTTTGGTATAATTTCGTTACGCTTATTATTTGTTTCACCGAGTAGTCGGTAGGAAGAAAAGCGATACGCAGAGTAACGTTAAGTCGATTGTTTGTTTCGTAATTGTTTCATTTTACCGAACAACGGTTCGTCGAAACATGATAAGCAGAGTTATGACATGGCATATCTAATTATTGTTTAGTAGATTTATGGTTCAGTCGATTTTTGTTTCGGAATTGTGTTAGTTAACTGTACAACTGTTGCATTTTTATACATTTAATGTAAAATCGTCAAATTTTAGTCTTTAGTGAAAATAAAAAAAATACAGGTAAATTTATAATTTTATATTAAATTTAACTAGTCAATAAAAACTACCGCTAGATGTGTAAATTGTCAATTGTTCAGCAAATCAAATTTGGTAAAATACCGCGGTCCAATTTGGGTCCAATTTTGTTTTCAAACCCTCCAGCAACCCATTCAAATATACACATAAAATTTCATCTAAATCGGTTCACCCTCTTATGTAACTAACTAGCTTTTGCCCGCGGCTCCGTTCGAGGAAAATTCAAATTTGTAAATATAGCCTAAAGATACCCTATGCTACCCAGGAATAATGCAGCATTTTAATGGTAAAAGAATTTTTGAAATCGGTCCAGTAGTTTTTGAGTTTATTCGTTAAAAACATACAAAAATACACATCCTTCCTCTTCATAATTTAAGTGTAGGTAGAAGAAAATTATAGCTCAAAATATACAGTGTCATCGTATTTTGGTCTTTTTAATGTTAAAACTCACCATCGAACATATTTTGACAATACTGAGGAACACCAAAAACAAGATAGAAGCGTTCATGTTTCGCAAGATTTGATTACCGAAATACATTGGATTTTTCACATGCTCTTATCTATTCTGGTAATGGAAACAATTTGGTTGCATTAATTGATTTTCCGGCCAGTAATAGAAACAGAAATAGCACAATTAAAACTATCTGCAATTGAATTGATAGATAGCCTATAATCGATACTGCCATCTTACATTATTAATGTTCAAACTGTCCATTTCAAATCATGAAAATGAATTCGAACCCGCAGGCTTATTGTCTAACATGGTCTAACACGCTGAAGTTTGCTTCCGCGACCACTATTTCTTTCTGTCAAACGGTATTAGCGAAACCTTAGATCACACTCATACTAATTACAGTAGGCGCTCGGTAATCCGGCGCTCGTTAGTCAGGCACGCTCAGTAGTCCGGCACTCAGCGACTCAAGGTTCCCGCTTGATAGTCCGGCATTTTACACAGCCGAATGCCGGATTACAGAGAGTTGTGTAATTATTAGTTTCGCTCGGCAGTCCGGGCCTACCTTGACAGTGAAGCCACGTGTTTGTTTTGCTATTCGTGTATCGCAGCGTCGCTTGACAAAAACCTAACCATATTTATAATATACTTACTTAGTCTTTTATTGTGGATCTGTAGTAGGTCTTCCGCTTACTTCCCATACAAATCCGATAATCCGGCGTCGGCGCAAAAATATGGGTGCCGGATTACTGAGCGCCTACTGTACAATAAACTGCACAATTAAGTAGTAGTTTTGTACACTAGGATATACAGTGCTAATTTGTATGTGCAGTTCATTGTAATTAGTATGAGTGTGAACTAACGTATCGATAAGATGGTGACAGTAAGAGATGGTGAAAGCGAAGGCAAGCGTCCGCGCATTAGACAATACGGTCTCCGATTTTAGTCGCCTCATTGCCTTGAAATTTAGTATAGGTACCTAGAGGTAACGCCACCAGAGTTGAGGCCACGCACACAACCACATCTCATGTAATGACAGCGGGATTTTGACGTTGTGTTGACGTTTAACGACAACACAACGTCAAAATCCCGCTGTCATTACATGAGATGTGGTTGTGTGCATGGCCTCAACTCTGGTGGCTTTACCTCTACACGAGATGTTGTGGAGGTTGGTTGAAATAGAAAGATCTCTCTCCAGGCAGAAGTCCAATAGAAGTCGTATTTATGCAGCCGAGTTGAGAAACTTCGATAGCGCGATGCAGGATGTATATTAGTTCCTCGTTTGATGACTAGATAGATGGTGCTAGGAGTAGGTATACAGCTACGATGTTTTAGAATGAGTCATCATCGTCTTAACCCTTAATAAGGCCCCATTTACTGGAGCATACTACTACAGAACAGAATCAAAAGCAGCTATCGAATGCTTACCTGTTAAAGTGGAAGCGCATGCTCTAGGCGCGAAATTCAAACTTTTTACAGTTTTTAATTTATTATGGGTAAACGGTGGAACTGTTTAACTTCATTATAGTACTTGCGCTTGTAAAACAGTGTTCTTTATATTATTGTGTCAAGTTTTTTAACAATAAAACTATTAGCTTGAAATAAAAGTTGTCAAAACGTTGAAAGTCCGAATTTCTATGTTTGACAACTTTTACATTAAGCTAATAGTTTTATTCTTAAAAAGCTTTACACAATAATATAAATGACACTGTTTTACAAGTGCAAGTACCATATGAAGTTAAACAGTTACACCGTTTATTATGGGTACAATAGGTAAATTAAAACCTGTAAAAATTTTGAATTTCGCGCCTAGAGCGTACCGTTCTTAAAGTATATTTTTTTAAAGCTAATCGTATTTTCAATAATTACAATGGATATTGTGACGAAGTTTAAAAGCAATAAGGTTGAATTTCCAAAGCAATGAAAGTGGTCCGTAAAACGCCTCTACCTTTTTAAGGGATAAATACATCCACTGCTGAACATACCTCCCCCAAGCGATAAATACATCCACTGCTGAACATACTTCCCCCAAGCGATAAATACATCCACTGCTGAACATGCCTCCCCCAAGCGATAAATACATCCACTGCTGAACATACCTCCCCCAAGCGATAAATACATCCACTGCTGAACATACCTCCCCCAAGCGATAAATACATCCACTGCTGAACATGCCTCCCCCAAGCGATAAATACATCCACTGCTGAACATGCCTCCCCAAGCGATAAATACATCCACTGCCGAACATGCCTCCCCCAAGCTGCTAAGGTTCGACAAACAGATCGGTCCTGCGGTACTCGCATCCAACGTCGTCGCTCCAGACCATACTAACGCCATCTAGTGATATTCCACCTAACAAAAACCCTCGTTGCGGAAATAATACTTAATCAACCCATAAATAGGTACCGTAAAACCAAATAACTATAGTCCTAGCCTGCAACAATAGTCCAATTTTCATCCTTACATTATCCTTAAAATATGATAGCTACATGGCTAGACTAATAGGTAGTAGATTGTTCAACAAGGGACTAAAACAAGCCGTAATAACACAAGATATTTAGCCACCCGAGCAGAGCGAGGGTGGCTATAATTCGCGTGTCATTATGGAAGTTTAGTCTCGCGTTAAACACTCTACTTTTCACTTTGAATGCGAGGAAAAAAACGATGTTTTAGGTATTCTAATCTACAATATTACTTTTATACAACGTACGCTCAATACGAGCAATGGACGTCTGTTCAGAATTCAAATAGCAATTTAAATTTGTTCCGCGGTTTTTTTTTGTTGAGTGACGCTTTAAATGTTTGCATATTTAGCCAACAGATTCAAACTTGAAAATTATTTCATAGCTAATTGGACTAAGTATGCATAATAAAATGAATTCATCTTTAATATAATTAAATAGATTAATATTCGTAATTATTCATGGTGTTTCACGAAATTATTTTTTTAAATATTTTTTATACAGTTGTCATTTAGAGGTTATTTCCACGCCCTAAAGGCTTCCACAGACCAAAGCGCAGGGCGCTACGGAGCGCTACGGAGCGGGCGCTACGGAGCGGGCGCTACGGAGCGCTTCGGAGCGTCCGCAGCGCGTTGCGGTCTGTGGAAAGCTTTAAAATTGTCTATGCCCAGTCACTGAAAATGGCAATAATCCTCCATCCACAAACACCGTGATTGGCAGTTTAGGGGTTTCCAAAGTAAATTAAAAAAAATTTACTTTAATCCCTAGAGATCAAAAAAGAGCTATAGTCCCGATATGCAGAGACTAAAGTAACATTTTAAGAGCATGAGAAGTGAAAAGCAAAATAATTACATACCCAGAAATAATAGCACTAAGCTATAATATTTTAAGGATAATATAAGGACGAAAATTGGGCTATTGTTGCAGGCTAGGACTATAGTTGTGGTTTTACGGTAACCAAATTTGAATATGCTCAGGGTTTTTTCATTAAATACTTATTAGGTACGGTCGACCAAGAAAGTGGTCTACCAGTTTTGACAAAAGTTTCTGTGACATCTAAATATCCCTAAGTCACTGTCATCATGTTATTGCAAGGGAAAATCGACCTCGTTGTATCATGACGTGCAAATGAACTTCGACCGTAGGGGGGTAGACCATATTTTGGCCGACTGTACACAGTTAAATGAGTCGATAAAAATGTGTCTAAAATTGATTATTTCTGTGGAAATAGGACGTTTCAATTAGTACCTAAGTGCCGTATAAAAGAGGGGGGGAGACGCGGGATCTGTAGGCGAAAGCCACACAGAAGAGACGTGGGACGGGGGCGCGTCGCAGAGGCGCCCCTTGAATCAGTTTTCATACTAAATGTACCTATAGAAGCGCCGCGATCCAAAGCAGACAGACGAGACGGGGCGGAGACGCGGCCTGCGAACAAACGACGCGCCCTCGTCCCACGTCTCTTCTGTGTGGCTTGCGCCGTAGCCTGGGCAGTCGCCGCCATGCGTGTCGCTGTGTTACTTTACTATAGGTAACGCCACCAGAGTTGAGGCCACGCACACAACCACATCTCATGTAATGACAGCGGGATTTTACCTATACCATGCCTGTCGCGTTCGCCTTACGGCCTGGCCACGATTTCGCGCGACCGGCGGCACGGTGTTTTATCAGTTCATCGCGTGTGCCGTCAAGTAACAACTGTGCCACGATCGTCTCGGCCGCGCAATAAACAGAGAAAATGCTCGCCGCGCGAAGTCGTGGTCGGGTCGTTAGAGCCATATAATAACACTTGCGATTTGCGAACGTATTAAAGGAATATAGCAGTACTGTTTTAAACTTTCGTGATTTTCACTCAGTTCACTCGTGACCACGGCTGCTGTAATGTGGCCGAACCGTCAAGGTAAATATTAATTGCATGTTAAATCCCGTTTAGTATAGTAATTATGTATTAAAAGAACTAAGTGACAGTTTTTTTTCTTATTTTTTCCAGTACAAGCGACGGAAATTTACGCAGCGTCTTTAAGGTACCTAGTTCATTCTATCTGGCAGAAGCTCTGGTAGCTAGCGATTAATTCCCGAATCATCAGACTGTTATATATACTACAAAGTATAGATTGATTAAGTGCACAGTTTTCGTTCGCATCTAGATTCCTGAGATTGTAAGGATTAAAAAAAACAACAGAATCAATAATGCAACGACATTTTATTTACAGATCTTGTCAAGTTTGAAATAGTGCCTGATACTTCTCTATCAGTCTAGCGAGACTGTTATACATTACAATAGGTGAATAAATACGAAGGTTATGTTATTCCTGTAAGTAAATAAAATAAAATTAAGTTATGGCAATCTAAGCCAAGGCCGTCTTGTTTTCTTTAGGTTAGTATTATAGCTAAACCGTTTGAAAATGAGCGGTACAGGGGCTGGGAGTATGACGACAAAGGGGACCGGGAGAGGTGCGGGCGGCGAGCGCGCCTCGTGTGCCTGCCGCCCGCACACGTGGCGCGTCATCATTGCGTGTGCCGCCAGATAATCACTGTACGGCGAGCGTCTCGGCCGCGCAATGAACGGATAAAACGCTCATCGCGCCGCCGATCGTGTAAAATCATGTGATTAATAATATTAGCGTGTACGGAACAGTACCACTACCATGAGTTTGCAGTGACCGTACTCGATAGCGACTGCGTAAATGATTTGTATGGAGTCTCCATACAAATCATTTACGCAGTCGCTATCGAGTGCGGTCACTGTTAACTCATGGTAGTGGTACAGTACGATACGAAGTTCGAAAATCGAATCGACATGGACTGTAGGTATGTAAATGGCTCTAGCTTTTTTTTTTTTTTTTTTATGTTAGATAGGCCAGACAAACGAACTAGTGGGTCACCTGATGTTAAATGAACACCACTGTCCATAGACATCCGCAGCGCTTTACACGATGCCAGTGCGTTGTCGGCCCTAGAGGAGAGGGAATAGGGGAAAGGGAGAGGGAAGGAAGGAGGGAGGGAAGGGGTGAGGTATTGGGCCCCCGGCACTCTCACTGACCGTACGAAACGCAAGCAGGATTACTGCTGCTTCACGCCGGTGTTCTGTGAGAGGGTGGTACTGCCCCGGGCGAGCCGGCCCATTCGTGATGCAGCGGCTAGCTACATCATGGCTCTACCACTACAGCTTGTGGGATAATATCCCTTGGTTTCGCATAATTTAATAAGTCATACATAATGCATCATTCTTCATAATCAACGTTAGTCATACAGTGAAGAAAGTATCTAGGGCTTATCATTGACCAATCGCTATCATGGCACCCTCACATAGAATATATTAATAACAGAATACGTAAACTAACATGGATTTTTAAAATACTAAGGCATGTTGCCACGAGAAATCTGCTGCAGCAGATATACATTGCATTAGCGCAGTCTGTAATGTCTTACTGCATCTCTGTCTGGGGTGGGGCGTCAAAATCCAAATTCTTGGAAGTGGAGAGGGGACAGAGATGTTTGTTGAAAACTATGTATTTTAAGCCATACAGATATCCCACGGTTGAACTATACAAACATTGTGAGCACCTAACGATGCGGAAGCTGTACATCGAAGCAGTAGTCTTGAAACTCCACAGGAAATTGATCTTTGACCCCTTATTGCCTAACCGAAGAAGAGTCAATGTGGTTGCACCTGTACCCAACAGTAAATCAATGTATGCGAAAAGACAATTTGCTGCGCAATCTGCTCACCTATATAATAGAATTTGTAAAGAAATTAATATACATCCGTTGAACCTACATGATTGTAAAATAGTTATTTGTTATACAAGGGGGTAAAGTTGTATTTTACCTGCGAGTGTCCATTTGAAACACAAGCTATCGAAAGTATTCTATGATTGACCACGAGCGAAGCGAGTGGTTCAAAAATAGAATCCTTTCGATAGCGAGTGTTTCAACACACGAGACGTAAAATAACTTTTCACCCGTGTATAACACAAAACTTTTCACCTCACTACAGCGAGGAAAATAAGAAAAAGGGTTTGTACTATCAATTATTATTTATTTATTCACTCAAAATAATTAATTGAAAAGTTTTGACTTAAGTTTTTTTTTATTATTTCGGATGCGTTTTGTTCGCACATCGACTTACTTGGACTGTCAGAACATTTTATCCGTTTTTGCAACAAGAATGAAGGTTAATGATGAATGCTGATATTTATGAATTAAAATAAAGTTGTAAGACTGTATTTAGTGTTTTATATTCGATGCAATTCATTAATTGTGATGTTAAAAATTCAGCACTTTTAACGTTTTACGTTTTGTTAGCTGTCAAATAAATATCACGTAAGCTGCCTTCAAATGTCAAAACTCTTTCTTCACATGTGGATAAAAAGCGATTTTCTCAATAGATGTCAAACAAACAAAAAGGGCTTTCCGAGCTAGTGAGGTGAAAATAAACTTGCTGTATGGTTAACTAAACTTGACTATGAGGAAACTGAGACACTCCTAAGATGGGGGTTTTAATGGCTTTAAAGTTTTGAATATATAAAAAAGTCACAAATTTGTACATTAGTTATAAGTTTACTCTTAAGATTTAGTATTGTTTAACATCAGAATGAAACCACATATTTGTTTTGGAAGAGCGAGGTCTTCTGTCACAGGCATTATGTATGCCTACTAGAAGGTCTCAACAATTTGTTTGTACACCATTTTGTTGTTAACAGAAATAAATTATTATTATTATTATTATTAGTGATTTATTTCTGAAACAGTAGTTTTTCAGGACTTTTTTAAATGCCGTCTCATAGAATGCAGTAGGTTAGGTTAGGTTAGTTTCACAAATAAATCATTTTATGACTAACGTTGATTATGAACAATGATACATTATGACTTGTTAAATTATGCGAAACCATCTAGAGACCCAGCTCTACTTCGGGAACGCACGAGTGTAACGTAACGTAAAACCATTCGTCTGGAAGAGTTCTTTTGGACCACAGTCCTGTCGCTACATACTTTAGGTACTCTTTTATTGTATAGTATAAATCTTCCCAGGTGAATTTTTCGCTTCGAGCCATTACATTAAATTTGAACCTTAATACTATGACGATACCGTTTGTTTTGAAAGATAAGGGCTCGAAGCGGTAAATTCACCTGGGAAGATTTTAACTTTAATTTCAGCCGAAAGACGTCCACTGCTGAATATAGCCAAGGTTCACCAAACATACCGGTCCGCGCCATCCGCAACCACGCGCTCCCGCAACCTTAACCAAGTCGTCGCTCCATCTCGTTGGAGGCCTACCTACACTGCGTCTACCAGTCCGTGGACGTCATTCGAGAACCTTTTGGCCCTGCGCACTGCCACCCTTTAGGCCTGTTTACACTTTGTTAAGTGGCAAGTGCAGGTGACAAGTGCAGGTTTGCAACTTAACAAAGTGTAAACAAGCCTATTCCTACGTTAGTACTATTATATATTCTGTGCTATACCTATGTATGGGTTAGTACTATATAGTAATACATAATTTTAATTTCTCGCATAGTACTTACGTCTATGAGTAAGTATGAACTATCCAAGTTATTATCATTTTTAAACCATTTCCCTGAAAACAAAAAACATTATCTATTGAATGGTTAAAATTACTTTCATCGTGCATTTTTTGTGCAGAATCCCCGTGATGTTTATTGTTCTACAAAACACTTAAAATATAGCTATTTGATAGTACGTAATTTGAAACATATCAATACCTCGTATTTCGCCTACCCACCCGGGCACAGATAAGAAAAAAGGTGCAGTTGGCCGTCTCGGCGCGTCCTTGATTATAATTACCTACGGCGCTCGGTACACAAACTCGCGATAGGGCTACCACAGTTCAATTATGTTTTGATAATGTCACATAATCATCATCATAAGACTACCAGATGGCCTAGTGGTTAGAGAACCTGACTATGAAGCTTGAGGTCCGGGTTCGATTCCCGTGTCGGGGCAGATATTTGTATGAAAAATACGAATGTTTGTTCTCGGGTCTTGGGTGTTTAATATGTATTTATGTATGTATATATCTATATAAGTATGTTTATCCGTTGCCTGGTACACATAACACAAGCTTGCCTAGCTTACTTTGGGACTAGATCAATTGGTGTGAATAGTCCCAAAAAAAAAAATCTTTAACATTAAATTAAGATTAAAAGTTAAGATTTGTAATTTCACGTGACATTGCGTCATCCTTTTTCGTGCGTGCAGCCGGCGTTCATCGATTTAGCGTTGTCACGTCAAAAATAGTAACTATTACTTATGAAACCAAAAGAGTGCAAATGACCATATTTCCTTTAAATTGTTACATATTAAGCTGTGACTTATTTTTCAAAAGTGTTTTTCAATAAAAGACATGTCAAAATCGCTTACTTTCTTTCTAATGCAAAAAAAAACGGAGTATAGTATAGGTACGTAGGTACCCCGCCATTAATTTCATTTTGGTTATTGCGTTGCATTCAACGAGTAACAGTCGCGAAACCAATAGGTACTTAACTAACACAAATAAAAAACAACTTAACACAAAATAAAAACGGTAAAATAACATTATTTTTGGTTTACCCTTCCGACTGAGTTGATAATCTAAAAAATATCAATTCCGGTTTTGATATACCTAACTAGATGAATTTAGACATCCGTACACCGAACAATACTGTTTATATCGTCGTGACATGTTAATAGGTAATCTATACATATAATAAATCTGTAACAAGTCGGTGTCTGTACATTGAAGATATTTGAGAAAAACTGTCACTAGGGCTATTTACTAGCGCAATAGAACCCAAAACAATGTTTTTTAGAATTATTGTCTGTTTGTCTGTGCGTTTGTGCGCGCTAATTTCAGAAACGGCTTAACCTAGAAGGATGCGGTTTTCACTGGTATGTTGGTATTTTCTTGGATTAACATTTAGTGTTTGTTTCATTTGAATCGGTTCACAAATAAGAAAGATACGTCTATTTTAAGAATTTATAGAACAGTTTTTAGAAGTAGTGACTTGGGAGTAGGTACGGTGGTGAATGTGAACGCGGGAGTGCGGGGGGGGGGGGGTTGCGGGGGGGGTATTTTTTTTTTATGTCGAGGAACTAAGGAGAGCCATAATTGATGAAAAAGCAAATTGGATAAAAAAATAAGCTGCCCAAATTACTAATTCCACGCGGACGGAGTCGCGGGCAAAAGCTAGTTACGTAATAAATGCGCGTGAGCCCCGCGGCGACCGTACGTAAACCGCGAGGCACTCGCGCCTGATGGTTGCCGAGACATGCTGAGATTTCGTGGCGCGTAGGTATAACTCGCGTTCCGGCCGTTTGTATGAAGATGTTCTACTGCTCGTTTTTACTTTTCTGTGACCCGGGGCAGAGTGACTGCTTGCGGCATTCCCTCGCTAGTCTCGCTACGGCTATGCTCGGACTCTAGGCGAAAAAAGACCCGACCCTGAGGTCGCCAGAGACGCCGACTTATTTACCTGACACCTTCCGAACATTGTAAACGACTTAAACAATATTGTAAAAGTCAATAAAAAGTTTGAGTTTCATTGGTACGGACACGAATGAAATCAACAGTACTTCTTAAAGAAATACTAGCTGACCCCGCAAACGTTGTTTTGTCATATATCATCTTGAGATATAAAAAATTGCCTACGACCTAATTCTCAGACCTACCAAAGTAATTATAAACAAAACGTTTCATAAAAATCGGTGAAGCCGTTTCGCAGGAGTTCGATAACACGAGATTTTTATAATATATACCTATTTAAGAAGAAGAATATTTACATACCAATGAACAATGCCTCAAGACAGTAACTTGGTACATTTTATCACCTGGATCGAATTGCATAACAAATTACAAGCTAATAGTATTAGCTATTTTGTATTGAAATTCACTAATACTATTTGCTTGTATTTTGTTATGCAATTGGGCCCAGATATTTAACTTACATATATGTCATCCTCGATCTGAAGCTTCCTTGGCAAGGCGCGGAAATATTGACTCACGCCGCCCTGTAAAAAGCGAAGGTTATAATTAAATGTAAATATCAACTTGCATACACATTTTGTTTTTTGGATGCTCAATGGATACGAACATCAATGAAATTTTTTCAATATTTTGAAGGTCTTAAGCCCTATGGGACTCGTTTTTATTAAGTAAATGTATGGTTTCTCTCCTTATCTACTTCTAAAATTTATGTTTTTGGACAGTAAAAAGTTTTACATACATAAAAGGGAAAGGGGATAGGAAATCCCACAAAAACCTTTCATGTTAAATGTTGCCAAGACGAGACCATGTAGCTCGCACTGTCAAAAAGTAATCAGATTTCTTGTAGAGCCAAGTTTCTAACCCTACGTGCCCAGCTCTAAATCTATAAGCCCTAATTTTACACTAATTAATCTCGTAGGCGTGCAAACCGTGGACTAAACTGGCGAGTCGGCCGCACGAACCTTTTGCAATTCGGCATATGGGCTTGAACTTAAAAATCTATTCAATCTTTTAAACTCTTTCCGTGCGGCCGACTCGCCAGTTTAGTCCACGGTTTGCACGCCTACGAGATTAATTACTGTAAAATTAGGGCTTATAGATTTAGAGCTGGGCACGTAGGGTTAGAAACTTGGCTCTACAAGAGATCTGATTACTTTTTGACAGTGCGAGCTACATGGTTTCGTCTTGGCAACATTTAACATGAAATGTTTTTGTGGGATTTCATTTCTTTTTGGTAGGGGATGATTTACTAAAAATCCTGAAATACATATCTTATTATTTATAACAAGGATAACAAGGACCGTCAATATCAATTTTCAGACCTCTAGCATCAAAATTTGCGGAAGTCTCATACAAGCTTTCACCCCCTAGTTTAAGGGGTTGGGGGGGGGGGGGTAGAAGTTTCAAGTTTTAAGATTTTTTCGTTGTTTGTATACTATTACTAGCTTACATACCAAATTTCAGCTTTCTAGGACTTCAGGAAGTACCTTTTGAATTTTGATGATCAGTGATCAGTGACGAAATCGGGGGTTTTTAGACATTAATAAAATCTAACTAAAGTAGGTATAAGAGCTACGACATTCAAACTTTGTATGTTTCATGTTTGTACTAGTGTCAATATATCTTGAAATTTTTAACTATTTAACATCATCCAAAGCAAAGTTATAAGAGTTCAAAAAAACGACGAAACGTTTCGAGAAAAGGTAGGTAGTGCCCTTGCGCTCCGCTTGGCTCGTCTTGGCGGGGGCACTCCCGTGCCCCCAGATAGGTCAAATATTAGAAGAAAATAGACGATGTGTCGTAAGTGTGTCGTATCAAATGATGCTAGAATTAAAAAAGGACTGCAACGACAAGATAGCAATTGCCGGTTGATTCGTTTATGATTGTTTTAATTAATGGATTAGGCTGGCATAGTCACTAAAGTCTCGAAAAAAAAAAAGAGAAAAAATTATAATAATGGATTCTTTTTTACTTTTATTTGTTGTTCTACAAGTTCCTTCCACATTTGTAATGGATCTCTTAAAACGACTTAGACGACCGGATGGCCTAGTGGTTAGAGAACCTGACTACGAAGCTTGAGGTCCCGGGTTCGATTCCCGGTCGGGGCAGATATTTGTGTGACAAATAGGTACGAATGTTTGTGCTCGAGTCTTGAATGTTTAATATGTATTTAAGTATGTATTTATCTATATAAGTATGTTTATCCGTTGTCTAGTACCCATAGTACAAGCTTTGCTTAGTTTGGGACTGGGTCAATTGGTGTCAATCGTCCCACGAAAAAAAAAATCGCAGTAACGCATTAAAAACACTGGCGAAATCCCTATTGCTATGACGTTACTAGCCAAACATTAATTTTATTACGATTGCTTACCTTCACGAGCATATTATTTATCTGTAATAAAAATTAAATAACTTTTAGGAAAGTATTAAAATACCTGGGTCTCGGTTCAGTTTATAATTTTGTTGCTGTCGGTTTTGAGACCCTGGGTCCTTAGGGTCCCGGCGCACACAACTTAATTAAATATCTGCAAAAGCGTCTGGTCGACACCACTGGAGACCAAAGGGCTGGCAGCTATCTCTCTCAACGAATCGCCATCGCCATTCAACGAGGGTATGCTGCCAGCCTTTTGGGTACGATGCCACGGGGGCCTTTTTTTTAGACTTAGTCTAGTACCTAGATTTTAAGTTAGATATTTAGTTTATAGTTAAGTTTTAATTATTGTTATTGTTTGTTAATAATAATAATAATAATAAATAAATTTATTTCAGATAATTTTTTACAATCATCTATATTATGGTTAGTAGGTACATTTAGTGCTTAACTCCTATGTTAGTAATATTACTTAAAATTTAAAATTACTTAAAATTAGTGACAGACACCTATTGAAATTTTAACCATATGCCCTAAGAGAGAGCCATCATATCGCCTCCCTAACGTCCTCAGGATGCCGTTGCTGCTACCGCGCACACGATGAAGAAGAGAGGCAGCTTTCTTCCGCATGATAGCGTGGAAGCTATCCGTGCGCTCAGCAGCAAACATTCCAGAAGCGCTGCAGTGGCGTGGTAGCCCCAACAGCATCCTGAAGGCATTATTATACTGCACACGCAAGGCGTCGTAAGCTTGTTTCGTGTACCGACACCACAGACCGCTGGAGTAAAAAGAAGTACAGTTAATATTTGTATTCTATGAATAAATATGTTTTTGTCAAAAAAACATTGTTATTAAAAGCTTTTTTGCTGACTGAACTTTTTGTTCACTGTACAATGCAAGGATTATCAGCAAAATGTACCGTCCCAGCCATATTTATGCAATTTTCCGGGTTACAAAGTATCCTATATGTTAATCCAAATCAGAATCCGTCAAACCGTTTTAGCGTGAAAGAGTAGAAACATCCACTCATCCATCCATACTTTCGCATTTATAATAAGAAATAAGACTACATACCAGCTGAAAATAAAAAAGGTCGTATTAAAAACTTGGACTTTAATATCAACCTTTAAGACGCTGTCAACATCAACGTTGGCGCACACTGTCTATTTGTATCGGAGTAAACGAGATGCCGCTATTACTGGGCAGCCGGGTATATTGAAATTTATCGGGCAAATATTTAATTAAAAAAAACTGTGGATTATTTGTGAAATATGACTCGTTAGCGGTTTAGGTATGAATATGTTGACTTCATTTTTTTAATTGCAGACGCATACGCCAAAAAAATAAAGACATAGAACCGTTTAATGATGATTTTAAGACCTATCTTTGCAATTATTTTCTATCGAGCCGATTTCGTCCAATTATGTATCGAGTCCGTCCACGGTCTTTGAAATATGATGAATATTAACATATAATTTTTTTGATGTGCTAGAACAAGCAGTTTTTCTTAAAAAACTGTTTAAATGACATCAATTTCAACAAAATTAGGTGTTGTCAGCCTCTTAATGGGCTGGTTTCAAAGTAGGTACCCAAATAAGAAGTCACCTGAAAAGTGATTTGCGTCACCTGAAAAGTGACAGTTCACGAGCCGCAATCAGTACGCTTAGTATAAGTTTTCCTTCACTTCAATACTTCTCGATCGCGTTTACGTAAAAATTTCAATTCTATGGAAACATAGACGCGCGCGCGCGGAGGCGCTGTCCATGTTTCTCTAGTAATTGAATTTTTTACGTAAACGCGATCGAGAAGTATTGAATTGAAGGAAAACTTATACTAAGCGTGCAGATTATTTATGCACTCACTAGATAGAGTGTCAGTAGCAAACATTTCGATACAAAACGTCCAAAAATTCCATTTGACAGGTTCATAATTACGATCGCGTTACGTCATTCAAACTGAAGGGAGGCAAATGACATTATAAGCCAACAGTTGGCTTATATTTTTCGGGACGTTTTCATGCCGCCTAAGCTCTATCTAGTGTATGAATAATCTAAGGCCGCAATATAATGTTGTTGTGGTTTATAATTCTAAATTAAATGGAGTGTCTATGCATTGGTAGCATTGCTTCTCACCTGTCTGGCATCCAGTTCCTTCCCCTCCGCACTCTAAAAATTAGTTGAAATTAATTAATAATTAATGCTATCACTAATCGCTATGCTGTCACTCAGAGGGCAATGGAAAGGACTATGCTCGGAGTTTCTCTGAGGGGTCGCATTAGAAATGATCCGATGTAGGTAATCCGCACATGAACTAAATAAAGTCACCGACATAGCTCGAAGAATCGTCAGACTGAATTGGCATTGGGCAGGGCTCATCGCTCGTAGAACTGATGGCTGATGGAGCAAAAAGACGCAGTGTAGGTAGGCCTCCAACAAGATGGAGACCACCTAGTTAAGGTTGCGGGATCGCGTTGGATGCGGGTGGCACGGGACCGATCTGTCTGGCGAGCCTTTTTTCAGTCTTTCGGCTGAAATGATGATGATGATGATGAATTAATGCTATAAATCGCAAGTACCTGGGTACATAATTATATTGAAAACCATGGTAGCCCAGTGGAAAACCTATGGCATCTCTAGCAGAAGGTCGTGGGTTCGAGTCTGGGCTCTGAGTTTTTAGTTTTCACTCGCTCACAGCGTTGTTTTGGAGCTAAAACATCCATGGCAGATAAAGTACTTGAAAGATGCGTTCTACATACCAATGACACGATATCTGGTCTTATTTCGTTCATCAATTGAATCCCACCGCCCTGCAAAGAAAAGGACCAGTTTTTTATAAAGCTTTCTCTTCTTCAGTGCGTTTTCGCCCACCGTTGGACATACGCTTCTCTAATCTTTTTCCATCCAGATTGGCTATTTTTTGCCCTCTTCCAGACTGGTCCTGCAGTCTCCCTAATATCATCAGACCATCGGGCAGGCGGTATACACACACTTGTTTTGCCTAGCTGGGATCTCCATTCCTAACACAGCTAAGTATAATATGGAACTATCTAACAGTCAACAGAGTTATTTTTTTTATTGCTACTAGGCATAATAATAATACTTACATAAATGAACATCATGTTTAGCTAAAACAATTAAAATGTTTTAAAAAAGGTGGGTACCTACTCGAATACGTCAGATCAAGAAATGTGGTAGCACTCGAATCCGTATGAAGCTCTCATTTCAGTATCTGACAAAAAAGGTAAATCTAAGGCTGCGTATCCACCGGAACTGTGCGAGGATGCGTTGCGAGGGATGTGTTTGTCATGAACCAATCATCATCATCATCATTTCAGCCGAAAGACGTCCACTGCTGAACATAGGCCTCCCCCAAGGCTCGCCAAACAGATCGGCCCTGCGCCATCCGCAATCCAATGCGTTCCCACTACCTTCACCAGGTCGTCGCTCCATCTTGTTGGAGGCCTACCTACACTGCGTCTTCCGGTCCGCGGACGCCACTCGAGAACCTTTCGGCCCCACCGGCCGTCAGTTCTACGGGCGATGTGCCCTGCCCAATGCCACTTAAGTCTAGCGATTCTTCGAGCTATGTCCGTGACTTTAGTTCTCGCGCGGATTTCATCATTTCTAATGCGATCCCGCAGAGAAACTCCAAGCATAGCCCTCTCCATCGCCCTCTGAGTGACCTTGAGCTTCCTTATAAGACCCATCGTTAGCGGCCACGTCTCAGTGCCATAAGTCATCACTGGCAACACACACTGGTCAAAGACTTTTGACTTGAGACACTGCGGTATATCGGATGACAAGATATTGCGGAGCTTCCCGAACGCTGCCCAGCCGAGAACAACACAACACTTCATTTAAAAGGTCCTAAGCGAATGCAGTGTTTCTATTGGTTCATGACAAACACATCCCTCGCAACGCATCCTCGCACATCTCTGGTGGAAATGCAGCCTTACTATGAAGAAAATTTTTATTCGGCAATAAAAATAAACACAGGAGTTACAGTTACCTACATATTATGATAGTTTATAATACGTGTCGCCGCGCAAATTATCAGATAAATTCTCTCAGCGGTCAGATAATATAGTTCACGCAGGTCTTATACTTACTACGAAATTATATAGACTTTCGAGTTCATTAATTATTAAGAGGTGTGGGGACTTGAGGGACTTGAAGTGGATGAAAGTTTTTTTTTCTAAATACCTCTCTTGTCTTACGCAAACGTGTTAAAGACTATAATGGCTAAGGCGCTAGGTTGCGCGGCAGTGTATGAATTTCCACGCTAACGTACCGTCTGAAAACAATTTGAAACGGTTATTTTCACTACAATAATTGAAACTACTTAGTTTCATAAAGACATAAAACGTCTGTGGACGATGATGTGTCATACCTTCTGCTGTCCAGAATTGAGTTCCTGGTAAGCGGAGGAGTCCTGGAAATATTTGAAAAGTCTTGGCAAAAGCAGGACAATACATAAATCTTAGAAGATTTTACATTACAGGAATAATGATAAGCGGAGGTTGGTGCAACTAGCGGCATTGTCACCAAGAAAACATTTTTTTAAGTAGGTAAGTATTCGAAAAAAACATGTAGATTTTGGGTAGGTATCTAACATTTTTCCGTGACATAAAAATTCGAAAAAATTGGCCAAAAAAAATCTCAAAAAAAAGATTTGAATTTAAATAAGACTACAAATCTGACAATCGTAAGCATCTATAACCAACTGATATAAAACTTATAAAAAGAGGATATGGATCGCATTATTAGGGATCTATACCTGCAATCTGATATCCTTGTCAGTTGACTTAGGTGTCTACGAGATTGTAAGATTCTATTGAAATAAAGTTGTTAACTTTCCCATATTACGAACTGTATAAAGATTAAAACGCAGCTACTTACTACAGAGTTGAATAATAAATAAAATACTCACCGTCAGTTTTTTGAATAGACTTTGCAACCGCTTTGTAATTTTTAACTAAAACAAATGAACCGTTATTTGTTTTGTGAATGAACAATAAACATACTATTACTGTATGAAAATGAACATACTATTTGAGAAATAAAGTACTTTAAAACAAATGAGAATTTTGGAAAACATTATGGCGTATAAAATTCAGGAAAACGATAAAGAGAAGGAAAACTAAGTATAGATGTTCAATGCTTACCCCCACTTGATGTATCTGGTTAATATCCTGAAAAAAGTAAATAAATTTAATGCGTGTGTTATGGACCAAATGATAAATCGGGTATTTTTCCGACCGGGCACTATGAAAAATGCCCAATATGAGAGTGCAATTTGATAATAATTATTCAAATAATCAAATTGACTGGGCATTATACATAATGTCCATCACCTTTTGGGCAGAGTAATACAAAATTAACTAAATGTTAAACAATTTAAATAATCAGACTCATTATTTGGATTGTATATTTATTAGTTATTGTATTTTCCGGGTGGTCATAAAAAAAAACCAACACCAAAGACTAATGCAAAAAATAAAACCTTCAAAAAACACCCAAAAAAAACATGAAATAATAATTGAACCGACCACAATAAGCATGAAAATATCTTTCTACTTACTAATCTGCTTGAAATCAGTGCTTCAGCTCGAGCCAGCAGGAGTGTAGAAGCCATATAGATAGTAGGTATGTAGGTAAGTTAGATTACTAGATCCACTACTACTGGCTCGAGCTGAGGCACTGACTTCAATCAGATTAGTAGAAAGATATTTCATGCTTATTGTGGTCGGTTCAAATATTATTTCATGTTTTTTTTGAGATTTTCAATCGATTGTCTAAATAAAGTAAAAAATGCATGCATACCTTCTGCAAGATTGTTGACAATACCATTAGTTAAGTGCGTTTAACTTTTATAAAACATATAAGTAATACAATCATTGTTAAAATTATATTTATTTTTATCTAACAGTTACAGGTTTTATGTAAAAACTTACTAGGAGCTGAAATAAAAAGTATTTAAATTAATCTTCTGGTATGTATGAGGTAAAACACAGTGAACGTAATGAAACACAGTCGCTAGTCCGAGAGCTTGTTTATTACTGCCCGCCGCACACGAATACACACATGTATGTCTACCTACATATACAGCATCTCCTCCACCATTAGTTTTCATTTCCAATTCTGTTGACAACATCAAAATTATTTATTAGCTAAGTAACAATAGATATCTAAACTAAATCTTATAATTAATATTTTTATTTCTGGGTCTCAAAAGTATACCATGGGAAGTGAGCCGCTCCGCGTCATCGCGCGTTTCTGTCCCTTCCGACACCACCGTGTCCGACCCCGCGTGCTCAGTTCCCACGTCCTGAATGTCTGACTCCACCCTCATTCTCTCCTCCGAGGCCTCTTGCCACTCATCTTCTTCCTGATCTCGTGGATGGTCTCCAAACAAGGAATCTACTTGAGCCGCTTGATCGGAAGGGGATGAGGGTGCACTATCTAAAATAACATTCTCGGTTTGCGTAATTGTGTCATCATCAGGATTAAATTGACTGGAAGTTTCAGGCTCGTAACGGGCCACGTTTTTCGTGTATCGCAACAATTGGTCAATGTGTCGTTTACAAAACGTATTACATTTTTCTAACCTTACAGTATACAATCGATAACCATTTTTCCTTATTATTATGCCCTTAGTCCAAAATGGTCTCCGGTTTTGAAAACATTTTACCCATACAATTTCCCCCTCAGAAAATGTCCTAACGTTCTTAACATTTTTCGACCACTCGGGTGCAGCGGATGGTCCTAATCGCCCGCGTTTCCTCAGAGGGAGGATTAAGTCCAACCTACTCCGCAATTCGCGACCAAACATCATTTTTGCCGGTGACATTCCTGTCAAGCTGTGTGCGGTGTTGCGATACTCGAATAAATATTCCTGTAATTTTTCGTTCTTCGTATGAACATTGGTTTCACATTGCGTGATACGTTTAATCATGTTTTTACAAATTTTTACAAAACATTCTCCTTGGCCATTACTGCTAGGATGATATATAGGGGACGTCATGTGCTGAATGCCGTTACTTTCACAGAATTCTCTAAATTCTCTTGAAGCAATCTTTGGGTCATTATCCGATACAATTAGTCTAGGCAACCCAAACCTCGCATTTAAAGCTTTAATAGTTGTAATTAAATTACTAGTTGAAGTGCCAGTGCCCATATCCACGCATTCTATCCACTTTGTTAGTGCGTCCACAACCACTAAATACGTCCTATGTCCTATTGACATATAATCGATATGGAGACGGCTCCAGGGCTCGTCTGGTTGTGGCCAGCTCGCGGGCGGGGCGCGGGGCGGGGTGGGCCGCAGCGCGCTGCAAACGTCACACGCGCCGATCAGCTGTTCGATGTCGCGGTCAATGCCCGGCCACCACATACGAGCGCGCGCCCTGCTTTTTGTTTTGACTATCCCTTGATGAGTGTTATGTAATTCGAGTAGTAACCGATGTCTATAAACCGACGGAATAACGACTCGATGTCCTCGCAGTAAACAATTGTCTTCTATTTCTAAGTCGTTCCTACAACGAAAATAAGGCAAAACGTTTGAACATTTAATTTTCTTAGGCCACCCGTTTTGTAGGTACTTAGTCACCATACTTATTGTTAGGTCTTTCATCGACGCCTCCCGCAAGTCTCGATACGTCACGGGCAGGCCACGAAGTTGCAATGAATTAATGCCTATATAAGAACAACAATTTTCTAAGTTCTCCGGCCGGGTTCTGTTTACAGGCGCGCGTGAAAGGTAATCTGCGACTTGGTTTTGCTTGCCTGACATATATTGAATAATAAAATTATAACCCGATAAGAAAATCGCATATCGGACTAACCGCGACGCCGTTGTGACTGAAATGCCATTTTTGTTCCCAAAAATCGCTAATAGTGGCCTGTGGTCTGTTTTTAAAATAAAAGGCTGCTGCCGACCATATAAATATTGGTGGAACTTTTTGACCCCAAATATAATGGCTGCGGCCTCCTTGTGTAACTGACTATAGTTACGTTCAGACGCCGACAGAGTCCTAGAACCAAAAGCTAGTGGACGTTCCACCCCGTCAACCGATATTTGTGACAGAACTGCACCCAGGCCCTCTGGACCCGCGTCCACAGTCAATAACAACTGCGCTGTAGGGTCAAAATGCGCTAGCACGCGCTCCGATGCCAGCTCACTTTTTATGAATTCGAACGCCGCCTGTTGCCGCTCCGTCCATTCCCACCGCGCGCCCGTGCGCAATAACTCGTGAAAAGGACTCAAGATCGCGGACGCATTAGGTACAAAATTGCGGTAATAATTGATCATACCTAGGAACCGTTTTAATTCGTTTATGTTACAAGGCCGAGGCGCTTTTTCGATGGCTTCTACTTTGTTAGTACATTTACGTAACCCATTTTTATCTATAATGTGACCAAGATATGTGACACTATCCTGGAATAGTGCACACTTTTTGCTTTCGAGCCTAAGGCCAGCCTCTTGGAATCGCTGAAAAACCTGTTTCAGCCGTTTTAAATGAACCGTTTTATTAGGGCCGGTCACGCATACATCATCCAAAAAAAACCGACACACCTTCAATTCCTATCAGTAAATTTTCTATTGTTCTTTGGAATATAGCGGGTGCACTGGCCAATCCGAACACTAATCGTGTGTACATGAATAATCCTTTATGCGTATTTATAGTCGTAAGTTTCTGCGACGACTTCGATAACATCAATTGGTTGTAAGCCTGACTGCAATCTAATTTTGAAAATTGTTCGCCCCCGCTTAATTTCGCAAATACTTCTTCAATACGCGGTAAGGGATATTTGTCTACATGTATGTGCTTATTTAATGTTACCGAATAATCGGCGCAAATTCTAACACTACCATTGGATTTGCGCACCGGCACTATGGGGGTTGCGTAATCGGAATGGGTCACTGGTACTAAAATACCTACTTCAATGAGTCTATTCAACTCTGTTTCAACTTGATTTTTAATTGCGAATGGAATGGGGCGTGCTTTGCAGAACTTAGGCTGAACGCCTTCCTTTAAGTGTAACCTAACCTCTAACCCTTTATAACATCCTAGCTCATTTTTGAATACATCGCTGTAACAGCCGAGTAATTGTAAAACATCGACATCATTTGAGCTCATTACTTCTAAATTATTATTTATAATATTACGAGTATTTCCCGTCGTGAAAGACACGTCAAACATGGTCATAAAATTACGCCCTAAGAGGGGTGGCCCTCCGTTTTTGATAACGTAAAAAGTGATCGTTCGTTTTATTTTATTAAACGTGATAGGCAGTGAACAATAGCCTTCGGGCGTGATTTTGTGGCCATTATAAAAACACATTTTTATATTGCACATTTGTAAAGGAAATTCAGAAAAATATTGTTCGTATAATTTCTTTGCCATGACACACGTACCCGACCCCGAGTCAAGCTCCATTTTGAATTCACGACCATTAATTATCACTGACACTAAAATGGGTTTATTGTTTACGCACCTCATACTGAACAGCTTGCACTCCTCGCAGTCGTTGTCACACTCCTGCTGCTCGGGATATGTCTCCAAGCTGTTCACGTTGACACTGCAGACCTTGCGGAGATGGCCCTTATTTTTACACTTATTACAACGATAGCTTTTATATTTACACGTAGCCGCCGAATGACTCTTAAGGCCACAAACTGAGCACGGATCTGACTCGCGATGCTGTCCCTGTGTCACGGCGCGAAGTGCGCGGCCGCCGCCACCCGCGCCCGCGCGCCTCACACTCGCCTTGAACAGCGGTTCCTCCTTCACCATGACCCTCGGGGGTTCGCTAGCTTTCGCCTCCCTAGCGCAGGCTGCCTTCTGTGCTGTCTCCAATGCGTCTGCAAACGTTAGCGTGGACAGCTCCTTCTCGAACAGCCGATCCCGTTCTGGGCCTGATCTGAACCCAAGCACGAACCGATCGCGCAATAACACTGTAAGTTCCGTCCCAAAGCCACAATGCACGGCTAATCCCCGTAACCTTGCCGCCCATTCTTCGGCACTTTCGCCCTCAAGTTTTACCGCCTCGTAAAACTTGCAGCGATCGGCGAAGGTCGACCTCTTGGGCGTGAAGTGCTTGTTCAGCTCCTCCACCAGCTCCTCGTACTTGGCCGCTTCGACTTTCTTTGGATGCAATAGATTGCTAACCAGACGATAGGTATCGTCAGACAAGCTCGTTAGCAAAATGGCGCTTTTTTTTTCTGCCGCGATGTCATTTAAGGTTATAAACATCGACAATCTTCCCAAAAAAATCGCCCATTCCTGGTTTTTGTAGTCGAAGGTTCCCAGTGTTCCAATGTAACCGCTCATTCTGTCGTGTGGGTAACTCGAATCCGTTGTCGTCGCCAATTGGTATGTATGAGGTAAAACACAGTGAACGTAATGAAACACAGTCGCTAGTCCGAGAGCTTGTTTATTACTGCCCGCCGCACACGAATACACACATGTATGTCTACCTACATATACAGCATCTTCTCTAATTTAATTCGCGATAGCTTTTGCCCGCGACTTCGTCCGCGTAGAATTCCAATTTGTGGTAAAGCTACTTCATCTCTTTCATTGTATAAAACAAAAATCCGGCACCGGCAACATCCATCATTATTATCATTTCATCATGAGTATCAGTTAGTGAATATTGTAAATCCCGTTTATTCCCTATCCCGCGGGAATTTCAACAAATTTGTCCTTATTCTTTGCAAAATTACACTTATTTTTATCCCGCGGGTATTTTGCATTTTCCCCGAGAAAAGTAGCCTATGTCCTTAAAGCTTTCTACCGATAAAAGAACTTTTAAAATCAGCCGCGTAGTTGAGTTCACTTATTTTTTTCCCGTGGGAATTTTGATTTTTCACGGAGAAAATAGTCTATGTAAGTAAGGGTTAGTGTAGCTACTCACTAATAGGTGAAAGAAATTTTCAAATCAGCCCTGAAGTGAAAGTCACTTCTTAATATCCCAGGGGAATTTTGCATTTTACCGAATAAATAGTAGGTAGCCTATACCAATAAAGGATAGTGAAGCTTTCTATTGGTGATTTTTTTTAAACTCAGCCCCGAAGTTAATTTTACTATTTTCTATACCGCGGGAATTTTGCATTTATCCGGAAAAAAGCATCCTATGTTAACCAAGGACAGTGCATCTTTTCTATTGGTGTAAGACATTTTAAAATGAGCTCCGAAGTTGAATTTTCTTTTTTCTATCCCTTGGGAATTTTGCATTTCCCCGGAAAAAAGTAGCCTATGTCAATAAAGGATAGTGTAACTTTTTACTGGTAAAAGTTTGTTTTTTTAATCGGCTCGGAAGTTTCAGAGATTATCTATCCCACAGGAATTTCCAAAAATCCTGCAATAAGTTTTTTTGTTGTTATGGTCATTTTCGTTAATACTGTATTTGAAAAGATTAGTAATTGTAGTTACGGAGATATGGTCCAGTTGATTTGAGTACCTACATATATAAATCCTGATTTAACTTTATCCCGTGGAAATTTTCAAAATTCTTTATATTCGCTTTATATTCTAATAGTCTAATTGTATGCCCAATTTGTACAGTTTAGTAATCTTCTTCGTTATGGGCATAGGGTCACTCTTGATGAAATATATAAATCCCGATTATTCCTTATCCCGTGGAAATTCCGGAAAATCCTTTCTTATCGGATGCCTACGTCATACAAAGAACACACCCTCCACGTTTTAGGTCTCTACATACAGCGGTTTAGGCTGTGCGTTAATCCGGCAGTCAGTCATTTAGGACTTCAGGACAAAGCATTTTATATGTATTTGCATTGCACCAAGCTTTTATGCGAGTTCAACAATGATATTTGAATACTCAATTCGATTTTATTCGAAAAAGGTTGAACTCGCATAAAAGCTTCATCATCATCATCATTTCAGCCATAGGACGTCCACTGCTGGACATAGGCCTCCCTCATTGACGTCCAATCATTACGGTTGGAAGCGACTTGCATCCACCCTGAACCTGCGGCCTTCACCAAAACGTCCGTCCATCTCGTTGGTGGACGTCCCACGCTGCGCTTGTAAAAGCAAAAGCTTGGTGAAATGCAAATACTTAATACATATAATTAGCTATTATCAGAGATCAGATCAAGGCGTGGTTGACAAACGTAGACAAAAATGGTTTGCAATATTTGAAGTTTCGTTTCGTTTACAATGTGTCAAAATAAAATGTAATTTAAATCAAAAGCACTAAGGAGTATTGATATCAACTTCGAAGCAAATCACCCCCAAAATAACTTTCTACTACTTTTTGACCCCGTCAAGGGATGAATTTCAATAAAATACGAAACACGTCTTCCATCAATTTTGTTAAAGAATGTTTATGCAAAATTTGAAGTAGATTGGACCAAGGAATCACGATGTCTCATACAAACTTTGCCCCCCTTTTTTACCCCCTTAGAAGTAGAACTACGAAAAATCCTTTCTTATCGGATGCCTACGTCATACAAAGAACACACCCTCCAAGTTTCAGGTCTCTACGATCAGCGGTTTAGGCTGTGCGTTGATCCGTCAGTCAGGACAAAGGATTTTATATGTATAGATAATGAGATTCCTAAATTTTATTTTATTTGGTTACCTTTTTCTGTTCCCTTAAAACAACTATCTGAGAAGTCTGAAAAAGAATATAATACAATACAATGGCATGTGATCACTTTGTTTTCCATAATTTAATTTGAATACCTATTTAACATAACTTCACTTGCTACACCAACGTCTGCCATATAATTATATGGAACCGCGCCGTTTCCAGAACTTATTGAAATGTCATCTACATGCAGGAAGCTAGCTTACCTAATAACAATTCTGAACAAAAATTATTTTATCAAAATGAAAACAATCTGCAAACACCTGAGAAGTAATTCAATGGTGTGTTGTGTTTCCCAAAGTGTGAAGGGCCCGCGTGGGAACTACGGCCCAAGCTCTTTCATTCTGAGAAGAGGCCTGTGCCCTGCAGTGGTATGTATATAGGCTGGGATGATGATAATAAATAAATTTATCATGGGAGAATTGACACCAATTGATCTAGTCCCAAACTAAGTAAAGTACAAGCTTGGGTAATAGCTTGGGCTATGGGCACATGGCGGACACGACGTACAAAATACGCGTTCTTGAATCTACATAATCACGACGACGTCTGTACACGCGTACGCCTACATACATCGCGCGCGCACTCTTCTGGATTCGGGCGGTGTCCGGCAATCTGCGCCTTGAGGGGTGGGGTAACTCGAATCGGTGCGGGGCGGAGCGTGGCCATTCTGTACGTTAGTACTATTATATATTCTGTGCCACTAGGCTATCTAGTCGTATGATGATGATGATGATGATGATGATGATGATGATGCTACTTACACTTATAGTATGTTGCACGTTAGCCAAGTAATCGCCGGCAATAGCCGCCAACTGAAATAAACGAATAAATTTATAAAAATCGGAAAAGAGCGAGACGGGCCACGCACTGTATAAGGTAAACGACCCTGTGCTCGACACTGACCCAATGCATGGCACCTTCAATCGTATGTCATAGTAAGAAAGGTGACAGATGGGTGTCATCTACTGGGCGTTGAGGTGTCAATACGTTTACCTTAACAAATATTCAATACTAGCAGCCCGCCCCCACTTCGCGGATGTTAAAACAAAAACCCACACTAAAAAACTACTATGCATTCAAAAAACACTCTCCCCCCCTCTATATATACCTAAGTATGTATGTAAAATACTTACACCCATTCTTCCCAGCGATTGCATATTCTAAAAATAATAGAAAATTAAAATAATAAATTTACAGACAAACTTTTTGGAGCGAATGCGAACAGTTAGAGAGGATGCTCGCTTGCCTATTCGGACATTTGAATTTGTAGGTTGTTATGGTTATGTTACTGTTGGTATACTAGTATCTATGCAATTACAAATACTGATTTCTTTCTAGCCCTCCACATTGGCATTGCGGTATCTTTGACGTTCTTGTTATGCAAGACCGATAGTTAGCGGCCAAATGATTGCTGCAATCGATTCGATTGGCTGTCTAAGTTTCACGCCGATTTTGTGTCTATTGTCTATTTTATCACCCAATTTTGAAAATGGGAAACATGCGTTTTGCATTTAGTAATAAAAATCTCCACACTCCACAATCGTTTAATATGGAAAATAGTCATCATATTTTTATCTTAAATTTTCGTGAAGTTATATATGAAAAGTGAATACTTACGGCGGAAAGCTGCAAGGTCAAAATCATTTCAACATTAAGACTTCTTATTTAAATTATATATATATAAGGTACCTGAGCCATTGATGGCCCAGCGCCTAAAAAGGCCCACTTTCAAAATTTCGTACTTATAACCGTTCGAATGATTTCAAATTTCGTGCCCATGTTCGGTTAGTGCCATAGACATAACTGCAAGTTCAAATCAAATGGTGGAAGCAGCCATCTTTGTAGTGGTGGACAGTTTGTCAGTGACGTTGCAAATGGCTTACGATTTCTAACCTCACAATCACAAACTTTTAATTATTTCTTTAAAATAACAAACTGTTTTCGTATTTCTTTTTAGTACAGAGTTACTTAGTTTCAAGGGAATTTCTATGAAGGTAAGTGTTTTTTTATATTTTTGTTAATTTTTAATTTATGAAAATAATCCTCGATGCCGAGAAAAGGGCCTATAAAGGCCCAACACACGGGCACCCAAGATGGCCCGTTGGTATGGGCCTTATTAGGACTATGGATTTCATATTTTCTTATCTTAAAATTGCAGTTTGGTTTGTTTTTAGATACAATAAATGGAAACAATAGAAGCGATGTGGTGAAGGAACTGGACAACAACTTCAATCAGCCATAGAAGCTGTAAAAAAACCGGCCAAGAGCGTGTCGGACACGCCCAAGATAGAGTTCCGTAGCCATTACGAAAAAATTCAGTAATATTTTTCTAAGGATTTCGTATGTGTACGGAATCTTTCAAGTTAGGTATCGTCAATACTTTGAAAAAAGCTCGTATCTCAAAATCGTTAATCTGGCAAAGTGAACTTTATTACGCGCATATCAAGGTTCAGTTTTGTTTACATGCTCATTTGAGATACGAGTTTTTCAAAGTAGTGACGGTAATACCTTAGGCTACTATTTACTCTTAAACTACAAATAATTCCCAAGCAATCTTAGCCGCTATAATTTTCCTTGTAAATTTAATATATTTACTACCATTTTGAATTTTTTCAAAATTTTCCACCCAACAGTTTAGATTTTAGAGGGGGGGGGGCGGTCGATTTTAATGAAATTTTTCACTTTTAAATTGAATATTTCGCAAACAAATCACTGAATACAAAAATCATGTAAGCAACCCCGCAATGGTTTTAAAAGACCTATCCAACGATACCCCACACTATAGGGTTAGTCGAGAAAAAAAAATCACCCCCACTTTACGTCTATGGGAGGTACCCTAAAAAAAATTTTTTTAGTTTTTTTTATTTAATCACTTTGTCGGCGTGACTAATATATATATTCATGCCAAATTACAGTTTTCTAGTACTAACAGTCTCTGAGCTTAGCCGCGGACAGACAGACGGACAGACATGGCGAAACTATAAGGGTTCCTAGTTGACTACGGAACCCTAAAAAGCACTATATGACATAATGTAAAGCAGCAGCTATGATCAGTATCCGCAGGATTTTTTCCTATACTTCTAATAAGGCCCACTGAAATTGTAAAAAAAAAGTTTATGACTTGTAACGTTATTCTTTATTTATGTTTACAAAAATACTAGAATAATCACAAGAAAAGCGTTGTTTTTATTATATTTTATGCTGAGTTTTTGTTTTTTTTTGGTACCTACATTAAGTTTTGCTAAGCCCAAGATGGTCCACTGTCCATTTGTGACCAAAAAATACATTGTAAGAGACTGATTACCTGAGAAACTCATATTATGCGTGAAGTTACATGTATAAATATATTTTTTGTTTCGATAGCATTTAAAAATTACCTGTTTAAAATCGGGCTATGATAAGTGCCTATATTGCTAATAAAGCCCAAATCAAGGGTTTTTAAAAATGATTATTTTCTTTAAGAAATTTGATCTCAGTTGTTGATTTTTATGTTGATTTTCTTCTCAAATAAATGAAGAATACTTTAATAAAGTTTGATTTCAAAAAGTTTTTTTTATTTATGATTTATTTAAGTTTTGCATAACATGGGCCTTACAGGGCGCAGGGACCTTACTAGCTGTTGCCCGCGACTCCGTCTGCGAAGAATAGGAGTAGGTATAAAAGATAGCCTACGACCTATTCTCAGACCTACCGAATGTGGAGCAAAAATTTGATAAAAATCGGTCAAGCCGTTTCGGAGGAGTTCGATAACAAACACCGTGACACGAGATTTTTATATATTAGACCAGCTGACCCGGCAACCGTTGTTTTGCCATGTAAAAATAGCCTACAACCTATTCTCAGACCTACCAAATAAAAGAAAAAAGTTTCTTAAAAATCGGTCAAGCCGTTTCGGAGGAGTTCAATAACAAACACCATGACACGAGATTTTTATATATTAGATTAGGGGTCCCGGCATACAGTGTCCTGCCTGTCTTACCGGGCCCAATTGTGTTATCAAACCACCCATTACCAACGGACATCCAGGCGGGGAGAGCGCCTTCATCCATATGTGGTTAGTTTCCTTTGACTGACATACTGCTAAAGATTGGAATTCGCTCCCGTTGTCTGTATTTCAGTCTTTTCAGGGCTAGAGTGAGTAGGCTGTTACTGAACCAGTGAGATATACCTATGGCCTTATCTGCACTTTTCATCACGTGAGATAGTAGGCAATCAGGGAGGTGATGTAGGTGTCTATGCGAGAACCGGTGTCCCATTTGTCGGCTTCACTACGGAAATGTAAATAATTTCAAATACTTGTACCTTTTTGACGTACTCTCGTACCACTACATAAGTCATATTTTGCTGTAACATAGATAAAATCATATTAATTTAGACAGACATTTAAATGAGAGTCGCGAAAATTGATCCGCGTAGAATCTACATCATTCTAAAAAACATTTCAAATAAATAATAGAATATTTTCAAATAAATAATATATTATTTTAATAATAAGGTAATTTTTATTGGAAAATAAGGTAAACGTCCGAGTGCTGAGCAACGTCCCAGTAATTGGCATCTTTAATTTTATGTCAATAGCAATAGAGGTGACAGCAAGGTATCATCTACTGGGCATTATCATGACAAGCACTGGGGCATTTACCTAAAGTATGAAAAAAAACATTTATAACACAAGCTTTTTTCTACCATACTAGATATTCCGTAGGTACCTACCAAGTTTCAAGTCGATCTTCATACCACATACTCCGAAGCCGATCCTGGCCGGATCACCAGAATTTTACTGTCATTTATTATATTGTCATTGAGCTTACATAAGTACGAATAAGTATGCCAAATTTCACGGCTCAATCGGATACCTAAATAAATAAATAAATAAATAAATACCTATCAGGAAGTGGTCCGAAATGCTTCAAACCACAACTTCCATACAAACAAACATACGTTGCAAGTTAAGCTTGTAAAAAAACAGGTGCACCACATTTCATCGTCGCACGTTTTAATTTCAAAAACTTTTCCCACGTGGTAGGGAAAAAGCGCTTTTTCATGCAGGTTTCCAGGTTTCGAAGGAATTTAGTGCCTACTGGACGATGTCAACGGTGTTGTTGACGCTAGCTGCGCCCTGGAAGACGCGCACCCCCGTAATTCCTCATGACCCTAACCCCTCCTACATAGGGATTTTGAAGAAGCGCGGCCGTAATCCTGCGCTTGTCTGCTTCGATTAGAAGCTCCTCGTTTCGGACGGCTTTAAGCTAGTTAGGTGAAAACAGAATGGGCACTTACCGACGGCTGCATTATAAAAGGAAATATTACTTGAGACATACAGAAAGACAATTTATTATTTGGAACAACCTTGAAGAACCCAGTAAAGACATCCTAAAACACTGTGGGACGACAAACAGGCGGATCAGGTGATGAAACACAATCACCGCCACCCATAGCCATTCATAAATTAAGTTGAGTTACGGATCCATTGCCGGTCTTTTGAAACAAAGCAAGCTCTTTCTTTGAAGATCTCCAAATTGTATCGATCCACTGGAATATTTTCGCAATATTTACCCATGACGAACGGTTCATAAGACTTTCAACAAGCAGACAACGTAGCCTTAGGTAGTAATTTGGGCATCGAACATATAAAACGCACAGAAGATAGAAAAAATATCGTAACCAAGTCATACGTACCACGTCTGATGGGCTAGAGCGCAGCTGTAAATGTTTTTAACATGAATTACCTATTTACTGTAAGGATTTTAACATTACTTTATCATCATCATCATTATCATAATCAGCATTTCAGCTGTAGAACACTGCTGGCTGGACATAGGCCTATCAATATCATTGATCACGAAAATCGTTTTTTACAAATATGGTTTAATGGCATTTACACTTAAATAGATTGCGAATACTTGCTTATAGTCACTACTAGCTCGTAGGTATCTCAAGAGTGATCTTTACACCGTTAACTTTTGGGTTCACTTTAGTTAACACATCAATTTTAGATTATGAGCTTTTATCAAAGTAGTGACGTTACTTTTTTACTTACTACCTAATACTTTTATTTAGTTACTTTCGAAGTTGTTCTTCCGAGACAGTGCAACTTAATAGAGCACAATTGTGCTTAGTTTATGAGAGTGCAATATCGAGAATTCTCTGTTACCTAATGATAATTCATTTACTTACCTGATCGAGAAAATCTAAGGCCTAAGAAAAATGTATTAGATAATTAAAATGACATAAAAATATTTTTCTTATTTATACCGTAATTAAAACACGGCAAAAGTCGTTGTAGCCTAGTGGTTTGATCTATGGTCTCTCAAGCAGAGGGTCATGGCTTCGACCCCGGGCACGGACCTCTGATATTTTCGGAATTTATGTGCGAATTCACATTTTAAATTTACCATGACTGTGAGCTTTATGGTGATAGAAAATAAGTCGTACCTACGGAAAACTGCACACACCTACGAAGGTAAGGTGAAGTTCCCAATCTGCACCAGGCCCACGTGGACACTACGGGCCAAGCCCTCTCACTCTGAGAGGAAGCCTGTGCCCATCGGTGTATCTAGGCTAGGATGGGTGACGAACACGTCGAAAATGCCAGAAAAGGTAGGTAAGCTGGGAATCGAACTCGGTTCCACAAATATTAAGTACACCTATAGTGAAAATAAACGGATCACTCACGTCTTAAAACGAGCTTATCTCGACATGTTTCAGGTTAATCCGTAGCCCTTCCTCTCGGAGTCGCACGTCACGGCGGCTGCCAAACGCGCACCCATGTCGAGTTAAGCTCGTTTTAAGACGTGAGTGATCCGTTTATTTTCACTATGAGTGAGTCTCACGGTAGTTTCATGTTTAATTTGTACACCTATTAAAAATTACCCTGTTAGGTACATTGCGTGCTTCACAATTACACTAACCGGAGTGTCAGCTTCCACTGCATTTCCTAATGTGTTCTCGGGGTGCCCATTATCTCCCATAATCTTTTTTATCCGAATTTTGAAAGTCAGAAATTGATGTCCATAATATTCTTGCTCATAAATATCGATGGTCATAATTTTTTTAAAGCATATCGCTTAATAGTTCTAACTGCAATGATCCATAATCCTATTGTTCATAACTTTAAAAAGTCATAATATTGATATCAGTAACATTTAACAGAATATCGTTGATTATTCAGAAACATTGTAAGGCATATATCTTAAAATATTAATTGTTTTTAGTCATAATTTTTCATTACCTAAAATGCACTAAGCATATACATAGAAATCTATAACATCCGAAGGAATATAGATAATTATTCAGAAACATGGTAAGGCTATCAGGCTATCGCTGGTAGCGAGCGAGCGAAGCGAGCGAGCAAGACCTTTCAGGGCAG
This sequence comes from Archips xylosteana, assembly GCA_947563465.1. NCBI lineage: Eukaryota > Metazoa > Arthropoda > Insecta > Lepidoptera > Tortricidae > Archips > Archips xylosteana. The sequence continues at coordinate 9,792,902 of OX387369.1, forward strand.
AAGCGACTCGGACAGGTTAGGTTCTGTACGCTTAGTATAAGTTTTCCTTCACTTCAATACTTCTCGATCGCGTTTACGTAAAAAATTCAATTACTAGGGAAACATGGACAGCGCCTCCGCGCGCGCGCGTCTATGTTTCCATAGAATTGAAATTTTTACGTAAACGCGATCGAGAAGTATTGAAGTGAAGGAAAACCTATACTAAGCATACAGTATGCTTAGTATAAGTTTAACTTCACCTAAATACTTCTCGATCGCGTTTACGTAAAAAAAATCAATTACTAGGGAAACATGGACAGCGCCTCCGCGCGCGCGCGTCCATGTTTCCATAGAATTGAAATTTTTACGTAAACGCGATCGAGAAGTATTTTGGTGAAGTAAAACTTATACTAAGCGTACAGTATGCTTAGTATAAGTTTTACTTCACCAAATACTTCTCGATCGCGTTTACGTAAAAAAATCAATTACTATGGAAACATGGACAGCGTCTCCGCGCGCGCGCGTCTATGTTTCCATAGAATTGAAATTTTTACGTAAACGCGATCGAGAAGTATTTGGTGAAGTAAAACTTATACTAAGCGTACATAAGGCTAAGGCGGGAGCGAAGCGTAGCGTAACTCCCGCCTTAGCCTTCGATGTTAGGTATTTTTTTTATGATTGCACAGAAAAGAATTATTCATCATCATCATCATCATTTCAGCCGAAAGACGTCCACTGCTGAACATAGGCCTCCCCCAAGGCTCGCCAAACAGATCGGCCCTGCGCCATCCGCATCCAATGCGTTCCCGCTACCTTCACCAGGTCGTCGCTCCATCTTGTTGGAGGCCTACCTACACTGCGTCTTCCGGTCCGCGGACGCCACTCGAGAACCTTTCGGCCCCATCGGCCGTCAGTTCTACGGGCGATGTGCCCTGCCCATTGCCACTTAAGTCTAGCGATTCTTCGAGCTATGTCCGTGACTTTAGTTCTCGCGCGGATTTCATCATTTCTAATGCGATCCCGCAGAGAAACTCCAAGCATAGCCCTCTCCATCGCCCTCTGAGTGACCTTGAGCTTCCTTATAAGACCCATCGTTAGCGGCCACGTCTCAGTACCATAAGTCATCACTAGCAACACACACTGGTCAAAGACTTTTGACTTGAGACACTGCGGTATATCGGATGACAAGATATTGCGGAGCTTCCCGAACGCTGCCCATCCGAGTCTAATTCGTCGATTGACCTCTTTCTCGAAGTTGCACCTACCCAATTGGATTGTATGTCCCAGATAGATATAGTCGTCAACAACTTCGAGCAAAGTATCTCCGATTACGACGGGAGTTGGTACAACATGGGCGTTCGACATGACCTTCGTCTTGTCCATGTTCAATTTAAGACCAACTCTCTCGGAGACTCTTCCGAGGTCAGCGAGCATCGCACTGAGGTTCTCCAAGGTCTCAGCCATAAGCACCACGTCGTCGGCAAATCGAAGGTGAGTGAAGTATTCGCCATTTACATTGATGCCACGCCCTTCCCAGTTCAGAGTCTTGAACGCATCCTCTAGTGCAGCGGTGAACAGTTTCGGAGAGATTACATCTCCTTGTCTGACTCCCCGCTGCAATAGAATGGGCTTCGACATCTGATCCTGAAGTTGGACGGACATTGTGGCGTTATTATACAGACACTTCAACACTTCGATGTACCGGTAGTCTACTTGGCACCGTTGGAGACACTGCAGTACAGCCCAAGTCTCGATCGAATCGAAGGCCTTCTCGTAGTCCACAAATGCCAGGCAAAGGGGGCGGTTATACTCCTCGGTTTTCTGTATAACCTGCCGCAACGCATGTATGTGGTCCACGGTGCTAAAGCCTTTTCGAAACCCGGCTTGTTCGGGAGGCTGGAAGTCGTCTAACCTGCGCGCGAGACGATTCGTAATGACTCTCGAAAACAGCTTGTAAACATGGCTCAGAAGTGAAATGGGTCTATAATTCTTCAATAAGGTATTATCGCCTTTTTTGAAGAACAGCACCACTACACATCTGTTCCATGCTTTTGGTGTTTTCCCTTCACGGATGGCGGTATCAAATAGTTTCTGAAGGGCTTTGAGGATCGGTTTTCCGCCCGCCTTCAGAAAGAATTATTAATTACCTTTAATATTATGAAATGTCATACAACCATAACATTGAATGTTATTACAAAGTAATATTATGCCTAAAAATAATTATGACCTGCGAAAAAAGACCTTGCAATAATTATTATGACTGACTTTATTACCTTTAACATTGTGAAGAGTGATGCATCCATGACACTGAATGATATGACTTTACTTGTTAGTCCTTACAATAATTATGACTTAAAAAAATCGTAACTCCAATTTATGTTGTGTAATATTATGACTTCCGATAATATGTCGAAGAAAAATTATTACAGGAAACGTTATGGGCTTGAAAATTCGGAACAAAAATTTTATGGGAGTCATTATAGACCCGTGTTCTCGGGACAGTTATTCTACTTTGCGATTTTTTTGTCGCCAAGCGCCATCCCTTGCGCAAACGCGGCATTCATCATCATCATTTCAACCGAAAGACATCCATTGCTGAACATGTTTCCCCAAGGCTCGCCACACAGATCAACCCTGCGCCATTCGCATCCAATGCGTTCCCGCCACCTTAACCAGGTCGTCGCTCCATTTTGTTGGAGGCCTACCTACACTGCGTCTTCCGGTCCGCGGACGCCACTCGTGAACCTTTCGGCCCATCGGCCGTCAGCTCTACGAGCGATGTGCCCTGCCCAGTGTCACTTAAGTCTAGCGATTCTTCGAGCTATGTCCGTGACTTTAGTTCTTGCGCGGATTTCATCATTTCTAATGCGCAAACGCTTAAGAGTCCGAATTACCTAGCTAGAAACTTACCCTGAAATCTCGTTCTAGCAAATTGGGGTGATTTAAGCATACGACGCTGGGCGGATACTCGTCCGGGTAATCATACTGCCAACAAAAAAAATACAAATCCTACTAATATCGACAAATAGCCTATAGGCGAATGATATTACGATGGATCTACATTTGTATCGTATACATTAGGTCGGGTAACAAAGCCAATTTTGGCTATTATTAACTCGAGCAAGCACGCTTAGGGTGCACCAGAGATGTGCTATGCGGCTTTGCTGCGAAGATGTGAAAGCTACGCTACGAAACTGTGTGACCGTTTCCACCAATACTAAGCTATGTAGCTGTGCGAGGAAGATGCGCTATGTAGATGAGCAGCCGCGAGGTAGCTGTGAAAAGATGCGCAGCTCGAGCTATGCGATGTGTCGACAGGGGCGCGCGGAGCGGCAGCGCGGTGAGGGGGGAGACGCTCGCGACCAGATCCATTGTCGCGGATCCCGTGAACTCCGCGATGTACTAGTTGATGGCATTCATGCAGTGACACCTATTCTGATCTGTCAATCCTATTTTAAGCTAGCAATCTTAGGGATGACATTGACGTTTATGACGAGGAGGGAAAATCGGTTGATATTTGAACTTGATGGATAAGTGGGTGAGTGAACTGCCCTCAGATTAGATAGAATATGACTGAGGACGGATGGCGAGAGGATATAGACGCAGTTCCAGAGAACAAGAAAGCTGTGAGTTTGTTCCATATTATTTACCCAATATTGACCTATATAAATTTACCTGTTGTGCAGAATTGTACTTGTAATAATAGCTCTTGCAAGCGCCGTTGTTAGCGCATTACTCTAATGCAATACGTATCTCCCTGTAGATTCGTATTGAAGAAGGAGGCGTGAGGAGAGGTCGAGGGGTGGTATCGGTGGACCTCCCGGGTTCCTTATGGAACCCGGTTTCATCTGTATTATTGGTACAATTGTGTCATTTACATTAAGCCAACTTCTTGTTTATGTGGTTACCCGATGACGTCATAATCACACTGTATATAATTTACTAATGCGAACCAGATGTATGTAAATCAATAATCATGAAGAGTACATAAACCCTGTATCTGTACTATCATAATAAATTGAGTTACAGTGGTGGTCATACAATTAAGAACGATTTGAAGTTTCCGATTTTTTTTTATCTACATCATGTCATATGTCTAGTTGTGTTCCTTCTTAGAAGTAACAAGTTATGTTATAAAATAGCCACATGGATAGAGCAAACGGGATTAATAATAATAGTGTATAATTGCTAACATTTTTTTTTACAAATTTTATTTGTTCTCTATACTAATAAATTCAAATAGTAATGTAGCTGGACAAATAATTAAGAACGATTTATTAAACTACTCGAGAGTTGTTTTATATGAAACTTAGATTAAATAAATCATATTAATGTGAAGTTGGTATAGAAAAAAAAGCAAATTAATACATTTGAACTAAAATTAATAGTTAGTTGCATGTCCACGGCTTTTAATTACGGCTTTACACCGGCGAGGCATTGAATCTATCAATTTTTGACATTTCGCAAGAGAAATAAGAGTTCCATTCTTCTAAGAAAACGTCGTACAGCTCTCTCAAATTGCCACACTGTCGATTTGAAACCTTTTTCTTGACTTCGCACCAAAGATGCTCTATTGGGTTAAGATCTGGGCTGTTGGCTGGCCAATCTAAGACTGAAACTGATTGTGATGTGAGGAATTCCTTAACGGTGCGTGCAGTATGCTTTGGATCATTGTCGTGCTGGAATGTCCAAATAACCGGAAGCACGTCTTCGGCATATGGTAACATTGTTTCTTGCAGTATATTTTTGTATTGGAATTGATCCATGTTTCCTTCTATCAGCCTAACAGCACAGATTACTTAATAGTTACTTCGTAACAGATACTGCATCCCGTACAAAATCTTGGTACTTACCGCGATTGTAGCCACAGATTATACTACTCCGTCTCCTTAAGAATGTGTGCGTGCCGACAGTGACAAGGGCTGGCAGTTTGGATTAAAAATTTTTTTTCTACATGTTGTTTTACCATTTTGTCGGGATAATTGCTATATATTATATCCATGCAAACTTTCTAGCACTAATATTTTTTAAGCTAAGCCACGGACGGACAAAGAGACAGACGGTCATGGCGAAACTATAAGGGTTCCGTTTTTGCCATTTTAGCTCTGGAATCCTAACAAAAAAGGATATTTATTGTAATGCGTAGAACACATTGCCATGCTCATAGTACCCTAGCGTTATACTAAATACGAAGGTTAACTTTCGAACTTCGCATCGTGCCATCCCGCTCACGCTTATAGCTTTTTATAGAAGAGTAAGAGGGACAGCACGATACGAACTTCCAAATTGTTATATTAGCTATTAATTCTAGCATAGTCATATTAAAATTTGCCCCCTGTTTCACCATTCACTTATAAAAGTTCAGGCGGCATATTTTTTCCGTGGAACACGAATGAACGTGCGTCGGCGCGCGCTTGTGACAACCTACTGGAATTTCGATCGCAGGCGATCGTCCCCGCGGTAGGTAAATATCGCGCGTAAGTACATGGCATGCATGAGGCCTGCTAACAGGTCCAACGCCATGTCCAGAAAAGCACCCCCAAATTTTCACATTTCCCCCGCCATGCTTTAATGTCACTTTTGTGTACTTTGGGTCGAATGCTTTATTCGGAGGGCGTCGTACATATCGTTTTCCATCAGAACATACCCTATTTATTTTTGTCTCGTCAGAAAAAAAGAACGTTTTTCCACTGTCTGACTGTCCAGTTTTCATACCTTCTTGCAAATGCAAGTCGGGCTTGCCTATGACATCGTTTCAACATAGGCACCTTCCTTGCTATCCTTCCGTTCAACTTATTTTCTACCAAACGCCTTCGAATAGTGCGTGCAGAGATTGCTGAAGGGTTGTTTTCGCCAAAATATTCTTTTCTCAACTCATTAGACCCTTTAAAAGGATTTTGTTTTGCCAAACGAACGATATTTCGATCATCTCGACGAGATGACTTTCTCTGTCTAGGTCCACGCGGAACGTTTGAAGTAGTTTGATACGTGGAAAAATGCTTTACGGCATGGAAAACCATTGTTTTTGAACATTGCAGATGGTCGGCTATCATTTTATACGACCAATTCTTCTCGCGAAGTTTTATTATTACTTCTCTTGTAGATTTATCACAACTTTTATTTTTCCCCATTGTTTTTATACGAAGTAATCACTTTTAAGACTTTAACAGCACGAAATGGCGCCAAAATTATACGAATAATAATCTACAACCACAGAGCCACACAGTGTTCTCTATTTAAATTTGAAAAAACAATAAACTATTCAGCGTTCTTAATTACGTGACCAGCCAGTAAGTACTAATACTAGGTTCAGATCGAATGTATAAAGTTTCTCTATTAATTTTTTAGCCAACAATGTTGCATAAATGAATGTACCGGTAGTACGGAAAAGTTTTGCAATACCGAGAGAAACAAAAAAAATACGGGCAATTAGTTATACTTGTTACTTTGAAAAAATCATCTCAATAAATAATCGTTCTTAATTATATGGCCACAACTGTATATCCTCATATGTAGTGGTTGAATCATTCTGGCCCTTACCCAGGCTCCAGACTTATAAACTCCGCTACATCCATAGCACGCATCCAGGGCACGCATCTTTCCATATAAAAATCATAGCTTAGTTGAACCCGTTTCCACCAATGCTATGCTATGTGGACCAATGAACATGATTGGTGGATATCAGACACATCCATAGCAACGGCGCGCGGCGTAGCACATCTCTGGTGGATGGAAAGGCCGTTATCGTCTAACGCGCGGGCGCTTGCTATCGGTGTCACTATTCCTTTCTGTCAAACGGTATAAGATGGCGACAGAAAATTAAATAAAAAAAAAAAACTAAATGAATAGTATAATTCACACGTACCACATTTTGCCGTTTTGCTGTCATTATCGACCGCGTGTGACCTACCACCGACTATTCACACGTAACCCCTGTACCTCTACCATGAGTTACACTAGTTTACAGTGACCGTACTCGCTAGCGACGGCGTAAATGATTTGTATGGAGAATTGTGTACAGCGCCTCTAGCGGTCATTTACGGAAGTACAATTCTCCATACAAATCATTTACGCCGTCGCTAGCGAGTACGGTCACTGTAAACTAGTGTAACTCATGGTAGAGGTACTATTTGACCGCATTTTAACGCTGCGACGTGGTGTGGATGTGGTACGTGTGAAACAACGTTTACGGTATAGTTTGTTTGTTTGTTTATACTCTTTATCGTACAAAAAGGAAAACAAAAAGGTTACAGGAAAAAAAATGATAAGTACAAAGGCGGACTTATACCTGAAAGTATCTCTGCCAGTCAACCTTTGAGTGGTAGAGAGGAGCAATCAAAAAACAAGGATCGACAAATAGAGCAAAACATTTGAATAAATATAAATGCACATTGTACCTATACCTCAAATACCTAAGTATACCTATACAATATTAACGGAGTTGAAGCTGTTGCCATGGTCGAAACCGGCCGGATCGGATCATCATCATCATCATACTTATAGTACATAAATAAAACATTAATATATTTGTAACTAAATATAAAATACATAAATACACACATTTACATACAATAACACAAGTATAAAAGATAATTACTTACTAAATAAATAATCAAGGAACTATAGTGTAAGCCAAATCTTCTTCAATGTCTCCCTGAACGAGTATACGGAGGAAGATTGTCGGACGGTGATCGGCAACCGATTCCACAGCCTAGCCGCATGCACAGGAAAGGATTTGGAGTAGATTTTGGATGAGGTAGAAGGAGATGCTAGAAGGAGGTTGGCGCTTGACCACAAACGATATTGGCTGCCTTCAGCTAAGTAGCTGAGTCGCTCGGAAAGGTATAAAGGAGCCGAAGCATTAAAAAGAATGTTGAAGAGCAGTGACAGAATGTGGACGTTTCTACGGTCCCTGATATGTAACATTTAAGTTGCATGCTATCTAGTTGTTGTTAGTATCAGAAATCACGAAATATATCAGAAAATTTGAACTGAATCTTACATTTTGGCCAAAGGCGACTGCAAATAGGCAGGGTAGTAACACAGTGACACGCATGGCGGTGACTGTCCTGGCTGGAGGTTCCACATATCCCTCTCACTCTTATACCGCGCTTGCTAATTGAAACATTGTCCTTTTCTACCGAAATAATCAATTTCGAACGCCATATTTTTAATCGATGTTCAATTATTGGCACATTTAACGGTATTAATGAACAGAGAATAGTTAAATACACAAAGATCGTTTGGTTAACTTAATTGTACAGTGTTAAAGCTAATCATAATGTATGTAATTGCTACCAAATTGTTGATAAGATGATAATTTGAAGTGCGAAAACTAGAATCATACTTAAAAATATTATGGTACAATATATACCAATCTGTAGTTCCTTAGAACTATTGCGATTCCTTTTTAACTTTTGTTCCTGGACATTTTCATTTACTTACTTTTTTGTAAATAAGGAAATTTTAGGGTTTTCTTATTCAAATTATGTGTATAGTCGGGGTAATAAAAGGTTCGTCACTTTTTGACTCTATATCACCGAGTTAAGGTCGAAAAGTGACGAACCTTTTCTAACCCCGACTATACTTATTTTATCTATACATATAATAAATCTGTAACAAGTCGGTGTCTGTACATTGAAGATATTTGAGAAAAACTGTCTCTAGGGCTATTTATTAGCGCAATAGAACCCAAAACAATGATTTTTAGAATTATTGTCTGTTTGTCTGTGCGTTTGTGCGCGCTAATATCAGAAACGGCTTAACCTAGAAGGATGCGGTTTTCACTGATATGTTGGTATTTTCTTGGATTAACATTTAGTGTTTGTTTCATTTGAATCGGTTCACAAATAAGAAAGATAAGTCTATTTTAAGAATTTATAGAACAGTTTTTAGAAGTAGTGACTTGGGAGTAGGTACGGTGGTGAATGTGAACGCGGGTGTGCGGGGGGGGGGGGGGGGGGGGTTTCGGTGGGGGGTCTATGAGGGGGGTGCGGGGGGGGGGTATTTTTTTTTTTATCGAGGAACTAAGGAGAGCCATAATTGATGAAAAAGCAACTTGGATAAAAAAAATAAACTGCCCAAATTACTAATTCCACTCGGACGGAGTCGCGGGCAAAAGCTAGTTATAAATAAAAAAAGTAAAGCGGCATCCGGCGGACATATCCGTGTCTGTTCTCACCACAACCACACACGCACGGATCTGCCCGCCAGGCGCGTCTGTTGGGCAGATCCGGCGGGCATATCCGTGCGTGTATGGCTAGCTAATGAATTAACGCGGGCGAAATCGCGGGCACCAGGCACCAGCTAATGTCAAAATAAAATAAAACAAAATGTTCAATATTCGTTTATTTTTATTAAGAACAATTATTACAAAATACAAAATTAGAATTATGTATCGTTAACAATTACAGTCCGACTGTATTTGTCAGCACATACTTCTGCACATACCTCTGTGTAATAAAAAAATATGCTATTTATAAAAGGATTTACAAAATTGTGTAAATTATTATTTTTTATTTTAAGAAAGGTTTCCACCAGAGATGTGTTATGCTGCAGCAATAAACCTACGAAGATGTGAAAGCTACGCTACTATGTGATCATTTGGGTGAATCAACTTGTGTTGTTTACTCTCTCCCCGGTTATCCAAGTGACATCTTCATACTGTTTCATAGATAAATGCTTAACTTGTCCAAGTGACATATTCATGCTGTTTCATAGAAAAATGCTCAGGTTGTCCAGGAGACAAAATTTGTGTAACCATAGCAACGGGTGGCAAGAAAAAATTGATTCATCCATTTGAGCATTTCTAAAAAAGTTTTACATTTAATTTTGGACTCCGAATTGCATAGAAATTAACAGGTAAGTAGCGTGAATGCAACTGAGCTTAACTAACACAGCCTCCCAAAATGTCCTGATTCATTTGTATGGAAATTTCCCTTTTTTGTTACCCACCACGAACCACATGTGTGTATGTAACAAAAAAGGAAAATTTCATAAATCGAATCGATCCAGAGCACGAATCTTTCCATATAAAAACAGCTTCGTTGAACCTGTTTCCACCAGAGCTATGCTATGATGTGGTAACAAACGCATCAGCAATACAGCTTGGCACATCTCTGGTGTAAAAGCCGTTTGCAGCCGATATTTTTTATAGATTTTATTAGGCAACCTCGCCAACTTTATGTTAGAAACTTAAACCGTTTAAATGACTTCGCCCGCGCGGTACAGGGGCTGGGAGGTATAACGACAAAGGGGGCGGCGAGCGCGCCTCGTGTGCCTGCCGCCCGCACCTCTCCCGGCCCCCTTTGTCGTCCTACTCCCCCCCCGTACCGCGCGGGGGAGGCCTCATTTAAACGGTCTAACCATAGAAAGGTGTCATTTATTTATTGAAATGGGTAAAAAATCGCGTCTAAGTGTTACCGTAAAACAACATCACTATAGTCCTAGCCTGCAACAATAGTCCAATTTTTGTCCTTATATTATCCTTAAAATATTATAGCTTACTGCTTTTATTTCTGGGTATATAATTATGTTGTTAGGCCTAAAATAATTTGCTTTAGTCTAGCCATGTATATTTTAAGGATAACGTAAGGATGAAAATTGGACTATAGTTATGTGGTTTTATGGTACGTAAAATATTTTAGTTTGTATTCAAAAGGAATGTGCTGAAGTATTTTCGTTAATCAGGATACAATTGTATTTTAATCTAATCTAATTAATTATAGAACAAATATTTAGTTGACACTTTTTTTATCAACATCTCAAAGAGTGGTAACAACTTAGGTATCCAATAAAAGTGTTTAAAATCAACAATCTTAATAATTTAGTATATGCTTTTTTAGGTACATTTCGTCCATATGCCCATTTTGTCAACATTCTTGTTTCGTCCACATTCCCAATTTATCCACGTTTATAACTCGTCCACAATCCGAACTCGTCCACACTCCCATCTCGTCCACATTCCCAAATCGTCCACATCCGTAATCGTTCGCTGTAGGAATGTACAATGGAATAGATAACTTGGGAATGTGGACGAGGAGTTGGGAATGTGTGTACGATATGGGAATGCGGACGAAACAGGATTGTTGACGTGCTAGGAAGTTGGTAAATGGGAAATGTACGAAGTGAACCTAAACGGCTTAACACATGACATGACACATAGAGCTTGGGCGAAACAACTTTTTTGTGTTGTTTACTCTGCCCCCGGTTATCCAAGTGACACTTCATACTTTTTCATAGATAAATGCTTAGGTAGTCCAAGGGTTAAAATTTGTGTAACCATGGCATCGGGTGGTACTAAAATTTGATTCACCCAGTTAAAATTCAGGGTCGACAAATACGGGGTCGTATCTTAACCGTATCCCGTAATCTTCTTTGGTCACGTCGATTCTGTTTCCAAGCATGAGAAATGTAACAATTAAAATTACTTTTCATGTTATACTGTTGGATAATAACCGGATAATTATTGTTTCGAGCTAATCCGCAGCCCTTCGTCTCAGCCGCCGTGGCGTATGCTACGGATTAGCCCGAAACATGTCGATTTAAGCTCAAGAGTGAGAGTGAGTGAAGAGCGAATGATCCGTATTTTTATTTTCACTATGAGTGAGTCTCACGATAGTTTCATGTTCGGATAATTATCCGATAATTATTATCAGTGAAATTAAATTATCTTGATAATTTTGAACCCTGATATTTTAATCAATCACCTTGGTGTAGGGAATTTACTACCAGGCATAACGGGTGGTAGGTTCGCCGCTACTTTGAAAAAAGCTCTTATTTCGAAATCTGTAATCTTATTATTTGAACTTTAAATGTTGCGCTCTAAGGTTCATTTTAAATTACTTAATGTATGGAAGATAGGAGCTTTTTCAAATTAGTTACGAAACGCCACATACCGCTCAAGGTAAGAATTATAGTAATATGAATTATCATATAAAACAAGAATATTATAAGTACTATGTTTGATCACAATATGGCAGTTTCTAACTATGTACGTGTCTACAAAAATATATTTACATATAGCATATTTGGTATCGTTTCTTTAAGCAAATAAAATACCTTAACACCTCACTCAGAAGGTTTAAAATCTATTGGCCCTTAAGGCCCCTACAAAGATTTTTTTACCGTGTAGTAACACCTAGTAATTCTACATATGACTATATATTATAATGTTCGCTAGTGTTTATTTTAAACGTTTACTAATAATAACAAAAACCAATTACAACGCTTCTCCGCGATCGTACAAGCAAGACAGCTAGATACATCTGTGTGAGACACAATTTAACTACAGTCATCCGTTCCTCATCATCCACAGGCCTCCCCCAAGTTTCGCCAAACAGACCGGTACGCATAACCGTTCCCTCAACCTTAACAAGGTCGTCGCTCCATCCTGTTAGAGGCCTACCTACACTGCGTCTTCCGGTCCGTGGACGCCATTCGAGAAACTTTTGGCACCATCGGTCATCGGTTCTACGAGCAATGTGCCCTGCCCACTGCTATTTGAGTCAGGTGACTCAACGGTTGCTATGAAGTAAATTCTGGCTCATGCACAACTATGAAGTTTCTGAATATTAACATAGGAAAATAGGAAAATAAATGCTATACATACTTTTTGTGTATGATTAGTGAGTATAGCATTTTTTTCATGGGTCACATTGTCAATATTCAGAACCTTTATAGTTCTGCAATGTGTCAGAGTTTACTTCATAACGGCCATTATAATAATTCTAGTCCTACTAATATTCTAAATGCAAAGTTTCTGAGTATATATGTTGTATGTTTGTTACTCTTTCAAGCTAAAACAGCTGGATGGATTTGAATGAAATTTAATTAAATGAGGCGGCTTTCGAGGGCGATCAAGGTTTGTCTCATTTCAGGAAATGCGTTTTTTCAAGTTATAGCAGGTAGGTTAATTTGAAAACGATTGTCGGGAGAACCCAGTTTTAATACGTATCACACAGACAGCTATTTCGCACGCGTGGTTACGGAATAGCAAGGTAATTGGTTTTAGTTCATACATGTGGACCTTCGAAAAGTAACGAATGATCCTATAAAATACTCGTATACTATAATAATACGTTTAATATACCTGTAACATCCGTTGCATTTTACCCTGTTCTCATTAAAATAAAGATAACTGAAATTTCAAAAATATTGAAATTATACCTTTTAGTCAAGCCAAGGACTGCAAAATGTCGCGTTTCTTTAAAATAATCGCTCGTGCCTAAAATACCACGTTCCCAAATCACCACATTTTTCAAAATACTACATTACCTATTTGGGCGAATCAACTTTTTTGTGTTGTTTACTCTGTCCCGGTTGTCCAAGTGACATCTTCATACTGTTTCATAGAAAAATGCTTAGGTTGGTCAGGAGACAAAATTTGTGTAACCATAGCAACAGGTGGCAAGAAAAAGTTTATTCACTCATTTATTACATTCCCATCATACCAGATGTCCAAAATAAGACATTCCCCCAAAAAAATCACTTGCTTGAGTAATTTTAGATTTTGTAATGTGTTGCTGGTAAGCTAGAAATGTGGTTAATAGGTAATGTAGTATTTTGAAAAAATGGTATTTTGGGAACTAGGCATTTCAGGCACGAGCAAAAATAATAAGCTTGCTGTAGTAGTTAGTTTTGGTATAGAAAGGTCTCTGTGCCATTAATTTTGTACGTTACTTAGACCACTGCACCTTTTGAACGCCACACATCGTTTTTGTTCCGAACAAAATTGATTCTTATGCGGATGTCGGTAGGTTAATTTCTGTATTACCGCATTGTCGTCTATAGCATACACTGGCGTTCTAGTACCATCTCTATTTAGCTACTTGATTGTAAATACACGGTGATTTTTAATCGCTGATCAGCAGAGTAATTGTGTAACTTTTTGACACTCGTTTTTGTATGACTGACTGTGACAGCTGGCTGTTTCCGATACCAATTGTCAGCCCATACAAGAACTGTCAAAATGAACGCGATAGCGATTGCGAGGGTGTTAGACAATTAGCCTGCAGGAGTTGAAAAATATTAATGCCTAACCAAAATGGAATCTAACAGATGAGGTCTCAAGCAATTAAGTTAAGCCAAGTTCAAGCAAAAGGAACAGGCGAAGCTGCGCTGTGTGTATTGAATTTTTAAGTGTCCCGAATCAAAGATGGCCGCTGTAAAAGCCATCGGAAATCAAATTACATTTAAAACTATCGTAAGTATCATATAATAACAAAACAATAAATGTTTGCTTAAATAAAATAAGATACACCATCTTTGTAACGTATAGAATTAGTTAATAGTTTCTAGTCGTTGGGCGTCTTCAGAATCCAATTATCAGTACCTGCAAAAAATATTAACACTTAAAAATATATAATCATCAACTGATACCGATCAATTAGATTATGAGGGTGAATTAACTTTTAAGTGTTGCTATGGTTAGTTACACAAATTCTGTCCCTTGGACAACCTAAGCATTTTTCTATGAAACAGTATGAAGTGTCACTTGGACAACCGGGGACAGAGTAAACAACACAAAAAAGTTGATTCACCTACGATCGTGTTTTTTATTATTTTTGGTGATGATTGATTTTTGCACGTTGCTTTATCGGATTTAAACTTTATTAATTGAAAAATGGTTGGTTCAAGGTAGTGGTGGTGGTGATGGTGGTGATGGTAGTGGTGGTGATGATGATGATCATGGTGATGAAGGCGATGGCGACGTACCTTGTCTCTTGACGTCAGTTGATGGTGTTAGCGTGGGAGAAGTCTCCCTTGTCGAAATGCCGCTGGGCCGCCTTGCCCGGCTCGTACAGAAGCATCGACGCGCGCTTCGGGCTAGTCTTGTTGCACCGCATGATGATGATGACTGATTTGTGGAGGTGGCTTTATTCAATGAAAGAGATGAAACATCCTTGCAATAAATTTGAATTCTACGTAGACGTCGCGGGCAGCTAGTCCGGAATATTTCTGCAGATGATTGAGCTAGTTTCACTAACTCCTAGAAGCTTTTCATCATCAATTATGATGATGTTAACGATGATGATGATGATGGTGCTGATTCTTATGATGATGATAACGATGATTATGGTGATGATGGTGGTGGTGGTGATAATGATGCTGATGAAGACGATGGCGACGTACCTTGTCTCTTGGCGTCAGTTGATGGTGTTAGCGTGGGAGAAGTCTCCCTTGTCGAAATGCCGCTGGGCCGCCTTGCCCGGCTCGTACAGAAGCATCGACGCGCGCTTCGGGCTAGTCTTGTTGCACCGCATGATGATGATGACTGATTTGTGGAGGTGGCTTTATTCAATGAAAGAGATGAAACATCCTTGCAATAAATTTGAATTCTACGTAGACGTCGCGGGCAGCTAGTCCGGAATATTTCTGCAGATGATTGAGCTAGTTTCACTAACTCCTAGAAGCTTTTCATCATCAATTATGATGATGTTAACGATGATGATGATGATGGTGCTGATTCTTATGATGATGATAACGATGATTATGGTGATGATGGTGGTGGTGGTGATAATGATGCTGATGAAGACGATGGCGACGTACCTTGTCTCTTGGCGTCAGTTGATGGTGTTAGCGTGGGAGAAGTCTCCCTTGTCGAAATGCCGCTGGGCCGCCTTGCCTGGCTCGTACAGAAGCATCGACGCGCGCTCCGGGCTAGTCTTGTTGCACCGCATGTCTGACATCAAAACTGAGTTTAGAATCTATTTTGTTTGACGATCGCAGTTTGACAACCACTGATTTATAGGATATTGGCTACAATTTTTTTAAACAGCTGTCAATTATCTTTCCGCTATTCCACGCTAGGCGGCAGCACATTGAATGCAAATTTTCATTAAAGTATATGATATACAGTTGTCTTAAAGTTCTAAACATGCTACTGGTTCTGTATTCCAGTAGAACTCTGCCAAGAATAAGGTTCTTTATTCGGTTAGGACCACTTGCACAGTTAGGGTTAAAAAATTAAATCGGTAACCCTAGGTTAAGAATGACAGTTCAATACATTTTGACACTTGTTAACCCTGGGTTAGCTGTTAACTCGGAGTTAAGTAACTAACCCAGATCCGCGCAAGCCTATCTAAATTATTTAGACACAACCAACAGTCGCTAAGGTTTCAGTGAGATTTAAGATCTCTTGTTTTTCCTATTCGGTGGGTATAAATAAGACTCACATCGCAGGCTAAGCCGACGGCGGTGCGCGGCGGACAGTTCAAGCTGGCGCCGCACCAGCTGCGAAGCGGAGGCGGGACGCGCGGGCGGCGCGGTGGCCGCTCTCAAGGGTGCCACGTCAGATAACGCCGCTTTGGAGTACTCTGCTGACATAACCATGACAATTACATCACATGTCCCATGTAGTGATGTGCCGGATCGTTAAAAATGTATATCCGCGGATACGGATCTGATAACGGAGATTTAGTGTCAAGATCCGCGGATACGGATACGGATACGGATCTTTATTTTTTATTCGATTGGTGTCGGCGCTCGCGACCTTGAAGCGATAGTTGACGTCCCGCTCGCCGCAACGTCAGGCAGGACATGTTTCGACTAGCATTGCGCGGGTAGTACTTTTGTTTTGGTTATGGTTTAGTGTGACACTGGGCCGCATACATAACGGTTATTATACAAACTTAAAATAATGTCTACTCTGAATGGAATTTTATATTATTTTAATTCTACCTAATCACAATCAGCTGTAAAAGATCCGTAAAAGATCCGCGTGAAAAGTAACGGACACGGACTCGGATATCCGCGGATACGGATACGGATATCCGGAACATCACTAGTCTCATGCGAGAGTCAGGAAGTAAACAGAGGCCGTATTGCCCGCGGTATCCACTAGGATCGCCCAATTCGATCCCCCAAGTACAAATTAGGTACTTTATTTATTATTACCGAAATAGGTGGTCCTAGTAGATACCGCGGTATTGTCTAACGCGTGGACGCTTGCCATCGCTTCCACCATCTCTTTCTGTCACCATCTTATACCGCTTGATAGACGCAAATAGTGAATGCCATACCAAGCGCTCGCGCGTTAGACAATTCGGCCTCAGAATGACGCAGCTCTGTAAAATGTCCCTGTCCTTATTTTTTAACAGGTAATTTTTATTTATTAATTTTAAAATTGGATCGATATTGTATCTACCGATCCCTTATTTGGTCACAACACTATAACTTACAAACTAGATCTGTCATCGAGAAAATAAATGATTGGAACTACTATAAGGGTTCTAAAGGCCGGCGCAGACCAGATGCGACTGTAAGAAAGATGGCGCACTAGATATGCCATTGTCTTCTTTATTACAGTTTCATTCATTACAACTGGTGTGTGACACGCACACGCATCTGATCTGCGCCGGCCTCGAAACTATAACTTACCTCGCTCAATAAGCGCGATCTCCTTATGCGGATCCGCTGCCATGTCGTTCCGTCCTTCCGTCCGCCCTTCGAGCAACAGCGTCAGATCGCGCGCTTTCATCGTCAGCTCCTGGGAACCCTCGTCGATGTTGGAGGAGTCCTGGCTGCGAGGCTTTACCTGCCCAAAAAAAAAATTTCAGTCTGAAACCTGCAGCAGTAGTGGAGGTTCAAGCCAGCAGGTTGAGAGGGATCGGGCTATAGTTCTCACACGGGCCCAGTGCGGATTGGGAACATGACACATATCATTGAATTTCTTCTCAGGTGTGCTGGTTTTCTCAGGTTATTTGCCTTCACCGTGAAGATCATGGTAGATTTCAAATGTAATTTCGAACATAAATTCCGAAAAACTCGAGTGTGCATTTACTGGCACATAAAGCATTCTATCTTATGCCCAGGTGGTGGTCGCTGATCAGGGATCATCAGCTCAATAGTATTTAGGTGAACCAACTTTTTTGTGTTGTTTACTCTGTCCCCGGTTGTCCAAGTGACACTTCATACTGTTTCATAGAAAAATGCTTAGGTTGTCCAAGGGACAAAATTTGTGTAACCATAGTAACAGGTGACACTAAAAAATTGATTCACCTATTAAACAGAAGAGTTAGGACGGCACGAAGGCACGATACATAGTAGCCCCCCGGCTACATACAAGGCAATGCTACAAGGCTTACCTTAATCTTTTTAGTGGGGCTGGACTGCGGTCTATTCTTAAAGTCGATATGATTCGCGCCGCTCTTCGTCCTGACAATAGGAGACAGCTTCCTAAACTCGGCTCTTGGCTCTAGCTCTATCCTGGTCTCAGTGAGAGCGACATTACTGGCTCTGCCGAACAGCGGCGACAGTTTCGGCTTCACGCTAGTACTGTCAGAGTCGACGCTCTCTATGGTTACAGTGGTATCCACGCTGGTCGGTTTGACTGTGATCGGCTTGACGACAATTAGACCTCGGTCGTCCATGGTGTTCGGGATGGTATAGTTGGGGTTCTCGAAGCCTGTAGGGGAGGATAACGCTAGAAGTGAAAAAATATGATAATTTTTTTTTAACAAATTAAAGAAACATATTATTATTCAAATTGCAAAGGACACTTTCTAAATCTAAGTTCTACTGATGTTATAAACGCGAAAATTTGTGAGTGTGTGTGTGTGTTAAAATGGCTGACAAAATTTGAGTGAAATTTGTACGTAATACGGAATAACCTTTTATGCAAAACATTCTGTTAAATGCAAATAAAGTTTATTTTTTTTTTTTTTATTTAACACACAGCCATCTTTTATTTAGCTGTAGGTACGCATGTAAAATCGCCGCTAAGTCTCGAGGTAGATATAAAATTTGGTCTGTCTCGGGCAATAGCTAGTGGAGGTGGGTACCAACTTTTTCGTATTGTTTACTCAGGCCCCCGTTTTCCAAGTGACATCTTCATACTGTCTCATAGAAAAATGCTGGCGTTATCTATCAGACAAAATTTGTGTAACTATAGGAACGGGTGGCAAGAAAAAGTTGATTCACCCAAATTAAATTTCTTTTATTTCGGACTATTCAATCCATAGTATTAGTAATTACAAAGACATTATTATTGTTAGTAAGACACATATATTTTGAACAAGAACAAACAGAAAAACAAAAAGAAAGGATTAAAAACGGCGGGGCACTGCGGCGACAGGTGCATGCAGCTACACACAACGCTTTACAAGCGGGGAGTCCCAGCGCTGCGTCAGGGTGCTCAAGATGCTGTTTGTGCTGCAGCGACTACGACTGAGGAACGATGATTCATTGAATAATGAAGTAAATGTTTTTTTGCAGCCTATAATATGTCCCACTGCTGGGCGAAGGTTTTCCCTTTCTTCCGCCATTGCTCTCTATCCTGGGCATGCACCTAGTTGAATCAACTTTTTCATGCCACCCGTTGCTATGGTTACACAAATTTTGTCTCCTGGACAACCTAAGCATTTTTCTATGAAACAGTATGAAGATGTCACTTGGACAATAGAGTAAACAACACGAAAAAGTTGATTCACCCACCTAACAATCGAGATGAAAAGCGTTCAAGTCCCGCCATCTCCTCTTGGGTCTGCCGCTGCTCCTTTGGCCATCCCTCATGTAAATACTTGTGTTAATGATGACCAAATCCTGCTAGCCTACCTGTCTGTGTGTTCTCATCACTGATAGCCGTGAAAGTCTGCGAGGCAGTGTTAGCCGCTTTAGCGCGCAGGCGCCGCCGACGCTCCAAGTCCGCCTGTATGTCCGTCTGTACGCGCAAGTCGATGTCGATGTAACGCCGCACTATATAGTTGAGCAGCCAATGGTAGCCCTTCTTGAGACCTGGGTCGATTTTAGGCTTCTTGTTGGTGGCTTCGACTTGCGCTGTGTAGGATTCCACTAGAGTTGGACAGCGGTATCTGTTCATTTGGAAAAGGGTACATCTATATATATAAAATTCTAAACTGACTGACTGACTGACTGACTGACATATCAACGCACAGCCCAAACCACTGGGCCTATAGATTCCAAATTTGGCATGTAGGTTCCTTATAAGGTCTAGGGGTGCACTAAGAAAGGATTTTTCAAAATTCACTCCCTAAGGGGGTGAAACGGGGGTCCAAAGTTTGTATGGGGAAACAAGATTCGTTCGACTATTTTATTCGAAACTTCACAGAAGTACTCTTAATAATAAATGAGTAAACACGTGTTTCAAGTTTTTTGAGAATTCAACCCCTAAAAGGGGGAAAAGGGGTAACAAAGTCTGAAAATCAACATGGGTGTTGTTTCTATGGTTTATCGGGTCGCTGGTTATGAAAACAACAACGGTTTTAAAATCCGACGTTCCCAAATTCCTACGGGAACGGGAAAAAACGGGATTTTTCGTTTTACTGGTCGTAGACAGCTGAAATTCGGCATGTAGGTTGTTTGGGGAGTGTAAAGGAGCATTGAGGGAGGACATTCCAAAATTCCCACGGGAACGGGAAAAACGGGATCTTTCGTTTTACTGGTCATAGAAAGCTGAAATTTGGCATGTGGGTTCCTTGGGGAGTGTAGGGGAGCATTAAGAAAAAATTTCCCGAAATTCTTAAGGGAACGGGAAAAACGGGATTTTGCGTTTTACTGGTTGTAAAAAGCTAAAATTTCAAAATGCATAAGTTTATACTGTAAATAGGCCGCAAAGGGCTCTTTAACCGACTTCTAAAAAAGGAGGAGGTTATGCATTCCACTTTATGTATTTTTTTATGTAGGTATGTTCACCGATTTCTCGGTCAATTGTGGACCTGCTTGCTTGCTTGCCTGTATGCTTGCTTGCTTGATATCTTGGTTCTATGGAATACTTATGGTACACGCGAGCGAAGCCGCGGGCAAAAGCTAGTGACAACATAAAACCGAGAAATCTAATTACCATAAATTAAAAAATTTAAAAACTCCCAACGCAATTAAGTGTCACATGTATGTTTGAAAATAAAGTAAATGCCCATAATGCGTCTAAGATCACATTCGCACTTTAATAAAGAGCTGATAACTTTGAAACGGCTCAACCAATTTAGATGAAGCAAGGCTAAGTTCTACGCCAAGAAACCTGCTTTCAAATAAAAAAAAACCGCATCCAAATCGGTTCATCCGTTTAACAGCTATGATACCATAGACAGATGCACGCACGCATGCACGCACGCACGTACGCACGATATGCACGCACGCAGATATGCGTTCCCGGCAGTGAATGCGATCGATAACCGTACCTATCTGATCCCGCTTACCTGTTGACGAGGGGTTCTATGTTCAGTTTCTCGACCACATCGATGTCGTCCAGGGCACCGCTCTTGTCTTGCTTGTTAGCCAGCACCAGCACCGGCTTGCCTTGGTAAACGTATATAATAAAGCATTATTTTCATATTAAGTATACACAGTTTTAACCTTTCGTATGCCGTAATGGCCCGCCCGGCCACGACATCGGACGACCGGTGGCAACAGCGAGTGTTTTCTCCGTTCATTGCGCGGCCGAGACTCTCGCCGCACAGTCATTATCTGGCGGCACACGCAATGAACGGCGAAAACGCTCGCCGCTGCCGCCGGTTGCGCGATGTCGTGGCCGGGCCACAACGCAGATCCGCGCCTATCATTTTGAAATTTTAATTGGTACTATTTGAGACAAACGAGACTAGAATGCAGGTTTTATTTTTTTACTTTCGGCATACGAGAGGTTAACCTTCCATCAATAATATCAAACACAAAATACGTTTATTATCTAACGCGCTGACACTTGCTACCGCTACAGACGGACCGCTGTATTCTAACTGCAACGTAACTGCCAACTGCCGACTGCCCATGTCGGCAGTTGGCAGTTGGAATGCAGTCCGTCTGTATTGGCCCTTAATCTGGTCGTTGCGGCCACTGGTAGTGGGCATGGCCGTCTAGTGCGCGAGGTACCTTAGCCCTAGAAATCTAAAAAAAATTGGTTATGTAGGTGAATCAACTTTTTTGTGCTGTTTACCCTGTCCCCAGTTGTCTAAAAAAAAAAAAAAAAAAATATTAGCGGACAATCTTACACAAATCGACCTAGTTCCCAAACTAAGCAAAGCTTGTACTATGGGTACTAGACGACGATAAACATACAGCTCGCGCGATAAGAGTTTGGCTTTGACCGTTATTGCGCAGAAATCAGAAATTGGGTATCAACGGGCAATTAGCGGGGTGCGGGGTAATCCCCTCCACCCGAAGGTCAAAGCCAAACTCTTATCGCGCGAGCTGTACTTATATAGATAAATAAATACTTAAATACATAGAAAACATCCATAACTCAGGAACAAATATTCGTGCTCATCACACAAATAAATGCCCTTACCGGGATTTGAACCCAGGACCTCTTGCTTCGTAGGCAGGGTCACTACCAACTAGGCTAAAGCGGTCGTCTAAGTAACATCTTTATACTGTTTCATAAAAAATGCTTAGGTTGTCCAGGAGACAATTTGTTTAACCATAGCAATGGGTGGCAAGAAAAAGTTGATTCACCCATGTAATCCTACAGGGGGGACGAAGCCGCGGACGGAACGTAAGAAAAACTAAAAATAATCAACTTAGGTAAAGATTAGAGAAAAATATTTTTCGCACACTAACATTAAAAGAGTACACCGTATACATGAATGTAAATTCAAGTTCAGAATTAATTTTATTTAACCCTTTAAACGCCCTATTTCGAGTACAAATGTATCACCAACACACCGAGTGTAGACGAAAAGTAACGCAAATTTCAATCGTAATGTCGAGTGTCAAAGTTTCTTTAACAATAAACGTCATGTCATGACCACTATAAGGCTGCGTATCCACCGGAGCTGTGCGAGGATGCGTTGCGAGGGATGTGTTTGTCATGAACCAATAGAAACACTTCATTTAAAAAGTCCTAAGTGAATGAAGTGTTTCTATTGGCTCATGACAAACACATCCCTCGCAACGCATCCTCGCACAGCTCCGGTGGAAACGCAGCCTAAGCGTCGGTGGCGTGGTATAGTTGGAATTTTATAAGCTGGGGGTTTAGGACTGCAGAACTCATCTGGGTGAAGATAACATTGTTCTCGTTTGTTGAAGCCTACCGCTAATAACAAATCAGAACAAGTAACAAAAAATGCAAACAAATAGTTACCGTCTTCTCTAAGTTACAAGGTTGAAATTGCAAAAGCTTAACTCATTAAGAAAGGCCTTTCGTCATTGTAAGCGGTACCATAAGAATAAATAATAACAGAGTAGAAGGGAATCTCTTTTGACCACGTCCAAAACGCCGCCATTTATATACCTACTTCCCCCCTCACGTCGTTACACCCCTCTGTCGTCCAGGCGTGTTGCTAGGGTTGCTTACTGTTAAATATTACTTACGTCTAAAAATAATATCGCTAAAATATTAAGTTTTTATTTACATTGAAATCATTATTTTATTCTAGATTTACAAAATTTGAGATTTATAAATCATTAGGTACAGTCAAGGATTTTAATTGCAAGGCCACTTGCCACTGTTCGCATTTTAGCCGTGTAATGCAAATCGGGTGAAGCCGATTATACTCGTATAATGCTGATTTGCATTACACGGCTAAAATACGAACAGTGGCAAGTGATCTACCAAGTAAGTGGTAAGTGGATCATGGTATAAATTCTTGTAATTTTGACATCAATGCAAATTTATATTGTAATTTTTATCATGAAATAAATCTATCTATCTATCTATTAAAATCCTTGACTGTACGTACGTACATATTATAGGTAGGTACTTTTAAGTAAGAAGTTTTACAAGTGCCATACCAAATGAAGCCATTTAAGGTGATATGGCATCGTTTTTGAATTGTTTATACACCCAAATATACCACAATACTTTGACGTCATTGTTATTTTTTTTTAAATAAAAGGAACGCGCAAACTGTTAACAGCCAAACGCGCGTGCGGCGACGCCGGCCGCGACACCCTAACTGAGTTCTCTTCTCTCTTAGGGAGTACTCTAATATCGTGACCTTGAGTCCGGCCGGAGCGGGAGTTTCCCTTCTACTCTGTTCTTATTTATTCTTATGGCGGTACTCAGGTGGATCGTCGGCGTTGTATTGCGTCCATAATAGAACAAACGAGAACAATGTTATCTTTACCAGATAAGGTCTGCGGTCCTAAACCCCCAGCTCATAAAATTCCAACTAGGTATACTTAGGCACGGCAGTGCACGACCACTTTAGGCGTTCTTGGCATTCAAAGGGTTAACAAGGTTAAGGTTAAGGGTTAGAAACAATAAATTGTTGTAAGTAGTTCAAGATGCTGATAAACATTGTGGTATTAATTTTATTTTATTAGTTCTAGGAAGTAATCAACTGTTTTTTAATTAACCGCTTATCATATCAAATAGTTCATCAAGGGTCATGTCATGTTTCAATTATGTTTCCAGGCTATGTTTTATAGTAGGTACCTTTTAAAATAAAACTAAAATTTTAAAATAAAAAGTACATAGCCACTGAATAGTTACTTTACTTATTATATTATAATAATGGCTTATTAAATTTTTAATGTGATTTTTCATGACTTAATAAGAAGGGAGTATTTTAATTTATTTTTAGATTTCCGTACCCAAAGGGTAAAAACGGGACCCTATTACTGAGGCTTCGCTGTCCGTCCATCCGTCCGTCTGTCACCAGGCTGTATCTCACGAACCGTGATAGCTAGACAGTTGAAATTTTCACAGGTGATGTAATTCGGTTGCCGCTATAACAACGAATACTAAAAAACGGAATAAAATAAATATTTAAGGGGGCTCCCATACAACAAACGTGTTTTTTTTGCCGTTTTTATAGATAATGGTACGGAACCCTTCGTGCGCGAGTCCGACTCGCACTTGGCCGGTTTTTTACTATACAGCCTCAGAAATTTCTTTGGGTAAGCAAAACACAGACAGCTTTAATGGTGGCACTTCACTTGGCGTTGCGCTATTGCCAACTCCGTCTTTCACGCTAGAATCGGCATAGTGCTCCTCTCTCGCACACGCAACTATTTCGTGAAATACGCCAAGTGAAGTGCCAGCATAACGCTGTACCACGGAAAAAATGGCATCGCTTCTGATGAATAATGTAATGTAATTATTACTAGAGGTAATTATTGTAATGTAACCCATACTTACCCATTTTCAGTTGTAATGTTACGTCACTGTTACAATTTGACAAAGTTATTGTGTATAACTCAAAGTTCAGAATGCATTTAAACATACTAAGAAAATCTTGACCTAATATTCCATCTGTTTCGCATGGCAAATTTTTAACTACGTAAAACTTGTGTTTAAATGTATACTTGTTATATTCCAAATCCAAATAAACAAAACCTTCCAAGAAGACTTCTCCACCAATGCCATCAATTTTAAGACACTCTACTTGATATTGGATGTCATTATGTTACGGATCAGTTGCCTGTGCTTTATTTATTATATTACTGACAACGGTGCTTCGGTATCAATTAATCACGAATATGACGCACCAAAGACATTTAGTTTTATTGAGTTGGTACTGTTACACGAGCAAATTGCATGATCGTTATTAGGAACGAAATAAATGGTTTGTTGGAACTGCACGCTTAGTATAAGTTTTACTTCACCAAAATACTTCTCGATCGCGTTTTCGTAAAAAAATCAATTACTAGGGAAACATGGACAGCGCCTCCACGCGCACGCGTCCATGTTTCCATAGAATTGAAATTTTTACGTAAACGCGATCGAGAAGTATTTTGGTGAAGTAAAACTTATACTAAGTATACTGTATGCTTAGTATAAGTTTTTACTTCACGAAATACTTCTCGATCGCGGTTTCGTAAAAAAATCAATTACTAGGGAAACATGGACAGCGTCTCCGCGCGCGCGCTTCCATGTTTCCATAGAATTGATTTATTTACGTAAACGCGATCGCGAAGTATTTTGGTGAAGTAAAACTTATACTAAGCGTACTGAACTTTCTGTCGTTTCTTTGTTTTCGATTTCGTTTCCGTTTTAATTTTCGTTAGAATACATGGTGTTTACAAAATTTTGGCTTCGCGACCTTTGATCAATTATAACTGTAGATCCACAGTCGCGCGCCCGAAAATGTCCGAGCCAAATGAGCGCCACTTTGATAAAAGTGGCCTTCTTTTTTCTCAGTACGTTGCGTGAAATTGTCAAGTTCAGCTGTCAAGTGTCAACCGAAATTCGACTGTAATGAAGTAAAGACTAGGTTCAAATTTCTGTGTAGGTGATGATTTTAATTGTTATGCAAACAAATAAAAAAGTTCGGACATTTTTTGAAGGGGATTTTGTTCGGCAATGTGTATCTTCAGTTATAATTGATCAAAGTTCGCGACATATTTTATGGACTCTACCGCGCGAATTTCCTCGGTTATACCTTGACAAGGTCGTGCGCGGCGCTCGGCGGAACCCTGTCGCAGGGAGCCTCTGCTCAGCTGTCCTTAACAAGATTGTTTTTAATAAGTGCGGCAAATACTGACTGCGACAGGGTTCCACGAAGGGTCGCGCACGTGCTTGTCGGACTATAGGCCTTGGCTGCTCAGGCGATTCAGCCTTAAAGTTTCTTGGAATATAATAAGTCATCGATACTGTGCCTAAAATTTCCTCGCATTGCGTTTGTTATCGGCCAGGGGGGACCCTGATAACCCCTTCCTAGATTTCCAGCATAGCCTCTAGCCCTACCACGATAATTTGTACCGCGGGAATTTTGCGTCTTTTATTATTGACGTTATGTTTTTTGATGAAATAATTAAGTACCGATAAATTAGGATTTCTTAGGCTGTCCGCGAATCTTTTGATATCTAATTTTTCGTTAATGGGTTTTAAGACTTTATATGCCGCGATATCAGCGTCAGATTCAGAAATCGTAAGATCTACGAACATTTCCTCAATTTTCTTACCAAACTCTTCGATAGTAGACGAGTGTTGTTTTGCGAGCATTAAAAAGTCGTAATTTAGCGCTTTCGGTAAGTCGCGTTTTAAGGATGAAATCTGTCTTAAATTAGAAGTCCTGACAATTCTATATTTAAAAAAAATACATAAAGATGGTATTAAATAATGTGACTTGTGTGGTACAGCCGGCCAAAAATATGGTCTACCCCCCTACGGTCGAAGTTCATTTGCACGTCATGATACAACGAGGTCGATTTTCCCTTGCAATAACATGATGACAGTGACTTAGGGATATTTAGATGTCACAGAAACTTTTGTCAAAACTGGTAGACCGCTTTCTTGGTCGACCGTACATTGCCAAAATTAAGGGTTAGAGACAGACAAAGGACAGTGTACAGGCAAAGGGTAGGGCTGAATGTGTTTGGTGAAGCAGTAAGGCTCCCAGACAGACTGATTTGAAGTACCAATAAGATAGAATCAGGCAATTTACCAACGTAGAAACTGCCCGGCTTGTTTATTTCAGTTATTTTCACAGCATAATGTCTTACGGCTTGCTGATTTGGGGCAAGGCAGCCGACATCGAAACGATCTTCATTCTACAAAAGAGGGCAGTCCGGTCTATCTACAACCTTGGCTCCCGGTCTTCACTAAGAGAACGCTTTAAGGAGATAAACATCCTCACAGTAGCTTCACAGTACATACATGATGTGATATTGTATACACACAAAAATATCAAGTCCTTTAAGAAAATGTCAGACGTACATGATATCAACACTCGTAATAAACACAAGCTTGTCGTCTCTAAATTCCGTATACGGAAAATAAGCAAATCCTTTGTGGGAAACTGCGTGAGATTTTACAATAAAGTCCCTGTAGAAGCATGGAAATTGCCACACAACTCTTTCAAAGAATACATAAAGAGTGCACTCCTGAAGAAAGCATACTATAAAGTTGAGGAGTACTTGTGTGATAATACGACATGGCCAAGACTGAAAGCCGAAGATAATTAGGATGTCGATATGTGATGTGATGTACCCGTGTTTGTGTGTGCGTGTGTGTGTTTATGTGGATGTGCTTTGCAATGTGAAGTGCTGTGAAGTGTGACTTGTAGTGTCCCGGCGCAATCCGCGGCTAGTTTCTGGTTCTGTTGCCGTTGTCCACTTAATTATAATAAGTAGGTACCTATTTGTTTGATATTCGGAGACCTTATACATCTCCAGCTCTTTTTATTAATATTATTATTAATTTTGACCTTGGAGGCTTCTTACACCTCTAATGCATGTAACTAGTTTACGTTGACATTTAGAGACATATAGTCAAAATTTAGATGAAGTATTTTCTATTTATTATTAACTCAGGGACTTTATATATCCCTTTGCTATATTTAAGGCTGTATATTGTTAAGCTTATGGATTTAAACTCTTATTTTTTAATAAATACTTTATTAACTAGTCATTGGCCCGCGACGTCGAAGTTCCTAAGACGGTCCCATAAGGCTTATGGGAACGGAAGCGATACATGCCCTCGGTACCGCTCTGCTTTCAGAGCATGACATGAGTGCGTGTGAGCCAACTTTGGGGGCGGCAGGCGTAAGCGTTTGCCTTTGGAATCCAAAAGTTTAATGGTTACTTGACCTGAAACGTGTTTTTAACACAATCATTTTTAATTATTGTGACATTTGAAGACATCTCCAATATTTTTATTTTTTTCCTTTTTAATTTTTTTTTTTGACGGTGGTAGCATTCTACACTTCCACTTAACGTAGATATAGTTAAGATGTAGGTATTGTTTTAGTTTTTTAACTAAGGGACCCAATACATCCCTGTATTGTTTTTTTATATAATTATTTTTTTTATTTACTTAATTCTATATTTGTATGATTTTTTAAATATGTAATTTATTATATTTTAATTTGAAAAGATGACTTTCTGCCAAGTTTCTTGCGGCGCATTCTTCTTGGCAATGATGGTCCTTACGAAAGCGCTGGTAGTTTAAAAAAAATGACATGTAAAAGAGCCCTTTGCGGCCTACTTGCAGAATAAACGTTTTGATTTTTTTGATTTTGATTTGATTTTGATATTTAATGCTTATGGCATTCTTGACCACCTTCATCTCTGGGAAAGCTACCACAGTTACCTACCACTACCACACTGGCACAAAGCGTCAAAACCAATCAGGATACTGTTAATTGATTTCTAGCTTAAGGGAAACATAAAAAAAATATGTTAAATACTTAACTGTAAATTAAAAATATTATAAACCCCCAACGCAATTGGGGATGTCTATTTTTTTGGAAAGTATAGTAAATCGAAAACCATTTCGAGGTAAATGCTTTTTAACTCGTTTTCTGTAGTTATTTAATTTTAATATTATGTAATTAATTTATAATATAACAAATAAGCAATGACCTTCATTTGACTTTGGTGTAAATTGCGTGACCGGTTTAAGTCGTACTTTATTCTGTGTGGTTAGAATTCTTCACAATTTACGCGTGGATTATACTACGGAGTTTGATTTGGACCCGCTGTCTGACATCTAGCACTTTGACAGTGCCAGTAAAGTGACACAGTGTATAGTGTACCACTACGCAAAAAATAATTAAAGGGGTTGCCTTATCGTACGCATTTAGAATTTAGAAATTTGGCATTGTGGGAGCCCTCAATTATAATCTGACGTCATCAACTAAAATAGTTTCAATAATTAATTTTGAAAAAAGTAGAGAACTAAATGACAAAATATTGAAATTAGTTTCTTATAATTGACTTTTCAATACAAAAAAAATATAAAAACCATGGGTATTTTTTTTTAGACATCCCCAATTCAGTCACATATAGCCCATATAGGCATGTTAGAAAATAAAGTAAATGCTCATTATGCGTCTAAGATCCCTTCCGCAGCTAACAAAAGAGCTGATAACTTTAACCCTTTCAACGCCAACGACACATATAGGTGTCACAAAGTACAGTGTCAAAGTGACCTTGACACAATGACAGGTTTACGTTTTGTCGAGGCGCGGCGGTGAAAGGGTTAAAACAGCTGAAAATAAAAACCATCACCAAGAAATTTGCTTTCAAATAAAAAAAAACTCATCCAAATCGGTTCACCCGTTTAAGAGCTATGATGCCACAGACAGACACACACATAGCGGTCAAACTTATAACACCCCTCTTTTTATGTTGGGGGTTAAAAAT
This sequence comes from Archips xylosteana, assembly GCA_947563465.1. Taxonomy (NCBI): domain Eukaryota; kingdom Metazoa; phylum Arthropoda; class Insecta; order Lepidoptera; family Tortricidae; genus Archips; species Archips xylosteana. Next base: position 9,822,866 of record OX387369.1, read on the forward strand.
AAGTTAATGTGAATGTTATGATGGAATTTTCCATCACCATGCCAAGAAAGGTCAATTGAAGACAAAAGTGTAACTAGTCAAGAAAAAAAAACTCCAAAAAGGTTGAAGAAAGGCATCAGGCCTATTCAGCCCCAACAATAACTTTCAGATGTTAGTACAAAGAGAGGTTTAATGTTGCCAGTTTAAAAAAACAAGGGGTGTCCCCAATACTACAATAGAGAACATAGGTCATGTTTTGACCTTTGGCAGCCTAAATTTAGGGACAGTCACTCCAAAATGTTACTGGGACAAATAGGTGTAGAATTTTACTTCCCAGACTGAGTGAGGTAGATAGGGTATTGGCCCATCATCATACTCCCAAACTATTATGTCCCACTGCATGGCATAGCTCTCCTCTCAGAATAAGAGGGCTTGGGCCATAGCTCTCATACAGGCTCAATGCAGATTAGGCACACACACAATTGAACTTCTTCACTGGTTTGTGCAGGTTCCCATTTATGTTTGTTGTGGCAATAAAGCAAATTCTTATTCTTATCCCCTCGCAATGATTTCCTTCACTGTAAGGCTCATGGTAAATTTCAAATGCTGGTTTAAGTGCTGGTCAAGTGCTGGTTTTTTTTAACCAGCGTCACGCTGAGTCGGGACCCTTTATGGCAACATCAACATGTACCTACCTATGTCTATGTTTGTACTTTTAATTTTAGCCTGTGTATGTGTTTTTGTTGTTATAAATAAATGTTTTTCTTTCTTTCTTTCAAATGTAATTTTGCACATGTGCAAGCCCGGGGCTGAACCCATGACCTTCTCCTTGGGAGGCCATAGGTCAAACCACTAGTCTACCACAACTTGGCCATGTATGATTATGATTATAGAAATAAAAAACATATTAGGAATGGGCTTACTCCGAAGAAAAAAATATAAATACGTAAAAGAGGAAGTTGATTGAATGATAGACCGACTGACTGATACAGTTGTGGCCATATAATTAAGAACGATTATTTATTGAGATGATTTTTTCAAAGTAACAAGTATAACTAATTGCCCGTATTTTTTTTATTTCTCTCGGTATTGCAAAACTTTTCCGTACTACCGGTACATTCATTTATGCAACATTGTTGGCTAAAAAATTAATAGAGAAACTTTATACATTCGATCTGAACCTAGTATTAGTACTTACTGGCTGGTCACGTAATTAAGAACGCTGAATAGTTTATTATTTTTTCAAATTTAAATAGAGAACACTGTGTGGCTCTGTGGTTGTAGAATATTATTCGTATAATTTTGGCGCCATTTCGTGCTGTTAAAGTCTTAAAAGTGATTACTTCGTATAAAAACAATGGGGAAAAATAAAAGTTGTGATAAATCTACAAGAGAAGTAATAATAAAACTTCGCGAGAAGAATTGGTCGTATAAAATGATAGCCGACCATCTGCAATGTTCAAAAACAATGGTTTTCCATGCCGTAAAGCATTTTTCCACGTATCAAACTACTTCAAACGTTCCGCGTGGACCTAGACAGAGAAAGTCATCTCGTCGAGATGATCGAAATATCGTTCGTTTGGCAAAACAAAATCCTTTTAAAGGGTCTAATGAGTTGAGAAAAGAATATTTTGGCGAAAACAACCCTTCAGCAATCTCTGCACGCACTATTCGAAGGCGTTTGGTAGAAAATAAGTTGAACGGAAGGATAGCAAGGAAGGTGCCTATGTTGAAACGATGTCATAGGCAAGCCCGACTTGCATTTGCAAGAAGGTATGAAAACTGGACAGTCAGACAGTGGAAAAACGTTCTTTTTTCTGACGAGACAAAAATAAATAGGGTATGTTCTGATGGAAAACGATATGTACGACGCCCTCCGAATAAAGCATTCGACCCAAAGTACACAAAAGTGACATTAAAGCATGGCGGGGGAAATGTGAAAATTTGGGGGTGCTTTTCTGGACATGGCGTTGGACCTGTTAGGCTGATAGAAGGAAACATGGATCAATTCCAATACAAAAATATACTGCAAGAAACAATGTTACCATATGCCGAAGACGTGCTTCCGGTTATTTGGACATTCCAGCACGACAATGATCCAAAGCATACTGCACGCACCGTTAAGGAATTCCTCACATCACAATCAGTTTCAGTCTTAGATTGGCCAGCCAACACAATCTTAACCCAATAGAGCATCTTTGGTGCGAAGTCAAGAAAAAGGTTTCAAATCGACAGTGTGGCAATTTGAGAGAGCTGTACGACGTTTTCTTAGAAGAATGGAACTCTTATTTCTCTTGCGAAATGTCAAAAATTGATAGATTCAATGCCTCGCCGGTGTAAAGCCGTAATTAAAAGCCGTGGACATGCTACTAACTATTAATTTTAGTTCAAATGTATTAATTTGCTTTTTTTTCTATACCAACTTCACATTAATATGATTTATTTAATCTAAGTTTCATATAAAACAACTCTCGAGCAGTTTAATAAATCGTTCTTAATTATTTGTCCAGCTTCATTACTATTTGAATTTATTAGTATAGAGAACAAATAAAATTTGTAAAAAAAAATGTTAGCAATTATACACTATTATTATTAATCCCGTTTGCTCTATCCATGTGGCTATTTTATAACATAACTTGTTACTTCTAAGAAGGAACACAACTAGACATATGACATGATGTAGATAAAAAAAATCGGAAACTTCAAATCGTTCTTAATTGTATGACCACCACTGTATATCACCAAACAGCCAAAATACATGATTTTAAAAATTAACACCTAAAACGGTAGAAATAAGGAAAGAAATGAAGGTGCAGTAGTTTTGGATAAAGCCAAGTTTAGACCTGCAAGAAAAATCGTGCAAGTTGAATAACATTGCGCGGCCGCAAAGTCTAGCTTGAAGTGGGCAATCAAACGCTGGAATGTAAAGCGATTTTTCTTGCTAGTCTAAACTGGGCTTAAAGGAAGAAATGTTTGAATTTCCATTTAGGTCTACACGGACGAAGTCGCGGGAAAACCTATAGTAAATATCACGCAAAAAAAGCCGCATGTAGTGTTATTGCAAAAGGTATCTGATTCATTATATCGCCGATTTAATCTAACCAGTCATGCGTCTAATTTAATATTTTTCTAATTAGTTCCACCACATAAAACATACCTGATATTTTGTCGTGCGATAGCACCTCTTCCAACACCGAGCGACACTCGTCGAGCCGTGAAAAATCGCTTGAATCGATAACGAATATTACTCCATGCACTTCGCTGTAATACTGCGACCATATTTGCCTGAAATGCGGCCCTCCGCCAAGGTCGTAAATAGTCACCGGTGTGTCCTTGTGAACTAAATTAACAGCCTTAAAACCAACAGTCGGCAATACCGTTTCATCTTTTTCGCCGGCCAAATTATTAACCGTTTTAGTCTTTCCCGCGTTATCCAGCCCTATCAGTATCAACACTATACGTCTATGCACGCTTCGGCGGCGGCAAATACTCGCCCAACAATTTCCCATCACTGAAAATTAATATTTAAACTAAAATAACACTTTCAACTGACAAAATTCATGGAGCAACTTTAAATTTGTCGCCAGTCGCCATTCGTAAACAAAAGTGTCTGTTGACACAACGGTTACCAATGGCGATCGAGGTAAATGTGGCCAGTATCAAAATGAGTTTGTTCTCATTGATCGTTTTAGCGGCTACTTCACGAGCACTTTTTAATAATAATGTTAACCTTGATACTCTGATTATTAAAGGTTATCATCAGACCACATGTCGCTCTTAAAATAACGTTCAGGACACAAGGAATTCCTTATTCTTTAAAATTCTAATACTATAAATTAATGTACCGATTCCATGGCGACCAGTGCTATCAGCTTACGCACAAGATTAAATTGAAATCGTTGATTGCCGTCGACCTATGTAAAAAAAAATCTTGAACTCCTTCACCGACACCACAACAAAATCTTCAGAAATGGAAATGAGCATCGAGCATCTGTTATTCGACGACGCGGTTATTTAAATAAATATAGCGTCCTTGCCTTCATCAATAAATTTTATGTGTTAACAGCTGCTTCGCTGTTTGTTGAACTATGATGATATTTTTATTGACCTTAAACCAAGTAAACAGCAAAGGCAGAATTCAGTGAAAAACTAAGTGAGGCCAGGAAAAATGTTACGTAGCTTGACTTACTATTTGTTATCCCCCTTTGTTATCATTATTTACTTGTTTTCATTTCTTGTTATTTGTGTGCATGCAAGGCGAAGTTTAACCTGTTTTAACCATTCCCAATTTCTTTTCACGAGAACTTCATCACAACTTTTTATTTGGTCTTAGCATAATATACAGTTCTATCACTAGTTCGGTTATTCAAATAGTTCGCGAAATTCGTATTATGACGTCCCTTTCACTGTCCTGTTCTATTGGACGACCATGATACCGTTTTTATAATTACACTACACGTAGTTTAAGGCATTTACTATTGAATCCAAATGATCAGGAAATAACTCTCCATAAACAATCAAATAAAATAAAGATGAGGCTGTTTCACCACCGTTTCGTATGCCGGAAGTAAAAAAAAAGTCGTGCATTCTAGCCTCAACAGTTTCATATTTAAATCCAAAGATACAGATTTAAAAAAAAATACAAATAGAAAGCCTTAAATTGGGTACGGATCCGGTACAAGGCATACGAAGGGTTAATTTTAATTGACGGATAAATGTGATACCGTCTCAGTCTATTCGAACAAATCAAACAGACACGGCATCACATTTGTCCGTCAAATAAATTTGATCAATGGATGGTGAAACAGTGGGTAAGAGCAAGGAGGAATAATAGCTTAAGTTTCGTTCGAGGTTGTAAATAACAAGCCGAAAAAAAATACAATAGGGATGTTTATTTGTGAAAACAATAGCAATAAACACAGGTACAATTTCGACATAATATTATTTACAAAGCCTGATTACTGGGAAAATAAATAAATGCGCGCCAATTCTACTTTTCAGTGTTGCCACATATAATAAATAAGACCGTTTGGAACAGGACAAATTATCTGAACCTCACAACAATATTATCACCGTTTTTAACAGAGAAATAAGCGAGATCTTTCATGTTATTGTCCAAACAAATTTCAGCTCCTTGCATTTGATCGTCGCGTAGGTATAACTTTGGGATTCCTGTGTAGCCGCCTTTTGAGAACAATCTGTGCGCCAGTGTTACCAGTTTCTGCACTGCCATCGTATTGGGGAATTTCTTTTTGAGAATTTTTCCGTCTTCGCCTTCAAGTGTTATTTCTAAGAGCTGCGAGGTCAATGTTGTGGTTTTCGGTTGTTTTACTAGAAGGCTGTCGTCGGGCATACCATATCCTGAAATTACAAGAAATCGTAGCTCAGGCTTTACACAGATGGACTGCAATTGAACTGCAATTCGACTGCCCAGTTGCAGTTCAGATGCCGTTCGAATATGAAACTACCGTGAGACTCACTCATAGTGAAAATAAACGGAACACTCACGTCTTAAAACGAGTTTAACTCGAAATGTTTCGAGCTAATTTGTAGCCCTTCTTCTTGGAGTCAGTGCGCGTTGTGCGCGTTTGGCAGCCGCCGTGGCGTGTGACTCCAAGAAGAAGGGCTACGGATTAGCCCGAAACATGTCGAGTTAAACTCGTTTTAAGACGTGAGTGATCAGTTTATTTCACTATGCAGTTTGAATGCAGTTTTCGCGACTGCAATGAAACTGCACGTTAACGCGCAACCAGGATCCACATAATATCAGCGTCGAGTCACCTTTAGTGACCCGACGGAGTGCTGAGTGGACTTCTTTTTCGTATATGAAGCTTATTTCTATTTTCAATTATTGTTTTTATTTTTCTTCTTATCATGTACGTGTTACTTATGCGAAATAAAGATTTCATATTCTTATTCAGTTAGCCTGCAGTCATCGTGCAGTCTTCGTCGCACACAGACAGCAATCACATGCAGGTGGTCCAACTGCATTAGAACTGCACGTTAATATGCAGTTTCATTGCATTGGGCCAACTGCGTTCAAACTGCATCTAAACTGCAATTTGGCAGTCTGATTGCAGTTAAATTGCAGTCCGTCTCTCTAGAGCCTTAGGGACTAAATTTTCATGTATATTTTTTCCGCTAAGTAATTACTCCACTGGCTAAGGTTAATATACACCAAGTAATTACCGATTCTGAATGTGCGACAATAATGAACAACCTAATAATTCGTACGTAATGAATTATCAGGTCATTCATACATTTTGGGTTGACCAATAAACTTTTTCTAGAAATGTTCATCTATTATTACTTATTATCATAAATGGGTACTAGGCAACGGATAAACCTACTTAAATAGATAAATACATATTTAAATACGTATTAAACATCCAAGACTCGAGATCAAGCATTCATACTTTTTTACCCGTTCCTATCCTTCGCAAAATCATACCAAAATGGGTCAAAAAAGTCAAAATCAAAAAAATAACTTCCCCAACTGGGGTTTAAACCCAGGACCTCAAGCTTCATAGTCTCTAACTTGGCTATAATGTGTTACACTTACTCCTAACAAGCTCCTGAAACCGACAGTGTTCCACATCGAACGCCATTTTGGCTGTGGGGTTGTCTTGGGCGAGCTTCCACTCGCCCCCGTAGCATTTCATGTAGTCGTATTCCGCACCGCGCCGCAACTCCCGAGGTATAAGGGAGCCGTTCAGTTCCTAGACAAGAAATAATAATCCATGTAAAATCATAAAAAACTTAAAGCTCGATTCATATCTACAGTCACCGAGCGTGTCAGACTCGTGTCGTGGCAGACAAAATATTCTTCTATACAGTTTCTATTAACGAATCCGAATGAACGTGCCCGACCAGTATGCGTAATAGTAGATTGGTAAATAAGGGTCGTAAGTGATCATTTACACTCGAGTTGAACAAATACCGTTATGTTAAAAATGTATACGCAATTTGTAACAGAGCGGAAGAAAATTTATCGCGCCTAACCGTTTTATGTTTTTTTTTTTTTAATGGCCTCGCGCTTTTTGGCTTTGGCACATTCAGCCAGCACTGGCCAGCAGCATTATGGGGCTCGAACCTGGAACCCTCGGCTTGAGAAGCCACAAGTCGAACCACTAGGCTACTACTTTCGAAGGCTAGTGATGTTCTAAAATTTTACCTGTAGTGAGCCAATTTTCGCCATGATCAGTTGGGATCCTGTGTCGTAGCTTTCAACGGCTTGTATAGGGTTTTTGAGGAAGTAAAGTTTCTTGAGATGGTTCAGCTTGTCTAGTTCGCTTACGGATCGCCACTGTAAAGAAATTATTACAATACAATAACTTTAGACTCTAAACTCCAATAGAGATTAAGTCTCTACAGCGACGAAGAGAAGGGAGGCCGGACCCGTAGGGGATGAGGCAAAAACAGACTGTGGGAAGGTGCGACGTGTCCCTGTCACTGACAGAGACGCGGGAGCCGGACCCAGTTCTAAAAAGGGACCCGTTGGGTTCGCTAAGGCGCGTGGCACTGGTGTCGCGCATCGAACGAAGGGTGAAAAGTGTGGTGGCGCTGCTCCCCCGAAAGGTACAGCCCGACCTCTTCCCGCAGGGTCGAAGAGAGGGCGCACAGCTCCCCCTGCAAAGGGGTCGACCTGTGTTGGTGCCGGTAAGGGGAAACGCGTAGCTGCGCCTAGTAGCAGAAAGGCGGTGGCCCCACCAAAACCAAATCCGGTTCATCAGAATCCGGTCCCTGTGGAGGGAGCGCAAACACCTACGGGTACGAGCGCGCCTTCCTACGAGGGCTGGACGAAGATGAGCAGGAGGAGGAAGAGGAGGGGTAAGGTGATCCTGAGAGCTTTGGGACCCCTGGAAGACAGCTCGTCTGAAGGTGGGACCCCGGCAGGGACCTCAGGAAATCCTGTGCCGCAAAAAAGGCCACTGGTTACAACTGGCGGACCTTCTCAATCTGCCAGGGACTCCAAATGGACGAAGGTGGCGGAGTCGTATGCGGAGGCTTTGGCGGGTGAGAGGGCTGCCATTGTGCCAGTGGACTTTCCAGCTGAACGTGTCCTGATGGGGCACGTCGGGGCCATACAGGAGGCTGTGATCACACGCCTTCTGGATGCCCCCGACCCGCTTCCACAGTTGACCTTCGGCAACATCGTGGGAGGGGCACTGCACGTTGGCTGTAGTAATGCAGAGTCCTTTGCATGGCTCAGCTCAGCAATTGGGGAGGGGGAAATTGCTGGGATGAGTCTGAAAGTCGTGTATGCCAGGGATCTTCCGAAGCCGGTCAAAATGGCATGGAAGACGAAGATCGTTGGTGTACAGGACAGCAGGACGCTGCTGCGGCTGCTGCAGCGCTTCAACCCGAGGCTGCATACGGAGCAGTGGAAAGTGGTTGACACCATAGTGGCGGAGGCCAGCGCCCGGCGCATCATATTGATGGACCGGGAGTCGGCTGAGGTCATTAAGGATGCCGGCTACTGTCTACACTCTGGGATCGACGTCAGCTCCTTCAAGCTTCTGGATGACGTGGAGAAGACGCTTGGAGGTGCTAACGACGATCAGAGTACTGCTCGCGGCAAAGCCAAAGCTGACCCTGTGAAAGCTGGTGCTGCCGCCGATGGTATTGAGGTGAATCCTGAGCGTGCCAAAGAAGCTCCCGGTGATGCTAAAGTGGCTCCCGGTGACAACGAGGCTAGTTCGGGTGTAGCCGCGAACCACTCGGATGGCGCCCATGCGGTCTCAGGCGAAGCTGAGGTGGGGGCGGTGAGGGTGATGGACGTAGAGGATGTGGGGTCGGACTGTGAGGTTGATGGGGTGCGTGGGGTCGGGGGGTCTTCGGTGGCATCGTCACTGATTTCCCTAGCTGACTTGCGCGCTCTGTCAGAGCTATATCTGGACGGCCCCGCATCCCCTGCATCCCAAGAGGAGCCGCAGGAAACGGCTGCTGATCTCAGCATGCCCAAAAAAAATGAAGAGACCTAAACATGGACGGTCTAAGGTGCGTACAAATTAATTTACAACACTGTAAGGCTGCTACGGCAATTTTAGCAAAACAGATAAAAAGCGAGCAATTCGATATTGCCTTGATACAAGAACCTTATATATATAAAGGAGTAATTAGAGGCTTAGGCGGAACGGGAGGCATACTATTTTACTCCTGTCCTGAAAATAATATGAGGACGTGCATATATGTCAGAAATGGCATCAATGCCATGCCCTTGAATGCTTTCTGTTCCAGGGATCTTACGACCATCAAGATCCTGGGGAGGGGGGAAGGTAAGGCCCTTATATTCTCATCTGCCTACCTTCCCTATGTAGCGACGGACCCGATCACACCACTACTCCGGAGTCTTGTCGTGAACAACAGCAAGGCGAACACCGGCCTAATCATTGGCTGTGACGCCAATGCTCACCATGTCATCTGGGGGAGCTCGGACGTCAACAAGAGAGGAGAAAAGTTACTGGATTTTCTGGTGAGCTCTTCTTTACAAATTATAAATAGAGGCAATGACCCAACATTTGTTAACGCAAAAAGAGGTGAGGTTATTGATGTGACGTTGGCTACAAACAATATATGTAGGAACATTATGAAATGGCATGTATCAAATGAAACGACTTTATCAGATCACAGGTATATATGCTTTAGGTACAGAATTAACGAACCAATTAAAACTGTGCTTAAAATGAACCCTAGGAACACGGACTGGTTGTCTTTTAAGACAGATCTAAAAGTGGAACTAGGTGACCCTAAAGGTAAGCTCAATTCTATAATAGATATCGAGTTTGAAGCGGACAACATAGTCCGAGCCATCATTAACGCTTGGACCAAAAACTGCCCGGAAAAAAAGATTGGGGCAAAGAAGGTCCCATGGTGGAACCCTGATATCGCAAGACTCAGGAAAGAAACCAGGGCGATCTTCAATGATGCAAAGGCTTCAAAAAACTTTGAGACCTATGCAAAAAAGCTCACAGAATACAATAAAGCTGTGAGAAAAGCAAAAAGGAAAGCATGGAAGGACCATTGCGATCAAATAGGTTCAATACCAGAAGGTATGAGACTCACGAAGGCTCTAGCCGCAACCAGATCGGTCCCATTAACTACCATAAAAGGGAAAGATGGGAACATGACGGAGAAAGGCATAGAGACACTAACAATAATGTATGAGACGCATTTCCCAGGCTCTATTATACATCAGAGCACAACCGATAGTATCTCAATCAGTGCTGCCGAACAAGTGGTAACTACCACTAGGTATAATTGGGATACTGCCAAAAAGGTAGTAGATCACGATAAAATAAAGTGGGCTTTGTCCACCTTTCGCCCTTACAAATCACCAGGGCCAGATGGCGTTTATCCAGTTCTACTACAAGAAGGAGCTAATGTACTTATACCACATCTTAGTAGACTGTACAGAGCATGCCTAGCCTTCGGACACGTACCGCGTGTGTGGAGACAGGTTAAGGTAATCTACCTTCCAAAACCTGGTAAGGCGGATTATAGTGACGCCAAATCGTATAGGCCAATAAGCCTGTCATCGTTCTTCCTGAAAACATTGGAAAAATTGGTTGACAGACACATAAGAGATGGACCACTTAAAAGGCATCCACTGCACAAAATGCAATGCGCCTACCAACCGGGTAAGTCGACAGAATCAGCGATACACCTGGTAGTAAGCAAAGCGGAACAGGCAATAGAGAATAAAGAGCTCTGCCTGGCTGCATTTCTGGATGTGGAAGGAGCATTTGATCGTACAACGTATCATGCCATCAGAACTGCTGCGGATAGACATGGCATTGAACCTACTATCTGCAGATGGATGGAGAAAATGCTCAACAGTAGACTGATAACTTCAACCTTACTAGGAGAAGAATTATCAGCTACAGCTACAAAAGGATGCCCTCAAGGGGGAGTTCTATCGCCTACGCTTTGGAGCTTGGTGATAAACTCGCTACTGGAGGATCTTAATACAGGCCCGGTACAAACAGTGGGTTATGCAGATGACCTGGTAATTCTTGTCAATGGGAAATTCCCAAACACAGTATCAGGAATCATGAATGAAGCTCTTAACAAAGTAGAGAAGTGGTGCAACGAATATCACCTCTCCATAAATCCGAGCAAAACGGTGGTAATACCATTTACCAGGAAAAGGGACCTAAAAAACATACAGACTTTAAGTATGTATGATAGGGAACTAAAACTTTCCAGTGAGGTAAAATATCTTGGAATAATCCTTGATAAAGGACTTAACTGGAAAAAACAGGTGGAGTACGCTGTGACCAAAGCAACGAGAGTATTTGGCATGTGTAGATCCGCATATGGTAAAACATGGGGACTCAACCCGAAAGTACTGAGATGGATCTACACCATGATGGTGAGACCTATCATATTGTATGGGTGCCTCGCCTGGTGGCCTAGGACACTACTAAGCACATGCAGGAATCTACTGGCTAAGATCCAGAGAATGGCCTGCATGGCTATCACAGGGGCGTTTAAAACAACGCCGACAGCAGCAATGGAAGTCATACTGGATCTACCACCATTGCATATTGCTATAGAATCCGAGGCGCGCAAGTCGTTGCACAGAATGAAAATGTACGGCCTGTGGAACGATTCCGCTCCGAGGACGAAGCACACAAAAATGGAGCAAAACAAATACCTTGATAGAATAACGGCGATGGGATGCGACAAAATGCAACCAAAGTACATATTCCGAAGGAATTTCAAGGTACATGTTCCTACAAGGGCTGAATGGGCCGAAGGACAGATACTGCCGGAAGACAGTGGTATTTTATGGTATACGGATGGATCTAAAATGAAATCCGGTACAGGAGCCGGCATTCATGCCAAGGACTTCAACAGTAGTGTAAGCATGGGAAATTATGCAACTGTCTTTCAAGCAGAGACATATGCAATTATCTCCTGTGCACAAGAGAATATAGATAGGAAGGTAAAGGAAAAAACCATCTATATACTCAGTGACAGTCAAGCAGCCCTCATGGCACTCACATCGCCAAAAGTTGACTCAAGACTGATCTATAATGGAGTACAAGCATTAAACAAGCTTGGCAGACGGAACAAAGTGAGACTGGTATGGATTCCAGGACACAAGGGCTTCATCGGAAATGAGAAAGCAGATGAGCTAGCAAGGGAAGGGTCAATGAACAAAAACATAGGACCCGAACCGTATGTGGGACTCTCACAGGGAACCATAAAGAATGCCATAAACGACCACACCAGACTTAAACATCAACAAGAGTGGAAAGCACTGGTGGGTCTAAAGCATTCAAAACGATTCATTGAAAATGTCGACACTGGCTGGACTAAAAAGCTCTGGACACTCAGTAGGAAACAACTCCGACACATTGTCGGGGCATTTACAGGTCACTTCGATACTAAACACATACTAGTAAAGATGGGACTAGAGGACAATGAAGATTGTAGGATATGTGGTGAGGAAGACGAAACAATGGAACACATTATGTGTGAATGTGACGCCCTTGCCAGGTTAAGATTGAGACTGTTTGGCGACGGATACCCCGTACCAGGAGACTTTAAGGCACTACCGCTACGTCAAATCATCCAATTTATGGATGAGGTGATAAAAGCAATGGAGTAAGTGCGAAGGAGGGGTAATTACACAAAAGATCCCTACGGGTCGAAGTGTATCCGCAAGGACCCCTATTTGTAAGATAAGATAAGATAAGATAAGTCTCTACAGCCATCCACAGACCGCAGTGCGAAACGTGCGCGCGACGCCGACGGAGTGAGCCCAGCGCGTTGTATAACACTGAATCAAATACGATACGCCGCGCTTCCGTGTGTGTCACCGTATAATTGATTCAGTGTTATACAACGCGCTGGGCACGCTCTGCCAGCGTCGCGTGCACGCCCCGCGCTGCGGTCTGTGGAAGGCTTACTAGGTGATTTGAGCAAATCCCTGAAGGTGTCTAGTGGAATGATAAAACGAGTTAACTTTGCGAGTTATCTTTGCGACTTTAAACATGAAACTACCGTGAGACTCACTCATAGTGAAAATAAACGGATCACTCACGTCTCAAAACGAGTTTAACTCGACATGTTTCGGGCTAATCCGTAGCCCTTCCTCACGGAGTCGCACGTCACGGCGGCTGCCAAACGTGCACTGACAGTCAGTGCACAGTGTCAGTGCACGTTTGGCAGCCGCCGTGACGTGCGACTCCGAGAGGAAGGGCTACGGATTAGCCCGAAACATGTCGAGTTAAACTCGTTTTGAGACGTGAGTGATCCGTTTATTTTCATTATCTTTGCGAGTTTGCGAGTTTATCAAATCACTATACGAATCTAGTGAAATGAAAAACAAGTTGCTTTTATCGGCAAATTTTGTCATTCATTTCACTGAACAGATTTAGAGATTTGATCAAATGACTGATTTTTTCTAGGCTAATAGCAAAATGGATTCCCCGTTTTAACATCCTATGTGATCTGGTCATATCCCTTAGAGATTTGTTGAAATGTCGGTTTTGGCCATTTCCCTGCGACATCTCTACCCCTTAACCTTTTCAACGCCAACGACACATATAGGTGTCACAAAGTACATTGTCAAAGTGATCTTAACACAATGACATAAGATTCAAAGCAGGTTTACGTTTTTTCGAGACGTGGCGTTGAAAGGGTTAATATCTGATTTTGACCAATTTTTGACATCAAAGCAAAATATCATGTGACATCTCCAAGCAAAGAAGCTAACACAAATTTACTCACATCATTAATTTTATTCCTGTTTAAGAACAGCACCTCTAGATTCTCAAACACATCCACCTTGGCGTTGTTTGGATTGTCATTAAACCTTATCTGCTCAATCTGACAATCGTTCAAACTGAGCACCTTCAAATTCTCCAACCATCCAAGATTCATAACTTCATACCACGAGTCTATGGGGTTGCCATCCAAGCGTAGCGTGGTAAGAGTATGCAGGGTAATCTTCGGTGGTATTATGTTTTTAATTCTGTTGTAGGCAGCTATTATCTCGCTTATTTTCGGCCAGAGGTGGGATAGTGCAAGGAGGTCAGACCATTCATAGTCACAGACGGAGATGTTTAATTTTTCCAGGTTGGCGAAATTGATTGAGAGCTGGGTCATGGTTTCTTCAGGCATGTCGATCGCCATGCGGTTCTTGCTGTAATAGAATTGAGGGTGTTAGGGTGGAATTTGAAAAAGGGATCTTATTACACAAACCAGAAGTAATACTGTTGGGTTATTATTCGAGTGTTTGTTCTGAATTATTTTCGTGGACATAATTTTGTAGAAATGACTGAGGATTATGACACATTATCTAACAACCGCAAACGCCATCAAAATCAACAGCTAAATCGTAAATGTGATCATGGAAGTGAGGCGGTTGAAACGCTCGCATAATACGTATACGCATACCTTTTGAACGTTGTCTAACGCGCGGGCACTCGCGATCGCATATGCTGTCTTTTTCTACCCTCATCCAGTACCGTGTGACCGTAGAAATGGTGAAGACGATTATGATTCGGACATTAGACAATAAGGCCTCTGGAATCAGGATCACTTCCACTATTTCTTTCAATCAGCGGGTCAGTGTGATGTTCATATACAGCCATGCAAAAGGGTGAATCAACTATTTCGTGTTGTTTACTGTCCCCAGTTGTCCAAGTGACGTCTTCATGCTGTTTCATAGAAAAATGCTTAGGTTGTCCAGGAGACAAAATTTGTGTAACCATGGCAACGGGTGGCATGAAAAAGTTGATTCACTCAAATACGTCACCTTCTGTGTGTGTGTTGGGCTTTAGATATGCACTTGTCGCAGACACACACACATCTAACATCTGGTAGCATGGAGAACGGTTGTGCTGCTCTAAGGATGCGCTCTAGTTGAGTTCCAAACGCGTCAGAGTAGTTTGGTGGAGGTGAAAGTTGGGTTTGTGTGATTTGTGTGTTCGTACAGTGCGGGGGTGGAGGAACTGCATGAACACACATTTCTTGCATGAACATAGCTGGGTGAATCAACTTTTTGTGTTGTTTACTCTGGGTTGTCCAAGTGACATATTCATACTGTTTCATAGAAAAATGCTTAAGGTTGTCCAAGGGACAAAATTTGTGTATAGTATAAATCTTCCCAGGTGAATTTTTCGCTTCGAGTCATTACATTAAATTTGAACCTTAACCCTTTATAAGGCCCCATTTATTGGAGCACACTACCACAGAATCAAAAGCAGCTATCGAATTCGTACCTGACACACAATAGGCCATATGTGGCCTCAAACCTCGGGAAAGTTGTCAGCCATTTTTTAGGTTGTTAGGATTGCTGACATTTCCATGCCTTTACATTTTTGAGTGCTGTGTATTCGTTAAATGCAACCCTAATCTGTTTCACATGAAAAAGACAACACATGACAGTCTACGTCCGAGGAAACCTGTATTGTTTATTAATAAAAGTAACACTGCTTTGATGAAGAAGAACATTTTAATAATGGCACCAAAATTGTTCAATAAACTTCCAACAGATTGGCAAAACATTAATGTAAATAAGTTTAAACGTATGCTTTCAGAATTACTATGTGAGAAATGTTATTATAATGTTACTGACTATTTGAATGACTCAACTATATCCTTATAATTTGAATTGTATGATATTAAATTAGAATAATGCTTGTTAATAATATAATGTTTGTTTATAATATAACGCTTGTTAATAATATAATGCTTGTTAATAGTATTGTTAATAGTATATACCGATCACTTTTTATAACCATAAGGACTAATGCTTAAAATTTTTACAATACAATGGAATTAATTTATTCCGCTTATAATTTCGTACGCCAGTAAGGCAGATCATAGATGTAACTTAACAATTTTACTACCACCATTTTTAATACCTATGATGACGAATAAATATATTTCATTTCATTTCATTTCATTTCAATATTTTTAAAGCTAGTCGTATTTTCAATAGTTACAATGGAAATTGTGACGTATAGTGTAATCAATAAAGTTGAAATTCCAACTCAATGCTCAATAAAGGGTTAATACTATGACGATACCGTTTGTTTTGAAAGATAAGGGCTCGAAGCGAAAAGTTCACCTGGGAAGATTTATACTATAACAATAGCAATGGGTGGCACAAAAAGTTGATTCACCCAGCTATCATAAGGTCGCGGGTGAGCAAAGTAATTGCTTCAGTTCTTTCTAGAAGACAGTGGAACTTTACCTGACATCCAGCTCATTCAGGTCAGGCAATTGCGCGCTGAGCTGTATCACCTCGCGCCAGTTGGCGAACAAGTTGCGCGACACGTCGAGACTGCGGACGTGCGGGCAGAGCGCGGCCACGTCGCCGGCTTTGGAGACGCACTGGTCGCGGACGCACACTTCTAGAAGGCGGTCGAACTTTCTGGAAGGAATCAGAACGCTTGGTTGAGCTGTGACGCGACCCCTCCTGTCCACATTGTGGGAAGGAGGAAACGAGTGAGCACATCCTAACCGAGTGCGTCATGTACGCGGCAGCGCGGCGTGATATATTCGGGAGTGACGAGCTGAGGGAGGAGGAGCTAAAGGATGTCAGTCTCAAAGATGTCCTTATGTTCAGCAGGAGAACAAGAAGATTCGAGGAGAGATGCTGTGTGGGAGCACTGCTGGGACAGTAACCGTCGGCTCCAACTACGGGGAATTGGGCTGAATGATTGTGCAAAACGATCGACAGCCCGCCTGACTCAGCAAGGCGTCCCCATACATCATCATCATCATCATCGACGCTTTTGTGACAAAATTTCTTTGGAAAGCTGCTATCATAGCAGATAATTTCTATCAGTGGATGCGCGGTTGTAACCATTTCAGGAGGATTTTGGCCTACAATGGACCTGCGGATTAGGGTCGATATGGACGGACTGCATTCTAACTGCAACTTAACTGCACCTGCCGACTGCCCATACATTTAGTCGCAGCCAGCGTGAAGTTAGCGTGCAGTTTCGCCGGGTTCTCTATTGTTTGCCATTATTTAATTTGCCATAATTTAATTTATTTCTGAAACAGTATTTTCTTCAGAATTGTTATATGGGCATTTTCAGAAAAAAAGTGTACCCTGTACTTCTTTTTAAAAACCTAACAAATTGTGGGTTATTTCTACTCAGAATCACAAGCACTACCGATTTAAGCAATAAAAAAAGTGTTCCTCTTTTAATTGTCAGTTTTGTGACGCAGTTAACCATACATGTTGTATGGACTGTCACAAAACTGACTAATAAATTTTGTATGGAAAAATTAAGGATAATTAAGGAAAACGGGTAGGTACATTTTTTTCTGAAAACTCCCATAAAACAAATGTAACCTAACCTACTGTATTCTTTAAGATAACATTTCAAAAAATCCTGAAAATGCACGCTTCTATATATTTAATGGCAAACGTTGTGACAAGTGAAATTATGGCAAATTAAATGATCGGGTTTTGCTGACTGCAATGCAACTGCAATGGAAAATATAAGGGCAGTCAGCAGTTATCTTGCAGTTGGAATGCAGTCTGTCTGTATGGGCCTTTAGTGTTGGTGCAGAGGGGACAAGGCCCTAGTCCGCACTGCACCTTAGAGTTACCTAGCTTAGATGACAGAGTTGCCCTTTGTGTTTTAAGTTTTATACATATAAAAAGATAACATGACCAATTGACTGACAATGCACAACCAAAATGACTGTAGCTGGAGACTTTAAATTTGGTAACTTATTTCTTGAGGTTCATAGGTTGCAGTAAGAAGGAATTTTTAAATTTTTTCTTTAGGAAAGAGAGCCAGCCGTTTTTGAGTTTCCCAAGAGGGCAAAGCCTTTGGCATTGCTAGTTATGCTAAGGAATGAATATGTCTGTTAAAGATCTTGCACCAGTAATAGCTAAGTGGGATAGACAATAAAACCAAAAAAAAACTAAATTCTTACTGCTTTTGATGGATTTTTTCAAAGCCAACCATTTCAATGAATGGAGCACCCATCTCCCTCTTCCACTCATTGATGACAGTCCTGCGGTGAGCGGCCACGGTTTCATCCTGAAATGGTTACATTCAATAAAGATTAAACAAACACCAGTGCATTTATTGCTTTTATATTTTATATTTATACATCACGATTCCAGTTCATTCCAACCGAATATCATAATAACGTGTTCCTAGAATATCAAAATGTCAAAACAGATTATTCTCATAATGTCTAAAGCTCGAAATGACACACGCCTATTTCTTAAATTACCGTATTCTTAATATGACTATAATTCATTTAGACTATCGCGTTTGGATAAATTTTCAATTCTACCATTTCCCAAAATGTCTAAAACTTGACTTGATCATGTTTTGATGAATTTTCAATTATACCATTTCCCAAAATGTCTAAAACTCAAATTAAAACGTCACATTGTCAAAATATCTAAAATTATGTTGAAGTTTACAGTTTTTAAGCAAAATACTGCTTGGTTAAAATTTTAGGTATTATGAGACAGTGTCATTTTGATCTTTGGGCCTGTCAACAAAAGGCATTTTTGAATTTTGGTAATTATGAAACTAATGCATTATCACTTTCAGTCTTAATATTAATTCGGTATTTGAAGTTATTGTTCATTTTACCAACTATACATTTTGGAGATTGGATGTAATGTGTAAATGTTATTATGACATTTTATTGTATTGAAAATAAGTCAATTTGGGAATTTAGGCATTTTGGAACTAAGACAATTTGAGATTTAGTAAAATATGGAAAAGGCCATTATGATATTTGGTTGGCATGAACCGGAATCTACATCACAATATCCATTGTAATTATTGAAAATACGACTAGCTTTAAAAATATGGGTGAAACAACTTTTTGGTATTGTTTACCCTTTCCCCAGTTGTCCAAGTGACATCTTCATACTGTTTCATAGAAAAATGTTTAGGTTGTCCAGGAGACAAAATTTGTGTAACCATAGCAACGGGTGGCAAGAAAATGTTGATTCACCCAGATACTTTATCAGGTATGCATTCGATAGCTGCTTTTGATTTTGTGGTAGTATGCTCCAATAAATGGTGCCTTATTAAGGGTTAAGTAAATCAGAGAGTGAGAAAAGTGTGAGTCAGCTATGTTTTACGATGCTATACTTTATACTTTTAGTGTTGACAATTTTAACTATTGTTGGTGTAACTCAGAGATAGGCAGAATTTGTTGAAATAACAAATAAGAATAACCAAATTGTTCACATTCCCAACAAATAAAATTATTGAATAATTATTCTTATTCAATTAAATTATTCATGAAACCATTTTTCTGCAAATAATTTATTCCTGGAATGAATAGCCACAAATAATTATTTATCAAATAAATCATTCATCATTCTAAAAAGCAGTTGAATGATTTATTTGTGAATAAATTAATTATTCCCGAATATGGATTAAAGTGAATGACTAGCTGATTCCTGCAACTCTGTCTGTATAGAATTTGTGTATCGCTATCACAATCATTCATAGTATGGGGGTATGGGTAATTTACACTGTCACAACAGACCTTTTCCCAGTGGTTATGTTTGGATAACTACTATTTAACATGGTCCAATTTTTAGGTCTCCACCCATTTCTTAAGACCAGAACTTATTAACATGTCACAAAGTAGTTAAAGTGACAAGGTACTAAAGTGAATAAATTTTTAAAAAGCTTGTAAGCATGTACTTCTTGCTTGTATCTCAAAGAACATGCAATTTCAGTGCAACAAGCCATTAATCGCAGAAATACCATATAAGATATCATGATACATTAAGTTGTGTCACACTGCTTTGTTGTTGTGAGTAAGCTACAAGCTTGTGTGGGTGGATGACCTAATTGGAACAACATTCACTCAAAGAAGTAATAACAAACAATCTAGAGGTCACTAAGATGCAAAGATATTAAACAGATATAAAATACCTCCCGATCTCCGTAGTATTTCTTGATAGCTTCAGCACAAGTCGTGTAAGGTGCAATTTTGTTCGGACGAATAAAAGAGCCAGCTCCAGGTTTCGACGTTTTAAAATACTGGATTTCGTCCACGGAACCGTCGTGTTTACCCCTTGCCATGTCATCCCATTCCACCCCGTACCAAATTCCTTTGTATCCTTGCACTTCTCCGATATATTTTACAGTAGCGAAATCGTCATTGCATTTTACACGACTACCGATCCTCACTTGCAGCTCGCCCTCCTCGGTACCATTCCGACTATCCATGGTACCGTTGCAAAATTTTGGTATTAAATTAACAGGCATTGCGCCCACCATTATCTTGGAATTTTCAAAAAAGGAACTATTTAATAAAAGAGAAACAGGCTGAATTTCCTCCCAAAACAAACTGTCACAAAATGTTTGCTGCTGTCAGTGGGAACGGAACGGAATGTTGCCTGTTCAAAACTTGCATAGCTCATTTTTATTAAGTACTTATTGGACAAAAAATGCACTTAAACTTCATTAATGTAATTTTTCATAACAAATGGTTTAAATCCAATTCTGTGTACCATTTTTCTTCAGAAAAAAACAGCGAAATTCAACTGAAAACAAATTAGAACATTACAGTATTACCAGTTACAAAATATTGTGACTCATCCTACTAATCACGAAAGCTGACCAATAGATGGCTGTAGTTGGTTCATTCTATGGGTGGAATAAATCCCCCAAAGGTGATTGGTGCTCGCAAGTTTCGTACATTAACCGACCAAGGATTGTGGTGCACCCACATAAGGACGAAAGTGCGTATGACAGGTCCGAACCGTACGTAAAGCTTCATCTCAAGGCTTTTTTTGCCAGTGAACGTACCAGTAAAGTTCAAAGTTGAGTCCTTTTGCAGGCACAGCGAATGAATAAGCATAGTTCGGACCGAGTTTGATCCACTACGCGCCGGTTCAATGATCCATTTATTTTAATACACGAGTCGTGTCGACACGGTGTGCTAGCGTCCTCTCGCTCTCCTCTTTCCGAAATGGGGATCGGAACGTAAAAGAAAAAATTGCTTATTGACGAAAATGGCTACCCGTGGTATCCCGGACGTGTGCATTAGTCGATAATAGCGAAATGTTCTTTTGTGCCTGTGAAAATATGCAGTTTTTAAGTGAACAATTGTTGCGTGCAGTGCATTAGTGTATACGGATTGGTCCCCACAAAGGATCGAGCGTCAAAATGAGGTATGTACAGAGTTCATCGCTCGAGCTTTCCTAAGCAAAACAAATAAATAATTACACGGTAGTCTAGCAGGCGTTGTACTATTTTTAAACGGCGATAATTTACTGCATCGATTAGCTTTTGATCGGTGTCCGTGTATGTATCTAAGACCATTATAAAGAAACGTAAACACGGGCGTGAAGACGTCATGGGTGATCGATTATTTGATTGCAGACGTAAATTCAAGAATTTATGAATGACAATGGTTAGAAAGATATAGTAAATTAGTAGTGGAAAGTGTCTTCTACACGATATTTGTGTTTTAATAAACATTCGCGACCGCTATTGATTTTTTCTCGGCGTATTACGCGAGGACCCACACGACGTTATTCGGTGATAGTTCTAGTTTTATCCATATTTGAATTACAATTTAGCCTGACCTTGATGTAGGTTGAGTAGTAATTTGTTAAATGGATGAATTGGGACCATTTTCAATACCGGGGGGTTGATGTGTGTAATAATTCCTAGTATAGGGTGGCAGGGTGTCCCTAAGGGGGACATGCTGGTAATATGGTTAGTGCATATGACTAATAAAACACACCCATCTAATTTCGCGATTACAGTAATCTAGTATAGAATGTTGGCTCATTATACTAGCTATCACATAATTTTTATAGATAACCAAAGCTTTATCATGGTATGACTAAGATATTAAAATATTACATGATATTAGATTTTTTATCAGATTTGTTATTTATCCTTTGGAGGCCTTTGCCAGCTCTCTATAGCTTTTAAGGCTTTAACTTAAAAAAAAGCTTTACTGTATGTAGTCTGTGCAAGATTTTTCTTGAAAATAAATTCTCTATGAAATCTTCACCCTGGCTGTCCTTATGATGATAGTATAGATAGTTCCTTCCTTTGCCAGCTCTCTATAGCTTTTCAGGCTTTAACTAAAAAAAAAACTTAACTCTAGTAAGTGCAAGATTTTTCATGAAAATAAATTCTCTATGAAATCTTCACCCTGGCTGTCCTTATGATGATAGTATAGATACCTAGTTCCTTCCTTTACCATTATTTATGGCAGTTCCTACAAAAGAAAAAAGAAACTAGGTAACACCATTGACACATTGACAAACCTTTAGCCTAGTTGGTAGTGACCCTGCCTACGAAGCAAGAGGTCCTGGGTTTGAATCCCGGTAAGGGCATTTATTTGTGTGATGAGCACGAATATTTGTTCCTGAGTTATGGATGTTTTCTGTGTATTTAAGTATTTATTTATCTATATAAATATGTTTATCGTCGTCTAGTACCCATAGTACAAGCTTTGCTTAGTTTGGGACTAGGTCGATTTGTGTAAGATTGTCCCCTAATATATTTTTTTTTTTTTTTTTTTATTGATTTTAAAGTAATAATCTTAGAGCTCAAAAAGTTAGGCCATTTTAAATTGTAGTTTAATCATACAAATTGACTGACTGAAAGAAGTTTTGTTGTGACACAAAAGTTAATTACTCATACAATTTTGTATGGTTAATTTTATCACAATTGAAAATGTCATACTAATTTTAACTACTGTCATTAAGGTGTCCAACTTTTTGAAGTCCACCCTAATTAATGGTATTTAATGTTTTAAGTCATACAAATTTTATTGGACCTTAGGGTGGAACTCTTAAGGAATTTCTAGGTCAACTTTCAAATAAATTATTCTTAATTTTATTAAATAGAAACAATACCTTATTTATTTAACTATGTAAATTTAGCTACTGCATAACAACAAAGTACACTACAATGATAAACTGTTATTTACTGTATTTTTTTTAAAAATCTGAATGCAATTTTTTAAAGTTATCACACAAAACTTTTTAATAAGTTTAACTCCGGTCTTCACTGCCAGCTACACCCTAAAGCCATATTAAAGCCTTGATAATAATTAATAACACACCTGGCCAAACTGACCACCTGTCAATACATCTTTCATCAAAACTGGTTTTAAAGAGTGGCTGCATTGAAAGTATAAAGGTTTTGCCTTTACATCTGCTCTGTCCTTTTTAGGAATTTAACAATTAAAAATAAATGCAATATTTTTTTACTACATTGCCAGGAACATACAGACCAGTGGCAGAAAAGAGGGGTAGCCTAAGAGCCTTTTGCCTAACATGATTATAGGCTGAGATAAAAAAAAAATCGTTTTTTATACTTTTTATAACTTCACTTTTGCACTGCTTGAGGTCAAAGCTTACAAATGGAAATTTACTCACTTCCAATGGATTTTCAAATTGACAAATTTGGGAAGTTTATGTCAGATTGAATGACAACGTTGGTCCAGTTAATTGTTTGCAACCTGAATCTACTTGGTAAAAGTTTTAAGTAAGGGAAAAGTCACAAAATGTCACTGCAAAAATGTGGTTGTTAAAAACTTATTTTGTATAGATATCTCTCGTGCTGGATGTGCGTCTGTTTGTCTAAAAATGTGTATTATCAATTAACAGACTTCCCTCCTAATTTAGGTATGGGAGGACTTGTAATTAATGACAATTAACACTGTTTTACATTTGTTCATGTGACCCCTATGCATTGCTCTGTGGGTGTTTATTAAAAATTACAGGAGGAATTTTGACTGACCGTGGGTTTTATTAACTTGGATATCTTTGCTCAACATTGGATATATTCTGGCTGATGATGATGATGTTTGTAGTTTGGATGATCAACAGAAATTTGTTAATAACAGCGCCTCCAATTTTCATAATGACTATCATCATTGATTAACTACGGGCTGCCCTAGGAAAGCATGCCACGGTATGACTTCATCTTAATGGGAGGAGGGGGGCTTGTTTCTTTCTTTGTAATAATTCAGTTTTTATTCATAACTAGCTTTTGTCCGCGACTCCGTCTACGGTGAATTCGTTTATTACTATCCCGCGGGAACCATGCAATTTTCCAGGAGAAATAGCTGCCTATGTCCTTTGCAAGGTCTCAAACTAACTTCATACCAAATTTCGTCTAAATCGGCTCAGCGGCACAGAATAAGTAATAGACTAATAGTACTAACAACGTACAGAAAAATCACTCTCGAACAAAAGTCAACTTTAGGTATAAAAACTTGCCTACTCTTATTGCTTGCACGCCAAATTGAAACTTATCGTGAGATACGAGCGTTCATATTCCGTTGGGCACCGCTGATC
The DNA here is from genome assembly GCA_947563465.1 of Archips xylosteana. Lineage (NCBI taxonomy): Eukaryota > Metazoa > Arthropoda > Insecta > Lepidoptera > Tortricidae > Archips > Archips xylosteana. Next base: position 9,847,152 of record OX387369.1, read on the forward strand.
CGAAACCAAGGGCACAGGGTTCCCACTCGCCGATATTTGGTAGGTACATAAATCAAGAAAGATAACAGTGTGTATTAATTCAGTAAACTACCTTTAGTAAGTAAGTTATTTTTAAGATTGTTTAGAAGTCATTGTTTGTTGCAAAAATCACAGAAAAAAAGATGCTTAATTACGCGCGACGCGGCTAGCCTGCGAACTGAAGGCCGAGCGACAACCTACTGCCATAGGAGGAGCTTCGGCCGAACATACCTAAACTGCGGAGTGAAACCCCCCTGTCAGCGGTTCAAGTATTTAGACAAGTATTTAATACGTTGGGCGTTCGCGGCGAATCCGTTGCGCACCCAAATACGTTTGCAAATCGCCAGTCTGAGGCACTGGTCCCACCGCCGAACAAAAGATAATCGCTCCCGTGTAAATAGAAGAGACCTATATATTTATAGTTCATCGCTGGCTGTTTACACTGCCGGCGAGGACTCTCTCTTCACTAGTTGATCGCAGCGATAAAAGCTATCAACGATAAAACTCGCTCAGCGGTACTCGGCGATGAACGCTTGGCGATAAGTATGCTTAGTATAAGTTTTACTTCACCAAAATACTTCTCGATCGCGTTTACGTAAAAAATTCAATTCTATGGAAATATGGACGCGCGCGCGCGGATGCGCTGTCCAATGTTTCCCTAGTAATTGATTTTTTTACGAAAACGCGATCGAGAAGTATTTTGGTGAAGTAAAACTTATACTAAGCGTACAGTATGCTTAGTATAAGTTTTTACTTCACGAAATACTTCTCGATCGCGGTTTCGTAAAAAAATCAATTACTAGGGAAACATGGACAGCGTCTCCGCGCGCGCGCTTCCATGTTTCCATAGAATTGATTTATTTACGTAAACGCGATCGAGAAGTATTTTGGTGAAGTAAAACTTATACTAAGCGTACAGAGTGATCATTCTACCGTACAATGGTGCGAGTAATCGCCCGCCGCTCACGAACACTCGCTTATAGCCGAGCGACAAAACTATCGAAACTACACACTCGCTTCTCACCGCTCGCTCACTAGTTTCTAGTTCTACTTATACTTATTCGTTTATCGCTCGTCGCCGGCGGTGGGACCAGTGCCTGATATGGCTCATATTGTGGCCGATGATGATGATATGTATGTAGAAAAAGAAACATAAGTTATCTTACTAATAAATAACAGAAGAATCAGGTTGCCCTAATTACATTTTTTATTACAATTACATACTACTTTCTCTTTTCATTCAAGTAACAATAACAAATTACAAACAAGGTCACCTTTGCAAGCATAAATGTAGCGGCAACACCAATGTTTTGTTCACCTTGACATGGTTTAATTGTAGGCTGTTTTAATTGGTTTCAATAACTTTTGTAACTATTGATTGATAATCAATGAAATGTTCACTGGTCAGAAAAACCTGAAACAGTATGCTTTATTTAAAGCGCTGACGCTTGCTTTAGCATTCACTATTTCTTTCTGTCAAACGGTATTAGATGGTGACAGAAAGTGATGGTGAAAGCGAAGGCAAGAGTCCGCGCGTTGGACAATAAAGCCTTTGCTTTACCTTTACTTTTATACCTTAGTCTTACTAGCTGTTGCCTGCGAAGAATTCGTTTAGCGCTATCCCGCGGGAACTATGCAATTTTCCGGGATAAAAACTATCCTATGTTATTCCTTAGGTCTCAAACTATCTCCATACCAAATTTCATGTAAGTCCGTTCAGTCGTTATTACGTTGGTAGCAAACATCCAAACATCTTCACAAACTTTCACATTTATAATATTAATATATAATATATGTTGTCGGAAAGGGGCAAAAAGGTTCTCGAGTGGCGTCCACGGACCGGAAGTAGCAGTGTAGGTAGGCCTTCAACAAGATGGAGCGACGACCTAGTTAAGGTTGCGGGATCGCGTTGGATGCGGATGGCACGGGGCCGATCTGTTTAGCGAGCCTTGGGGGAGGCCTATGTTCAGCAGTGGACGTCTTTCGGCTGAAATGATGATGATGATGATAGACAATAGGGATGACGACTGGGTTAAAAATTGGTCATTCTAATTAGTCCGTCATTTAGATTATGGAAAAATATGGGACACGTATTTTTTGGTTTATCAAATTATTAAAAAACGACAAAGATATAGATCATCAAACTTCCGGAGTGGGGGCTTGTGACGTCACCCTTAGGTAAAAATTGTACCATATAGTGACGTCACTCGAAACTTCTAAGCACTGTATCCTCCTCATTTTTTGTTTGTCAAACATAGGAAAAAATACGTGTACAATATTTTTTAATAATCTAACTGACGGACTAAACAGTTTTTTTTTAGTCGTCTAGCCTATTAATATGGTCGCTGGTTTTAATCATCCGGTTATTTCTAGTCTAAAATCTCAGGATGGTATCCTATTATCTCGCCTCATTCGTTTTTCGTTCAATTCTTATTTCGTCTCATTCTGTATTCGTCTTCGTCTTGTTCGCTATCCGTCACTATCTTTTAGTACCTGGGCGACCGAGCTCTGCTCGGGCAGAAACTCGGTACCAAGCGTTTTTCCAGAGATAAGACCAAGCTAGATCAATTTTTCATCCCCGAAAACCCCCAAATACCAAATTTCATCGAAATCGTCGGAACCGTTTCCGAGATCCTGATTATATACACCGGAGCGGTGGGGGGGGGGGGGGGGGTGAGAGGGGGGAGGGGATGCGGGGGAGGGAGCGCGGGGGTATTAAAGGGGGGATGTAAATTTCATTGATTTTGCCGTAGGATGCACCGTTTTCAAGATATTTGACAAAAACACCGGAGGGGGGGGGGTTAAGTCACGTTAAACTATCGTCCGTAAACCGACTTTACAGACAACCGGCTTTTCCTGTTCTGTGCTCCCAATAGGGAACGTGCACATAGACGGTGCTGCCAACTGGTGCCATAAGGGTGCCATCAATTTGAATGTTTTACCTTGATAAGTTTGTTTTACTGTCCGCATAGTGTCTCTTCTGTCGCATTAGTGCTGCCGCCTATAGTTACTGCACGTTCCCTATAATACCTTTTCTAACAAAAAAGTAACTTTTTCTCACAAAAAAGTAACTTTTTCTCACAAAAAAGTAACTTTTTCTCACAAAAGAAGAAACTTGACGTTTTCTCATGAAAAATAAACTTAAAAAAAAACTAAAAATGTTGAAAAAAAAACGTGGATTCGAACCGAGGTCGGCTGGATCCGCGACCACCCGATTTCTAATGCGCCATAATGATCTGCTCGAAGTGGGCGAAATTTAGCTTTATATTCTAATGCAAACAAAAATAGCCGGAAAACACGAGTAAAAGCGATTTTCTGAAAATGAAACATAGCTAGATCAGTTTTTCATCCCCGAAAACCCCCACATACCAAATTTCATCGAAATCGTTGGAGCCGTTTCCGAGATCCTGATTATATATATACATATATATATATATATACATATATACAAGAATTGCTCGTTTAAAGGTATTAGATGATCAAATTCTGCAACTTCTCTATCTCTTAATATGCCTTATTCGTTTTTCGTCACTGTCTTCCTTGGTCCCATTCGTCGTTCTTCCCTTTCGTTTTTTGTCCCATTTACTTATTTGCCAAAATTATTACGATACGTTCGGTGCTGGTAAATAAATGTTCGTAAGTAAATGAGACAAAAACGAAAGGGAAGAGCGACGAATGAGTCCAAGAAAGACCGTGACGAAAAACGAATAAGACTTATTAAGAGAGACAAGTTACAGAACATAAAGACAAATAACAGATTAACTTGATTCACATATTTTTAGTTATAGTTTTAACTTTAATTTTTAGACTAAGTGATCACTTTTTTTTTGCTTCATAATTGAACAAAATCAAGTGACTTATTTGTTTGCATGCTTACCCAAGCCGAATTTGGCGCATTGTGAATAATATATTATTATAACATCTTGTATGTATGTAGAGTATGTACCTACTCATTTTCTGCAATAAACTTAAAAAAAAAAAAATTTGACCAAAGAAGATAATGACGAACGACAAAGAAGAATGAGTGTCGAATACAGAATGGGACGAAATAAGAATTAAACGAAAAACGAATGAGGCGAGATAATAGGATACCCTCAGGATTATTAATATAGAGTAGACTCTTCAAGCAACGTCAAAAATGCAGGAACATTGTAATTCTGCAGCTGTTTAACGGAGGTGTCATCCGTAAAGTATGCCAGGAACTAGGACACCGCAACTAGATAATATTCTGCCTACGTCAACACGGTACATAATACAGTCGGCGACAAAAGCGTCAGGGCATTTTCAATTTAAAATGCATCTGCTACTTTTTATTTTAGAATTTGGTAGTTTTCGGGGTTTTCTTACTCAGAATCAAGGGCGCTATTGATATTGGTGATTAAAAAAAATCCCTAATTTTCCATGAAATTTTTTGTATCAGTTTTGTGACGAGCCATATAAACTGTATGAAAAACAGCCACAGAACTGATTCATAAAAATAAGGACTTTTTTTCTTTGCGAAAATGAATAGTACTCGTGATTTTGAATAAGAAAATTCCAAAATTTCCTTATTTAAAAAAAGTAAAAGCCTATTAGGCTAGAAGCCTATTAGCCTAGCCTAATAGCCTATAGGCTATGGTCTGCCTGAATTTTTATTTTTGTTATGTCACTGTAATGATTTTGGTGATCAGATCAATAAAGAATATTTGTATTGTATTGTAAAAGGTACACTTTTTATTGGAGATGCCCTAGCAATGCTCCGACATTCCATACCATTGTATGGAGTGGTCGGTGTTACTTAATGGTTCCATTCTCTTCAGCAGTTGGCACTCGATAATGTTATCTGTGACTGCTGCCTATTGCTACAGCCAGTGGTTTAAGCTGTGCGTTGTCTGCCAGTCAATCAGTCGTGTTATCTAATCTATCATCATCATCATCATTTCAGCCGAAAGACGTCCACTGCTGAACATAGGCCTCCCCCAAGGCTCGCCAAACAGATCGGCCCTGCGCCATCCGCATCCAATGCGTTCCCGCTACCTTCACCAGGTCGTCGCTCCATCTTGTTGGAGGCCTACCTACACTGCGTCTTCCGGTCCGCGGACGCCACTCGAGAACCTTTCGGCCCCATCGGCCGTCAGTTCTACGGGCGATGTGCCCTGCCCACTGCCACTTAAGTCTAGCGATTCTTCGAGCTATGTCCGTGACTTTAGTTCTCGCGCGGATTTCATCATTTCTAATGCGATCCCGTAGAGAAACTCCAAGCATAGCCCTCTCCATCGCCCTCTGAGTGACCTTGAGCTTCCTTATAAGACCCATCGTTAGCGGCCACGTCTCAGTGCCATAAGTCATCACTGGCAACACACACTGGTCAAAGACTTTTGACTTGAGACACTGCGGTATATCGGATGACAAGATATTGCGGAGCTTCCCGAACGCTGCCCAGCCGAGTCTAATTCGTCGATTGACCTCTTTCTCGAAGTTGCACCTACCCAATTGGATTGTATGTCCCAGATAGATATAGTCGTCAACAACTTCGAGCAAAGTATCTCCGATTACGACGGGAGTTGGTACAACATGGGCGTTCGACATGACCTTCGTCTTGTCCATGTTCAATTTAAGACCAACTCTCTCGGAGACTCTTCCGAGGTCAGCGAGCATCGCACTGAGGTCCTCCAAGGTCTCAGCCATAAGCACCACGTCGTCGGCAAATCGAAGGTGAGTGAAGTATTCGCCATTTACATTGATGCCACGCCCTTCCCAGTCCAGAGTCTTGAACGCATCCTCTAGTGCAGCGGTGAACAGTTTCGGAGAGATAACATCTCTCATCTAATCTATAGGTAATACATAAAAATCTCGTGTCACGGTGTTTCTTATCGAACTCCTCCGACACGGCTTGCCCGATTTTTATTAAACATTTTTCTCTATATTCGGTCTAGGTGATATATGGCAAAACAACGTATGCCGGTCAGCTAATCTTTATATAAATACATAGACAATTGAAATTTCCTACGCCGCAAACTGAAAGCAGCAGCAGTTATCCATTAGAATGAGATTTCAGCCATATTCCCGTCTACGCTGTCTTTTTGAACGACTGCATCTGAAGGAGGGTTACCTAAGTTTTTTGGGACTTTTTAGATGGTTTAGGTGAATGCTGGCCTCACCATGTTTTTCTTTGTTATTTATAATCCTTAACATCCTTGCTGATATTTTATATTATAAATTATACGAAAGTAACTGTCTGTCTGTTACCTCTTCAACCTTAAACTGCTGAACCGATTTCGATGGTATTTGGTATGGAGATAGATTGAGACCCTGGGAAGGACATAGGATAGATGTTATCCCAGAAAAGCATACTTAGTTCTCGCGAAACACCTACCTACGATACGTAGTCGCGGGCAACAGCTAATTATAAATAAAGATTCGTTTAAAATGTGCTTCTGACAAACTAAAATTCGGAGAAGCATTTTAGCAAAAGTTGTACCTAGTGTAGTTTTCGCACGTGCAAAGCATATTGTGTTGTCAAGTGTTTTGCGCTCACCTGTCCTAAAGTATGCTACGTTACGGATGTCATTGTTAGTGCAGCGAGAATAATAGCCGGTTATGTAACTCGTAATGTGTACTATCAGACCATTATTATTACAATGCTGTGGCTCTAGTGAAAAAGGGGTTAAGTCTGCAGAAATTAAACAGCTATTTTCTATTTTATGTGTAAAGGGGGCTAAGTCGAAATCAGCTGTTCAACTTCTGAAGACTTAACCCCTTTTTCACTAGAGCCACATTATGAATAACATAATGAACACTATAATTGAATAATAAACTGTATCGTAACAGAGGAGCAATTCTTCTATACAACGTGGGTACGGCGCATGCGCCAGAGTCATAAGACAAACATTGAGCCCCTCATCACTATCATACCCTATATACGTCCCACTGCAGACCACAGGCTTCCACTCACAATGGGAAAGCTTGGCTTGGGCCGTAGTTCCCACAAGGGGCCCAGTGCGGATTGAGAACTTCACACACACCATTGAATTCCTTTGTTTTCCTTCACCGTAAATGTAATTTTGCACGTTAATTTTGAAAAACTCAGATGGGTGAGCCCGGGTGTGAACCCACGACCCTCTGCTTGAGACGCCATAAGCCAAACCACTAGGCTACCACGGCTTTTTAGGGTTCCGTACCCAAAAGGGTAAAAACGGGACCCTATTTATTACTGAAAATTCGCTGTCCGTCCGTCCGTCTGTATCTCATGAACCGTGCTAGCTAGACAGTTGAAATTTTCACAGATGATGTATTTCGGTTGCCGCTATAACAACAAATACTAAAAAACAGAACAAAATAAATACCTATTTAAGGAAGGCTCCCATACAACAAACGTGAATTTATTGCCGTTTTTATAGATTCTTGTACGGAACCCTTCGTACGTGAGTCCACCCACTTCTACTGATCGGATTTACTTCAAATTTGGTACGACTATGTAGTTTGGATACCAATAAGCAAGTAAACAGTCCGCGCAAAAGCTCATATTAAAAAATATTTTCTTACATAAACTTATATTCCCATCTATCGCTGTACTCCATCTCGTTTGAAGAAGCTGCCTAGTGCTATGGCGCCATAATGTCCCGCTGCATTGTCATCATGATTGATGATGCGGCAACACTAACCTCGCTGCTAAATGCCTCACGATCGTGAGGTTAACGACCGTGTCTGTGTGCTAACTTAACTATTATTCGGAACTGGACCCAAGATGAACTCGGTGCGTTTGACGCGTCTTAACTCGGTGGCCGAATTGCCTATAACCGCCCGGCCAGGGCCACTTTTGGACTTTGCGCGTTTAGCGGCGCGGCGAGCGTTTTCTGTGTTCATTGCGCGGCCGAGACGCTCGCCGTAGTCGCCGTACAGTGGTTACCTGGCGGCACACGCAATGACCTGATAAAACGCTTGCCGCGCCGCCAAACGCGCGAAGTCGTGGCCGAGCTGTTATGCGGGATATTGGATGAAAAAAAGCTAGGCGATGTCTCTTCGGATGATCAATTGCCAATTGCCCTTAAGGCCCGGCCACTACTTCGTGCGACCTGCGGCAGCGGCGAGCATTTTATCAGTTCATTGCGTGTGCCGCCAGATAATCGCTGTATGGCGAGCGTCCGGGCTGTTATACTACGAAACTCGATTTTCGAACTTCGTGTCGTTTCGTTCACGCTAATAGCACTAAACATGAGAGTGAAAGGGACAGCACGACACGAAATTCGAATATCGTTGTCCCCTGGACTGAGGAATTTATCTATTGCCAAGCAGTCTGTAACTGTTTAACGAAGCGTTGATAACCCACGCCTAATTTAGCTTGAACAATTGGCGTTTCCTCTGACATTTGGCTTAGATTTCCGGTTGGATCCGTATGACATAATGTTCCGAGCAGTGTTGTTGCAATAGCGATAGAAAGAAAGAAATATATTTTATTTACGGTTTCAAAAGTACCACCACCAAACATTAGAAAATAAAATATTCGAAGTGATCCGACAGAGAAACAAAGTTATCGAATCGACATAGCTCACCGCATTAGCACGCTGAAGTGGCAATGGGCCGGCCTTATAACCCGAAGAACCGATAACCGTTGGAGTAGACGAGTTCTTGAGTGGAGACCACGGATCGGCAAACGTAGCGTAGGACGTCCCCAGACTCGGTGGAGCGATGATCTTTGCAAGGCGGCTGGCAAGAGCTGGATGAGAGTGGCCGAGGATCGTGCTCAGTGGCGTGCCATGGGAGAGGCCTATGTCCAGCAGTGGACGAGCATAGGCTGGTGATAATGATGACATCTAATAGACAAGTTCATCATGGCGGTGACACCAAATCTCACCGAAAAAGGGTCTCCACTCAGCATCTGTTGCTACACAGAGAGTGCAGCAACGCTGGTTTTCAGTAGAGCCCAGTTTCGCTATCGATAGATTGACCATCAGAAATAGTCGATATTGCGATAGTACTATCGAAAATATCGACATGCTGCAATACTATCGATAGTAGCGCATCAAAAAAGTCGTTAGTATCGATACCATCTATAATATCAATAGTTTTGCAATAGTATAGTGAAATGTTCGACTATTGATAGATCAAAACTATCCATACTTTCGATAGTATCGATACTATTGATCTTCGATAGTATTACTTATTATCAACTACTAGCTTTTGCCCGCGGCTTCGCTCGCGTGTACCATGAGTATTCCAAAGAACCAAAATATCAAGCATACAGGCAAGCAAAAAAGCATGCAAGCATGCAAGCATACATGCATGCAAGCAAGCAAGCGTGCAAGCAAGCACGACTAAACTTCAGGTAGATACGGTCCTTTACAATATTTCTTTGTATACAATGTTTTTCACTAACTCGGAAGCGGGCACTAAAAATCTGAATTACCAGAAAGAATACAACTAAAGGTCTATACCTACGTGCATATGATATTTAAAGAAACTTCCTATAACTCCTAACCGTTAAGGAGTTTAACCTTCCATCATCAGCTCACCTGGATAACCTGAAAAAATACAACTAATGGTCTATACGTACCTATAATATTTGAAAAAATATCCTTAACTCCTAACCGTTAAGGAGTTTTACCTTCCATCATCAGGTTCATCAACATGAGATGATGTCTACCAGACGCAAACACTTAAATAGCTTGAGAAAATATAAGAAAAACGTAATGCGTGCCTACAAAATTTGAAGTTTGCCCTCGATTTCCCTGAGATCCCGTCATCAGAACCTGATTTGGTGACAATAGGACCATCTCAGGAGTATATTATATTCTTTCGAATAAAAAAAGAATTTTTTAAATCGGTCCACAATTGACCGAAAAATCGGTGAACATACCTACATAAAAAAAATACATACAGTGGAATGCATAACCTCCTACTTTTTTTGAAGTCGGTTAAAGAGCCCTTTGTGGCCTACTTACAGTATAAACTTTTGAATTTTGAAATTTTACCTTTCTATAACCAGTAAAACGCAAAATCCCGTTTTTTCTCGCTCCCGTAAGAATTTCGGGAAATGCTTTATTAATGCTCCCCTACACTCCCACCCACTTGCCAAATTTCAGCTTTCTACGACCAGTAAAACGAAAAATCCTGTTTTTCCCCGTTCCCGTGGGAATTTCGGAAAGTCCTCTCTCAATGCTCCTCTACACTCCCCAAGCAACCTACATGCCGAATTTCAGCTTTCTACGACCAGTAAAACAAAAATTCCCGTTTTTTCCTTATCCCGTGGGAATTTACAAAAATCCTTAAAACAGTTTTTTACTATTATAATTTTCTACTTCTATGCCAAATTTGAAGAGTCTAGTAATTATAGTTCATAGGATTCCGTTGAACTGAATATATAATTCCCGTTTTTTCCTTATCCCGTGGGAATTTTGAAAAATCCTGATATTAATGTTTAAACTAATGTAATACCTACTTGTGTATCAAATTTGAAGAGTCTAGTTATTATAGTTACTGAGATAGGGTCACTCGGAATCGAATATATAAATCCCGTTTTTTCCCGTTCCCGTGGGAATTCCCAAAAATTCTTCCTTAGTGGATGCCTACATTGTATAAGGTATGTGCAAAATTTCAAGTCTCTAGGTCCAGTGGTTTGGGCAAAACCTTAAAAACGACATCTATATTGATATTTAGACATTTCAACCCCATCGCACCCCGTCCAGGGAGATGGTATTTTACGTATGCCACATCGGATTTTAAAACCGTTGTTGTTTTCATAACCAGCGACCCGATAAACCATAAAAACAACACCCATGTTGATTTTCAGACTTTGTCACCCCATTTCCCCCTTTTAGGGGTTGAATTCCCAAAAAACCTGAAACACGTGTTTAATCATTTATCGTTAGGAGTACTTCTGTGAAGTTTCGAATAAAATAGTCGAACTAATCTTGTTTCCCCATACAAACTTTGGACCCCCGTTTCACCCCCTTAAGGAGTGAATTTTGAAAAATCCTTTCTTAGTGCACCCCTAGACCTTATAAGGAACCTACGTGCCAAATTTGGAATCTCTAGGCCCAGTGGTTTGGGCTGTGCGTTGATATGTCAGTCAGTCAGTCAGTCAGTCAGTCAGTCAGTTTCTTCTTTTATATATATAGATCGATAGTATCGTAAGGGTCGATAGTTTTGATAGCGCTATCGATAGTATGACTGATTTTTAAGACCACGATACTATCGATAGACTATTGCTATCGCAACAACACTAGTAGTTAATTGGCGATTGGGGGTTGGGGGGTTAGAGATGATTGGCGAAGTAAATTAGTCTAACGAATTATGATATCAAGCTATGATATACTTATATTGGTGGGGTCCAATCAATTGACGTACTTCTTATGAGCTGTCGACACGATTCTCCTGTAAATTTTGTGTGGCTATTACTTGTTAAGATTGAGTCTCATGCTCAACCGAAAAAGTCGTGGTGGCCTAGTGGTTTGATCTATGGGCTCTCAAGCGGAGGGTCGTGGGTTCAAATGCTCGCACCTCTGAGTTTTTCGGAATTTACGTGCGAAATTAAATTACATTTGTAATTTACCATGAGTTTTACGGTGTAGGAAAACATCGTGAGGAAACCTGCATACACCTGCGAAGAAATTCAATGGTGTGTGTGTGAAGTTCCCAATCCGCACTGGGCCCGCGAGGGAATTACGGGCCTGGCCCTCTCGTTCTGAGAGGAGGCCTGTGCCCTGCAGTGGGACGTATATAGGCTGGGATGATGATGATTTGATGATAATTGAGATGACGTAACTTCTATGCTTCTATTGAAAATTAATTCGATTTGGTTTTTATGATCTCTTCATCTCTATTTGCGCACAGCAAACAAAATTGTTTCAAATGAACGCTGAACTTCCGAAACATTGTTAATTTTCCAAATAAAGTCATGTCGTACTTCTGAATAATTCTTACTGGTTGTCTGACTATCGAGGACTTAAGAAATATCGTAAATCATAAAGTAAAAAGCTTACGCCCGCGGTTTTGTCGTCGCTGCAGAATTCTCGATCCCGTCAGGATTTCGCAAAATCCGTTATTCCTCTACGGAATAAAAAGAACATCTTTACAAAATTTCACCTTTCTCAGTTGAAGGGCCTTGATGAGTTTGTTTGTCAGTACGAAGATTCAGCTTGTCAGCTTTTTAATAAAGGCATAGCGTACTTGTCGATACTGCAGACTAATCTTCTAGAATACTAATTCACATGTCTTTGCCGACTAAATGTCGTGTCCAACAAGTGCCTCATTTCACATAAAGGCACGCTGAAACGATATCCAGGGCCCCCGATCTCTAGGAGGCCTCGAAATTCCGATATATTAGCTTGCACGAAAGTTTGTGACATTCCCTGTTTTTAAGTTTCAATGGGGCTCCCAAGTTCGTTGGTGGCCAAGATTCCCGGCATGCCGCATTCACTGAAGACTGTTTTGTATCTAAACTCTAAAGCCCAACAGACCAACAGGAAAAATCGTGCAACTTGCATTACATTGCGATATCGTAAAGCGACCGAGTTTTCTTGCAGATTTAAACTGGGGTTAAGACGCTGTCAACACTAACGTCGGCGCACACTGTCTATTTGTATCGGACGGAGTAAACGAGATGCCGCTATTACTGCGCAGCCGGGTATATTGAAATTTATCGGGCAAATATTTAATTTAAAAAAAACTGTGGATTATTTGTGAAATATGACTCGTTAGCGGTTTAGGTATGAATATGTTGACTTCATGTTTTTAATTGCAGACGCATACGCCAAAAAAATAAAGACATAGAACCGTTTAATGATGATTTTAAGACCTATCTTTGCAATTATTTTCTATCGAGCCGATTTCGTCAAATTATGTATCGAGTCCGTCCACGGTCTTTGAAATATGATAGTTGCGACTTGCGACAGTCAGGGAAGAGGATAGATTAGATAGATAGATTCATTTATTTCTGATTGAAAATTACAATTATATTCAGCATTCGAAATGTCACAAATATAAAGAATTCACAAAAAGATCGTCAACAGAATTTGAAAAACATAAATGGATAATATATTAATTTAAAATGTCACAAAGATAATAATATTAAAAACAATAAAAGTGAGATAAAACAAAAATGTCAATAAAATATTAAATCACATAATGTGTGAATGTCAAAAAAAGAGAAAGATGATATGATATTTAGAACTGAAAAGTTTTCTAGCAAAATCATTGAACCACTATGTTAAATGTTTTCGTCCAGGTTTTCCTTGTTGTTCCGGAATCCAGTATAATAATAATAACCTTCTACGCAAATATACTTCTACGAAAATAAACTTCTACGAAAATAACTGCATACAGGTAAAATGTTCCGACTATTTACTGAGTAAATGCATCAATACATAAATACATGCGAGTTATGACAAAGAATGTGTTTTCATAATTTGTCCTGCACCTATCACGACCATTATAGTTCCGCAAACCCGTCAAAGATTAATCGTTAAATCCTAATTAAGTTGCAGAGCTAAGGGTGACTCAAGAGTCAGTGTTTATGAGACGCGTACCGACTTCGAAGGAATGCTGTGACTAAGATTTCCAACTTGAGAAATAAAAGAAAAAATGAACGAGAAGTGGGTCATTAGTTTTTTTAATAAAGTTGAAAACAGAAGTTGGCTTTTGTATGATTTCATGTTGAAGCCTCTAGTCTAGATTGTTTCTCAGGTTTGAACTTTTCCTAGGTCTCTCATTTATTTTTAAAATGTTTCTTTCTTAGATTTTCAAGCCTAAAAGTGCACATAACTAGCTACAAACTTAGACATTATTTTAATCCACATCCATAGTAATATTATAAATGTCAAAGTGTTGTTGTTTGTTTGTCCTTTTTCACGTCGAAACTAAGCGATGGATTAAAGAAAAAAGAAAAGAAAGTTGAAGAGCTGGACATAGGCTCCTTTTTACCACGGGAAAATATCTCATTCCCACGGGAGAACACGTTTTAATCTATTTCAGTGGAAGGAAGTCGCAGGCATCAGCTAGTATTTAATATTACTGTGTAGTGCACAGGGTCAGGTACTTAAAAAAACCGGCCAAGTGCGAGTTGGACTCGCGCACCGAGGGTTCCGTACAAATTTATATGTATCTATGAACATCTAGTCTTAGCAGACCCCTGCTCCTAAGCGAAATGAGCGCAGTGTGGGATCATTATAGATTGGTTACTGACATAGACAGACAGACAAAAAATTTATGCTTTTCGCAATTTTTCCTTTATCTGTGCTATTATAAGACCTTGCTTCGTACCAAATTTCAAGAATTCACGGGAAGTACCCTGTAGGTTTTGATTCCCTTGCGAGTGTCGAAAATTTGCGGCATAAATGGCTGTATCTTTTGATTGCGTTGGCTTAGAAGATTGATTTTATCACAGCTCCAAGGGACAGTAGACCTGAGTATTTGATATAAATTTCAGCTTGATACCTCCACGCATTCCTGAGAAAAAGGTCTTGACAGACGGACGGACGGACAACAAAGTGATCCTATAAGGGTTCCGCTTTTTCCTTTTGAGGTACGGAACCCTAAAAATTCGTGCGGCTAAACGAACGTGATACTCCTACGTTTCAGTCTACTCTAACATAAATCACAAAATTGACACATTTTCATCATCTTTTTTTATCATTAAGCACTCACTTTGATACGGCTCGGTTAACTCTCTAACTTTTTTAATGGTGTTGTCTTTCCAATACCGTTTTCCACTTCTAGTGTTTTCCTTGGTATTCTGGTTTTTGTTGCTACATGCGACTTAACCGATATGGCTTTACAGCAAACTCCTTTTTAGTTTAATTGCACTTAGTGTCAATGTTAACTGAAAAAAGTTGCTTGATGTTTAATGAATCATACTAGATACTTAAATACTATACCTCGGTAGTGGATTTTTTTTGAATAACGTAGTAGTAGATTCAATGATTCATCATGTAACTTATGGTAAAATCTACTGGGTGACCTTAGTCTCTGGACAAATACTAATACTACTGGTTTAGCAAGATATTTAAAACCAAACTGCAAAGTATCATAACAATCATTCCAATATTTACCGAAAAACTAACGGTTTTCAATGTATCACTTTGGAGGAGCCTGTTTATTTGGATGATATGATTTCATAGAATTTTTTTTTGTTATCTTGTCTAATTAAGCAAATAACTATTTTACGATATTGCTAAGTATCAGTCTTATCCATGGTTTCATTATTTGTCCAGTACCTCTACCATGAGTTACACTAGTTTACAGTGACCGTACTCGCTAGCGACGGCGTAAATGATTTGTATGGAGAATTGTGTACAGCGCCTCTAGCGGTCACTTACGGAAGTACAATTCTCCATACAAATCATTTACGCCGTCGCTAGCGAGTACGGGCACTGTAAACTAGTGTAACTCATGGTAGAGGCACAGATGCTAAGGTCACCTTGTATATACGTAAATTTTGATATCTTGACGGACTAATATATTGATTGCACAGCCCAAAAAGCTGAAGCTAAAGACTTGAAATTTGGCACACATATAACCTTGAGTGTCACAGAGATACTTACACTAACAAGGGATTTTCCGAATTTCCCATGCGATACGGAATAAATGGGATTACGATTTCGCTTCAAAGGGTATCACCCTAACTATAATTAGAGACTTCAAATTTGGCGTGTAAGTATGTAATACTAATTTCAGGACTTTTAATTTCCACGGGATAAAGAACAAACGGGATTTATATCTAACTGATACCGATGATAATACACCACTGAAAAACAGCGTTGTGGCTTGCCACAACATTATGCTGAGTGGGGCCCAATTTATACTATTCGATATTTTTTATTTGTATATTTCCTGTCAAATGCATTTTTTTTCTGTGTTTGTATCGAATATGTGTAAATATACATCTCTCTCTCTCTCTCTCTCTCTCTCTCTCTCTCTCTCTCTCTCTCTCTCTCTCTCTCTCTCTCTCTCTCTCTCTCTCTCTCTCTCTCTCTCTCTCTCTCTCTCTCTCTCTCTCTCTCTCTCTCTCTCTCTCTCTCTCTAATAATGATAGATTTTTGGGTGTTCAGTCATCATCATCCCAGCCTATATACGTCCCACTGCAGGGCACAGGCCTCCTCCTCGTGGGAACTACGGCCCAAGCCCTCTCATTCTGAGAGGAGCCTGTGTTCAGTGATTCAATGAAAAAAATGAAGAAGCTTTACCGCTTACCTGAAGCGCGGACGAAATCGCGGGCAAAAGCTAGTGATATACTTTTGTGGTCCTCACTTTGTGTATTTGTAGTAATATTGATGTGTCTTGTGTTGTAAGTAAATGTATTTTCTTTCTTTCCTCCATTCTTAAATCTCTCCAGTAAAGATTGCTGCACATTATCTGCGATCTCAGTTGATTGAGTAGTTCCGCAGGCCATGGTGTGAGTCGAGCACGCTTGGCGAATTCTTTTCGCTACCACAGTCGTTCATTGCTCGGTGAGATGCAATACCTCCAGTCCAAGTCATAGGCGATTTGTCAGTCCTAAAAAAACAAAAACGCCGTGCGCATGGCTAATAAAACAAATTACAATTTTGATATCCTTATGGCATCTGACGGTTTGAGTACCTAAATATCGTGCACGTTTCGTTACAGGGCCGCCGTGGCTATGGATTTATCAGTTATCAATCATCATTGGCAAATGGCCTTCTCGCACCGACCATCTATGGCTGTAGTTGTTTAACTTTGCGGTGCCATTTGTATAAAAATGTATAAAATCAAACGGACATCAAATTCTCCTCCAACTCTACTAAGCTGCCTTCTTCATGTTTTGCTTCTGTTGGTTAATTAAACTTGTTTTTTTCTCTCTACATTTCTAAACTCAATATGCCACCAAAATACTATGATGACCGACGCTCAAAGAAAACGCAAAAGAAGGCGGCATTCATAAAAAAAAAATAATGGGCTATTTACTGATTTTAAAGAGTTAAAAGATAATGTGTGCTACTCTACATTTGACAATGACAATGAAAATGGCGATGAAAACGTGGGTAGTTGTGCGCCGGTATCAGTATCGAGCGTTTGGCAGCAGCTACTGTTGCGTGTGCTCCGGGGAGAAGGGCTAAGGATTAGCCCGAATCATGTCGAGTTTATATATATATACAAGGCCTCTTACATCTTGACAGATGAAGCAGCGTCTGTTTGAGAGAGGCAACGCCGTTCGTGACTGTAAAGTCCGATCCGAGATCGGCACGTTCGCCCGCATTTTTGGCACACGAACTGAGGGCCCGGTGACAAAGCAGAAGCTGCATCGTAGCCGTGCCGTCTCGCCCGTTTCTGTGCTAGACTCTGAAACCAGGCGTTGTCGTGGGTTTCACAACCCTCCGCGAGAGTCTTTCTCCACTCATTGCGGTCGGAAGCAAGATCCTCCCACAAGCCGTGATCGATGTTGAAGGCGACCATGTCGCGCTTTGCGCAATCCTTGAAGCGGAGACTGGGACGTCCTACCTTACGCTTCGCAAATGCCTCTTCGCTCAACAAAACTTGCCTGGGCAAACGAGTGCCGCTCATGCGATGCACATGCCCCAGCCACCTCAGTCGTCTCTGTTTGAGGAGGGCGGTGATGCTGGGCAGCTGTGCAATCTCCAGCACTCTCTGGTTTCTAACCCTATCCTTCCAAAGACGTAAGTAATATAATATGTATTCTTTCACTATGAGCGAGTTTCACGGCAGTTTCATGTTTAAAGAGGACATCGTCATTATCTTATACTGTCTCCGTCGCCTGAACACTTACGCTGCCACGCATTGCTACGCGCTACGCTCGTAAGATCCAAATGCACAGACGGCGGAGGCGTGGCGGTGACGGTTGTAATATTCTAACTTCTATGATCGGTTGTGCGGTACCGTAACGCGAACTCGTTCATACAAGTTAGAATATTACACCCGTCACCGCCATTGCACCGCCACGCCTCCGCTGTCTGGACGTCTGGAGCTTTAACCAGTATAGTATAAATCTTCCCAGGTGAATTTTTCGCTTCGAGCCATTACATTAAATTTGAACCTTAATACTATGACGATACCGTTTATTTTGAAAGATAAGGGCTCGAAGCGAAAAGTTCACCTGGGAAGATTTATACTATAGCAGCGTCTTTCCGCTTTGTAGCCAAAACTGCCTACGAACACAGAACAGACCGTGAATGTGTGAAGCTGACCCGCTAGATCGGATAATTTGCGCCGCCGAACATTTACAGTTAGTGCCCCTGACCACACCACATAATTTAACAGTCTCATCCGCCCGTACATTATCACGCGCAAACATTTATTTACTAGTACGAGCGCACTCGACGTACCTCCCAAACTGGGGGAGCTAACGAACTTCGAAGTTCGTTTCGCACCCTTTTCACTCTTCTGTTCAAGACTATTAACGAGAACGGAACGATACGAAGTTCGGAGTGTAAGGTCTGTCTTTGTCGCTTTATTGCAGCCATATTCAACCTGCGGCCCGCCAAGCTACTATAAATAAGAAAGAAAGAACGAAAAAACATTTATTTATAACAGCAATGCACTAACACACAAACAGGCTAAAAGTATGATGTTATAAAAACGTCCTGGCTCAGCGTCTCGCTGGTTAAATGGTCCGCCTGACACTAAAATTATAATAAATTTCAAGTATTTTGACATTAAAAATGTTGGTAATCAATGCTACGACCAGCTCCACCATTACAATAACACAGTGTTTCTCAAAGGTGCAGAAAACCCGCCCTCCACCAATATCATGCTGCCGTCATCATCATTATTTCAGCCGAAAGACGTCCACTGCTGAACATAGGCCTCCCCAAGGCTCGCCAAACAGACCGGACCAGCGCCATCCGCATCCAACGCGCTTCCGCAACAATAAACAGGTCGTGGCTCCATTCCATCTTGTTGGAGGCCTACCTGCACCGCGTCTTCCGGTCCGTGAATGCCATTCAAGAGCCATTCTCTACATATAAATAAACACATGTCACACAGATCCAGCTCGCATTTGACCGATACTAATTTTCTGCTTCTCGCAACCGAGGGCACAGAATAACTTAACATCTGAATAGCGACGGCTAAATGCAAATGAAATGCCGTTACGCAAAAATGCGTCATTCTTGGTAAAAGGGCAAAGTTGACGGATATGGGCCGTGGCGTAAGTTTGAAGCCCAGCTTTCACATCGAAGGAAAATCGTACTAGTAGCGTAACGCAGACACCTCGGATTTCTGACAGAAATCATCTGCGAAGAATAGGGGTAGGTATAAAAAAATAGCCTACGACCTATTCTCGGACCTATCGAACATAGAAAAAGTTTCATAAGAATCGGTCAAGCCGTTTCGGCGGAGTTCGATAACAAACATCGGACACGAGATTTTTATATATTAGATTAAAAATATATATAGTCGAAGATAGAACCTCCTCCTTTTTTGAATTCTTCCAGAACCAGTAATTATTAAGTGAACCATTTCATAGTAAACTGCAAGAAACTTCAGGGGGAAAACAAAGTCATTACATTAATTTTCCAGTAACTATGTAACTTTAACTTCACAAAAGATCAAAGCAACTCCTTAAAATATCTCACAAACAAAACTCCAAATGCTCATCCGTAAATATGCATGATTAACCCCTTTTAGTCATGAAGTTTTTAATCTTATTTTCTGACTAACGCTTCGTTTCTAAACTTAGGTTGAATGTCATGTGTCGTGGTTAACATAAATGTCATACCGTACACTGCACACTGTCCCCGAACGGCTGTTTATCTCATTATGTCAACAGACCGCAGCTGCGCTGCGCGGCCTGCGCGTGAGTCGGTCGAATAGCGACGCGTATCGCCATCTATTAGTATTGTTAAGAACTAAATAGTAGTTTGTGCCGCTCAATGGTTCTTAACTCAGCCATACACAATTTTTAAAAAAGCTCTTATCTCAAATTTGTTAATCTAGTAAGTAAGCTTTGCGTAGTGTGCTTAAAGGTTCAGTTTAGATTACAAATTTATTAGAGATGCGAGTTTTTTAAAGAAATGGCGGAATGTAATGTTCACGGGATGGTTCAGACTTGATTCGTAGTCTTTTATCAGAATACAGCGGGTCTACTCCGAAGTTTGAAATTAGCATCATATTCATACTGTCTCCATGCTAATTGCACAATACGAAGAATTTCTAGCTCAGCAGTATAAAACCGGCACATGGTAGATTCTATTCAGAACAGCTGTTGATACTCAATATGACGCCACATGACGTTCGCTCGAGCCGGGTGAAATCATGCGAAAAATCTTTATTGAAGCCTTATTCGTTCTGCGCTGCCGTCGACCGGCTGTTTTCCACCTCGATAGTATCATTACGGGTGCTGATTTTAAAATTGGCTGGCAAAATGAAGTTACGTTTCTATACAATACGTTTGCTCATCAAAATCTAGAATTATTTCTAACACTCATGGATCCTTGTCATCTGAATTTATTTGTACTAGAGCTACCGTCTTCTTCTGGCGACAGTATTGATGAATTGTCTTCTTCAATCTCAATATAGGAGCTATATTTTAAAAAAAAATTGAAAAGCGCAAAGTTTTCTAGAAGAATGTGAATCCCACTGTAAGCTTAGCTAACCGCCCATGTAGCTTCATGAAAAACTGGCTAAAAGCAAGTCTGACTCGCACACCGAGACCGAGGGTTATCTATCACAAGTATCACAACAACACCACAAAATATCAAAAAATCAAACTGACTACCTGTTTATTAAGTTCATAAATCATAAAGTACCTATAGATAATAACAAAGTTTTTTTTCTCAGACTAACTCGTTCTTGACCGGTTTTTATTATTTGTTGATAGGCAGTATATTTATCTCTATTATCATTCCGAGTTTCTATTTTCAAACATTGTAGATAAACAACGAAAACACAAATAATACGTTTCTTCTGTGGAGTCCTCTCTTATTTTTTTATTTAATTTTATTATTATTTATTTTTGTACACATGTGTAAATTTCAACTATCTATCTATTACAGTTCTCGATGACAGATTGACGGACAGAGCAGCGATAGTTATTACTAGGGTTTCAGGACCATATAAAACTTTTGTATTTCCTCCAAACGAATCTGGTGGAACGCTATAATAAAACTGTTAAATATTGATCTAGCTAGAAGGTAGTTAGACGTGTGATATCTTATCCACTTCCCACAACTTCTAATGTATGTTTTGCCCTAGTTACCAGACCTGACCCGTAGTCTGTGTGTCGTTGTTCTCTGTAACCTCTAGTGCTCCAACACCTATCAATCACAATATTAACGCCGTTGACCGTTACCTCGACTGCAATAAATCTTTTTGGCGCCAAGGAATGTTCGAGCGACTTGCACTAAGAGAAATGTTTTTGAAGGAAAATTGTACTATTTTTTTGGCTGTAAATCTAATTTAATAAAATTCTCGTGTTGCGGTGTTTGTTACCAAACTCCTCCGAAATGGCTCGACCGATTCTCATGAAATTTTGTTTGCATAAGTTCGGGTAGGTCTGAGAATCGGCCAACACCTATTTTTTATACCCCTATTCTTCGCAGACGGAGTCGCGGGCAGCAGCTAGTCCAATATATAAAATTCTCGTGTCGCGGTGTTTGTTACCAAAGTCCTCCGAAATGGCTCGACCCACGGGCGTAGCCAGGGGTTTTTCTGAACCCCCCCCCCCCCGATATTGAAATCTGGCTACGCCCGTGGCTCGACCGATTCTCATGAAATTTTATGTGCATATCGGGTAGGTCTGAGAATCGGTCAACATCTATTTTTCATACCCCTATTATTCTTCGCAGACGGAGTCGCGGGCAACAGCTAGTAACATATATGGTTCGATGCCCCAATTTGAGCAGCAAAAAAGTGTAGAAAAAATCCTTATCGAACTTAAAGGGTGCAGCGAAGTTGGTAAGACTAGTTGGAAGCATTGTCAGTCAGAACCATCTTAGGGTATGCCGGAGTCCTAGGGCGCCAAAGAATACATAATTTTTCAGCACTGAATATACTGAAACTGTGTCTCAGTCGACAAAAATTGATTATTTTTGGTAGTATGCTATCCCACCTAGCATGCGGTCGCTGATTAGTGATACCACTCCAAATGATATCTGCCAGAGCCGGTTAAAATTTTAAGCGGTGCATTAACCATGGCAACGCGGGCGGAAATTAAAGGGGGGGGGGGTGCCCTAGATACCCTGAGTTCAGTGCAGTAAAGCCTGAAGTAAACGGCCTGAGCCTTCTTATCGTGCTCTACCATATCATACATTAAAGCTAAAGAGGTTAAGTCAAAATTGCAAGGCGTATTCGTTTTTAGGGTTAGATTATCTAAAAATATCGGCCACGTATTTCTTTTCTTATGTCAATTAAACAATAAAATATTCAGATATTCGTATATCCCGTTAAATACGGACTTTGATGCGCTTTATTTTGTATTTATTTGTTCGATTGATAAAAGAAAAATACCAAAGTGTCCAATATTTTTTTTGGTAATCTAATTGACGGACTTATTATAATTCTTTTTTATCCAATTCTATATTTCATGCATGACAGTTTGATGTGTCATTAGAATTTTAACCAAAAATTTTCACCAATTAGAGCGATCTGCAAGCTAGGAATGGATACTTTAACTCTTCCCATTGTGCCTGAAAACCCACCTCTATTGCGTATGAATAGGTTTTATGTAGATACTACCAAGCATTCAATCTTGAACCTTGTGCTATAAAAGACAGTGTTCAATTCCATGTTGGTAACTGTAGCACCTGGAGCGGTTGGGATGCTGAGATTCTAAGAGGTCTTAATATCCGGAGATATTGATACTTCATGTGTGGGAATTGAAAAGATATGGAGACTCTTCGATTCGTTCGGGACGGTTTTTTGCTCGTTACTTTTTAAGAAAATAGAATTCTGGATCTTTTGAGTTTAGACTTTTTAAAAGTTTTTACCAAGGACTATTAAATCCAAGAGGCCTCTCAATCTCTATACAATGTCAGGGTCCTTTAAAATAAAACCTGCTGTTGCCAGTTATAAGGCCGGCGCTGAGCAGATGTGTGTGCACGGCACGCACCAGTTAAATTGTAATAGATGAAACTCTGAGAAAGATGGCGCACTAGATGCTTGCACAATTGCGCATAGTGTGCCATCTTTCTTACAGTATCATTCATCACAACTGGTGCGTGACACGCACACACATCTGGTCTGCGCCGGCCTTTACTATAGATGCCTTTATACTAGTAGGGGTAGGGGAGCTCAAGACAAGATTAATACTTATATGGGGGTTATGGGGGGGGGGTACTCTAGAGTACCTCCAGCGAATATAAGCACATCATATGGGGGGGGGGGGGGGGTTCGCCTGGGCCACCCCGTCAGAATACTTGGTAAAAAAATAGATTCCATATGATAACGAAGATAACGAATTCGAAAAAAAAATGCTATTAAAAATGATTTTTTAAGAAATAATTATGAACGCTTTCTTTTCTACGCATCAAGTTTATTTTAAGGTGAAACACATCCAAGTGGGTGGTATGGACGAATGAGTTATAAGTCGAAGTAATAAATCGGTTAGATGTTAAATTTATCGCTCTTATGTCAGGGAAATTGATTTAGTTCGTCCGTATTTTAAAGTTACTGTGTTTGGAATAGTTTATTTAGGACTTGGGGTCGGCTCGAGTGGGGTTAAAACACGACCTGTTATTGTCGACCCGTAATCATCATCATCATCAGTTCAGCCGTAGGACGTCCACTGCTGGACATAGGCCGCCCTCATTAATAGGGCGACCCATAATGATGGCAATAATACCATTATCATATTCATAATCTTGGCCTTAACACGTCCCACTGCAGGCAGAGCACAATGAGAGGGCTTTGGTGGTAGTTCCCACGCGGGTCCAGTGCGGATTGGGAACTTTCTTTACACACACCATTGAATTTCTTCACAGGTGTGTGCAGGTTTTCTCACGATGTTTTCTTTTACCGTATAGCTCATGGTAAATTTCAAGTCATTTCGCACATAAACTCCGAAAAACTCAATATTGACTTGTTGCCTGCGACTCCGTCTGCTAAGAATTCGTTTATCGCTATTTCGCGGAAACAATGTAATTTTCCGAGATTAAAACTATCCTATGCCCTTCCCAAGATCTCATACTATCTCCATGCCAAATATCATCTAAATCAGTTCAGCGGTTTAATCGTCAAGAGGTAACAGACACACTTTCGAAGTTATAGAAGTACCTATTCGAATAACATTAAATCAATCACACACTCACAAACACGCACTCACGCACCCACTAACACTCGCGCATATAATTTGTTTTGCTCGTAATTAATGTATAGTCGACCAAGAAATTCCTTTACCACCCTAAGGTTCAATATCAGTTGTTTGGCCTAAAACATTAAAGGCTATTCTCACTGACAAGTCAATGTGACATTCAGCCTTATTGTTTTTATTCTGATGTAGGAACTGTCATTAAAAATGGTAAAGCACTTACTTGGTCGACTATAGTATAACAAATAATTACTCTTAGTTTTTAAGATAAAATCATTATATTTCAGTGTTTTGTTTACCGCACTCGCAGATGGCCAAGATACAGGCTTAGCCTAGTTTGGTGTCTAACAGATAACAATGTTTATGTAAAATGTTGTTTTTTTTTTGCAAATAAATAATTTTTTTCTTTTGTATCCTTAAACGTTTATTTCTTTTTCAGGTAAATTACTTTTAGATGGATGTCGCAAGCGAAGTAACAACGATAGATAACTAGCTACGTACAAGAAGCTAGAGGTTGTAAGTAAATTAAGTGTCAACATATATAGTTTAATTTGTAAAATCTGAAAACATTCGCCTAATTTGAACATGGAAAATCGACGAAGTAAAACAGAAACACGATACTTATCTGAAACTTCTCGATAATATTTAATCCTTAAATATGTACTTCGTTTTCTACATTAGACGGTCTTTCCACTGAATCTGGTATTTTTTTTACATAAAACTGACCCGTGATTGATCCCTATCTCACCTGATAAAAAGTGCAGAAAGTGAAGTGAGTGGCCAATGGTGTATCACAGAATCAGTAACAGTCTATTCACTCTATCCTAGGTTGTATCTATCGGGTAATGCAGACGATGGGAGAGAATACCATTCCTTAGCTGTTCGTATTAGGAAAGGTGATCCGAACCGCTCGAGATAAAATTTTAAAATAATACCTAAAACCAATGTATTTTACAAGCTGTCGGTTTTGAGACGCTGAGTCCTTGGGGCCCCAGCGTACACAACTTGATTAAAGAAGTGCAAAAGCGTCTGGTCGACACCACGGAGACCAAAAGGGCTGGCAGTTATCTCTCTCAACGAATCTCCATCGCCATTCTACGAGGGAATGCTGCCGGCCTTTTTGGTACGATGCCACGAAGGCCTTTTTTAGTCTTACCCCCTGTTTCACCATCCATTGATCAAATTTATTTGACGGATAAAATATGTGATGCCGTTTCTGTTTGTTTTGTTCGAATAGACGGAGTCGGATCACATTTATCCGTCGGTTAAAATTAATCAATGGATGGTGAAAAGCCCCTTAATCTAGTAGTTTTTTTGGCTAGATATTTAGTTTAAAGTTAAGTTGTAGGTATTCTTAGTTTCAATAAAGTTGATTTTACAAGCTTAGGTTCAATTTCAATCCCTCGCGTGTTCGATTTCGCTAAAATTCCCTAGCTTTCTTAATATATAAGCTGCTACTTCAGAAAAGTTCTGGAAAGGTTCTGAAGTTGAGTGGCGGAAAGCATTAAGCCATTAGCTAAAAGGTGAAGCTTCTTTTTCACGGGATGACCCACACCACGGAATGGAGCCACATTAAGTTTGCTAAAAACTCTAATGAAATGTAAAGGTAACGTAAGATTTGGATCATCAACAGTCTGCCTTGTGGAACGTTACACACCCCGCTCAAGTTTTCTCCCATAACAGTTTGTTTCATTATCATCATCATCATTTCAGCCGTAGGACGTCCACTGCTGGGCATAAGCCTCCCTCATTGATGCCCAATCATTACGGTTGGAAGCTACTTGCATCCACCCTGAACCTGCGGCCTTCACCAAATCGTCCGTCCATCTCGTTGGTGGACGTCCCACGCTGCGCTTGCCAGTCTCTGGTCTCCATTCCAGAACTTTTGGGCCCCAACGGCCATCTGTTCTGCATGCTTTATGGCCTGCCCATTGTAAAATTCAAAAATATACACACACACACAAGAAAACTTAATAAACTATTTGGGGATTTTTTTAAAGTCGCCTTCGTCGCTTCCCTAAAACAACGGAGCAGCACACCCTACGGCCAGAAGTCGGAGCGGAGGAACATCTGCTGGTGCTTGGCAGGCACTTGGAAACTAAATGAGCTGAAATTGTTAGCCCTATGAGACTCGAACGGGCAGATGACAGTACTCGGTTCTTCTGGATTTAGAGGCTAACCATGCTTTTAGATGACGAATTCTTTGGATCACTTTGTGCACTTGCACTTCCAAATCATCATCACCGGCCTATAAAAGTCCCTCAGATTGAGAAAGCTGATGCTTTCAAATATTTTCAAGAAATCAGATAGCTTACTTTACGGCATAGTTCCTACATTAATAGAAGTTACTCAACTTCGTTAATAAAGCACATTTAGCGGAGCAATTAAAATATTTCCTGGTTCTAGGGTTTGCTTCCTTTAAGGCGGAGCACGGAGAAATTCCACATCTTGCCTCGCTCTCATCACAATGTGATATTATAATTAAATGGACTAACCTTTTTTGATCGCTGGTGTCGCGACTATATTCTATTAGCCCCGGCTAGTTGTCTCTGTTCATTGCGTATCCTGCCAAGTAACCACTAGGCGTCGAGCGTCGCGGCCGCGCAATGTACATAGGAAACGCTCGCCGCGCTGCCGACCGCACATAGTTGGAACCGAGTCCGTTATACCAGTGTTTAGTTGGGATTTATCTACGAAAAACTTAATGAGATGAGAGGTTGTTGTCACACAAAAATCTGTTTTACGGAAACAAATCTATTGTGATCGATCACACAGACAATGGCCTTTACGTAAATATGGCAAAACAATTGATAATTTGTTTACTAATGATGAGGTGATCATAATAATATAATTAAATGATTTGGTTACCATGACAGTTGACCGGTGGCAGTGCTGACCGTTTCATCAAGTTGACAACAGGTGTTTTCCATTTTTAATGAAAATAATGAATATATTATTAAAAACCGCCGATATTCTCGAGATAAAATTTCACCGCAAACATCGGGATGTGTAACTATGATTTTTTACAATATTATTTTGTGGTTTAATGTTTGTTTTATTAATGTGATAACCATGCTCACGAAAATATTTAGCATAGTTATATTACTAAAGTTTTATGAGTGAAGTGTGCCTAGGGTTGCCTTATACCAGCTATGTTTGGCTTGTTACGGACGTGTCCGGCCTGTCCATCTTTGATAGACTTTTTTTCTAGCTGCCATGCGAGTCGAAAGTTGAGCGCAAGTAAAGCCGCGAGGATTCCTTAGTTACTTTAGATTTGGTAAGTAATTTTTTTCTACATTTTATCTAAGAAACTTGTGATTTGATTAGCTATTACAAAACGAATGTCCGGTCAAATTAAGCGCCGAGTCCGGCTTTTGTTTTTGGACCTGGCAACCCTAAGCCGCAACTCCATGTATTTTTTATTGGTTTACTAACGAGTTTAAAGGCCAGTTTTACGTATTAAGTTCCTGTCATTTTATGTGACAGATATTGTGATGCCTTCTCTGTTTATTTTGTTCGATTAAACAGTGACGGCGACTCCGAAAATCGAAATTCGAACTTCGTATCTTACCGCCCCTTTCACTCCCTTCTGAAATACAATTAGCGTGAGCGGTAGAGCACAATAAAAACTTCGCATTTCTAACTTAGTACCTGAAAGGCCAGATATTTGTCACATTAAGATAACAGGAACTTAACGAGAATGTTACCTAAAACGGGGGTAAGTGTTATTTTATTAATAAGTACTTAACATTTTCGTGTCAGGCATTTTGCCTTGCATGCGTGTTATCATTAATGTTTTTTTTTTATTCTTTTATTCTACTGTATGTAACTCTTGTTACTCTGGATTTGTTGTGATGTTTAATAAATGAATATTAATTAATAAAATAACGTGACTAAAATGTTTTTCAAATAACAAAATACAAATCTCAAACGAAACTAAAAAATGTTGCCGTACTGTGTTTACCCGGGGATGTATTACAATACCGAAGTACGAAAGACCGAATGTATTAAAACATCGAATTGGTCAAAAGACCGACACGATTTTTTTCTGAAACCGTTAACTTTTAAAGATTGTTATAAATCTAACCTAACCTAACCTAATGGGTTCTGCATGATGCCGTTTTAATAAAAACTGAGAAGATTACGGTTTCAGAAAAAAATCGTGTTGGTCTTTTGACCCATTCGATGTTTTAATACATTCGGTCTTCCGTACTTCGGTATTGTAATACAATACATACCCGTTTACCCTCTATCCTCCATATTTTCGAATCCTTGGACTGACTTTATATTATTAATAGTTCAATGTGTGACCTAGCTTTGTATTGTATTACAAGTAAATTTCTACGAAAAAGAGTGTACGTAAAGTAATTAATATTTTTTAAACAAATAAAAATTATGCTCATTTTATTTTTGACAAAATAAATCAGTACGGATTGCAGATGTAGTCTAGCAGTGATAACAAATGCGTAATTTTTATAGTCGTATAATAAGACTTGAAAAAAAAAACATAAAGCGACTCAATGCACTCTAGAACCACAGTGTGCTACCTAATGTCCTAGACTCAAACCCTATACATTGCATACACATACGACCATAAGTACGATACGATCAATCTTGCATATCTTTTCTCTTCCTGCGCGGCGTATTCGTCTCAATAAAAACGTCAGTCCCAGAGATAAACAGTGCAGTGATAAGCTACAGTGCAGGCAGGACAGTCGATAGTAATGGCATACCTAGTAGGCTTATAGTCAAACGAGTCTTTTTACCTACAACCATCTTATACTGTTCGACAGAAAAGAATGGTGAATGCGACTATAATCCATTTAATTCAAATAACTATAGGACTCATATTTAGACGACCGGATAGCCTAGTTGTTAGAGAACCTGACTATGACTACGAAGCTTGAGGTCCAAGCATTGCTTAGTTTGGGACTAGGTCAATTGGTGTGAATTAGAATTATCCCGTGATATTTATTTATTTATTTACAATTAAAATTAGAACAGTAGACTATGTGTGCGTTGTTTTGACAATACCGAACCAGAGACCATTATTGTCTAAAGCGCGAGCGCTTGCCATCACTTTAACCATCTTTTTCTGTCACCCTCTTATACCGTTTGACAGACAGACATGATGAATGCGTTAGGAAGCGTCCGCGCGCCTATGCCACGCTAGCGAATACGGCAGAGGCCTTATAATACGAAATTCGATTTTCGAACTACGTATCGTGCCATTCCGTTCACGCTATTAGTATGAAACTGAAGAGTGAAAGGGATGGTATGATACGAATTTCGTAGTAGAAGCCCCCCTGCTTCGCCTCTAACGATTTTAGTGAGCTACCCAAGCAGCAAAAATTGGTTTTATAATTATCCTGGAACCACCATTTTATCAGGACTATAACGGGATAGTAAGGTCTTATAACAACGGAAAAGGGCCCAATTTATAGGCATACTTTTTCTTTTAAGGCATCCATAATAGACTTGGTGGCTACTACTTAGACCACTAATATCCCTATAGTCGAACTACGCAGAACTAACTGCTCCCCGCGAAGTCAACTATTAGCGTCTTACAGAACCACACGCGACTTTATCGTACTCCGTGCTTCTGTTACAAGCCCTTTCAAAAACAGTTGGAAATAATAAAGTGAACGTGGTTGTTGGAGCGCATATTGAAAAAAAAATTACAAGTAAATATTTGATATTTGATAAAAAGGTAAGTTATTTTCCTTAATAATGTATTATCTACAGTGTGGCATAATAATAAACGTGTTACGTGTGTTCGTGTGGCAAACGATTATTTTCGACGAAGTATAATATGTTTTATATCTAAATTTTTACTCGCTTCTTGAATTTAGTGTATATAATAAGTTGCATTTGGAAATAATATTCATTTTAATAAGGCATACAATTAAAAGTTGCCATTTTTACAATTAGCCTTCCGAAGTTCATTACAAAACTGTTATAGACGTTCTTGGTATTAAAATGGTTTGCATTAGAACCACACCATCGCCATACTGTTAGGAATTAGGGTTCCATAAAATTATTTTAAAGCCCGAATGATTTTTTTAATAGGGGTTTTTCGGCTACGATTTAAAAATAAAATAGTTCCTAAGTGATTGATAGATGGCATTAACAAATAATGAAGTGCCAAAGATGTACCTATTAACGGTGGTGTTGTTATGAGGGTTTTTCGACAGGCGAAATATCGCTAGACGGCGTTAGTATCGTGAGGTTTGTTTGACATTTGCGTCGCGCTTGTGATTGGTTAAATAACTAAATGAGCCAATCGCAAGCAAGACTGAACGTCAAATGGACCTCACGATAATAACGCCATCTAGCGATATTTCGCCTGTCGAAAAACCTTCATTAAGAAAATATGAAGTTTAAACATAAAATTGCAGCGAAAATTACTTTAAAACGTGACGTATTATATGGTCATTAAGGAATTTTATTGATTCTCGAACTCGATAATGTAATTAATTATTTATGAACGCCATCTGTCTTTTCGAACAATTTGTTTTTATTTCGAGCTGTCAGAAAATCCCTCATGGCTCTCGTGTCTTATTTTTAATATTTTTAGGTTTATGTGTCATCCTTTGAATCTATCATGGTAGTGCTTATGGACATCGATCGCTTTATGACTAAAAAGGATTTTCAAGCTTTAAAAACATTAAGAAGGCCTTGGAATAAAACGCACTTCTTGCTGTCTCACAAATGCCATGGTTGTGGCCATAGCGTTTCAAAAAATTCTGGAGAAAAGCCTATTCACTTTGTTATGGATGAAGAACATATAAAATCTTTGCTAAAAGAAGATAAATTTTGGTGCACAAACATACACAGCCCATTCTCTGACATCACAACGCAATTCAATTTTTTTTTCATATTTTA
This sequence comes from Archips xylosteana, assembly GCA_947563465.1. NCBI lineage: Eukaryota > Metazoa > Arthropoda > Insecta > Lepidoptera > Tortricidae > Archips > Archips xylosteana. Next base: position 9,878,251 of record OX387369.1, read on the forward strand.
AACTGGAATCGTCTACACGTTCTTCTTCGTGCGAAGATTCCCCACTAATGCTCTCCTCGTGGATTAAATCTAAACTAGCGTTGTTTTGTCCAGAACCATCAATATTAACATTTTGTGTACAATTTTGAAATTTACTATTTTGTCCGGAACCCTCGCCAACTTCTACGATACTTCCTTTGCCTGATATAAAGGTAGAACCTGACACATGAATTAACTGTTGATATGTTTTTTGAACTTTTCTCTTATATGAACCACTTTTTTTCAACTGCTTCCATTTCCTCGAATCCATTTTTGTAAAAGATTTGTATCCAAATTTTGTAACAGGAAGAAATAGTAAGTTACAAAATTTATAATCACGAGCCACGCACGACACAACAAAATAGCTGCGATGGTACTATAACAGTATTTCTGTGACCATTAAAAGCAATTGTACACTTTTACTGGACTTCACGAAGACAATTTTGGATAGTAATTATATTACACGGAACTCTTATAATAATGTTAAGATTATAACAGCGTTCGACATATCCACAATGGAACCAAGTATACTTACTCTTGGAATAAGCCGTTATAGAACTAATTTACTTATTATTGATCCACATTGTGAACTTATAAACCCTTATAAACTCAAGTAATAAGTGCAAATGGTTTTCAGTACATTTAGTTCTAATTGATACTCTTATAAGCATACTTTGCTTACAATGGACTTATAATTATTCTTGTAGGCAATTATAAGTATAGCTTACCAGAGCAAGTATTCTCAAGCGTGTTTACACCTTTGCAGTACTTTTATAGGACATCTCAGCTTATACTGTGCTGTTAATTTAGGTCTATAAGCGGTAATAAGTTAACTTATAAGGACGGATGTCCTACTAGAATAACTAGACTCCGTGCATGCTATAATAAGCGGGGCAGCAAATTCTAGAACCAATAAGAGACCGTTATTAGTGCCGCAGGCCTATAAAGCGTGCACTATAGGATAATTTTGTTGCTTGGGTAACTACTTAATGCGTTCGAAACATTGCTGCTCGTCAACCGCTGCGTAATAGTTACAAGGTTATCAGTTTCAGTTCATCATCATCATCATCCCAGCCTATATACATCCCACTGCAGGGCACAGGCCTCCTCTCAGAATGAGTTCAGTCAGTTCATTGCGATGGTTAATTTTTCCTTTCTGGACCGCATAGACAGCGACTGCACCAATTAACGATGCCTGCGGAGTACTAGTACTTAGTGGGATATTAAGTCCGTGGCCTCTGATGCGTTTCGAGGCATGTGTCCAGCTGTCAGATATCTAACACTAGTGCTTGTGTTCTTCTCGTGGCCGTCAACAATAGGTACTGTTTAATATGAATACCGTCAACACTATGTATTATATTTTACTGTATATGAGTATATTAATAAGGCGTCTTAGATTGGATTTCACAGCCTGGTTAGTAGGGATTGCAATACCGCAAAACGGGATCCCGCATTCCCGCGGGGCGGGATCCCGCACCTTCAAAGCGCGGATCCGCGGATCCCACAAATTAAAAATTTGGCGCTAAACTTTCGCGTAAATCGACACAATAATGCCATTTGCTTCTTAAGAGCTTATTTTCAATAGTTATCACCATAGGTTTATCATAGTAATAGCATATAAGAGAAAGTTGTGATTTGATTATTAGTCATTATCATTATATGAATAAGACTGAATTAAAAATATAAAACTTTGTAAGAGTACCCAAGGGTAAAATTAAACAAAACTATTAAACTATGCCAAACATTTTAGAGATGAATTTAAGAAAACAGATTAGTAGTTTTTTTAATTTTTTTTAATTATTTGTTGTTATTTTTTATCTAATGATTTCCAATTGTATTTGAATTGAATTGAATCGATTTGTTACTTATACTTAATTAATAGAAAATAAATAATTTCTGTTGCTATTTTTATACAAAAATCTGTAGCTTAAATTAGATTTTATAACATAATTTCAAAGATGCGGATGATTGAGTAATCACGCATAACAATCCCGCGGGATTGAATGAGCTGCGGGATTGTAATCCCTACTGATTAGGGATTAACAGTCAGCGTCGTGTATAATAAAACTGTGTAAATTAAATACAATTAATTTCGTGCTAAGTATCTTCATGGGTCAATCAACTTTTTCTTGTCTTTTAGAACTATAATAATAGATGTATAAATAAATAAATAAATAATAATAAATAAATATCACGGGACAATTCACACCAATTGACCTAGTCCCAAAGTAAGCTAAGGAAAGCTTGTGTTATGGGTACTAGGCAACGGATAAACATACTTATATAGATAGATACATACTTAAATAAATATTAAACACCCAAGACCCCAGAACAAACATTCGTATTTTTCATACAAATATCTGCCCCGACGCGGTAATCGAACCCGGGACCTCAAGCTTCGTAGTCAAATTCTATAACCACTAGGCCATCTGGTCGTCTAACTAAGATTTATACTCTTGCCTTGTCTTGTGTCTCGGCTCGGCGTTTCGCTCCGGACGTGAGCGTTGCGAATCACGAGACGAGGCACGAGGCGCGAGGCGAGCCGCGAGCGTCTATTCACACTCCCGTCTCGTTGCTCGGCTCGTAGTTCGTCTCGCCACTCGTACGCGAGTGTAAATGAGCTATAATGGTTTTTCTCCACAGTATTGTATTGTATTGTTTATTAAATGCAATTCACATGTAAATAGGTACAACTCAATCATGTGAAACCCTGAAGGGCGCAACATTTTTGAGTGAGAGAGATTAATATAATAAATTGATATTCTAGAATGAAATGAAGATTTAAAATTAAAAGGAATCAAAACATAAAATTACAAAATAATTAATAATAATTTACAATAAAAATAACAATATTTAACTATAGAATAATAATCATGCAAGTAATATAATGTCAGAATATTAGAATTTTGTTACAATTAAAATGAGTCAATACCATTACAATTAGAAATGAGAGAATTAAACCGATAATGTATGTCAAAACGTGTAAAAATATAGCTTAATTTCAGAATAAGAAGATAAAAGTTTAGGATAAGTGATCATTAAAATACTCTTCTAGCGAGTAGTAACATTTTTTAATCAATAATTGCTTCAGTAGTTTGCTAAATTTTAAATCGTCTTCCTCATTTTTCATTATTGTGTCATTTATTACTTAATATAATATTAAATCTATTGCCCAGGCAGTCATAATGGTATTATTTTAAATATTGTGTACATTCTTGGTTGCTCAATGGACTAAGGTTGCCCCTCGATTTGTATGGAAAATAGTAGTTTATCTCCTGGACCACCGTTTTTCTTATTGTATGATTTAAATTGATCTTGAAACAGCAATTTATTGAGTTGGAAGAAATGATCGTTTTTGCCTAGCTTGCACTTACAGTGCCTTGAAAATAAAAAAATCTTTAAGACTAAGAAAAAGTCGATTGAACCTCAATGCTTTATTTATTGTGGTGACTTACTTGAATCATTGTCTGATATTTGAAAATTAACAAGCTTGAGATCACATTTAACTCCACACTTGCAATGCGGTTTATTTTTGTAGAATCAGTGCCTCACTGAGGCAAGCTAAATTTATCCACAATAACATCTCCCCCCAACGACAATCTACTCTGTATGAACACTACATTGAAATTGCTTTAAGCAAAGCCACAAGCGTCTCTTTTACCCGCAATAGCGCCGTCTCCTTCCAACGCTATGTTTACAATTTTACCGCAAGATCTAGTTGCAGGACCGCCGCGCGCGCAGTCAGTCGCGCGTCGATCGATGATCTACGATCTATAGATCATTTTCTTGAGTGTGTGTTCAATGACAAAGAGTTATTGTGATTGTTTAAGGAATTGGATGCATTCCCGACTGTGACGTTTTGATGGTTTCGATTGTTTGATTTTTTTTATCGATGGGCCTGATGCCAATTTGAGTTGAGGTGTTTAAAAAATAATCGTATGTATAATGTTATGGTGCATTTGTTGCATTCATCATCATCTCGGACCGGAAGACGCAGTGTAGGTAGGCCTCCAACAAGATGGAGCGACGACCTGGTTAAGGTTGCGGGAACGCGTTGGAAGTGGATGGCGCAGGACCGATCTGTTTGGCGAGCCTTGGAGGAGGCCTATGTTCAGCAGTGGACGTCTTTCGGCTGAAATGATGATGATATTGATGATGAACGATCATCATCTCTGCCCATATACGTCCCACTGCTGGGCACAAGTGTCCTCCCAAGGTAAGAGGGCTTGGATGGTTCTCACGCGGGCCCCATGCGAATTTGGAACTTCACACTTCTCACGATTCTTATCTATTCAAAACTTGACCGCGGTGCTGTATCGTTTGCCCGAATTTCATATGCCATATCGTTTTCTATAATTTTCATTTGTTATAAAGGAATTTATTTCTGAAACAGTACTTTAGAATTGTTATTAATATAACTTAACCTAACCCTACTTTATTTTATAAGATGACATATCAAAAAATATATTTTATACCAAGTGAATTTATGATAAATAAAATTATGGGAAACGGAAATGACTCATTTGCCCACTATTCCATATCATCGACCCCTTAATCTAATATATAAAAATCTCGTGTCACGGTGTTTGTTACCGAACTCCTCCGAAACGGCTTGACCGATTTTTATCAAATTTTTTCTCTGTATTTGGTAAGTCTGAGAATAAGTCGTAGGCTATTTTTTATACCACTAGGTGATAGATACATGAATATGGCAAAACAACGTTTGTCGGGTCAGCTAGTCAAATTATAAGGCAACAAATCAACTTGATGACACAGCTCATTAAAACCAGTATTCTCACCAGAGTACTCCAAATCGACGAAAGACCTCGCCGATGCCATGGCGTGGAACAGCTGTATAATTAGTAACACAAGTGCTATGTAATTAAGTGCATTCCCATCGTACTTTAATAGGGCTGGTTATTGTTCTCACAATGTTAATGAGATCGTAATCTTTGGTTTGATCTAAATTTGTAAAAAAAAGCCGCGGTAGCCATGCAGAGGATCGTGGATTTCTAGCCTAGCCCCGTAATTATGATTATATTTGAAATTTGAGCTTTACGGTAAATGATAAAATCGTAAGGGAACCTGTGCATTACTGCAAAGAAATTCAATGGTGTGTGAAGTTCCTAATCCGAACTGGGTCCGCGTGGGAACTACGGCCCAAGCCCTGTCATTCAAAGTGTATGCCTGTGCAGTGCAGGGATGAATTAAAATAGGGCGAAATATTGATAATGTTTCTAATCGAGATTTTTTTATGACATCAAGTGTTGCGCTTGAAAAATACCTACTAAGTATTAGTTTAATAAAATACGCTTCAATACTATAACATACAAATACATATATAGTTACTAGCGAGTTACTAGTTACACGTGGAATAATCAAAAAATGCTAGCTCTCTCTCTATGTATTGGAAATTTCGAAAATCGCTTCTTAATGCACGTCTATGATCCTCAAGGAATATGTCTGGTGAATTTCATGTCTATGGCTCCAGTGGTTTAGACTGTATTTCTTTTGCAGTAGGTACTAACTATAGGAAAAGATAGACATGCAAAACCTCGGGCTTTCCATTTTTTTTTTCAATTTACATATTTATTTATACTTAACTGTACCTGCATGGTCTATTTCCTTAAATGTTTTAATCACACAGAGCTAAGCGGAAAAAATATTTAATTATAAAATTATGACTAATAACCAGTTATTCAATTTCAACTTCCGTTGACCCTGTTATGATGTACTCAATTATTTGTTATCATCGAAATTTATTCCAGTTAAGTTTTCAGTAATAGCATTTTACAATCCCATTGGGAGCTCGCCAAATTTTTTATGTCACGTCACGCACAGGCACACAGGCAGGCAGGTTGTAAAAAATGAAACTGTAAGAAAGATGGCACACTAGATGCGTGTACATAATGTGTCATCTTTCTTACAGTTTCATTAATTACAACTGATGCGTGACGCGCACACGCATCTGGTCTGCGCTGGCCTTGAACGCATCCGGAGTAACAATCGTTTTCACCGTCTCATTCTGTCACACGGATTAGGATGGGGCCAGATAGAGATGTAGAATGCAAACGCTCGGGCGTTAGATAATACGACCTCAATCAAATCAAGATAATGTACTCATTATAATTACCCTCCTTAGCAGAGATCGAACAAATGGGCGTCATTGCTCACAATAATGTGAACATAACTCCAAAATTAATTTAAATAATTAATTTCTTCCCTGAGATTTCATTTTGATTTCCTACTCAATAAATAACACAAAGATTTCTTGCAATGTTGATTTAGTAAAGATTTTTTTCCAGTAAAAAAATGCCATTATCACTATCACTACATAGTATAAAACAAAGTCGCTTCCCGTCTGTCTGTCCGTATGTATGCTTAGATCTTTAAAACTACGCAACGGGTTTTGATGCGGTTTTTTTTAATAGATAGAGTGATTCAATAGGAAGGTTTATATGTATAATATATGAATAATTGCACCCGTGCGAAGCCGGGGCGGGTCGCTATTATGATTTATTATTGGTTCCGATTTAGGTCATTTGGTCTAACCCTTAACTGCGCCGCACCTCCGAGAAAAGACGGACGGACAAGTGCACAAACCAATCATCCGTTTTTTTCATGCCACATCGGACCGTGAAAAATAGGATTTCCGGACAGTAAAATTCCTTGTAGCGCACAAGCGCTCAAAGCGTCCGTTTGTTGTTACTTAAGGTCTTTCAAATACCGCATTCGCAACCCCACTTGGAATGATAATCCTACGAAGCATCCGCAAGCAAAGCCGCGCCGTAACTGGGTCGCCGTGTTTCAACGAGTGCCTCAAGCGGCTTCAATTAGCTTCCAACTTGCTGCAGTTTCGTTAAATTTTCATTGCTTGTGGAAGTCAAAGGTTTATTACCAGTAAGCCGTTTGGAAGGCTTTTCGTTGGACTGTCAAATGTTGCGCATGCTAATCTGTATGTAATGAATACCTTGGAGGAGCAAATCGATTTTGTGAGGTTTTGGGTCTGTTCAGTTGTCTGTAGTCTATACTAGATCGTTAACCCAACTTGTTGGCTGATCACCTACGCTTTTGCTGGCTTACCTTGGTTAAGAATCTGTCTGTAATGTGATTGACAACTTATGTGTAACTCATCTTCACAGTCGATACGAGGTGTGTCCAACTTTATTAGATCCAAGAGCTGAGGGCTGAAGAGTTGTGCGATCGATCATGTATAGTCGACCAAGTTAGTGCTATATAATTTTTTTAACAGAAATCAGAATGAAAACAATAAGACTGACTGTCACATTGATTTGTAAGTGAAAATAGCCTTTGATGTTTCAAGCCATACAACTGACATTGATCAATAACCCTAACTATAAGGATTTCTTGGTCGACTATACTCGTACATAAGCAATATCTTTCATAAACGTGTACTTTTCTACCTAGCTACGACCTTTGGGACCAACAACCACGAACACCCATTTGTCTCACATGATCTACAACAATCTTTTTTCCAACATCTGAAAGTTAAATGCAGCGCTCCAGTCGGTGGAGTGACCTCCAATCGGCTCGGTCTCGGTCTCCTGTCAGTCCTTAAGCTTCCTGACACTACGCGACATTGACAGCCCTTCATCATGTCGAATACGGTAGCAGTCAAACAAGTCCTGTGCCGGTCTTATCCAGCTTTTCTACCATGTAGCCTAGCTGACATGTGCTACTTTATTAGATAGCTACATCAGCGGCGAAGGAACGATATGTCATCTGACCAAACCACCTAGTAGAGCATTTCTAGCGACTACCATACATATCTTCCCTTATAACTGTCGTAACTGACTTGTGATACTTTGTTAGATGGCTACGACAACGAAGAAGGGAATAATGTGTCATCGGACCAAACCACTTGGTTATCGTATCGATGGTTCTTTGACCTTCCAATTTTATAGTCATAGCCTTTGACCGCTCAACCATCGTCCGATCTTCCCTAGTAGCAATAAGTATTATTATTTCTGTACCTCCGTAGCACTTTTATAATCGAAATTACTCTGAATTGTATCGTCTGCCTATAATTGCCGTGTTTTCGACCCAAATATGCGGTACGAAGTAGAGCGCTGCATTTTTGAACTCGATCTCGTAGTTGTGGTTCGTAATTTGCGCTAGCTGGTTTGTAGGGCGACCGGTAATAACTGCAATTAATAAAACTCCGTAGGAGTTTGCTGCGATCTATGTGGCCTAGGCTAATATATCTCCACTCAGACTTGAAGACTTCATTTATGGGCAAAAGAGGGCGAGTACATTTAAGATAAGAAAGAAATAGGTCGCCTGATTGATTATATTGAAATGATCACCGTTCGTTCTTTATTCATAGATACCTGACATGACATTTTGTGAGCACGTTCGATAATTTCGTCGACTTTTATTTCGATTCTGTTTTTGCGCGATTAAAATTTATTCAGTTTTAAGCTATGATAGTCTACTCAAAGCCACTAATAATATGTATTAGTAGTCTATTCCACATGTATTGTTTATGTTACAAACACAAACAGATACTGTGCGTATGTATTCATACATATATATTTATAACACAACATACATAGACTACTCACCAGACCAACACATAACAAGCTTTATCGTATTACCATTACAGTGGATACTAACATATACGGAAAATATTATAGTAAACAATTAATTAGAGTACCTATGTTAGTAAATACACACTGTCCGCGCGATAACAGCTTCCTCCATGATATGTATACATGTATATTTAATTGATCAATTTGTATAACTTGTTGGAATTGGTCCGATTTGATAACGTACGTAATTATTTTAATTAAGTTCACGACTGAACAGTGACCACATTTAAAGATAACTTACATTTGACGAACAATTTTAAATGACTGGCACCAAATAAGACTGCCAGTTCAAATTAAATAAGTCCTCGTTTTCAACAAGTTGTATGAATAGGCCACAAAGAGAGCTCTCTCCAGGAGTCCGAAGGAAGAAAGCTGGAAGTTGTATTTATGCAGCTCTCAAAACTTCGATAGTGCGATGCAGGATGGAGCAGTTTCTCTATTTGATGACTAGATGGCGCTAGAAGTCGCTACAAATTTTTATTTAACTTGCAATGTTTGTTTTTATGTTTGTAAAGTTCAAATCTTTTATGTCTAATTTCACTTACTTTTAGTGATACGGTGTACTTGTTTGGTACGCATATCTCTTGACAGCCATGGTAGCCTAGCAACTGCAGCCTCTCAAGCAGAGGGTCTTGGGTTCGAGCTCGGGCTCACACCTCGTGAGTTTTTTAGAATTTATTTGCGAAATTGGGTACATTGAAATTTACCATGAGATTTACGATATAAGAAAACATACATACATACATACATACAATCACGCCTTCTTCCCAGCAAGGGGATAGGCAGAGACTATTTGTTTCCACCTGCTACGTCCTGACATACATCTTTCGCTTCAGCAACACTCATTAGTCTTTTCATACATGCTCGCCGGTTTCGGGTACTCTTGACCTGACCCTTCTTCAAGACATCCCCAATCTGATCATGAAATGTCCTTCTTGGTCTCCCTCTTCCAATATTTCCATCTACACTCGCATTATATATCTCTTTCGTAATTCTTCCTTCGTCCATCCTCTCCACATGTCCAAAGCAACTAAAATAATAAAAATAAATAAATAAATAATATTAGGGGACAATCTCACACAAATCGACCTAGTTCCAAACTAAGCAAAGCTTGTACTATGGGTACTAGACGACGATAGACATACTTATATAGATAAATAAATACTTAAATACACAGAAAACATCCATAACTCAGGAACAAATATTTGTGCTCATCACACAAATTAATGCCCTTACCGGGATTTGAACCCAGGACCTCTTGCTTCGTAGGCAGGGTCACTACCAACTAGGCTAAAGCGGTCGTTAAATCTGGAGGAAACTTGCAAACACTTGCGAAGAAATTCAATGGTGTGTGTGAAGTTCCTGATCCACATTGTGAGAGGAGGCCTGTGCCATGCATCCATGTACACAGCCTGGGATGGGGTTTCGTTTGGACCCTTTGGATATGGGACCTTGAAATCTCCGTAAACATTTAGATAAGAGTCTCATCTTTCGGAGATCTCTTAATTGTCTCAGCTTCTAAATGACTGGCACCAGTGCGACTTCAAATCAAAAATTCTCATTCCGGCCACAGTCACGGCGTTCAGTCACGAATCTATCTTTATCTTGCCTCCGTGGGAAAGTGGCAATCTTTTACCGTTTTTAACATTGTTTATCCAGTACCCACGCGATTAAATACAAATACTCGAAGGTACACAACACACTCGTAGATGAACGGCACTGCACGCTTTCCATTTCATATTGGTTGGTTAAAAATATGACAATCGAGAAAGAGAGATACCGATATCCGAGATTGACTCCTATCTCACCTGATGAAAAGTGCCGATGAGGGCAAAGTATCTCACTGGTTGAGTAACAGCCTATGCACTCCAGCATTGAAGAACCCTAGGTTGTTGTATCTTGGAAATAAAGACGATGGGAGCGGATTAGGATAAATGAAGCGAACCGCTTCGAGCGGCCCAATGGAATGCTAACACATAAGGGTCGTTCAAAACTATCTTAGCTTAGTAGGCTTACCAAGTTAACAAGTAATAGTCGGTCTAAACCTAGTAGGTTTTCAATATTTGTTACGGGGTTCGTAATCGCTATTTTTGACCCACTTGCTGTCATAATCGCTATCGCCATTTCTTTCTGCCACAATAATTTATTGGTAAGTTATAAGACTTATAAGATAAGTACAGCTTTGCTAGCTTATGCTTATGATCTACCTCAGGGGTCACCAATTAGTTTTGCTCGGGGTCCGTCTTAAGAAATGAAATGACCATCGCGGTCCGCACAACATTTTATAGAAAAAAAAATTACCAAACAAATGTAATTACGGAAATAACAAAGGCAAATTTTTTTACATATCAATGAGAAAAACCAATACCCATAGTACAAGCTTTGCTTAGTTTGGGACTAGGTCGATTTGTGTAAGATTGTCCTCTAATTTTTTTTTAACTTAATCAGTTGAGCGGTTTTTAAGTTTTTGTAAAAAAATATTTCTAAACTAAGATTGTAATTTAAACGCCACTGAAAGTATTTTTTTTTCTTTAAATACCTATTATAAGATCAGGCTAACAGTATCTTCTTTCAAATAAAAAAATTGTAATCGGTTCATATAATAAAGAATTAAATCTGAAAAACCATCAACATATATATGAGAAAAATTTCATTTTTTTTGCGGACTATCTGTCTGATTGAAGTTTGAAGTCTTTCTCGCTTGTTAGCTCGTTACTTCGCCTGGCCGTTTTCGAATTGAGGTCAGCAAAGATAATGCGGGGGATACATTTTTATTAAATTACGCACTCTGTAGTGCAAGTTTGCATTTGGTGACCCCTGATCTACCTGCTTGTATTACCTTTATGTATGATGGTTGCTGTTTGTTTTTCTCAATAAATAAAATAAAATAAAAAAATACAAACAAATGCTGAATACGATTAGCCGATTATACACGTCTAAGACGATAAACCTACAGGCCAAACTACAGGCCACATAGAATGTCGCGTTAATTTGTTTGAACAACTTATGGCTGTGACTGTTTATTGTTTGAAAGGTTATTTGTCCAAAGCAAACTTTCTTTCGGACACTAAATACAAATGTTTGCTTTTAATTTGTTAAGCTGTAACATAGATAACATAAAATCAGCTATGTTCTCATCATTATCGTGTTGACCTTTTGGTAATCCAATCTTGGATGTAGGCGTGATCCCTCTTCTACTCTTGGCGATCATGTCCCCGTCTCAAAGTCTCGGTCTCCGTGTCGTCGAATGTCGTTCACCCAGCGTTCCGGTGGTCTAACGCGCCGTCTATTGTCTGTTCTACGTCTCCACTCAAGAATCCGCCTTCCCCAACTGTTTTCGTCCATTCTCGCAAATAACTCGCAATGTGCATTGCCCATGTTCGCTATTTCTTTGCTATGACAGCCATGACGTCTATCTCTTTGCTCTTATTTTGGATTCATTCGTTATGTTTCATATGTGTCTGTTTGTTAGCTATGTTCGTTCAGCATCAAAAATAGCTGGTCACTTTTGTACTTTGTCATAATAACACAATTGTCAATCAAGTATGACGTTTTGCACCTAACTATAGAGCGACAAGGTACAAAAGTGACCAGCTACTTTTGATGCTGACTGTTCTAGTACATCAAAATATCCATGTCATGCCTCATGCCTAACGTAACTGCGGTTGAAACCACAAACCCGATACCTTTGGCTTTGACAGAGACCTATATACCTATGCCATAAGGCCTGTCGACACAGTCATATGTGTATATGTAGTGCATACTACTCCATCGATTTTACACGCTTATAAAGTGTGTGTTAAGCGTAAAAGCTGTATCTAGTTTATGTGTATGGCATCGGATAGCTCGAAATAATACCACCACCGCCAGCTCAGCCTATAAATATCTCCCTGCAAGGCCTCCTTTTAGAATGAGAGAGCTTGGGAACTTTACACGCAGTTGCGTGTTATTTCCTCACGATATAATTTCCAATGTAATTTGGCACGAAGATTTCGAAATACTCTAGAGCCCGGGCTAGAATCCACGGCCCTCCGCTTGAGAGGCCATAGGTCAAACCCATGGCCCATCACAGCTTCTGTTACTACTTCAATTATTAATGAGTTTATGAGTATTAACTACGAAAGTTTAAGGGAATGTTTCACCACTCATTGATTAATTTTAACTGACGGATAAATGTGATGCCGTCTCCGTCTATTCGAACAAAGCAAACAGAGACGGCATCACATTTATCCCTCAAATAAATTTGATCAATAGATGGTGAAACAGGGGGTAAAATATTTATTTTATCCACCGACAAACCACACAAGCAAGGCAGTCTTGCATTTTCACATTGAAATCCTTAATTTAATTGAACAAAGACTGCAACAGCTAAGCACATTAATCTAATTGGCACATCTCTAGATTTTACCATAAACTGTTTGAGTAACGTCTCACTTGCCCACGCGCGTGGCATCAATTTATACGTGGGTAGTTCGCATTTGGAAGGTGAAAGCGGCCAGTCGCGCGTTGGCGGGCGGCGTGAGCGGTCATGCCTTTTGCGTCCAATAGTGATTGGTTAGTCGTTTCTAAACTGGGGTTAGGAAAGGTCACTGTTTCCGGATTTTAAGAGCGTGTTGCAACAAGTTACAATAAAGATAACCAATGGCCAACAAGCTGTCAAATCCCCGGATAAGTAAATTACCAATGCACTCTCAGATTCGTTGAATTTGGTACTAAATAGCCTGAAGTGATACTTTATTAAAGCTTTATAGATTATCTAATATGTAATGATAATGAGTTCAAATTGAAGTTAGGAGAGATACTTAATGCCACTCAACGCGAAATTTTTATTTATTTCAAAAAATATCATAAAAAAAAATTCATCATTATTTCTCAACTATTATTAAAAAATAAAAAAATAAATATCACGGGACAATTCACACCAATTGACCTAGTCCCAAAGTAAGCTCAGCAAAGCTTGTGTTATGGGTACTAGGCAACGGATAAACATACTTATATAGATAGATACATACTTAAATACATATTAAACACCCAAGACCCGAGAACAAACATTCGTATTTTTCATACAAATATCTGCCCCGACACGGGAATCGAACCCGGGACCTCAAGCTTCGTAGTCAGGTTCTCTAACCACTAGGCCATCTGGTCGTCTAATTATTATTCTATGTGCTTTTTAAATTGCTAGCAGTCTGTTTTTTTTTTAATTTGGGCCCTAAGATCTCTTTTATCTAACTTATTTTAAATTCCTATTGTATTACATTTTTATTTTTTTAACCATTGGGCCTTTCAAATTTATAACAAACTCTCATTCAAAATTGTAACATACCTCTTTTAAAAAATATCATTATCTTTTGCAAGTTTTACTTAAATTGCGTCCATACTGATAATCTTCTGACGCCAGACTTCGTTTATTTTATGTAGTACAGAACAGTAGCGAATTTTCGTCAGGTTGCGGTTTCGGCCAAGAGAGAGACAGGAGATACAAAACTGAACTGAAACGTCAGTTGCCGCAAACGCTTAATAACTTGTTATTCGTTTATTATTAATTGATTTTATTTATTACTTGGATGAGATCAATACGAACACCATACTTCGCTCAAGCCACGTCATGCTAAGCCAGTGGTTCCCAACCAGTGGTCCGTGGACCACCAGTGGTCCGCAGAAGCCAAAATATGGTCCGCGAATGATTTTAAATTTTAATTTCCCATTGAGTTTTTATTAAAGTTTCAGTTTGATTATTACAGTTTATTATTTTTATTAAGTATACACCTACATAGTGGTCCCTGCTAACAAGAATAATATAAAAGTGGTCCCTGACCAAGAAAAGGTTGGCAACCCCTGCTAAGCTAAGGCATTACAGTAATAAAAGGTTATTTCCACATTGACAATCAGCAATTCTCGACATACATCGAGAGAGCTAGAGCATAGGCTGAGATTTTATTATTAATTATACATTAAATAGGTTTGGATATTTTATGTGATTAAATTCTAGGATTTTATATAAGTACCCTATGAGAAAGCACGAACGTTTACGGTTAAAACTGAGACGTCCCGAGTTTCAAAGTGGAAATAATCTTAACGTATTAAGATATGAAATGACAAATCAACTGATTTTTATCTAGTTGCCACTAGCTGCCGGCCCCAACTTCGCACGGGTGTATTAATGAAGAAAATTTGCTGTCTCACTCACTCACTTTTTAATATGGAGTCCTTTTTTTAATTTGCAAAGTAATGGATTTTTTAAGTTCCAAAGTGGTGCATCTTTACTAAAGTGATGTGCTTATTCGGCAATTGTTTTTTTTTATTTATAATAAATGTAGATTATTTACTTACACGTAGTTTGGCGCAGGCCATAACCATGGCAATATTTCCACGCTTCTCGATTGTCTTTGTGTTTAAAAGGGCCCTTTAAAATCGTGAGTACTATTATCAACTCGTTGATCATTACGCGTGTCATTTGGTCGCCGGCGGACTGACAAACGATGATAATCTGTAATATCCTCTGTGAATTCCCAGCATTTCTCTACGGACACGAACGTCCACCGCGGCCAATCGGGTATGGTGTTTGGAGTTGAGTTTTTACTACGGGATTGGTATAAGACGCAAGCTTTAGCGATAGAGAGTAATAATGTACCCGCTAACACGTTTACATTATAGCTACCGTAAAGTCGTGGCACTTTGACCAAAAGTGGAAACGGTAGGCTTCAGAAGTCGCTGAACACTGTACTTTCAAGTTTGTCATTTTCACTAACATGACATATTTCAAACTTCATAGTGTAACTGGTTATTGCGACAAAGTACAAAAGTGTTCAGCGACTTCTGAGGCTGACTGTGCCTATCATTGGCCCATTTGAAAACCACATACGGATGCTGATAAGATAAGCAATAACGTATCAACCCATAAAACCCGATAATTGAGATTTTATTTAAAATTTCACCTTGTCGTCTCCACTACTTAATAATTTCGAAAAACGTCAAAGAAAAATTTGGTACAAACTAAAACAACCTTAATAAAAATCGTTAACGGCCATTTTCTCAAAAATATGTTTGTGTGGGTTGACATGTTATTGCTTATCATTATCCATACAAATAGAACGGTCTAATAAAAGACTTAAAAATGTGCCGTGCATCCTACTCTTTCTCAACGTTTCTACGCAACGCTATTCGCTAGTAACTTCGACTACAGCCCAAGTTATACGCATCACTGCACCAGATAGACCAGCTTGGTCACGTTGCCGATGCCACATGCATCCACAAGCACTTTGTTACGATAGCCTTACAGTCCAGAGTCCGTTAACTGGTCAGCCGCAGAAGTTTGTCGGAGGAACTATTGTTAAAGTTCGTGTAGTCGTGTCTTTGTGGTTCTTAGGATTACGTCCTATTGGTTGCATGGTGTTATTATCCCTTCTTAAGATACCTAACTAATTAGTCTTACTTATTAAATCATTTTTGTCGCGAGATTAAATGTGTAACTTTAGCTGTTGTTAGCTATTGTGATCAGATCATACTTATCCGATACTTGTTGTACAATATAACCTTGGAGCATAAGCCCACCCCCATTTTGCACCAAAGCTTTGACCTTTACACCTCGTTGACACCGGATGTATGCTTTTAAGCTAATTTTCGGCCTCTTTAATAGCGCTAAAATGCTTGAAGTTATCTATACTACCTAACCTAACTTTCCTAATACATTTAACACACCATCAGAACTATGGCCTGTACTACAACATCTACTTAAATAACGTGTTCACGCAGTTTGAAAACCGCTGCCTCATTAATCAATTGGCTGAATTTCAAATTCGAACTGTCAAATGCACCAATAGCTTCGCTCTGCGTCTCTGAAGTCCAGTGATTCTCAACAGTTGCGTGATGTTCAACAATTAATTAGCACTAACATACATACTTGTTTATCTTGAACTTTATTGCTGGTTATGCTTCAAATAATTGTTATCCCAGATTAACTTGTGTATCGAAAACATTCGCGCTTCGATAGTTATTAAACTTGAATTATTTTTTATCATAATTATTGTTGCCACGCTCCAAATGGTAAATAAGTTGATTTACTTATAAGTTATAACTATAGTTTTTACGTACGTCTAATTTGTAGTACCTAACAATACGTTTTTGTTAAACATTTAATTTAAAATGCAAACTGTGTTTCTTCCGATATAAGCATGTCCATATATCTACATGTCAGTTCTTACAAAATTCAAGTCAATTCTGTCACTGAAACTGAGTGTAAATTGACTTGCAAGTTGCAATATTTGAAGACGACTTACAAACATACGTACGAATATAGCAGGCAAAAGTTAGTTTATGATATTGATTATTGAGTAAGATAGTCGTGACGCAATTCTTTTGTTTTACCGCCGAGTCCGGCAGGTACCACCAATACCAGTGAACAAAAGAAATGCCGGAGACTTAAGTTTTCAAAGAATTCGATGCGGTCCACGAAGTACTTATGAAAGGAGTTGCCATGTTTACGCTCATCTTTGTATTAAGTACATTTTTTACAGACCTCAAAAAAGATTCTCAATTCGATTGATCTTTTTTTGTCCCAAGGTACAGGCTCAGCCTAGTTTGGGGTCCACCGGATACTGCGTCATGTAAACTTTCAGTTTGTGTAATAAATATTTTCTTTCTTTTTATGTATGTGTGTTGTTTTCTCTTGCGTACTTTAATAATGAGTTCGATTTTAAGTCTGAGTCTAGGTAAGCAAGTTTAAGGAAGCTTTTCGGCTTTATGTATTTTAACACAATCCCAGTAACTAGCCAAACCCGTATTTTACCTATGGAAACACACAAATAATTGCACGATTATAACCAATTAAAACTATCATCATCATCAGCCTACGTTTGTCCACTGCTGGACATAGGCCTCTCCCATGGCACGCCATTGAGCACGATCCTCGGCCACTCTAATCCAGCTCTTGCCAGCCGCCTTGCGAAGATCATCGCTCCACCGAGTCTGAGGACGTCCCACGCTACGTTTCCCGATCCGTGGTCTCCACTCAAGAACTCGTCTACCCCAACGGTTATCGGTTCTTCGGGTTATATGGCCTGCCCATTGCCACTTCAGCGTGCTAATGCGGTGGGCTATGTCGATAACTTTGGTTCTCTGTCGGATCACTTCGTTACGAATTCGATCTTTCAGAGAAACTCCGAGCATAGCCCTTTCCATAGCACGTTGAGCAACTTTAAATTTAAAACTATAATTAAAAATAAAAATAATAAGAGTAAATAAAAACCTAAACAGGACATCCTCCAGACTGATTCAAACCTGGGCCCAACGTGACAATTTGCCGCATTACCCCCAGGGGGGGCACACTTACATATATCATCACTTTCATGCGACTACAGCAATCTCTGGTGTTTGCCGAAGAACTAAATTAGCGGCCATTTTGGTTCACTTGTCAAACTTGTCAGTTGTCATTCATCGGCCATGGTTATGGCGTACCAAATTGTACGGTCAAGGACTTTAATTGATAGGCCACTTGCCAATGTTCGTATTTTAGCCGTATAATGCAAATCGGGTTTAGCCGCTTATACTTCGTATACTTATACTGATTTGAATTAGACGGCTAAAATACGAATAGTGGCAATTAGCCTATCAATTAAAATCCTTGACTATACATTGCTATAGGTACGCGTATCTATAGCTGTACATCACTACCAACATATACATATAGATAGGTATACATCTATAGAAACGTCACATTAGTTGTTGAGCAGCCGTAGGGCGGCAGAACCTTCCATACATGCATATTTGACCATAGAGTTGCCACTCTTGTTCATATAATATTACAATACTCTTTGATTACCCCTCTATAGTTAGAAGTCACACTTCACATGGTATGTTCGTTAATTCAAAATATGATATCTTTAGAAATTGCCAACTCCAGTTTTAAGTATTTTGTGGCCTTTGCGGTACGATCACTTAAAAGTTTCAACCCAAACAATTGCCATCTCAATCTTCAACAGTACTTAACCGATATTCTTTTGAACGTTCCATTCATTGTTTCTCTAAAGTCAGGCACGAAGAATAGGGGTTTGTTATCTGTTATCTGTATTAGTGTTTTGTGTTACAATACCGGCTTCTTTATAATCTCCAATATATTATTTAACTATCTGTTGGCCGCGACTCCGTCTGCGAAGATTTCGTTTTTCACTATCCCGCGGGAACTACTTATGAAAATTTCCGAGATAAAACTATCATGTGTCTTTTCTCGAGACTCAAACTACCTCTATACCCAATTTCATCTAAATCGGTTCTGCGGTTTAAGCTTGAAGAGGTAACTAACTGACTGAGACACACCGCCACCTATTTGTCAACAAAAAGTTTTTGTTAAAAATTTCATTTTCGATGCAAGCTTTTTCGCTGACTACTTTTTGTTGACTGTATCTATGTACTTGCATTGTCATCCAACCTACATAAGTTATATGTGGGTCAAATTCAACTTCCAAGATTTGACCCGTACATACATACTTACATACATTGCAAGTTAATAAACAGCATTTAAAATAGTAAATGATCACCAGAGCTGGCTCGTGCTGAGGCACCGACTTCAAACAGGAAGTTATTTTCGTTGATTGAAGTGTGTTAAATTACTTTATTAATTTTTAATAAAGAATTCACGGCCTACTCGCCCTAAAACGGCATATTTCCTAAGCGGCGATTTCCGTCGCTATCTGCCTGCAATATGTCACTCATGCGCGCGCGCATTTATCTGTTGCGACACCGCGCTTCCGGCAACGGCTCTCATTCGCCACTCACTCACTGGTGATAACAAAAAATAACCGTATCCATACGTGCACCATAATTATACCATCATATCACAGAATGAGTTCTGAAAAGGAATATAAATATTATTGTTCAACGCGGCAGTAGTAGTTTATTATGTTTAGTTGTAGATAACTTATATTTCAGTTTAGTCTATTTCTCCAGAGATGTCGCTGTCTCGTTATTGTGTTATTCCTGAATGGCGCTATTAAGATTTTTCTGGCAGCCAATAAAAGGGCTGTCATGGTCATGTGTAATAAATTGGTCATTCCCCAAGCAACCGTGGTTTTAATATATCGGTTGTAATTTTCTTTCGAGAATAAATAAAATAAATAAATAAATAATATTAGGGGACAATCTCACACAAATCGACCAAGTCCCAAACTAAGCAAAGCTTGTACTATGGGTACTAGACGACGATAAACATACATATATAGATAAATATAAATACTTAAATACATAGAAAACATCCATAACTCAGGAACAAATATTCCAATGACATAAGATTCAAAGCAGGTTTACGTTTTGTCGAGGCGCGGCGTTGAAAGGGTTAATTGTCGACCTGAAATGATTGACTATAATGGTCATCATCATCCCAGCCTATATACGTCCCACTGCAGGGCACAGGCCCAGTGCGGATTGGGAACTTCACACACACCATTGAATTTCTTCTCAGGTGTGTGCAGGTTTCCTTACGATGTTTTCCTTCACCGTAAAGCTCATGGTAAATTTCAAACACAATTTCGCACATCAATTCCGAAAAACTCAGAGGTGCGAGCCGGGATTTGAACCCACGACCCTCCGCTTGAGAGCCCACAGGTCAAACCACTAGGCCGCTACCGCGATATTATCTAGCATTTAACCATATAAGCACCTCGCTCTTTTAGCACGCATTCCTTTTAGGGCTGCTTACACAGTCCAAGGTTAAAAAATTAAAACTTTAACCCTGGGTTAGCTAGCACTTAACACGGTCTTACATAGTTAACCCTGGCCCGAACCCGCCTATACGTTCTGTGTTGTAGTTCCTCTACACGATGGGCCATTATATGGTCGGTCCGATGGCCCAGCAATGGCTGAAATGCATCTACACGATGGCGACGTTCAGTTCTGATCTCTTGATGTGTGGCCAAAAACCGACACCGACGCCATCGCACGCGTCATGCCATAAGCCATCCAACACCACTACGCTCTCCACACATGGGCCAGCGCCCATCATAGTGGACCATCGCGAAGGCGATGGCCCATCTCGTGTAGTGGCAGCATAACATGCACTGGGACTCGATCGGAGCAATTTCGCAGTACGTCCGATCCGAATCCGCAAAAATACGCTCTAGAGTAGTTGTAAAACTATGTATTTATATGGTAGTTTACGCACTAGTTCAGATTCTAGGATTCTCACGTATACGTACAATGTTGAAGATGAGAATTACAAAGCAGAAATACTCGTAAGCGGTTTTAAAAGTAGAGCATTTACGAGCAATTTCGCCCGCAAGAGTTATCCTTTTGTGCGTCAGTAAAGTGTCCTATTTTCTTCTCAGATTGCTTCCTACAGCCTGCCCGTATTATGAAATCCTGCAAAGTATAGAACTTTACATAATTTGGCTTAAAACTAGCTCGAAATATAACTACCAAAAATGTAGGTATATATATATTTACTTTACTTACAATACAATTTTGCTATTTGACAGATTCTGATAAAATTTGGCACACATATAATTTATAATCTGGATTAACATATGGGATACTTTTTATCCCGGTGGTTGCATAGTTCACCGCGGGATAGCGAGATACGAATTCCTTACAGACGGAGTCGCGGGCAACAGCTAGTAGGTTCTAAAAGGTATTATTTATTTATTATCTATCACATCCGACGTAATAGATGGACAGAAACATGGTATTGAATTTCTAATGCCCCAATTTCTTTATCACGCGAAACATGCTCATTTTAGCATGCAAAATATTGACAGTTGAAAATGTATGACATTTAACCCTCTTTATGAACTAAACCAACAAAAACTTTTCATCCAAGTATCCAAGGGACACAATGACACCGGACATGCTGCCACGGGAAGTAGCCAATCCAGCGCCCGCTGGCCATTGGCTGCCAATTAACATTGTTCACAAGCACGGCGGTCGTGTAATTAGTCGCGGTTAAAAGAGCTTTGAACTTCACGAACCCCCGTTGACCTAATAGCGGTTCGCGTTTTAATCTGTTGTTCGAATTTTTGTTCATCGAAAGTTGGCTGTTTATCCTTTGATCGAATTCGCCGATTCGAAGTTATTCGAATTTTTATTAATGACTTAAAATTTTATTTAATGAGTTATCTGAAAATCTAGGTACTCTGAAAAAAGCTCGTTTCTGAAATTCGATAATCTAAAGTGCACTTTACTGAGTGTGCATCAAGGTTCAGTTCAGTTTGCATATTGGTTTCAGATACGAGCTTTTTCAAAATAGTAACGATATAAATACATACAAGATTTGCTCGTTTAAAAGTATGGGATAGATGAAGCAATCTCCTCTCTTTCTCTATTATTACAAGCATCCTATGATGGATAGCATTGTTGACTTTCCATTAAGTGACCCAATTACTGGTTTCCTTCCTTATTTCATAAAAATAATATAAAAATAAACCGTACGAACGGGACTCAGTTATTATGATTACAATGTTGCCTTATCGTCGAACGTAGTGGAACAATATCTTAACGCAAAAGTCATTCCGTTATTTTTTTCCTATACTTATAAGTCCATGTAAATGAGAATGATGAGACTAATTATTGGACATTACAAAACAAAGTTTTATTACAGTTAAGACTATCACGTTGACCTATTTAATTAATTTGTGCCAATTCATTAAACCAATGATGAATTTACCATTAAACGTATAATTATTATGACGACATACCCAGCGCGTTAATTAACTAATAGTCCAGTTTTGCTTTGTGAATTAGTGGCAATCAAAGCAAGAGTTGTCCCAACAAATCTTCGTCAATTAAGACTAGTTGCAATTATAGGTTAACTCAATGACGCGATGTCACGTGATACCTATCCATTTGAAGAGTCTCTTTGTCTGTATGAGTACTGCATAATGGTGGACTTCTATAGAAGCGAACACGAGACTGGTTGTTAAATTCGATCGCATTAGTTTAAATCTACATGGCATCCCGCTTCCTACTCCGCCATTCGTTGATTTTTAACTAATAAAAGTAAAACGACCGTATGATGTTTTGCAACAGACTGACGTTTAATCATCAAACATGCTAGGTGGCGCTAGTACAACAAAACATGTTCAGAAATAAGAAACATATTTTGATATCATACTAATATTAACTGAGTTCAAAAAAAAAAGAAGTAGGTTCTATGTTCGACTGTATTTTTTTTCGTTTTGCTTGATTTCATTCTCTTTAGTTTTATACTTGTGTGGTCAGTATAAATAAGCCTTCTTGCAATTATTCTCAATTTTAAAACTATTTTTGACATCTGTATTACGAGTAGTGTGTTTCTCAGCTAACTTATAAACTAATTTTAACATTCCCGTGTTGTGGTTAGCGCTACACAGACACACTGTGTTTTTGACAGAATATTCGTAGTCGTTCTGAAAAAATAGTGTGGTGGTTTCCTATTGGCTTCCATACTGCAGTCCAGGGCCGTATTGTCTAACGCTTCTGACGTTTGCCTTCGCTTTCACCATCCTGTTATCATTCTATACCGTTTGACAGAAAGAAATAGTGATTGCAAAGGCAAGCGACAGAAGCGTTAGAAAATAAGCCTGCTGGAGTCCAAAGTGCGTAGTTGACAATAGAGAGTATTTTTGCCCACTCTTACGTTAGAGGCCGTATTGTCATCTCTTTTTTTCCCTTATCTTATACCCTGTGACAGAATGAATTGGTGAAATTAATTATGATTCCAAGTGCGTTAAACAATAAAGCGTCAGCAGGTCCCTTGTCCTTTTATAAACACCCACGGAAAAATATCTAAAATTAATTTGAGCTGGCACGGTAAAGTTAGTTGACAAACTATAAATTCAACTACAAAAAGCCATGGAGCCCGGTCACAAGACAGACCTGTATCAGTTAACCTTGCACATCATCCGTTATCGTGACATCCGATACAGATAACTGACAGAAACGATATAATGTTACGAAAAACGTCATCTTCGGCATAGGAATAAAAACTGTTAGAAGCGAAACGCCGTGTATCGTGTATGTCACGTGCTGGGTTAGAGGTTTTTGCTTAAATTTTCATGGCGCTATTTAAAAATAACAAAGTCTTTGTCTGGCAATAAAGTAGAAAGTACATTGAAATATAATAAAGCTTTCAATCAGGTCCACTTAACCTAAGAACAATGATCAGATACAAACATAAAAAAAATTAATACTTATTCTAGCACTTGCTGTTTGCTTATCTGTAGATCTATATGCCCATCAGCACAGACCAACCTTTTCCATTCCGATCTTTCTTGTGACCACTTTGTTCCACATTACTCCTGCCACTTTTCTGATTTCGACATTCCACCTTTTCTGTGGTTACCTCTCTTACTTTTACCTTCAATGAAAGCTCAGTTAGGGTAAATTTGCCGCATTATTATGAGGTTATGAAGTTACAATATAATGTCTATTTGGCACTGTTACTGTCATATCTGTACAGTCATTGACCGTTTGTTGTATTAAATTTATCAAGACGGAGAGAATAAAACAGATCAGGAAGTTTCATTATTGATTTTGTTCTTGCCCGTTGACAAGTTTCCTTGTTAAAAATCGCTAGCTAACCCAACCCAACCCTGTAGACCCTTACTAATTCAAATGTTAATTAAAAAGTCATGAAACAATGCTAAAGTTACATCAGCTGGCGTGCAGCCCTAACGATGTAATTACCAAAACATTAAGGAAAGTGTTTCACTATGCATCCTCAGGTTAGTCACTACGCCGCGCAAGCGACGCTGTGCGTGCAGCCTTGCCCTTAATGTCTGTCAATCAACAAATCAGTAGTACTCGAGACGCCGCCGCGCGCGCATGTCTCGACGCGCAAACAGATAATGTGTATAAAGTTACCTCAAGCATCAATCCCATCGATAAAATTGCACAAATTTACAGTGAAAGTGAAAAAACTGTGATATAGCAACGACATTCCATAGTTAAGTGACAATGCGACGTGTTAAAATGAACATAGACCCCGACTTGGGCGATCTGGAGGAAATGCTGGCCCACGTACAAACTCAATTGGAGAACGAGATAGATATGGAAAAAGAGAGCAAGATGCCGTCACTGATTAATGTACAGGAGTCGCCTAAGATGGTTAAAAGAACCAGCTCTTTTAATAGGGGCGATAGGGATAGCTTTGAATACAGGCGTACTGCTCCTAGACCGCCTTTGGCTAGGGTCAATAGTGAAGTGAATTCAGGTAGTCAGTCCTTAAACGGTGAATATGGTGCTATTGAGAACTATAACCATCAGAACGGTACACTTAAAGGATCGCAGACTAGCCTGAGGTCCGATGAATTGGGCTCGCAAAGCTCTTTCCAATCTTTCAGATCAGAGCCTTTGCAACGACACTCTGTGTTAAGTTTACCTGACAAAAGAGGATCATCTTCGTCCCTCAATGGTAAAGGAAGAACAGCGACATTACCAAGAGGTTACGGCTCCAGTAAAGAGAAGAACTGGGAGGAGTATTGGGCACAGTAAGTTTTATTCCATAGATAATAGGAGTAAGTAAATTTGTTGCGCGAATCATGGTAGATGCGTAGAAAGTGGCCATTAACTGTGTTTAAGGTTGTTAGGTTGTTACTTTCTTTTTATTTGTAAGCATATTTATCTGTTACTCAATAAATTCAATTGGGGAAAGTTCTTACAATTGCGACAGCGATGAACGAAAAATTTAAAAAAGAGGAATTTAAATTGGACACACAATATTGTTGTGATCTTTCAAACATTTTTGACCTAAAATCTCGAAGTCACGAAGACAGTGGCGCCCTTGGTATGGTTCTTTTGTGTCGTGCTATCCCTATTGTTAATTCCGTCAGCAAAAACAACTCGTGAATCGTGAATGGGGGCGTCCGAGGGGGCCAGCGTCATTCAAGTCCCTTTTCCTAACTTTCTCGGAATCAAACAAGATTGCCCTAAAATCGCAGAAAAAACGTGACTCAGTTTGACATTAACTGGTTATTAGTCACAATCAAATGCACCTTATTTATTCCGTCTGTTGACGTCAAATACTTGATACGATTTTATCGCGAGCAGAACGGAAGTAACGGTAAAGGACCTGGTTTAATAAGAAATACTAGTTTACCTGGTAATGATCGTATCGAAAAGTACAGTTGAAGACATTCTAAATATGCAGGTTTTTAATTGGGATGTACCAAAAAAAAAAACCTATAGTTTTTATATTTTTTTTGGAAAGAATAGGAAATTTTAAGATACCTTTTTCATCGATTTTGAATTTGGTTGAGTATTTAATTTTTTATAATTTTTTTAAGAAATACGTTGGATGACGTCACAGTGAGAGAGCCACGTTCCATTGCCTACAAAAATTCAAGCCGTACATAACATAATCTGTGGCACTACTGATTTGTCTTGTCACTGTCAATAATCAGGGCTGGGCAGTATTTGAATTACTTGTAATTGAAATACGTAATTGAAATACAAATATGTATTTGGTATTTGTATTTCAATTACTCGCTGAAAATGTAATTTGTAATTCGTATTTCAAATACCTGACGCTAAGGTATTTTGTAGTTAGTATTTCAAATACTTATGACTTCAAAATACATTTTAACAAAATACATTTAGATTTCATTTAGCGATCTTAACATGAAAACGCACCGGTGTAGACATGACTTTATTCATTCCCCTATGAGAGGCAGATAACACTTAAGTCTGGTGTTTAGGAAAGGAAACTCTGCTTTTAATCAGTAAAAGTACCTAGTTTCCTTTAATGAGAGTAATTTTTAGTAAAATAATACTGATTACCCACGTCTCAAAACTAGTTTAAGTCGACATAGGTATTTCAGGCCGAAGCGTACTTGAGTGCACGTTTGGCACAGCCGTAGCGTGCTCTTCCGAGAGGAAGGGTTACGGATTAGCCCGAAACTGTCGAGTTAAACTCGACTCGTTTTAAAACGTGAGTAATAGTAGGAGAGCTGGCACCAATTTTTGGGTAGGTGTTTGAGGCAAGCTGAAAACTTGTCACATACTTCTCCTATTATACCCCAACACAAGACTACAGACCTGGCTGGTGAGTAGCGGGGCTAAATGAACCTATGAATTTTTAATTTTTAATTTTTTTGGTTCCAATAATATATTTGACGCAATATGCAATTTATATATGTTGTAGTTTAATGTTTAAAGAATAAAAAAAAATAAGCCAGACGATTTAGTCGGGGCTTTAATATTGCCTGGCGCGTGCAAACATATTTTGATTTTTCAAAAAAATATAAAAAATTTATTTGAGGCAACTTGAAATTTTAATAGGATATTATTTATAACTAAAAAATAAGATTCTCAAAAAGACAGGCCATTTTGGTGGGACTTTCTACCTGCCAGGTGATCTAACAAATGATATATCCGTACGAGTGAGTATATTTGTTAAATCACCTGGCAGGTAGAAAGTCCCACCAAAATTACCTGTCTTTTTGAGAATCTTATTTTTTAGTTATAAATAATATACTCTATTAAAATTTAAAGTTGCATCAAATACATTTTTTATATTTTTTCGAAAAATATGTTTGCACGCGCCTGGCAATATTAAAGCCCCGACTAAATCATCTGGATTATTATTTTTTTATTCTTTAAACATTAAACTACCACATATATAAATTGCATATTGCCTAAATAATATTTTTGGAACCAAAAAAAAAATTAAAAAGTCATGGTTTCATTTAGCCCCGCTACTCACCAGCCAGGTCTGCAGTTTTGTGTTGGGGTATAATAGGAGAAGTATGTGACAAGTTTTCAGCTTGCCTCAAACACCTACCCAAAAATTGGTGCCAGCTTTCGGACCATAATCTGTATTGTTTCACTATGAGTGAGTCTCATGACCTCACGGTAGTTTCATGTTTAAAGAGAGTAATTTTCTTTTACTCTGCTTGCCCATGCCGGGTTGGATTCGTTTTAATTCTACTTAGTATTTTGTAATTTGTATTTTGTATTTTAAATAAAAATACCTGAAATACTGTATTTTGTATTTTATATTTCAAATACTCGACTTAAAAGTATTTTGTATTTCGTATTTTAAATACATGCGAGATAGTATTTTGTAATTTGTATTTTAATTAAAGCAAAGCATGTATTTTGCCCAGCCCTGTCAATAATACAAGCACGGCTTAGGGTCCTAAATGAACCATGACAAATAGTTTTATTTATTTATCTTCTTTTAGCTTCGATTATTCCTGTTTGTTTAATGGTGTGATAGTAAATATATATTTTTTGCTAATATCTGATATTTAAATTCTTTCATATTTACTTGTGACGTAGTAATTTAATAATTAAATTTGTAAAAATACATTGCGAGTATTGTATACATTTCGGACTTTATGATAAATGACAACTGTTTAAAGCCAGGTGCGCATCATGTGATTAAAGTTCTGTCTTTGTCACTCTTTGCTATTATAAGCAGGACAGCAACATTTCAAACTGTCAATTTGCTTTAGAGTGTAGATCCGCTTTGTATCTGCCTATGTGACGATTCACTGCAGGGGTCAAATGAAGGTCATTACTTAAATTTTCTTTATTTAATTCAGTTTATCATATTTCTGGAATCTGATTTCTGAAAACGATTCACAAAGCCTATTTCTCCAAACGGTTTTCGATTTATTATACGTTGTCAAAAATTGGTACATCCCAATTGGTTATAAGGGTGCGCGTCCTTGACCTTGACGCGGAAACTGAAAGATGACATTGTTGCATTACAAGGGTAGACGGGCAAGTTGTAGATTTGGCTCTTTGATGCATATATAGGGTCAATTCCAAGATAGGCATCTGCTTGCCGACAGCTGGCAGGTGCATCCGTACCGTAAGCACATACCACCACGAACAGAAGGGTAAGCAAGTAGTATATTAGTGTTCTGGTGCTACACTCTCACTGCATGCCACAGCGCATACCGTATTTTTTATGCGACATTTTGTTGCTATTTGGACTTTGAACATCAATGAAACATGCCTGGCAAATGTTAGATATTTTCGGATCGTTTTATTTATTGAAATATGCATATTTTATTAAAATTGCTAAACAAGATTCGTTTTTCAAGTAGCGTATCCTAATCAACATACATCAAAGGGTTAGATCAATGAAATTAGTCGATTCTGCATGTATCTGCCTCAAGGAAAGCGCACCCTTAAGGACCAAAGTGAGACAAGAGAAAAATTACGGTTCCAGAAAGGGATTAGTAATGAGCATGGTTCATAAAATGCGCGCAAAATTCATTGAAGTGCTAAGTTGTTGCCATACGTAATTTCAATTGATTTTGCTCGCATTTTACAATCCCGGTAACAAGTTAATTGATGTAGTCCTTACACACACTGCAGTAGGAATGTAGGCGATTACTCTCAGTTCTTCGAACGCGCGACTGGTACAACTTGTAAAATATCAAGTGACAGTATTGTTCAGTTAGTAATTTATAGATTCTTATCAGACTTGAATGATAAATTTAAAAACGTTGATGTCGCACTATTAACAAAGCAATCCGTTCCATCGAAGACATACTTAATTTACAATTACAGTACAGAAGGAAAGCGCGACAAATTGTCTGTGGCCGACGCACGATTAGTTCCAGTATTGTTGGGTTATGTCAGTAGCATGGAAAAGTAAACATAATTTATGACCTCGATAGATAAAAGATAGCGATAGATTAGGTTTGTTTACTTGCAATCTTTTGCAATTTTCCGGCCCGAAAGCGACATGGAACAGAATCTTTTCGCCCACGTAGAAAAAGAGGCCATTTCGCTGCGGTGTTTTGTGTTCAATGGTCACATGCGGATTTTTTTTTGTCTGTTGGTAATCAGTGTAATCACAACTTGCAAGTCCAATTTGTCCTACTTTTAATGGTGGGATTGACTTGAAATTTGATAGATAAATATAATAATGTAGTTAGATTGCAATAGGTTGCATTGTAAGTCCAGTAAACAGCCAGCATAAAAGTTTTGCAACTTTTTTATAAAAGCTTATTGACCGAGCGAACCCGAGCCGTGTCCAATTCAGCTTATGCAAAAATGCTTTCGTATGTGCGGCTGGTCTCCTCTACAGGTCCTATTTCTGAACTGATCACGTACAATTTTGTGAGTAGGTTCGATATTTTGGTAATCATAATGGGATTGTGTTTAAATACGAAAAAAATATTACAACTCGCGAGATCTACAGCTTTCAGCCACTAGTTTATTGTGATACAAGATCAGACTTTCGATTGGTTCATTTGTGATATCTCTGTATCAAATATAGTCTCCATAAGGACTGCCAACAGTCCAGGTGCTCTTGTTATGAGACGCAGCCTTTACCAATGTACGCACCGACTAGATTATCAATATTATCATACATGCGACACATTCAAAGAAAGTACAATAGGCAACTGCCGTTCCCATGTCTCGCAGAGTCGCGTGAGATGAAACATGCGCAAGATTACTTCATAGCATAGCTGAGCGTCAGAAGGGCATTCAGGTTGATTGGGCTTACGCCCTTTTGCGGCATACGTTACGAAACATGGACCTAAAAAGCAACGCAAGTAAGCAAGCCTAAGCCCACATTTACACTAGTAAGAAAAATTACGTAAGTTACATTACATTGCGAGGTCGTCAATCGAACGAGTTGGAAAACTTGGAAGCAGTCGTCTGAGCGCGGAAATGCAATTTACACAATTTTTCGTACTAGTGTAAGTTTGGGTTACATTGCGGAGCTCGATTAACCATTTTTCTCATCAGCTTCACAACTCTTCAATGAATTTCATGTTTAACTGGACTGAATGCTAAATTGGCTGGTAGTGGACAAGAGATAGTGTATCGAGTAAGTATTAGGTAATGAATTTACAGGGTTTACTAATGTTTCGGCGAAAAATGTTTCGCAAAATGATCCATTTGGCAAATGTTTCATCTGGCAACTGTTTATTTTTTCTGAAACTGTATACTTTTCCTAACCTAACCTGACCTACAGGATAGTCCTGAAATATATTCTGAACAGTTTACAGTTTCAGAAAAAATATACAGTTGCCAAATGAAACATTAGCCAAATGAATCATGTTGCGAAATAATTTTCGCCGAAACGGCAGTACCCGATTTACAGTGCAGGGCGTGAAAATTTTTGCTAGTAAAGCCGGAGCAAAAAAACATTAAAACTTCATTTATCATCTTCTTGAAAGTGCAGTAATGGAAGAGAAGCGTTTGGTAACTTCGAAAGTTTAGTCAACACACACATCTATCGATCATATCGATCGTTAAATTTTACTTTTAACTTAATCTAAGTAATATCATTAACGCAAAAGATTGCATGGATGGATGCATGGACGTTTTTTACTCTTTCACGCTCAAACGGTTTGACGGATTCTGATTAAATGAACAGATAGTTTATATTTATAACCTGGATTAACATAGGATACTTTTTATCCCGGAAAATTGTATCAAATTGAATGTTATTGAGAATATATCTAAAATTCGTGTAACTGAAAATTCAGAATAGTATTCTAGCTAGTATTAGCTAGTAGTTATAGCCAGCACAAAATAACAGGAGGTTGAAAATAGCCTGAATGGCTTCGATAAAAGGATGGTACGGCCGTGCCTTTGTTTTACTCGACTTGGCGGGGGGACTGCCGTGCCCCCAGATAGTTCACGCGGGGTAGCGACAAATGAATTGTTTGCAACAGCTAGTATAATATGAGTAGGATTGTAAGCCATCGATTTACAGCATTGTTTCGGTTCGTGGTGTCGTTACCCCAAGTTGTGCTATTGTTATGTTTGGCGATGTGGGCCCGGTATGGCGAAAGCGAGCGAGGATGCGGGCCACGTGTGGGACGGCTCGTAAACAAAACATTGCCGTTTGAACCATGTAGGGGTGTCAGTCAATTGACGACGAGCGAACGTTTTTCTCGAACGTGATCTGCAATTTCGACTTGCCGTTTAACTGAGTCTGAGGGGCAGGGGGGTATGATGAGATGACAAAGGGGGCCGCTGTACCGCGAGGGTGAGGACTCAGTTAAACTGTTTAGCTATAGTACTACATTTAAAAATGGAACACCGGAAGTGTTATTTTGTTATTATTATTTTTGGGAGTTTTCAATAATAAGTGTACCTGGGTGAATCAAATTTTTCGTGTTGTTTACTCTGTCCCCAGTTGTCCAAGTGATCTTCATACTGTTTGATAGAAAAATGTTTAGGTTGTCCAGGAGACAAAATTTGTGTACCAGTGTTGCAGAACTATCGATAGTTTGACTATCGATCGTTGACCTCGCAAACTGTCCAGGATATCGATATTACGGGTGGCAAGAAAAATTTGTTTCGCCCACCTATCTACCATTTACATATTTATTTTTTAATTAGGATTTTTTTGGGGTTTTCTTATTCAAAAGATAAGTACCTATTCATTTTCATAAACAAAAAACAGTGTCCTTATTTATTGAATCAGTTTTGTGACTTTTTCATAGAGTTCATGTGGCTCGTCCCAAAACGGACACATAATTTTTTATAGAAAACTAGCGACATTTATTTAATCATCAAAATTAATAGCGCTCTTGATTCTGAGTAAAAAAAACTCTAAAATTTCCCCGTTTAATTAAAATGCCCGAAAACACTTATTCTTATGTGAATTTAATGTCATTCAGCGATGTAAAACTTGAAACTAGGGCAGCCAGGTAGGAAAATAACGGTCGACTTAAAATAAATATGGCTGGCAACCCTGGAGTTAAGTAAGACTAACGACCGCCTACGTTCGGAACTGGGTTAAATATCTTTTTTTTGCTCAAGTTAATAAGTTAAAGTGTAGGAAGGTTTACGTAACATATGGATGTTGTTGAAGTTGCAAGTGAAAGCAAGGTTGATGAATGGGAGTGATAAGCAGTGTGTGGAGTTTAGTTTTTGGGCACAATGGATTAGCTAATCTGTAGGTAAAACAAATCTCGATTTATAGACGTCCCGCTAGCACAGGCATCCTTTCAGAATGAAACAGTTTGGGGTGTAGTTCCCACGCGGATCTAGTGCGGATTAGTGATGCGACTCGAGTAGGATTTTGTGACTCGAGTCATTCGAGTAATTTTATTACGTCATTCGAGTTGTATTCGAGTTTTCGAGTCACTCGAGTAAACTACTTATACTCCTTAAAACTCGAGTAAGAATTTATCACTTGAGCTGAGTTTCGATTAGTTTAGATTAAGAATTTATCTCAAAAATATCCGTAAAGGTTGAGATTATTCTTTATATATCAGAACGCGAAGTGCATAGTTTATGGTCAGTAAAAAATTAAAAAGTTAAAAACATTGCAGGCTCGATAAACTCAACAACAATGTCGCATACAAATTCCATTATTGTCGAGTCTCAAAGTTTTTAAACAGTTAAAACGGCCATGGTAATACGTTGGCACTATTCGTATACAGCCAACTCAAATGACCAGTATCAGCTATTTTGTTGGAACTCCGGACTTTTTTTATTGTGTTTGAAACAGCTTGTGGTGTTTTCGGTAGAAAAATACACCTGCAGTTTTTTTTTAATGAAAAAAGGCGGGAAAGGATTAAATGACATTTAATTTTAAGTGATTTGCAATTTAAGTTAATAAAAGCTTATTCTAATTTTTTTCCTTCACCATTTTTGAGAAAAGCTTTATATTAGTCTCGGCTGGAATAGCAATTGCTGGCTTCGTATTAGTTAAACGGACTCGCAGGCTCGTCCGTTTAATACTCGTACTCAGCCAGCAATTGCCTACTTCCAGGCCACGACAATAATGTACTATTGAAATACCTTTATAAATATTACATACCTACCTTATTTATGTCATTAATCAACAAAGAAAAATAAAATGACATGCCGATTCTCCTTAGAATCTAATCAGCGCACCGAGTTGACTCGGTAACTCGAGTGCAAACGAACCCGAGTCAAATTTTTTTTTCACTCGAATACGAGTTTAACAATTTCACTCGGGTCACTCGAGTAAAAAACGGCTCGAGTCGTATCACTAGTGCGGATGATGAACATGCACACACCATTAAATTGCTTTACACGGTTGTACAGTGTCGCAATGTTTTTCTTCATCGTAAAGCTCGTGATAAATTTCAAA
Source organism: Archips xylosteana (assembly GCA_947563465.1). Classification (NCBI taxonomy): domain Eukaryota; kingdom Metazoa; phylum Arthropoda; class Insecta; order Lepidoptera; family Tortricidae; genus Archips; species Archips xylosteana. The sequence goes on from OX387369.1 coordinate 9,911,896, forward strand.
TGAAATTTCGCACATAAATTCAGAAAAACTCAGAGGTCCGGGGTATGTGCTTGAAATGCCATAGATCAGGCCACTATGCCACCACGGCTTAAATCTAAATATTTATTTATTATATTCCTTTTGTTTATTTTGTGATGGTCTACGTCAGTCATCAGATGACTCCGACATAGCTCGAAGAATCGCCAGACTCAAGTGGCAGTGGGCAGGGCACATCGCTCGTAGAACTGATGGCCTATGGGGCCGAAAGGTTCTCGAGTGGCGTCCACGGACCGGAAGACGCATTGTGGGTAGGCCTCCAATAAGATAGAGCGACGACCTGGTTAAGATCATGGGATCGCGTTGGATGCCGATGGCACGGGACCGATCTGTTTGGCGAGCCTTGGGGGAGACCTATGTTCTCCCCACACCGTTTCCTACATCATGTATAGGTACTTGGCATTTAGTGTGCAACACATTTACTCAACTAAACGCGATTTAATGTTTATTAATTGTTTATGTGGTGCAGTGACTCAGAAGTAAGATATGGTGAACGGGACTTCCTGACACTGATATGGCATATTAGATCCGTTTACTATGGTGGAGTCATTTAACGAGGGATCTCGGTGGCGTTTGAAATGATACCTATGTTTTTTGTGACGAAGATTAACATACTCATACAGACATCGGAATTTAGGGGGCAAAATTTAATAACAGAGGAGTTCCTTTATCGATGTATCCAATTATCGAAGCTTTTTCCATATACTAGTGACCGCCGCCAGCTTTGTATTTTTTGTAAGTATCATTTTGGAGACGATGACATAGTGTACACAAAGCATTTTTTAAATGATAGCTGGATAATGAGTACCATTGCACTTTAAAATTTAGTTACAATAAAGAAGAAAAGGATTGAGTTGTTATTTTTTTTTCATGCATTCTATACAGGGTTATTTGTAATTCACTAGCATCCTTTTAACCCTAAACTCCTACCACTTAAACAAACGTTTTTTTGTTTTACAGCTTTTGTCATAACTTAATATTTTTGGTGTAATAACGTTTTGAAAATTTGAGATTTCCTCTTATTTTTACGATACTCTGTGTATTTGTATGGGAAAAAAGTGCTTCATTTTAAAAAGTCGTAGAACAAAAAACATTTGTTTGAGTGATAGGAATTCAGGCTTAAGAGGATGTCAGTGAATTACAAATAACCCTGTATATGTAATTATATTTTTACAAACAAATAAATAAAAGCAAATAAATTATTTCATTTCATTATTTCATTTCATTTCAAAACTTGGAGCGATCACTAGTGTATGGGAAAAGCATCGATAATTGCTTCTCTATTGGTCATGATGTCTGCTCATAGATTCATCATAAAATCTCAAACTGGTATAGATACGAGTACATACAGGGTTATTTGTAATTCACTAGCATCCTTTTAACCCTAAACTCCTGCCACTTAAACAAATGTTTTTTGTTTTACGGCTTTTGTCATAACTTAATATTTTTGGTGTAATAACGTTTTGAAAATTTGAGATTTCCTCTTATTTTTACGATACTCTGTGTATTTGTGTGGGAAAAAAATTCCTTCATTTTAAAAAGTCGTAAAACAAAAAACATTTGTTTGAGTGATAGGAATTCAGGGTTAAGAGGATGTCAGTGAATTAAAAATAACCCTGTATACAAAGGTATAATAGAAGTAGGTACATATGTCTTATTTTCCAAGCCAGTAGCTTCTATGCTAAAATCAGTTCTCAGATCCCGCCTGCATTCCGACATAATATATCATTAAATTGATTCAATTCAGCGAGCGGGAATCGGCAGTTCCGTTTGGGTTTGAGCCATCGAAAGGCTTTTGCATAATTAAAAAGATCGCGCTCAGTGCGGCTGCAGATCCAATATCATCCACCGGCTCATATATCAACGGCAAACGGTACAGACGGCTACTACGAACCTTTTCAATCTTCTGTTTCATACAATCAGCGTGAACAAAACGTCACGTACGAAGTTAGAAATTCGAATGTCGAAGTCCGAGGCCGGCTTGTCTCACACATCAAATAAGATTAATAGAAATGTCAAACGGAGCTATTTATTTATTAAGTCATGTACCATCGCCCCAGACGTCAGCTTGCCATTTTCAAAACAAATTTGCTTGCAGCCGTTGATGTTTATTGCTATGGATTGTTATGGACAGATGTCTAGCCACTGCACGCAAACTGGGCCTTTAAGGTGGTTATCTGGCGCTTGGGGCGATAGTACATATAATAACAAGGCTAAAAACGCGACCACTCGTATGGCTTAAACGCGTTGTATTATTTCTCCTAGCTCAGTCTGCAACATAACGTTTAACGAGGTTAACTGCTCAAGAAATGGGTCAGTGCAGAGATGGTGGTTCTAATTGGATTACGTTTCGTTTGTGACTACCGTAATCTACTAAAACCCAGTGAAAGACGAAAATACGTTTGCTCCATTGAAAGGAGAGGCGAAAAAGTAGCGACGTCTATTGTGAACTTTTATATTTCTCTTAATATTAATTCTGCTGTTTGTCCGCATCGCGGTAGACATGGCAAGTCTGAACGTTGTATGTAAAAGTGAAGTTTATGAATCAGTAAATGATGAATATTAATTGAGCAATCCCAATGCGAAACAATTCGAAGTGTAGCGATCTCTAGCGCCATCTAGTCATCAATAAGAGAAACCGCTACATTCTACATCGCACTATGAAGTTTCTCACTCGGGTGCATAAATACAACTTACTACTCTCTTTCGGACTTCGTTCCCCAGGCTTAACATCTGCCTGGAGAGGTATTAAAATGGATTCAATTTTGTTAATATTTCCAAAACTTAATATAAAGACTACGTTTTAGTGATATCTCTTTATCTTTCAGTGCCACTTCACTATTGAAGGTTTGCAATCAGCACCTTAAATTTCGTCCTGTTCTGTCCGTTTTGATGCTGGCCACTACCTTTAGTCCCTTGTGTTTTTAGTGATGTCAAGTTAATAATTGGTGTAGGTATCTTCAGCGGTGAAGCGTTTTCCATCCTTTTAAAGTTGTGGAAAGGCCGTAGCAACTAGATCAAAAATTAAGAATGTTTGCGAAATTTTGGTTTTTATTAATTAGTTGTGCTGTATTGATTATGCTGCAAAATACAAATTAAAACCTTTAGTTTTGCCAATTGAAGCCAAAATAAAATGTAGGACGTTTGGTGTAACACAATAATTTATTTAAGGGAGAGAAACTCCGGATGCAGCGTCCATTAGAATACATTCATTTCTTTTTTCTCGGAAAAAATAAATGTTTAACTTGCTTCTGATTAAGTATCGCTTCGTATCTTAATTACTTTGAGGTCATTAAACCTGACGTTGTTATCTTGACGATTAGTGTTAGTAAGGCGCAAGCCATACGGAAGAGACGTGGGACGGGGGAGGGGGGCGCGTCGCAGGCGCGGCACACCTTGGATCAGCTTTCATACTAAATGTATAGAAGCGTCGCGAGAGGCAGAGACGACCTTGTCTCTTCTGTCTGCTTTGGATCGCGACGCTTCTATACATTTAGTATGAAAACCAGGCCTTGAAATACCGTTAAAAAGTTGGTATCGTTACCACTATGAGACAAATTTAACGTTAAGTTAGTTTAGTTAGTTTATAGTTTATTTATTTAAAGAACAAAATAGCATGGTTATACAGAACAGTATTATCCGGCAAGCGCCAAACTAGGCTGAGCCTGTATCTTGGCACTCACTGAGTCAGTTTACAAATATTATGATATTATAACTTTAACAGATTACACGGTTAAGTTGGTTGTCCCGTATTGGCTATAGTGGAATTATAACCATAAACACTGCAGTTGCAATGTGACAAAATATTCAATGAAGCTATCAGAACAATATCTTGAAAGGAAAAAGAAAAAAAAAAAAAAAAAAATTGAAATTAAAAATAAGACTGCATGCAATTTAAATTTAGGTGTGTGCGTGTATGAGTGTAGTGTGTATGTAGTTGTAATTAACGTTAACCAATGTACCGTTACTTATACTACTTTTTGAGCTAACGTTAAGTCAAAGGTATCGTTAAATCATTTTTAACGTTATTAGGTAACGTTAATAACAGCTTATTTATTTTTGATTCACTGATGGATTGGAGGCTCTTCCTTCACTTCATGCACGCTCACGGTAGCCATGGCAACAACGCCAATCAACCAGCGGGTCTATCGGTAGCGCGGTGCTGCAACGTAGCATTACCGATTAAAATAGTTTAACTATGGTAACGTTAAAATAATGTGAATTGGGTAACGTTAACAAGCCCTGCAATGAAAAGAAAAATTACACATAAAAATAACGTTAATTGGGTAAAGTTATAATAATGATATGTTATCAAGTAATAACGATAATTGACTACCGTTACTAAGGTATTTTATGATTTTACCGTTTCCTAACGTTACTCATAATGTGAATTTGGTAACGTTAACAAGCCCTGATGAAAACTGATTCGAGGAGTGCCGCGACTGTGACGCGCCCCCGTCTCACGTCTCTTATGCGCCTTAGAGCGCGCGCAGACAGAGAGCGGTCTGTACCTCTACCATGAGTTATACTAGTTTACAGTGACCGTACTCGCTAGCGACGGCGTAAATGATTTGTATGAGAATTGTACTTCCGTAAGTGACCGCTAGAGGCGCTGTACACGATTCTCCATACAAATCATTTACGTCGTCGCTAGCGAGTACGGTCACTGTAAACTAGTGTAACTCATGGTAGAGGTACTGGAGTTCCGAGTTCAGAGTTCTGCGTTCTTTCGAATACTGAAGCTCTTACGATAACGCACACAGCAGGCGACTGGAACTATCGAGCGGTCAATAACAGAACTCTGAACGCGGTACTCGGACGGAATTCCAGACCGCTCTCTATCTGCGCGCGCTCTTAGGGTTTAGCAAGGATTTCGTGTTTCGAGTAAAATCATCCGAGTAGCAATACATTGCGGGCCTTGAGTAATCCGTCGCATCATAACTATTCCCATAGTTTTTTTTTTATTTCAAAATATACACAGAATATGTCATTGACACAATGGTAATAGCTGTTTCGCCACAATCCAGGAGTTTCTAAATAGGCAGAGTTATTTATTCATCAGCGTTTTGCAAGTTGCTACAATTTCTCAATAGCTATTTTGCATGGCTATATTCAGATTGATTATTTAAATGTTATGTTAAAAAGTCTAAACTTTACTGGTTTAAACTTGTATAAAATGCCTTTGGGTGTTAAATTAGCTTTTACCCGCGGCTTCCCTCGCGAGAACCATCGAGTACGGTTTGAATTGAAATTCCAGTTAAGGGTCGATCGATCCTTTATATTATACCATGACTAGAACGCATCGAAACAACCAGAAAATATAAGCTGGAGTCAACTCCTCATCATTTCCACCTCATCACCGAACTGAACGTTGGTGGAATACTCGTCGAAATTGCCTAATTTTAGAAGTAGACAGTTATTTCATTTTTAATTACTTTGTGGATCTTTTCTTTCGCTATTCGCCATCTATGCGCAACTGTAGCATACTTTGTAGTTGCAAGACCATTTTGTTGGTCTCATTGTAATGATTGTTAATTGATCCACTTGTCGACAACAAGATTGCAAGGTATTACTCGCTTTTTCTGTGAGACCTTAAACTTGTTAAGCATTCATCCTAGATCCAACCAGTCTTTGTGTGATACCAAACAAAAGAAACCTTTCCGTTCATTGTACGACTTTTATGACTTAAATATATAGTTTTTCTGACCCTTACCATTCAGGGAGATAAAGAGGGTCCTAAATTCACCTTATAATTAGGGTACCGCCTTAACAATCTTTGGTTTCAGTTAAATTTACTAATATTTCTTAAGATCCCCCATATTTGTATTTATTGGGGCATCAAATGCCATTTTTGAACATCGGAACTCCTTAATGGTAAGTAGTCCAATATATTGGCGTCATAAATTTGTTTTATTCACAATTTATGGCGTAAAGAATGATGTTGCGCCTCCGATATTGACGACCACGTGTGCTCATAATGTGATGAAATATTTTGTGTTAGAAAATAGAAATACTTGGGATATATCGGAACAAGTGAACGGTGGTGACTTATGGCACTGAGACGTGATCGCTAATGATGGGCCTAGTGAGAAAAGCTCATTCAGAGGATCATTCAGAGGATCAAAATATTAGAAATGATGAAATCTGTGCAAGAACTACAGTCACCGATATAGCTCGAAGAATCACCAGACTCAAATGGCAGTGGACAGGGCAGATCGCTCGTAGAACTGAAGGCCGACGGGGACAAAATGTTCTCGAATGGCGTTCACGGATCGGAAGACTCATTGTAGGTAGGCCTCCAACAAGATAGAGCGACGACCTGGTTAAGGTTGCGGGATCGTTTTGGATGCGGATGACGCAGGCCCGGTCTGTAACACTACCTCTAATGTCATTGTAACATACTATATTTAACACTTATAGAATAGAATAGTAACTCAAACTAGACCTCCGAAAAAGGGAAGGTTTTTATTTTACACCCACATCTCGACATGACAGAGTACCTAACTTCGTTATTAACCTTTTTGTGGTAAGCATGACTGGATAATGGTTATGAAAAATACACATTATTTATTCACTTACTTTGAGTTACCTACTATACAATCACTCCGTATTTTTCACAAAGTCACGCCTTAGGATGACCTCATTGTAAATGAATAGAAATGATAACAATTATTATGTATATCAGAAACAATGGTTAAGTAAAAGCTAAGAAGCTACTTGCTTTAGGTGTAAGCCACACAGAAGAGACGTGGGACGGGGGCGCGTTGCAATTGCGGCGCTCCTTGCTTCAGTTTTCGTACTAAATGTATTGAAGCGTCGCGATCCAAAGCAGACAGAAGAGACGGGGCGAAGACGCGGCTGCGAACAAACGACGCGGACTGCGACGCGCCCCCGTCCCACGTCTCTTCTGTGTGGCTTGCGCCTTAGTTTCCCAACTGTCGTACTTAAGTAACAAGTACTATTTAATCCATTCGCGTCCTGTTAGGACGCTCGAGGCTTCTGCATGTTCTGCAAACGCACATGTGCGTTCAAGTGCCTATAAAACCGTGACAAGAGTTAAAAATCACGAAAGGCTGAATACATTTTTCCAAAATGTGTACCTAATTTTTCTAAAAATGCACTTTCCGCTATCTGTACACTTCTGGAACCTAGACCTTCCCAATTAGGGAATTTTCTCGAAATGCACACCTACCCAATAAGTGCATTCTCCCAAAAAGTAGGTACACTTCTCTGAGACGGATGTTCATATACCTATAATATACACAAACATACGGCTCTTTGGAAAAGTACCATCAGAGAATATACTCTATCCAACAAATTACACCTTTTGGGAAAGTGTACCCATTGGGAAGTGCACTTTTTGAGACAGTGGCAGCTTCCGTGAATCTGATCGTTCAAAAGAAGTGACTTCCTTACAAAATGGCGGCCTGTTCTCAATTCTCAATGCCCTCATTTGGCCAGTTTTCTGTGCACAATTTATGCACTCCTTAATCGGAATGTTTGACGGTTGAACGGGCCCACACCAATTGCCATTTAGCCACGTTTATCAATATTTAGCCCACTCGTGCGCCGCTCAGCCCGCGCCAATAACCTGACCTTCTGAGGCAATCGCCGCGTCCGCCGGGGTTACGCAACTGACTGTACTTGTACCTTGCAAAGGGCTATCGCGAGATTGAGCTACTTATATGGTATATTTTAAACTTTCTTGATGTCCACTCATAACTATTACCACTAAACTAACGTAACGTGACACCCTACCTACACTTCAATCAACTCGTGTCCACTGCCACTGCAGTGGGTGAAACGTCGAGGTAAATATTAAATGTCATTTGCGTGATAGTCCCATGAGTAATAATAGTTACTTATGTTTTTAGGTAGTCAAGAAATGTGGCTATCGATGGTCGAATGTTCTGAGGAGAACACTTTGTCTGTTTGCATTAGATCAGCACAGCGCGCTAGATTTGCCCGTGGTGGCCGAATGGTTTGGCAGAGGGTCGTGGTTTCGGGTCCGGCTTCACACCTCTGCTACTGATGACGTTTTAAAAGATCCTGAAGATAGTACGCTTCTATATATTTTATGACAAACGTTGATATGACAAGTTAAATTATGACCAACTAATTTATGTATGGGAAACCGAGGGATCCGTGCTAGAGCCTTACAGTATTGTTGATATGAATCCGAGTTGTAACACCAGTGGCTTGTTTATAATCCGAATACGGCCACCGGTGTGACGGCATTAGTTTTAAACGGCCGCGATAAGCTAAGCATGCGCTCCTTAATAGGAATAGAGATTAGGTACTCAGCTTACTTCAACTCTTGGACTTATATAGATGTTGTCGCGGTTAAGTTTGGACCGTTCTCTGGAAAAGTTTTTTGCTTTTTGCTTATGAGGTAGATGATAGTCCGTCGGAGCTGTTTAGGTTCTCAAAAATATCTATAAGCTCGTGTCATCTCCGATATTTATGATGACGACTGAGGTACGAGTATGTACAGTCTGTGTATGATACATTAAACGTATAAAAATCCTTTTCGCCTTTTACGATGTATCATGTCATGCTATGTTTTAACAATCTCTTTCTCTCAAGTTTAAGTTCTTGTCACCCGCACCCGATTACTCAAACGATTACGATTGACTCAAATTTGATTGAGTTATCAAAATGTGAAATGTAGTATCGATGTTACGGTGGAACATACTTCAACACCATCATAGATACACCTGTAGACTAATAACACAATATTTTGCCGTAATACAGGGAAGAAATTTTCCTGTGAGATTCTTGTCTTTAAATTTTGTCTATATATTTATAACACAAACAAAGACAATGACATCACCTTTATCCATCAAGTTTTTTGAAAATAAACTTTTAAATGTAAATTAAAGTGTAGCATGGACTTTTGTGGTGAATATGTCTTCGTCACTCGTGTGAAATACAAATACATGTATAAACTTCCCGGTATTGGTTTATATGGAAGGTTGGCCGTATGTATCATCCTTGTTCTAAATCGTCAATGTTATCCAAATGCATCGCGTACATTATTTGCAACGAGGATAATTTACCATCGCGGTGGTACGATTTCCTTACCGGCGTTGTTACGGTTTCAATGACAAAGATTTAAATACACGATTATTGACGAGAATTAATTAATTTGATTGTCCTGATGTTTGTTGACATTTTTCGATGCCCATGTAATTTTTGCCCGTATATTATAATAACCTAGGACACTCCACGCGCCCTTTCGAGTACCGGTATTTTAACTCCTTGAAACTGGTCAATTTCATCAATTATACCGGTTCTCAAGGTATCTGTATCATGTGGGACCTATGCTTGATACCGGTACTCCCGTACAGGTAACGAGACTAATACCGGTTCCTGGTGTGAGGCCGCGATACCGGTTTTGGTAAATACCGGTATTTCAAGCCCTCCACACCAATCCACTGCCCGCTGTTGTTTGCCCGTACAGTAAAATTACATAACGTTTACCACTTCATTCATTCATTTCATATTCAACTTTAAGGACCTACAAATAAAGCCAATTTTAGAATACTGTTACCCACGTTTGCAGATTTTGTAATAGCTACTTTATTTGTATGGTGTTAAAGTTGGAAATGAAATGAAGGCAAGCCATCTGTCAGTGGTAAACTAAAAGTAAACGTATTGTAGATCATTTGTCTTGCTGTCGCCGCCTGAAAAGGTTCTGATTACAAAGAAATGACCTATAATTTTTTTCGAGGAAAGAGAGTGACGGTTGACGTTTGCTGTTGGAGAAGTAAATGGAAATGTTTTGATGAATTAATTGTTGTAATGACTAGTAATGAGTAACGTTTATGTATAGAAAGTTTCTTATGTGGTCAGTAAGAGCTAAGAGCCTTAATGAATAGAGTTGTCAATCGGCAACTGTTAGTAAATAGCCACTGAGAATCCTACATACAAAAATTATAATGACGTGCGAAATTATTTTGAAATTTACCATGAGCTTTACGGTGAAGGAAAACAGCGTGATAAACCTATATACGCCTGCGAAGAAATTCAAAGGTGTGTTAAGTTCCGAATCCGCACTGTGCCTGCGTGGGAACTACAGCGCAAGCCCTCTCATTCTAAGAGGAGGGCTGTGCCCTGCAATGGGACGTATACAGGCTGGGGTGATGATGATGATGCTTCCTATTCAAGAGTTATTGTATAAATCTGACACGTATCTAGAAAAACCGTACACAACCATAAGAATAAATAATAACAGAAGGGAAACTCTCGCTCCGGCCGGACTCAAGGTCACGATATTAGAGTAAAGGCTAAGCCTTTGCTCAGTCAGGGTGTCACGGCCGGCGTCGCCGCACGCACGTTTGGCATATTGGCTGTTTACTGTTTGCGCGTTCGTTTTATTGGAAACAAATAACAATGGCGTCAAGTTATTGTGGTGTATTTGGGTGTATGAACACTGATGTATGAAATGGCTTCATTTGGTATGGCACTTGTAATAACTTCTTACTTAGAAATACCTATCTATAATATGTAGGTACGTACAGTCAAGGATTTTAATTGTTAGGCCACTTGCCACTGTTCGTATTTTAGCCGTGTAATGCAAACCAGCATATACGAGTATTTATAATAATAATAATAATAGTTTATTCATAAGCCTCTTACAAAGGAAATAAAAGAAAATATAAAATCAAGCATTAACATTATACAAGGCCTGCTATTATCGATACAATTTAATAGTTCCCTGGCCTTCATGCTAGGATACCCTCCTTCATGATAGGATTGTACCCTGTGTTATGAAGGACAGTGGTTCGGAGCTCGAGACACTGGTTGTGCTAACCTTAATCCAATGCTGATTTTAAATGAGTTGTGATTTTGTGGTGTGTGTGTGTGTGTGTGTTTGTGTGCGAGAGTGTGTGTGTGTGCGTATATATAAATCATGTTTGTGGGTGTAATAATGTACTTGCGTAGTGATAATTATAAAGTTTGATTTAAGTACATTTCAAGTTTTAATTAATACAATGTAAGGTATATATAATCATTTTAAGATCTGTTCAGATTTGTCAGTCTTGTAGTTATGTAGAAGTACCTATCTATAATATGTAGGTACGTACAGTCAAGGATTTTAATTGTTAGGCCACTTGCCACTGTTCGTATTTTAGCCGTGTAATGCAAACCAGCATATACGAGTATTTATAAGCGGCTTCACCCGATTTGCATTACACGGCTAAAATACGAACAGTGGCAAGTGGCCTAACAATTAAAATCCTTGACTGTACCTAATGATTTATAATTCTCATATTTTGTAAAACTAGAATAAAATAATGATTTCAAAGTAAATAAAAACTTATATTTTAGCGATATTATCTTTAGACGTAAATAATATTTAACAGTAAGCAACCCTAGCAACACGCCTGGACGACAGAGGGGTGTAACGACGTGAGGGGGGAAGTAGGTATACAAATGGCGGCGTTTTGGACGCGGTCAAAAGAGATTCCATTCTACTCTGTTATTATTTATTCTTATGACACAACCACGCCAACACACAATTTTTATTCAAACGAGAGACTTATTATGCTTTCGTTTAAGTAATTATTCCAGTGTTTGCATTAGCACATGCGCCGTTCGCCGTAGGTTGTTTACACTCGATTCTCCGTGTTTCATTGAATAACGAAACCGTATAATGTGGTGGAACCGTGTCCGATCAGGAACATAACGGTGCCAGTTAAATATAAACATGAGGGGAGTGCGTGCGGAAACCATTGTTTTTTGGATTTAAACCGCTAGCTTATTTGCAAGCCTTTCCATTTCATACAAGGCTATAAAATAAATTAAAAAATTAAAAACCCGCCTGCAAAAATACTGAAAAGGTGGAAACAAGATAAAATGTTCAATAACAATAAAACGAATTTAAAACACGTCGATGGCAGTCTTTCAAAATTTAATGCAACGATAAAATGCAGTCGGAGGCATGCATGAAGTGACATTAAATCCCATGCAGCCACTGAGTCCCATGCCTCAGTTTTTTTAATTACTTTTTTATTTCTTGCTTTTTAGTGTAACCTCCTGAGACCCAGATAAATTATTGAGTATTTGAATTAGGAATCCTAAAATCATAAAGTACAAAACCAAAACAAAAACCAATTTTGAAATATGTAGGTAGGTACTTAATTTTCCACATGGGTTTCATAGAGAAAATTATTGCTCAAAGATGTCTTAGTAAGTATGTACGTCGTCGTTTTAATCCATTGATTTGATTGCCAATTTACTATTCCAAATTAAATTTAAACACATGACTTGTATATATTTTTGTAATCTCTTTTAAAATCCCTTTATTTTGATACCCTACTCGATAGGTTTGAATAAAAAAATTTTTTTGAAGACTCACAATTTGGCGCCAAAAATCCGCCGTTTTGATTTTTCAAGAATTTCATGTATCCAGTGTTACTCGCGTTATCAAGACGAATCCAATTACGTATCATTTATCAAAATCGGTTCAGCCGTTGTGTAGTTACGAGAGGACATAGGAATGGACATACATACATACATACGGGTCAAACACATAACCCTTCCTTCTTCGCAGTCGGGTAAAAATCGAAACTGTATGATAAATTTAAACATGTTCCATTTGCCTGTCTACTGAGGTTCTTAGGAGTTCATCCACGTTATAAACTTAGTAGCTTTTGCCTGCTACTTCGTTAGGGCAGAATTAAAATTTTTGGTAAGGCTTTTGCATCATTGAATAAGCAAAAATCCACAAGTCAATCATCGTCATCATATTTTTTTTCCTAATTTAATCCTAGGGTAGGCACTAGACCCTCTATATACGCCTCTGGCGACCACTAATACATGATCCTTCCAATTGGCACAAGCTTATTCCATAGCTAATACAGAATACACCTATTTCCACAAACTCAAACTCAAACTCTTTATTGCATTTAAATGTTGTGGGTAAAGATCCTAAAAATAATGTACAGCTTCAACATTTACCCTGTGAGGGCACAGCAATATGTAGGTATACATAATGGTGGTACTAACCAAACCACATAACAATATGTACCTTAGTGAAAAGTTACAGTTATACATAGTTTACCTATTAACAATATGGCACTAAAAATTATATGAACTTAAAAATAAACTACATACTACTTAGAATATAAGCAAGGATGAAATGACTTTATACCTAATCTATTTTTACTGACTTTATATTTTTGTTTTTAGTTTATTGTATTTTGTGTGGCTTGTAAATTTTACTAATAAATTTTCGTTTTATTTATGTTTTTATATAAATTTATTTTTCGTTTAAAAAATCCTGTAAGGAGTAGTAAGATTTGTTGATTAGATGTTGTTTTAGTCGCCTTTTAAATCTGTCTATATTGGTTTCATCTTGAAATGGTTTAGGAATTTTATTGTATACTAGCCTTTTCCCGCGACTTCGTCCGCGCACAATTTTTTTTTATAGTCAACTCCCGATTTCTACAACAGGAGAGCCGGTATTTCACGTCCGCCACGTTGGATTTTAAAATCGTTGTTGTTTTCGTAATCAGCTACCCGTTAAACCATTGCAACAATACCCATGTTGATTTTCAGACTTTGTCACCCCATTTCCCCCTTTTAAGGATTGAATTCTGAAAAAACCTGAAACACGTGTTTACTCATTTATTGTTAGGAGTACTCCTGTGAAGTTTTGAATAAAATAGTCTAACTAATCTTGTTTCTCCATACAAACTTTGGACCCCCGTTTCACTCCCTTAGGGGGTGAATTTTGAAAAATCCTTTCTTAGTGCACCCCTACATCTTATAAGGAACCTACGTGCGAAATTTGGAATCGCTAGGCCCAGCGGTTTGGGCTGTGCGTTGATATGTCAGTCAGTCAGTTTCTTCTTTTATATATTTAGATTGCAACTGACATGGCGAAGGGACCGGAGTGAATTATTTTTAAACGACTATCTGGTAACGCTAATCTTGTTTGGGGTCGTAAATTTTGTGGACGGGTGTATTGCGGAAAAAGGGATATATTATTTTTTACAAAAACACCCACTTCTAATATATATATATAGTACATGTCAAAGTTAAAATGTTTTGTTCTATAAAATATGGTTTACAGCTTGTCATATTATCAATGTTCATTATTATTCGCAGACAGCGTTTTTGAAGTCTGAACAGTTGTATTGTTTCAGAACTGTTCCCCCATAGAACTATGCCGTATTGTAGCCAGGCGTGCGCATACGCATAGTTATAGGTATTCTATACGCAAAGTTATCCCCTTATTCATAAGCGCTTGTCAAGTGATTCAAATCTCAATCGCTTTAAATGTTTTCTTATCCAGACCGACAATGCATAATTGAAACATAACGTTTGCAACTTTTTTTGAATACTAAGGAGTTTGGGCTGTACCATTACCGCGGCCCAGACAATGTTGCCAGTCGAAATATAGACCAAATAGTCGAATAATCTGGGAAGGGTTATAAAAATTGCACCAACCTTTTTGACCTTCTCTTTGTATCGCTTTAGTGAATTACTGGGTGTACCTTACTTAGCATTTTCAATTTAAAGTGCCCCGTTTACTTCGTTTTTTTAAATGAGGAGCGATGTTTTCTTATTCAATGCCCCTCCTTCGCACTTCGTCCATCGTTTTTGTCACCTCGTAAATTGGATGATTTAACGCAGGTGTAGTGCCTTGAAGTCTGCTGGTGCGGGGTGTCCGTCGCCAAAGAGTCTCATTCTTAATCTGGCGAGGGCATCACATTCACACATGATGTCTTCCATTGTTTTGTCTTCCTCGCCACTTATTCTACAATCTTCGTTGTCCTGTAGTCCCATCTTTACAAAGTCACATCTAACCTGACCTTTTCTTTCGCAGCGAACAATCCATAAGCAGCGCGCGCGCCTCAGTCATGGTGTATGACGACGGCCTCAAGCGCTGGGTGCCTTCGGGCAGCAGCTCCGGCCTGTCCAAGGTCCACATCTACCATCACACGCAGCACAACACGTTCAGGGTCGTCGGGAGGAAGCTCAACGACCATGAGGTAAGATCTAAGTCACTAGTATACATACAGGGTGAAAAGAACGAAAGCCACATGGTGGGCAACTACCTTAAACATTGGAAAGAGCACATTCTACGTAAAGAAGACTTACCTTTATTTTTGAAAATAATAATTACTGCATTTATAAAGTCGTATTTTATAATACAGTTAAATTCCTGGTTAAGGCAGACGATTTTTCAAAAATCCATGAATGCAGTATTTATTATTCTCAAAAATAAAGTAAGTCTCCATTATGTACAGTTGGATATTTCCAATATTCACGCCTGTTATTTAGAGATAATATTTTAATGAACCTTGTCATTATAAGTAGATCTGCATCATACAATACGTCAAAATATTTTTGGTTCATTTGACCGGATTCGACTCCCGACTAAGACAAACGAGCGATTTTTCAAAAAACCCATAATTGCAGTATTTTATGTTTTTAAAAATAAAGTTAAATCTGCTTTGCATAGAATGTGCTATTTCCAATATTTAAGGTGTTTTTCCTTTATGTTGCATAGCCTTGGGACGCCCTGTATAGTAGCATTTCAGCGTCATTTCATTTAGTTAGCATTTCAGCCGTAGGTACAATGCCCACTGCTGGACATAGGCCTCCCTCGTTTGTAATGTCGCACTCATAGATCAATGGAGCGTCAACTCAAAATAGTATACATATATGGTATTCTCATATTCAGCCTTTTCGCCGAAAATTACATCCCAAATGATGAGTAATTTGTCAACTGTAAACTATTCAGGATATATTTCATGACTTTCCTGTAGGATAGGTTAGGTTAGGTTTGTTTTATAACAAGCCTGAAAAGTTTACAGTTTAAAAAAAGTTGGCAAATGTATCAGTTGGGAAAAATATAGTTGGGAAAAGCCAGAGAGAGACCCATTACATTATTGAGTGAAGTCTACATTAAAATGGTACATTTTTGAATTGATGCTCTTTTGATCTGGGAATGCGATATTAGTTGGATTATATCTGCATTTTTGTCTTGTTTAGCTTTTCGCTAATCCAATGCTCCCTGCGTTCCAGGTGGTTATAAACTGCGGCATCGTCCGCGGACTCAAATACAACCAGGCGACGGTCACGTTCCACCAGTGGCGCGACGCGCGGCACGTCTACGGCCTCAACTTCTCGTGTCGCGAGGACGCCGACAGCTTCGCTCGCGCCATGATGCATACGCTCGAGGTACGACATAATAAATAATAGTACCTAAAAGTGATTCTCCTATTGTAGCCCGAAAACATTTGATCATATTTTGACTACCACTACTTTCGCTAGCCCTAAAACAAAAAATTCGAGTTTTTTTATTTTCCTATCTATTCATTAGCCCTAATTTTCGCAATCCGAATTTACGTTGTAGGGTCAGCTGCAGAAAAAAAGGTACCCCCCTGTTGTGGTTACCACCGTTACAGGGTGATACCTTTTTTCTGCAGCCTGTACTGTACTGTGCAGCCCAGTACCTAATTTCACTAGCCCTAACTTTTGCATTACTGCAGCGCACATAAACAATATAAAATGTTTACTTGGACTAATTTTTATATTTCGATAATCTTGATTGTGTGTGTTTGGAGCAGAGATCGGAATTTTCACGGCAAAATATAAAACTGTCGCAATCAAGCTAGTGTTAAAACCAATTTTTTATCGATATCGATAGTTGTGTAATAGAAGAAAAAAACGGTCCACTAAATAAAAAAAAACATATTTAATACATTTTAGGTCGGGTGATAAACGAAACAGGCTACTCCCAGAGAATGTTGAGAAATTAATGATTATCTACTCGTATCACTATCACAAACCAAATAAAATGTCATGTGCTGTTGTGTGCACTGACGCGGACTTCGAAGAAGAAATTGCATCTGTCTCTATATAATTTTATACAAACCTGACCTAAAATTCTGTATTAAATATATTTTTTTATTTAGTGGACCGTTTTTTTCTTCTATTGCACAACTATCGATATCTATAAAAAATTGGTTCTAACCTTTGATCAATTATAACTGTAGATGCACAGTCGCGCGCCCAAATATGTCCGAGCCAAATGAGCTCCACTTTGATAAAAGTGGTCGACTTTTTTCTCAGTACGTTGTTGTCAATGCAAGCGTAACGATGCCCACGTGCGTCTTTAAAAAGTGCAAAAATCACTCGAAAAAACGGAACAAATCTAATGGAATATCATACTTTCGGTGAGTATCTGTTGTTTTTTCTATTAAATTCTAAGAATCAGAGAGAAATATTGATTTAAATTAATTTTAAAGCCATTTCTAAATTGCTAATTAAAAGATTAACGTTGTCAGAATTCCACAACATTGACATATGCCTTGTCTTTGTCACACGCACAGGAAAGCTTATCAGTAAAACGAAACAGATAAACAACAGAACATAGAACAAAAGTGTAGTGGAGTTGCCATCACCCTATTTTTTTATTTCTAGAATTTTATGTGTTTTTGTGTGAAGTTTTGATTTCCTGGATGTGTATACGTATGTCATGTATGTGTGTATGTGTTACTGGGAAACGTGTGCGATAGTTTGACTGTTAATTCAAACCCTAAATTATAATGAAGTATAATCATTTTCTACTTATATTTTAGTTTTCCTCAAAATGAAGTGCATAGAGAAAGGTGGAGGAAAATTGTAGCACAAGAGAGAGGCGAGAAATTTTTGAAGGCGAATGATGCAAATGTTGTTTGCTCAGATCATTTTGTGAAGTCTGACAAGTATATCACAATGAAAGGTTTGCGGCGAATAAAAAAATCTGCAATTCCGCACATTGAGGTATGAGTATAAGCAGCAGTTCTGCTCTCTAAAAATTACTATAAAGTACCTACCTACCTACCTATTTTTAACCGATTTCAAAAAGGAGGAGGTTATGCATTGCACAGTATGTATTTTTTATGTATGTTCACCGATTTCTCGGTCAATTGTGGGCCGATTTTCATAATTATATTTTTATTTCAAAGAAAATACTCCTGAGGTAAGCCATAACTATAATATATATAGTTATTTATTAGTTATAATACCTAGTGCCACCCACGAAGATGCGAGGTTTTGTCAAAATTAGACATTAATGACATTGTAATAAGAACGACGGCACGCGTCGACTCTAACTATAGTATGGCGTTGACTCTGAAACGTGTCAGGCAAAATGTGTCGGTAATAAAATATTATGCAGTTTTTAATGTCATTAAGAGTTTTTCTTGTATAATGTAATAATCACAGCCGGGTGAAGCGGTCTTTACTAATTTCATGATTTAAAATCGGGTTTTGTTCCGCGTACTATCGCCCCAAGCGCCAGATAACCAACTTTAAGGCCCAGTTTGCGTGTAGTGGCTAGACATCTGTCCATAACAATCCATAGCAATAAACATCAACGGCTGCAAGCAACTTTGTTATGAAAATGGGTATCTGACGTCTGGGGCGATGGTACCTTGATTTTGAAGAAGCCCGATATTTCGGCACAGTTGCATGCGCCATGATCACGAGACGACACTGTGTCAAGGTACGCGGAACAAAACCCGATTTTAACTCATGAAAATTATACTTTCTGGATTTTCTCAT
Source organism: Archips xylosteana (assembly GCA_947563465.1). Classification (NCBI taxonomy): domain Eukaryota; kingdom Metazoa; phylum Arthropoda; class Insecta; order Lepidoptera; family Tortricidae; genus Archips; species Archips xylosteana. The sequence goes on from OX387369.1 coordinate 9,930,502, forward strand.
GATTACGAACAACTTTAAGTACTCCCCTACACTCTCCAAGGAACCTAAATGGCAAATTTCAGCTTTCTACGACCAGTAAAACAAATAATCGATCCTGTTGAACTGAATAATATAAATCCCGTTTTTCCATAACCCGTGGGAATTTCGAAAAATCCTAAAAATATTTTTCACTATTATAATTACCTACTTTTATGCCCAATTTGAAGAGTAGTAATTATAATATACATAATTACGGAGATACATAGGAATCCCGTTGAACTGAATATATAAATCCCGTATTTTCCTTATCCCGTGGGAATTTCCAAAAATCCTTCCTTGTTGGATGCCTACATTGTATACACACATTGTACACATTGTACACATTTGCAAAATTTCAAGTCTCTAGGTGCAGCGTTTTGGGCTGTGCGTTTATATACAACAGTCAGTTAGTCAGTTTATCATTTTATACTTATATCTCGAAAACGGTAAACATTTGGAGTAAAGAAAATTAGGTTTAAAATTATCTAAATGACGTCCCCATTCATTCTGTAAAGTGTTGGCGTTAACCTTAATTTCACCGTTTTTTATTGCATTAATTGACAAAAACTTTTTGTAAAGAAAGTCCTCTCCTAAAGTCGGAATGCATTCTTTGTTCTACAACATCATTTCGTCCGCCAAAGCAACGTCAAACTCGTCAAAGCAATCTTACAACGTCGCCTTCAATGTAGCAAGTGAAATTAATCACTATGCCGTTTCTGATAAGGCTTACATTCATATCCGACCAAAAGTGTGGAAATTGTGGAGTTTAGCTGTCAAGTGTCAAGCGTTGTGGAGTTTTGCCGCTACCGAAATTCGACTGTAATGAAGTAAAGACTAGGTTCAAATTTCGTCACGTATTTACGTATTTGGGATCAGTTTTCTCTACGCACACGTAAATAAATTTTTAACTGTGAAGTTGCGAAATTCAACTGTAATTAAGTAAAGACTAGGTTCAAATTTCGTCACTTATTCTTTTCACACAAAGTAATTACTTTGTGTAGGTGATGATTTTATTTGTTACGCAAACAAATAAATAGTTCGGACATTCTTTCAAGGGGATTTTGTTCGGCAATGTGTATCTTCAGTTATAATTGATCAAAGGTTCTAACACTAGCTTGATTGCGACAGTCTTATATTTTGCCGTGAAAATTCCGATCTCTGGTTTGGAGTACCTACCAAATAAACGTTTTATCCATCTATCTAACAGAAAGAATAGGTGAAAACAATTGTGATTCCCGTCTCCAAGTCGTTAGGCAATCTGGCCTCGGAGGCCTCTCGAGAGATTGCGAACCTGGCTTCTCTACCCACACAGCTACTAACGACTGTTGTCTATCATTGCAGATATTGGCTAACAAGCCGACCGGCACGGTGGCGCCGCCGCAGCCCCCCAACCCGCCAAACCCCCCCGTGCCCTTCAACGGTCACAACAACCAGCACTACGACGAGGATATGGGCTACAGGTAGGTCCTCTCCTCATCTCACCCCATGAACTTAATACCTAACCAGGACTGAGTACTAACTTTTAATAGTCTTTCAAAAGTGACCCATATTACCAAGCCATACAGTTTAATAATGACAACTAGAGACAGCGGTCCGAGAGATTACATACAAACTAGAGAAACTAGAGAATTGTGTCCCACTCGCACCAGTACTTGATCACCCTAATTAGAACGAGATGCAACTCTCTGGTTATTTTTTTTTTCGGCCTCACTTTTTTGTCGCAGTACTCAATCCTGGTAAGGTATTAAGTCCATGTCTCACCCAGCCATTGCCAGGAAATTCAGCTTCCTAAGAGTGCTTTTCTAGCAAAGATGTTCTATGCTACGTTGCTATGGATGCGTCTGATATTTCACTTCATACTGCGGTGTAAAGCACTGGTAGAAACGGGTTCAACTAAGCTATGTTTTTATATAGAAAGATACGCGCTCCGGATGCGTGCTGTGGATGCATGTTCTGGAACTTCCTTGAGCGTCTACATAGTTTAGCATTAAAGGAAACGTTCACATTGCTCATGTGCTTTCACATCTTCTCAGTATAGCACATCACAGTGGCGATCCTTACATAGAGCCCAAAAGCCGGGCTTGCCTTATAAATCTCAAATCAAGATTAAAAATAAAAGCCAAACCTCGTCCAAACGAAAAAAGTTCTAATAAAATCACTTTCATAATAACGCGCTTTATTTTACGTAAAATACCAAGAATTGCATAACAAATCCGCTGCGCGGCCCAGCGGCGCTGTACGGCGGCCGACGCGGCGATAGGCGATAGTAGCGACGTTATAAATAGCATGACATCTCGCTCGCTCTTGTCGGCTTTTACGGGGCTTCGAAACGCTCTCTTCATACTTAGGAAAACGTTAGTTTTGCAAATATCTATGTATAGCTGTATATATAGCGCTTTCTTTGCAATTTTGAATCTGGCTTACGGTGTGAAGTTTGCTGCGTTTGGTTTAGAACGCGGTGCGCGGGCGAGATGAATAACTTCACGATTGTTTATATCGAATCGTGGGCCATACCATGCAAGGCGTTGTAAAATGCGTGAATTTATGTAATTACAAAATAAATAGGTATTCTTGTTTTAGTGCGTTGCGTGTGAGAATGAGTCTGTAAAATTTAAAATTCTGTCTAGTAATAGAATGAAGTGTGCTTTGGTAAGCTTGCCCAAACTGAGCAAAGCGGGTACAAGATGGATTTACCTACATTAAATTATAAAAAAATACTAAAACATAACTCTCGGCTTGCCATAACCTGATACCCTAGGCACGCCACTGGCACATCACTGGTGGAAAGACACCTTAAACGATTTTTTTATATTAGTGAGGGGTTCTCTTGATTTTAATTGTTTCACTGTGTGAGATGTGGGTTCGTAACACTCCAGTAATGTTCATCTGGATGGTTGGCAGTCTTCTACTGTGCGTTACCGATATGGCGATATGACCTTCAAGCTTTCAAAAAAAGAGCGTACTCCTACCTAAAAGGCCGGCAACGCACTTGTGACTCTTCTGGTGTCGCAGGTGTCCATGGGCGACGATAATCGTTTACCATCAGGCGATCCGTCTGCTCGTTTGCCCCCTATACCATAAAAAAAATTAAAGAACTAAAATGTGAAAGGTTCACATAAATACGGCGGTTCAGTTTGTTTTTATACCAACCTTGATAAGATTGCTTAAGAGCGACATCTCTTTTCCGGGTGAACGGATACTTCCGAAGGAGTGTTGACGTTTCTCGATGAGAACATTAACATAGATGACGTGTCGCTGCGTAAGTGACTATAAAAACAAACTGAAAAATGTCGATATATAGGAAAAATTTGTGTCTCAACTCCTGACCAGTGGTGGTGTAGGGGTTTAGCGCGTAGCACGGAATGCTGAGGACCTGAGTTCGATTCCCAGCGCTGGTCTCTTTTTCTGTTTTTTTTTCTGTGTATCTATGTTTCAGTTTGTATTTAGTATGAAATGAAATGATTGATCCCGATTCAGTGTTTTGGTCCTTCGTGCCGGATGATGGTCTGCTGATGACGCTTGTTGTTCCAGAACAATGACGCGCGAGGACGCGGCCGTGCTGCAACAGCCGCAGTACCACGCGCCGCACCCGCACCAGCCCTACCAGCCGCCGAGCCAGTACCACGCTCCCCACCACCAGGTAACACCAACACCAATCACCACATACATACATCACCACGACGACCAGATGGCCTAGTGGTTAGAGAACCTCTTTGATGAACTAGTGGTTTGAGGTCTCGATTCGGTTCCCGTGTCGGGGCAGATATTTGTATGAAAAATACGAATATTTGCTCTCGGGTCTTGGATGTTTAATATGTTTTTATCTATGTAAGTATGTTTGTCCGTAAAAGTACCCATAACACAAGCTTTGGTTAGCTTACTTTGGGACTAGGTCAACTGATGTGAATTGTCCCGTGATATTTATTTATATATGGATTAATCTTAAATTATTACCGAGGTCCGGAAATAGCTGAGCATCGCGACGCTTGCAGAGATACGGGATAGGAATTAATGGGTCATATAAATTTTTTAGGGTTCCGTACTCAAAGGGTAAAACGGGACCCTGTTACTAAGACTTCACTGTCCATCTGTCACCAGGCTGTATCTCAAGAACCGTGATAGTTAGACAGTTGAAATTTTCACAGATGATGTATTTCTGTTGCCGCTATAACAACAAATACTAAAAAACAGAATAAAATAAATATTTAAGGGGGCTCCCATACAACAAACGTGACTTTTTTTGCTCGTTTTTGCTCGATATTGATAACGGCAACAGGTAGACGCTTGAAATATTCACAGAATATTTAATTATATATTGACTTTAAAAATAAATCATTAAATTAAAATAAAAAAAATATTTAAGGGGGGCTCCCGCACAACAAACGTGATTTTTATAGATAATTGTACGGAACCCTTCGTGCGTGAGTCCGACTCGCACTTGGCCGGTTTTTTTCCTATGTCTCAATTCAGATTTTTGACTATCTTTATACTTCGTTTTTTTTAGCATTTGAAAGAAGGTTAGCAATCTTGACGTGCCTTTTTATTGAAAAACACCTTTGAAAAAGAAATTACAGCAAATATGTAAAAATTAACAAGGACATATGGTCATTTACTTTCGTTTGGTTTCATAAGTAATAGTTATTATTTTTTAAAAAGTGTTTTTCAATAAAAATACTCATCAAGATTGTTTACCTTATTTCTAATGCTAAAAAAAAACGAATTATAGGCCAAGTTACATCTAAACATCATACTAATGTATGATAATATCATCATTTTAGTACGATAGCAAGACAATTTTAAAAAAAATAGAATGATCACGCACAATGGAAGCGTTATGTTGTTTACTGTGTACTTATAATTTATTAATTACGTCTTTGAGTAACGTTATCTTAATGCACTGCGTTAACAGGAAAACAGAATGCATGTGGCTCGTCTGTCTTTAGAAGTCATTCGAGCTGCGCGTTTCATATCAACATGTTGACTATTGTAAGAATTTCAATATTTAATATATTACATTTTATTTCGATACACCCAAGTCAGTGTTCATGCTGTTGTGTTGTTTTGTTTTTAGTTGTTATTTAGACTGCATCCAGTGTAAAGAAATAATGTGGGTTCGAAAAATCGCCAGACTCATGTGGCAGTGGGCAGGGCTCGCTAGTAGAACTAATGGCTGATGGGGCCTAAATTTGGTTTGGAAACTCGAATGGCGTCCATGAACCGGAAGACGCAGTGTAGGTGCCTACCTACAAGATGGAGCGACTAGAGAACATATTGTCTAACACGTGGGCGTTTGCTATCGCATTCACCATTTCTTTCTGTCTCCATCTTAGCGTTTGACAGAATGAATTCTGGTTAAGGACCTACCGAGCTTTTCGCGCTAATCGATTTTAGGTGGGCGATTTCGGGCGTGGGGGAGGCACGATAACTCAAGATAGGTTGGTTGGACTGCGCGTGTTTTTGGGTATTTTCATCTTATTACTAAAACAAATACATATTTTAAAAATGTAGCAACACTACGCCCTAGAAAACATCTTGTTTTATTATATTGACATTTAAAAAGTCATGACCTGCCGTGTAGTATTAGCGTCGTACTACGAATTTATTTTATTTTTTAGAGCCGACTTTGGATTATTTTTCTATCGAGCGAACTACAAGTAGGTAATCGTGTTTCGATAAGCACTTGTCATTAGAGTGAATCCTCAAATATCTTACACATGAATTTCAAGACTTTAGCTTTACTTGTAATGATACAGCACGAGATTAAATGAATGCAATAAATGCGCCGAAAACACGGCAGGCCCCGGAACACGTTGGATGTGGATGGCGCAGGACCAATCTCTTTGGCGAACCTTGGTAGAGACCTATGTTAAGCAGTGTACAATACGTTTACTTTTAGTTTACCACTGACAGATGGCCTGCTTTAATTTCATTTCCAACTTTAACACCATACAAATAAAGTAGCTATTACAAAATCTGCAAACGTGGGTAACAGTATTCTAAAATTGGCTTTATTTGTAGGTCGTTAAAGTTGAATATGAAATGAAGGCAAACCCTCTGTCAGTGGTAAACTTTATGTAATTTTACTGTATGCGGATTCGATTTGTGGCATTCGAACATGGCGGATGTTGACAGTATCTAATTTTGGTATTTCTGTTTCTTTGGCTAATTGAAGTATAATTTTGATAGTGTTTTATGCGGCGATTAACCTTAATTAACAGTGATCACAAAATTCTATATTGCTTTCGTGTCTGAAATTTTTTAATGTTCAAGTTGTCTCCACGTGGTTTCTGGAATTTTACTATCAAGTTGCAAAAACTACAATCACCGTACAACGTCGCTCCCAAAGAGAGCTTACTTTGACACTGGCGAAATTGTCCTGTAATGGGACAGAAGCCATATTTTAAATAAATAATAATAATTACTGTATGTGTTGTGGCTCCAATGATGATGGTGAACTTGTTTGTCCGCAGCACCAACAGCCGATACCGACGGCGCACCAGCCCGCGCCCGCGCCCGCGCCGCCGCCGCACGCCGCGCACACGCACACGCACACGCTGCCGCACGCGCCCAGCCAGCCGGCGCACACGCACCACCGCACCTCCAGGTATACTCATCATATGTAGCGCGCATACGCACACGCTCTTGGCCGGTTTTTTTAACATTTTACTTAATATGGATAAGACCCGGGATTCCGGGACTCGTATTTTTTGCAGAATAGTTTATTGACATGACGTTAAATGAAGTTATATGGAAAAACGTGAAAGATGAAAGTTTCTGCCATTGTAAATACTTACATCGTTTATTTAATAAATATGTTTAAAAGTTGCAAAGTGCCACTTAGTAAAGCATAGTAATATGTTAATGTAATATGAAAAGTGTAATAATCAAACAGTCATAAAATAAAACACAAAAATGGATCATTTTCATCAATTCATTTACAAATCAATAAAAGGCATACACCACAACACTTTGCTGAAGGCTACACAAAATGAATTTCAACGGAGACTAAATTTGTGTATCCGAAACGAGGGGGCTCATTTCGAACAATTTATCAGTTAAATAATTTAAGTGTAACAAATTGATAATAAAATAAAGTTAATGTTAGATTTTACGATCGTTTTTATTTTTAAGACCAAATGTTTGTTAGAGAATTTGTATCCTGAATAATAATCCTATCGATTAGTATAATAAAATAGTGTTTTTTTTTTTAATTTTAGTTGGTTCGAATCCTGGGCGAGGAAAGCGAGTTTTAGAAAATCTTTGAATGCAAGTTTTGTTTTTTTTAAAAAATAAAGGAATGTCTCCTTTAAGTAAAATGAGCCAACTTAAGGATTTAAGATAGTTTCCCTCCAGGGCCGACTTATTTTTCCACCCTGTATACACATACATTGCAAGTTAATAAAAAGCTTGTAAAAATGTGTATGACCCAAATAGAACTTATCAAAAACTATAAAAACTTTTCAAATGAAATCCCGGGGATATAAGCTATATCCATACTAAGCTTACGCACCCAAGTCTCGTGAAATTTCACTACGTATTCCGATCAGTGCTAATGTGGTGTAATGTTTGTCTGTCAGCGCGCCGATGCCGCCCAACATGTCACTGACGGCGGCGAGCGGCGCGCCCGCCCCGCCCGCGCCGCCGCCCGTGCCGCCGCATCAGAACCTGCCCGCGCCAGCCAATGTGAGACCTATACTATACATGAAAGGTTTAGGTAATTAACTAAATGTAAACAAAACAATGTCAACTGATGTCTTAAATACTGTAATTCTCCCATTAAACTATCTAAACAATTACATTTCTGTATTAAAATACGTTAGTCTAGTTTGTATTACAATGATAGATGAATAAAATGTTTTGAATCCTTGAATGTGCCAAATTTGGAAACTGAAGTTTGTTTACGTTTAGTTAACTACCTAAACCTTTCAAGTATAACACTGTGCACTAGCTAGCTGTGGCGAGGCGTGAAAAATTATGCAAGTAAAGCCGGTTTACTAATGTTTCGCAAATTATTTTTTCCAAACTGATTCATTTAACGACCGCTTTAGCCTAGTTGGTAGTGACCCTGCCTACGAAGCAAGAGGTCCTGGGTTCAAATCCCGGTAAGGGCATTTATTTGTGTGATGAGCACGAATATTTGTTCCTGAGTTATGGATGTTTTCTATGTATTTAAGTATTTATTTATCTATATAAGTATGTTTATCGTCGTCTAGTACCCATAGTACAAGCTTTGCTTAGTTTGGGACTAATAATGAAACATTTGCCAAATGAATCAGTTTAGGAAAAATAATTTGCCAAACGGAAGTACACCAGTAAAGCCGGACCAAAAAGAAACCTTTCTCCCCTCCTTTCCTTCTTCTTTCTTTTTTTTCTCTTCCTGAAAAGCAGTGCAGTAATGGAAAAGAAGCGTTTGTTTTTTTTATGTCAGAGAGGCCAGACAAACGACCATATTTTGTATCAGGTTTAAAATTTCGTCATTGCGCACATATTTTGTATCAGGTTTACAATTTCGCCATTGCGAAAAATTAGTCAACCCGGGAGGAATCGGGTTGTTAGTACCCTTCGCCACTGCTAGCTAGCTGTTACCCGCGACTCCGTTTTCGAAGGATACGTTTATCGCTATTCCGCGAGAACGCGATTTTCTGGGATTAAAGTATCCTATGGGCATTTCGAAGAAAAAAAGTGGTTTTTTTTTCGAATGAGGAATTTTTGTGCTTTTCTTACTCAGAATCAAGAGCACTGCTGATTATGATGATAAAAAATTTATTTGTCAATTTTGTGACTTTGTTTCATACATTTTTATTCGTCACAAAACGACACAAAAAATGTATGGAAAGTTAGGAATATTTTTTTACGAAAAGGGTACACTTCTATTCATATGCCCCTATAGGTATGTTAATCAAGGTTATAAACTATCTGTGTGCCAAATTTCATCAGCATCCGTCAATCCGTTTTAGCTTGAAAGAGTAACAAACATCCACACATCCATCCATACAAACTTTTACGTTCATAATATTAGTAGGCTACCCTTTCAAACTTGTTTGTCACCTTTTTATCTCTGTTTGGGATCTATAAATTCATTGTAGGTATCCCAGTGATCAGGTGATCACTGGGTTAACAGGTATTAAAACGAGAATGACAGACATGTTTTTTAATGTTGTCTTTTTTTATTTTTCAGGGCCCCGTGGCACCACCCACACCACCAGCGGCGCCACAACCTCCGCCTATGGTTAGTATTTATTTTTTGTATATTTTTAGATACTATAAAAAACTAATATGATTCTGAGTCAATATGAAAAACGTCAAATCCTGTATATATTCAAACAATGCGGAGTTCTATGTTAAAATAAATGGAATACCTATTTTGCTCCTTCGCGAACTTACTTTAAACCCGGGGTCAAACCCAGCCTTGCACTCCTGAGTTTTTCGGAATTCACGTGCGAAATTACATTTGAAATTTACCATAAGCTTTACGGTGAAGGAAACAAGGATGAAGAAATTCAATACTGTATCTAAAGTTCCCAATCCGCAGTGGGCCCGCGTGGGAACTACGGCCTGAGTCCTCTCATTGTATGTAAACTGGCCTTGTATTAATTTGATTTTCGAAGTTCGTGTCATGCCGTTCCTATCAGGCTAAGGGTCATTTGCAAAGTAAAAAACAGGGTTAAAAAATTAAATCGTTAACTCTGGGTTGTAACCGGCTAGCCGGTCGGAGAAATAAGAGACTATGTAGTAGGTAAATAAAATATAATACAGTATAAAATATGTATGTACAAATTGTTCCAGTCAGTACTGCTCCTTAATAAAATAATAAAAAAACACTGGCCTAGGTTTTCTGGACAGGTGGGAAGGCAGGGCAGGGTATTCGAGTAGCCTCGGAGCGTCCAATAGGGGGTTCAGGCTTCACCGGCGGTCTGCTCCGAGGCAGTAGAGCAGAACGTTGTAGGTAGAAGCGGAAAAGGAAGGGCTGCAATAGCGGCAGCCCTTTAAAATACAAGCAACTCGGTAAATTAGTATTATTACCGAGTATAAATTATAATTATATATTGAGGAAATCAAATTTCGGCATAAGCCTTGCCAAATTGTAGAGCCAATCACGTGAAAAAAAAACAAAAGAAAATCAATAGTTCAGAATTTAGAATTTTGTTTTTCTGTAAGCGGCCAGTTGCGCACCACGGAGGATTGCCGTGTTACAGGGTTCAGAATGATAGTACCATATATTTTTACACTTTTCAACCCTGGGTTAGTAGCTAACCCAGGTCCGCGCAAGCCCGCCTAATAGTATTAAAACAGAACAGTGATGGGGTTCCTGTAGTGGGATCCTGTTTAGACATGCCAACAGTACACAAAGAAAACATTTCAAATTATAAAATTATAAGTTTTGGCTCCCGTTCATGCACCAATAACAGGCATGCGAAAGCATTATTCATGTTCAGGGACGTACCAAGCGCCAGATAACCACCTTAAAGGCCCAGTTTGCGTGCAGTGGCTAGACATCTGTCCATAACAATCCATAGCAATAAACATCAACGGCTGCAAGCAAATTTGTTATGAAAATGGGTATCTGGCGCTTGGGGCGATAGTACAGTCAAGGAATTTAATTCCCTACCCATTTCGTAAAAATGTCGTGTAATATTCGCAATGCATTAAGGTCGAAATGTCAATTGCAACACGTCAAAGCAACATCGTTGCTAGCTCTCGTTTGCCGCACGATATTCAAACTTAGGTGGGATGGAAATTAAATTCTTTGACTGTACGCTACAAATAAAAATAGGTGATGATGATGATTGTGATGATGATGATTCCAGCAGCAGCCGCAGCCCCCCAACCCGCCTGGTTTGGGCGCGGCGGGCCCGCCGCCCCCGCCGCCGCCCCCGGGCGCCGTGGCGTCCCCCCCGCCGCCGCCGCCGCCCCCGGCCGCGCCCGCCATGCCGGACCTGTCCGGGCTCGCGGCGCAGCTCCAGCAGGCGCGCCTCAAACGACAGGCTAAGGTGACTATAATTTATTCAAATCAATGTCATATATTTCATACTAAACACGAACTGAAACATGGATGCACAGAAAAAGACCAGCCCCGGGAAACGAAAAAAAAAAAATGGAGTTGAAAAATAAAAATAGAAAAAGATACTTCATACCAATCTTGAGATCAAATTCAAAAAATTCTAATCCATTTATTCACTATTAATTTATTTATTTATATAATAGTTATTCTATTCACTTTGGCAGTTTCACTCAAAAATGTGGTCTGGAACTACTACTAAGTCTTTCAGAAAACGCCACTACGATCACGGTCTCTGGGAAACTCTGCTAAAAATCTGACCGAGATCACAATCACAAGTTTTGTTCAAAAATGCTGAAATTGCCAGCCGCAACACTTTGAAATACCACATCATATTTTAAAATTATCAACATTTGGCTACGTGGTACGTTGTTAAGTCACTAATTAATCGTCCACGGCCACTGCAATGTGGTCAAAACGTCGAGGTAATTTTAACAATATTAATAGTCGTAATCAAGTCCCGTGTGATATTGATTTTATAATTATGTCGTGGAATTATTTTGAAGATTTCAAAACACCTTTTATACTCCAAATTATGCACCTCAGGTCAATACCGTTGAACGAGCGTTATTAATCACAATGCTCTAAAATATGCACTTCAAGTCAATACCTTTGAGCATGCGTTATAATCATAAATAATCATAATACTCCAAAATATGCATTTCAGGTCAACAGCGTTGAGCGTTATAATCAGACAATTATTAATTAGTATGTCAACTTTTGTAGAAGAGGATTATAGAACCTTAGACTGTACAAGAAGTTTCGTATCGTTTAATAAATAGGACACCCCAAGTGGTTCATCCATTTTGTACAGTCTCGGCACACTCCGCGTTTTCCGATCAGAAGTGTTAATTTTAGAGTTATTCCCCAAAAGTTCTATGAGCTTTAGCAACCGAGTATGTTAACCTAGACAAGTTAAATTTGTGAATAAACTTGACGGTTTTTTTTTTTATTACAACAAACAAGTTTAAGTATTTATTACGAATACTGTGCGTTATTATTCGCCCAGTTTAAGTATTCGGATCGACTTGAAATTCTAAATGTGATTGTCTGTCCGATGACATACAAATCCAGTCAACGAATAGCCACGTCATTAAATTTTCATCGTTTCGTCATTTTTTTTTTTAAATGCAGTTTGCATTCGGTTTTTTCACGCAAAGTGATTTATTTACAGCAAGCGAACGCAGCGAGCGCGGCGAGCGCGGACGCGTCCCCGCCGGGCGGCGCCGAGCATTCGGGTTCATCGTCCTCTTCAGGCGGCAGTGCACGCGGCAACATGCATTGCATGATGCACGAGATGCAGCGCACGCTGGCGAGACGACGCGCGCACCTCGACCGCGCTGAGGTAAGAAAACAACATTCAGGGTGTATCAACTTTTACTCAGTCCCCAGTTGTCTAAGTAACATGTTCAGACTGTTTCATAGAAAAATGCGTAGGTAGGTTGTCCGTGAGACAAAATTTGTGTACCAGTGTTGCAGAACTATCGATAGTTTGACTATCGATCGTTGACCTCGCAAACTATTCCGGATATCGATATTACTATCGATAGTATCGCACATATATTGATATGTCGGACGGACAATACTATCGATACTATCGATAGTATCGATAGTTTTGTACAATCGATAGTATCGATAGTTTTGTACACTCGATAGTATCGATTGTTTTTGGTCATTATTGCCTAATTTTGCAATACTATCGATACTATCGATTGTATTGGACATAAAACTATCGATAGGATCGATAGTATTGCCATTATCAATAGTATTGCTTCTAAATCACTATCGATACTATCGATAGTATCGATAGTATTGACACGTGGTGATACTATCAATAGACTATCGATACTATTGGTTTTGTCTTAACTATCGATAGACTATCGATAGTCTATCGATATTGGGCTATCGATAGGCAACACTATTGTGTACATAGCAACGGGTGGCAAGAAAAAGTTAATTTCTCCCTTTTATTACGCAGTACCTTACCGAAGAATTTTAGACGTGAGATTTTTGTTTTACATAAAAAGTTTAAGGAAACCTGACCGTGCAACTTGGCGCTCTCTTGTGACAGGAGTCGTCAGGCGACAACAGTGGCAACTCCACGCCGCTGAAGACGTGGGAGCGCGCCGCGACGCTGCCGCATCGTCTGCCTAACGCCTGCAACGGTACTACACGTGAGTGTAACGGTACTACGCAACATTATCACTTGACTATTATTAATTTTATTTTTTCCAGATCTCTCGCTCGGTAGCAGATTATCGTTGATTTTTGAGACACTGTATGACACAATTAATCTCTAAAAGAACACGTGACGTCACTTATTTTGACTCAAATGACATTTTTTAGACCATTTGTGGTATAGTTATATGTAAAACTATTCCCTTGTCCGACTTTTGTCTATGACGCGCGTTCTTTTCAATTTGTATTTTAAGAAATGTTATCCGTGCTTATTCTGCTCTTCAGATAAGTCAGTTAGTGATTTGGTTCTTGGTTATTTATTTATAAAATATCATGTCCCTTTAAATAAATTAAATGTCAAACATTAAAAATAGCTTCTTACTTAAACATTTATAAAATAAAATTCAGGTACAGTTCTTAATTTACTATCTTATTGACAGCAAACTCTGAGACGCCGGCGACGCAGCAGCCTCAGTCCCCTCGGTCGGTACGCAAACGCTTCGGCTCTGCCAGCGAGGAGACTATACTTAAAGTAAGTAAACAACACGTTGGTATTCTATTTTTATTGACAGCTATAACTTTTAGGCATTGTGTTGTGTATTATTTTAGGCTCGACCACTCTAACCCCTGGTTCCACCACTCAAGTCAGTTCATTATATCCATAAAATGACAGAAACTTAACAAAGAATGGTGAAGCAAGCGCTAAATCTGCTTGTGTGTTGTATCTTATGTTATGTATATGTGTGACATGACCGGTAGAAGAGAGTTTAGTGTTACTTAACTGAGCGTGTTTTTACACGCAGAGACGCCTAGTTTTAACGGGCTTTGACGCTTTTCAAACGAAATTCAGTTATTTTTGCACTAACTTTTTGAGAATTTGCGGTGCTTTAAATGCGTCTAACCTGAACCTAAATAATACGCTGTACATTTTTATTTGATAATAATTTTTTCTTTTGCCTGTAAAACTAGATTTCTTATTACTTTGTTTGTGCTTGTATTTGTGAACTGTAAAACTATAATTTTTAAATAAAAAGAGATTCTGCCAAGTTTTTTGCGGCGCATTCTTTTTGGCAATGACGGTCTCTCTGAAAGACATGAAAAGAGCCCTTTGTGGCCATTTGCACGATAAATCTGCATCAGGGTTGATAGTTTTTAACTCTAGGTTAGCAGCCAACTCTGGTCCGCATAAACCTGGCTTGCAGAGTAAAGGCTACCTCAGACCGCAGCGCTGGGTGTGCGCGACGCCGACGGAGCGGACCCAGCGCGTTGTATAACACTGAGTGTTATAGCCTAGGATCCGCTTATAAGGTACAGCGACCTTCACCGAGCTGGTTAATGGATGAAAAGTATTTTATATGAAATCAAATATGTTGATGAATTATTGCAAGTGGGTTGACTAAAAAATTTCAGTCCAGAATATCATTAATTTATTTTTTTCAAACATTTTACCGTTTCGGTTAATAGACGCGTACCAATCAAATGCATAAGGCCTATAGAATATGCAAACGTTAGGTTGACTAACCAGACCAGTGCAAATATCGATTTACCTGTTTTTACCTGTTAAAGTTCAAAAGTTCCGTTCCGTAGTCAACCTAACGTTTGCATATTCTATAGGCTTCATACTTTTGATTGGTAGGTATTGCATTTGTCTATTAACCGAAACGTAGAACTGTAAAAAAAGTTTACTGGACTGAAATTTTTTAGTCAACCCACTTACAATATATTTATCAACTTATTTAATTTCATATAAAATACTTTTCATTCATTAACCAGCTCGGTGAAGGTCGTTGTATAAGCGGATCCTAGGCTATTATACGCTGTGCCGCGCCGCCGGTGTGTGTGTGTTGATACGATGCAGTGTCATACAACGCGCTGAGCGCGCTCCGTCGCGCTGCGGTCTGCGGAATGCTTAGAGCCTGTCCAGATGAGGCGTATACGCGCGAGTCGACTCGCGCGCAGAGACTCGCGCGTTCCCGAGATACTAGAGCTACATATATTCCGTCCAGATGAAGCCGCGCGTTTCCTCACTCGCGCGTAAAACGCTGGTAATGAGCGAGACTCTGGACTCGCGCGTTTAACCCTTTCGCCGCCGCGCCTCGACAAAACGTAAACCTGCTTTGAATCTTATGTCATTGTGTCAAGGTCACTTTGACACTGTACTTTGTGACACCTATATGTGTCGTTGGCGTTGAAAAGTTTAACGCCGAGCGCCGCGCGAGTCGCGATACTCGGCGACCATTGCTGCGTCCAGTATTACACGCGAATCCGTAGCGAGTCCATCGAAGGAACCCCAGCGAAGGAACGCGCGTAAAACGCCTCATCTGGACAGGCTCTTAAGAGGATACGATGCGCACCATTTCTCCATACAAACGTAATCCCCTGTTTCCTCCCTGGATAATAGCTTTAGAGCCAAATTTCTTTTACTGTGTAATCTGTATCTACCACAGCTATGCCCCTAGGTTTCGCTTTTTTCCATATTTCAATTAACATAAGTAATATGAGCTTTCAAAAACTGAAACCCAATTTCAACGTCATTTTCAGACACTCATCAGAAAAGAATCCCTTATGTAAACAAAAAAAGGAAAACATAGGGCATAGCTAAATCTATCGTCTAATTATATTTGAAAAAAATAATTTTATTGGTCCAGTTTTCGAGAAGAAAACAGGGGATTACGAAATGCTGTTTTGATCAATTTTACGCGCCTATTAACGGCCTGAGCTGCAGTTGTCCCGCTCTCGCTGTACTGACACGGAGGGGTTCGGGCGAGACAGCGACATTTCATTAAAATACCTATTTCTCAAAAGTCTCTCAGCCATCGTACTCTCTTAACCGTTTCGGTTCTGTTTGTGTAGCAAGTGAACGGCGGCGGCGAGGGCGGCTGCGTTACGGCGGCCGAGTGGGACGCCTTCAAGCAGGACATGCTAAGGGAGATGCGCGCGCAGCTCACGCAGATCAAGCGGGAGATACTCGACGGTAGCTAAACTTTGTTTTTTTTTTTGGCATTAGAAAAAGGGTAATCAATCTTGACGAGTCTTTTGAAAAACGCTTTACAAAAATAGTAACTACATATTACTTATGAAACCAAAAGAATTTAAATGACCTTAAAGTCCTTGTTAATTGGGGATGTCTATTTTTTTGCAATGTAGTAAATCGAGAACCATTTCGAGATAAATGCTTTTTAACTCGTTTTCTGTAGTTATTTAATTTTGATATTATGTAATGAATTTATCACATAACAAATAAGCAATGACCTTCATTTGACATTGGTGTAAATTGCGTGACCGGTCAAGTACAAATATATATATATTTTTTTTTTAAATAAATAATTATTAGGGGACAATCTTACACAAATCGATCTAGCCCCAAACTAAGCAAAGCTTGTACTATGGGTACTAGACGACGATAAACATACTTATATAGTTAAAATAAATACTTAAAATACATAGAAAACATCCATAACTCAGGAACAACTATTCGTGCTCATCACACAAATAAATGCCCTTACCGGGATTTGAACCCAGGACCTCTTGCTTCGTAGGCAGGGTCACTACCAACTAGGCTAAGCGGTCGTTAAAAAGTAGTAGTATTTTGGTAAAAAGTAGGGAACTAAATGACAAAATATTGAAATTAGTTTCTTATACTTGACTATTCTGTACAAAAAAAAAAACCACTGGTAATTTTTTTTAGACATTCCCAATTGTTACATAATAATATTTGGTGTGACTTAATTTTGAAAAAAATTTTTTTTAATAAATATTTCACTTCATGATTCCTTCTTTCTAATGCTAAAAAATTAAGTATACACAATACAATTCAGGGATATATGTATATTATATTTATATTTTTTGTTTTACGACTTTTTAAAAGAAAGAAAGTAATCACTTATTTGTGAAAAAATGCCTGCATGTCACAAAATGGTCCCAAATTAGAAAACTGCCAGTTTTTAAAAATATATCTTTTTTTCTACGCAAATAAATAATCCATACTTCCGCACTAATATTATACATGCGAATGTATTTGTTTGTCTATTAATTACCTCTTCACGCTCAAACCATCCAACTTATTTAGATTCAATTTGGTATAGAGATTATTTAAGACCCTGTAACGGACATAGGATAGTTTTTATCCCGGAAACTTGTTCAGAATTCCCGAGGGACAGCGTGAAACGAATTCTTCGCAGACGGAGTCGCAGACAACAGCTATTATTTAATACTTGTCGTAAGTTAGTACGGAAACCTACACTGCGCGTGCTCCGATTCGCACTTGGCCGGTTTTTATGCATAAACTTGATTGCCTCGTTTCCTATAACGTGTTCTACAACAGTAAACATAGGCTATATTATGGGTATAATTTCTGCGTTACTCAATTCTGAACCTTGTTGTCCACAGCTATGAAGGCGGAATTCGCGCGTAGGTAAACCACGCCGCGCCGCACCGAGTGTTAACTAGTCCATCGCATCCGTACGCTGGTGAACAACTTCCTCCATCCCTCTCACACGCCCCTCGTAAGACTAGGACTAAACATATATCGACTTCTACCTATTTCATGATAATATTTCATGATATTTCTATAATGAGGTTTACAAAATGTATAGACTGCGTAAAAAGTTACTGGTCATTTTTGTATTTTATCACGTAAATACGGAATTTTGCGACAGTTGGTTAGGTTACTTTGAGTGAACATCCGAAATTCGAAGTCGTGGTGTCCCTGTCACGCGATCACGAGATCACGATACGAAGATCGAAAATCGAATTTCGTATAAGGCCAGGTTTTTATCGTAATTTTATTTCAAGATTAGATCACTCGTTTGACGGCCATTTTGAACATCGATCAACGAAAACATTTGTCGACTACAATTAAAAACTTGAAAAACATTTACAGGCATGTTCAGTCTAACTAACCCAATCATTTTAAGACACAGCCTTCGTCGTTCTTTGAAATAAGCTCGTATCTCGAACAGATATGTAAAATAAACTGAACCTTAGTGTATAATATTTAAAGTTCACTTACTACGATTAAATATTTTGAAATATGAGCTTTTCAAAGTTGTGACTAATTTTTAATCTTATCAAGTGCTAGAATCATATTTGACCCAGGTAAAAGTTTTTTTTTGTGGTAACTTGTAACACAAGAGAAAAAATAAAAAGCAAACGACGCTCAAAGCTTTGATTTGAGCAAAATTGTTCTCGAAAATGATGAACTAGTTTGATGTCTTAACGGAATATGAACCTATTTATGTGTGAATCATTATTGTGATGGATGAACTGACATTTTTAGCTTTTTATTCCTAAAAAGGGCCTGTTTTTACAAATTTTTAAATTATTTGTTTCACCGGTCTACTTTTGATATGTGTGTTCATCAGTAAGTACGGAATATTGTGATCATAATGACGTATGTACGTATAATGTTAGTGTTGCCAGCCTCGTGGACTCGGCGACGATTATGGCGACTCCACATCAGTGTTGCCAGTTAAAATAATCGGTCTATCGAAGCCATTCAGTGTGATTTTATTGTGTAACAATATTTAAAAACGAACCGGTAATTTCCAAATAATACCGGTTGTGTGTTATATGATAAAATCGTAGTATCCTATCGATTAAAAACGAGCGAGTAATAATAAATAAATGTAGTATTAGCGCACGAATATCGAAGCATAAAGCAAGTTGTGTTTTTTTAATTTTATACTTAAATAAATATTTATTCGGATACGTATTATGTACGTAGTGTAAGGGTTCGAGATTGTTGCTATTGCAACATTTACTATTGATTTTCGACGCTCACATTCACTCTCAACTTTTGTAAAAAACTTCTATAGAATTAGCACTTTTTATACTTGTGTAACTTTTTATGTATTTTTCATCAGTGGTGTAGCTAGGCGAAGCCGCCTCGCGGTCTGAGAATTTTTTATTTTTATTTTTAAAAATTCGTCATTTAATGTGTGGTTCGCCATTACATTATAGAGCTTCCCACAATATATCTTGCCCACACATTAAGATCTTACGCTGCCACTGTTTTTTATATACGAGTAGTAAGTAGTAGAACGGGCAGGGTCTACTAAGATGCAATCCCTGATGTCTTTTTACCTTCCTCACGCAGTCTAGCGTCCTTTGGGAGTATTGTTTACTTTATCTTTTTATTTTCATCTTCTACACTGAGCAAGTTTACTTCTTTTTTCCTAAGTCCTTCTTGTCATAATAATTAAAGAATGAAAAAAAAATAGTAAATGTTGCAAGGAGCATAAATATGTGTAATATTCATTTAGCGTCAAGTTATAACTAGTATTATTCGATATTTATTGACTATAAACGCGTATTTTGTACGCGTAATTTAGCTTAAGTCCTTTATACATATTACTTGTAATGTGAGTTATAGTTTTTTCTATCCACTGCCGGGTTATTATATTGTTGGACACCCGATACTTCCCATAGCGTTAAGTCTTCCATAAAACATAAGTTTGTACACGTTGCTTCAAACACTAGTTAGGTGACTAGAATCGTGTCAGGCACAATATAGATAAATTTTAAGCTTTTTTTTATAAAAATGTATACTCCATGATCCCTCACTACCAAAATTTTAACCCGACGTATGTTTAGAAAAATTCAGTTTCTCTTTTGACTTTCATCAAGTTTAAGAATAACTGCCGACTACTATTCGTATAAAGACACGTGTATTATTCATTGAATAAAATGCTTTGGACTGCCAAAGTCAGAAATGAAGAAATTAAGTTGAAAAATAAAAATACAAAAAGATACTTCATACTAAACTTGTTAAAGTATGGCTTAGTAGCGACATCTCTTGGTCCGGGTGAGCGGTTAGTTCCGAAGGAGTGTTGACGTTTCTCGTAGAACATAGATGGCGCTGTATCACTGCTTAATGTGATTTAGCAAGTTGAAATGTGCGATGCATAGGAAAAATTTGCGTCTTAACTTCTGACCAGTGGTGGTGTAGGGGTTTAGCACGCAGCACGGAATGCTGAGGACCCGGATTCGATTCCCAGCGCGGGTCTTAATTCTGGGGTTTTTAAAAAAAATATATATAAAATAAAATAAAATGCATTTATTTCAGACTATTAGAATCCATAAATTATTAGTATTGCAAGTTTTTTCTGTGCATCCATGTTTCAGTTTGTATTTAGTAAAATGCAAAGTCAGAACACACGAGTTTAATCTCCCACTATTTTGCATATTTAGTCATTTTTTTTTATGTTTAACTACCATTTTAAGACTGGCATAACTTGGTGAATGTAAAAACTAGATGAAATAAGAACTAAACATTTCCAAACAAATACAAGCATTTTCCATCACAAATGCGACAGTTCTAAAGTAGATAATTTTTTTTATAAATTTCTAATATATAAAAATCTAGTGTCAGTGTTTGATCAAACTCCTCCGAAACGGCTTGTTCGATATTTATGAAGTTTCTTTTCTATATTTGGTAGGTCTGAGAATAGGTCATAGGCTATTTTTTATACTCCTATTCTTCGCAGACGGAGTGTCGGGCAACAGCTAGTAACTTAATAACATTTCTATGGGTATCTCGATCAATTTTAAAAAGAAGGTATCAATCAACGACATTTTTAGCCATTTTTTTTATGTGACGTATTTCGAAAATGTTCTTTTTATGTAGATGATATAGTTGTACATTGTCCCATCCCTTTAGGTGCCTGCCGTGAAGGCTTGTGATTTGTTTAAAGGTACATTCTAGCGGGTGTCCGTTGTAGTGCAGTCCGCGACATAGGCCAAACTAGACTAAGTGCTTTTAGATGCTCCCGTAGTGATGACACAGCTTAATAGCGTTCTCATACTATCCGATACTGGTGCCGAACGACGATATCGGGATAACCTCTTCACCGCCTCAAAACAAACGTGACGTGCACTGTACAGTGGCGAACCTTACATAGAAGCCCAAAAGCCGGGCTTGCCTTATAAATCTCAAATCAAGATTAAAAATAAAAACCAAACACTTTCATAATAACGCGCTTTATTTTACGTAAAATACCAATAATTGCATAACGAATCCGCTGCGCGGCCCGGCGGCGCTGAACGGCGATAGTAGCGACGTTATAAATAGCATGACATCTCGCTCGCTCTTGTGGGCTTTTACGGGGCTTCCAAGCGCTCTCTTCATACTTAGGAAAACGTTAGTTTTGCAAATATCTATGTATAGCTGCATATTATAGCACTTTCTTTGCAATTTTGAATCTGGCTTACGGTGTGAAGTTTGTTGCGTTTGGTTTGTTTGGAACGCGAGTGCGCGGGCGAGATGAATAACTTCACGATTGTTTATATCGAATCGTGGGCCATGCAAGGCGTTGTAAAATGCGTGATTTGATGCAATTACAAAATAAATAGGTATTGTTGTTTAGTGCGGTGTACAGTGCGGTGCGTGTGAGAATGAGTCTGTAAAATTCTGTCTAGTAATAGAATGTTTAATGTTTAATGATTAATGTTTATTTCGGCAAAAAACGGCACAATATAATGAGTGATCTTAAAAAAAAATAGAATGAAGTGTGCTTTGGTAAGCTTGTCCAAACTGAAGAGTAAAGCGGCAACAAGATGGATTTACCTACATTAAATTATAAAAAAAATAATAAAACATATCTCTCAGCTTGCCATAGCTTGATACCCTAGGCACGCCACTGGCACTGTACGTCACAGAAAAACCAGCGACAAATCAACATGATTTTGAATTCCATTGCAGAAGGATTAATTTCGAGTGGCCGTGGCGTGTAAGGCATTCCATTTGGCTGTCACGACTAGATGACTGGGGCGGTGAAGAGATTAAGTAATATTATCGGTTTGGATAATCTCAGCAACATAATTGATACGCACTACATCGATATCGTATCAGGTGATGTGAAAACGCTCTAACGACGTCTGTACCTTACCAGTATGTCATTGCATGCCCCCATAATTTGTGACAGTAACTTTACTTGTCCTTGGCACGAGAGACTGTTCGCAGTTGTGCTCTTTAGGACGGCGTTTTAAGTGTAGATAATAACGCTGCATAAAGAATTCTAACTATAATAAGTAATAACTATACAGGGTGTTAGGTAATGAGTGGATAATCCTTGAACTACGGATAGAGGGCACTTAGGACATTATAATAAAGCTAATATAGGTTTAGTAAAAGTGGCACAGTTTTCGAGATATTTGGACATTTAGGTTTTTTTCGAAAATGAACATCCTTGTTCAATGTTTTGATCATAGCACCATTTTAAGCAATTTTTTTAAAATTTTTATTTTTGCTCAATATTCTTGAGTAGTTGTGTTATCAGATAAGCATCACCATTTTTGTAAGACTACATTGGATTTTTAATAAAAAAATCGCTAACTTAATTTTTGCGTTTTCAATCGTACATTGATCGAACTTTCAGCTTTCATGGTGAAAAAAAATACACTACCGTATAGTTGCCAACTAGCTTAAAAACATGCCAATTTATTGACAATTTAAAAATAGTAATTACCTTTTGAATTTAAAATCAAAATGCCAAGATAATAAAAAAAGACACGCCCACCCACATTTTTCTCAGTGTACTTTTTGTATCCCGGGCGTAGAATCCAAAACATTTTCTTGCAAAAATAACTTTACTGGCCACTAATTTAAATGCCATTTATTCCAAATTTAAAAACATGCCGACTGTTTTTTGTTTTTTTAATTTGATTTTGAATTTCGCTATTATTGCATAATGAATGGCGAGTTGAGTGTTTAGATATGTTTAGGTTGTTGTGTTGATTTTTTGTTTTAGTTTAATAATGTTTCGAATACAATACACACCGATTGAATATGCTTAAATGCTTTACATTTATGGTGAGTGCCAAGGCAACGCTAGTGCTGCTGCAATGTTGTACGCTGAAAATATTATTATTTATTATTAATTATTTTTATTATTTTTGCAAGAAAAAGTTTAGGATTAAAAAAGCCCGGGATACAAAAAGTACACTGAGAAAAATGTGGGTGAGCGTGTCTTTTTTATTATCTTGGCATTTTGATTTTAAATTCAAAAGGTAATTACTATTTTTAAATTGTCAATAAATTGGCATGTTTTTAAGCTAGTTGGCAACTATACGGTAGTGTATTTTTTTTCACCATGAGAGCTGAAAGTTCGATCAATGTACGATTGAAAACGCAAAAATTAAGTTTGCGATTTTTTTATTAAAAATCCAATGTTTTCTTACAAAAATGGTGATGCCTATCTGATAACACAAGTACTCAAGAATATTGAGCAAAAATAAAAAATAAAAAAAAATGCTTAAAATGGTGCTATGATTAATAGTAGATTGTTCAACAAGGGACTAAAACAAGCCATAATGACACGAGATATTTAGCCACCCGAGCGATAGCGAGGGAGGCTATAATTCGAGTTGTCATTATGGTAGTTTAGTCCCGCGTTAAACACTCTACTTTTCACTTTGAATGCGAGGAAAAAAAACGACGTACAAAATTACTTTTTTACAACGTATGCTCAATACGAGCAATGGACATCTGTTCAAAATTCAAATAGCAAAAAAAATACCGCTGTCTTTTCTTTTCTTTTATATTTTTTTGTAAAGTGACGCTTTAAATGCTTGCGTAATTAGCCAACAGATTCTAACTTAAAGACTATGTTAAAACTAATTGGACTATGCATGTAAGAATGATAATTGTTCATTCATTAGAATCGGCAAATAAATTAACCTAATTGATCTAAGTTCACACACAAAATATATTGTTAACTGAAACACTTACCCGTGAATAAATAAACGACTTTTTAAGTTTATTTTCTATATGCCAATTCTTTGTTAAATTATATCTAATTATACTTTCTATTTACTATTAAATGCAACTGACATCGCATTATTTTGAAGTCACGCCATATTAACATTCAAACGTAACTGCTCTATCTACCGTACACTCCAGCACTGCTTTGCCGACAGTGCGGATTGCTATTTTATCGACAGAGCAGGGGGTTATTAAAAAAAAACAAATTAAAAACACCTAAGCTAAAGGAAATCTTTCTTTACGTGCAAAATAAAATGAATTCATCTGTAATATTTAATAATTAAATAGATTAATATTCGTAATTATTCAATGTGTTTCACGAAATTATTATTTTTTAAATATTTTTTATACAGTTGTCATTTTGAGGTTATTTCCACGCCCTAAAGGCTTCCACAGACCGAAGCGCAGGGCGCTACAGTGCGTCCGCAGCGCGCTTCGGTCTGTGGAAAGCTTTAAAATTGTCTATACCCAGTTACTGAAAATGGCGATAATCCTCCATTCACAAACACCGTGATTGGCAGTTTAGGGGTTTCCATAGTCAATTAAAAAAATTTTACTTTAATCCCTTGAGATCAAAAAAGAGCTTTAGTCCCGATATGCAGAGACTAAAGTAACATTTTAAGAGCATGAGAAGTGAAAAACATTGAACAAGGGTGTTAATTTTCGAAAAAACCTAAAAGTCCAAATATCTCGAAAACCGTGCCACTTTTACTAAACCTATATTAGCTTTATTATAATGTCCTAAGTGCCCTCTATCCGTAGTTCAAGGATTATCCACTCATTACCTAACACCCTGTATATCCGGAGGCGATCTCTACCGTTTCCCCAAAATTCATATGCCATAATTTCTATCATTATCTATCATTACATATTTCTATCATTTTCATTTGACATCAAGTAATTTATTTCTGAAACAGTATTTTCATCAGAATTATATTTAAACTAACTTTAGCTAACCTACTGTTTCTATACGATGACATTTCGAAAAAATATTTGAACGCCAGTGTCGTCTATAGACGACAATACGGTAATACAAAAATGAACCTGCCCGCATCCGCAAAAGAATCAATTTTGTTCGTAACAGAAACGATTTGTGGCGTTCAAAAGGTGCGGGTTACTAACAACAGTTGGCATACTGGTATTCTATAGGTGTAACCAAGCTGTGGTACTAGCAAGCTTCCCTAGCTCCAAAAACCCGGCAGTGGACCGAACAAACAAATTATTTACGAAAATGTATCACATATTATAAAAAAAAACACGATAATTCAAAAGTACATTGCGGTACAGATTTTTTATTTAAAATCCAGTGACATTTGGCTTGTATGGCGAACCTCCTTTTAGTTTAAGACGAACTTCGATTATTTGGTGAATTACTTTAAACTCTGATGCTATGTTTGTAGTTGCAACCTGTTTTTTACGCGCAAATGGTAAGATATACAGTGGGCTAGCTTCCAGACTCAATGTCTCTTTGGCTGTCACAAAAAAGTGTATTTTTATTGATTCTTGTTTATTTTCGACTTGGAACGGTATAGCCGCTCACCTACGGCCATCAGTTCCCTAGCATGAGTCTTTATTGAATACACTCGGAATCACAGAAAGAAGTGGTGAAACGATTGAGATTCTGAATGCGTTTGACAATATCCAGTTTGATTTTCATACCTACTTTATTAAATTTATTATTCTTATTTCTAACATTTGATTAAATAAAGCAGTTTTTAAAACGGTACTTAGTAGAAAATTTCACTTGGTTTTCAAAAACCTACTGTATATTTTACCCTGCGTCAAATATTTAAAAAAATGACTGATAGACCATTCCATTTTGTAACGTGCCAGGTCTTAATCGGCCTATGAATTATTCGTACAAAACAAACACCACTTTTTTACAACGTAGCCATTTTTACACGATTCCTTTTTTACTTTTTCACGGCGATAACGTCCTTTTTGGGATTTTAAAAATGTCATGTAACAATAGATTTATTTAGAACTGGTGCTCGCTGTTTTAAGGCCATTGACTGTTTCCAAATGGCTGACTTTCAGACTGGTGAAACGTAACATGAAATAAAAGATAATTTGGGACAATTTCTTAGTTTAGACAGAGCAATGAAATAACCATACAATGAAATGCAGAATGACAGATCTCATGTTACACCAGTCTGTAATTTATAAAGGATGTCATCTAGACGCCTTATCATAATGTCAAACGCTGTCTCGAACTTTAAACCACAGACACGTAGGTAGCTATCTAGATCGTTTGTGGCTGGTATTCTACCGAACACGGACAGCTCTGCCGTATTTGACCAAAGGTCGTCTAGCAGTGTCTTATCCAACCCCGACATTGGTGGAATCATCGCACCGTTCGATGGGGCCATTATTATCCCCAAAAATTTAATTGAATTGTAGGTAGCTATTGCTTTTTACGGTCCGGCGGCGTTGTAGGTCCGTTAGCTCTTTACAATTAGGCGCCATTGGCGTTCATAGGGTTAAAATGGCCGGCGTTTTCGCCAATAAAGAACAGATTTTGGAAGGCGGCTACGCCTATTGGCCAGTTGGAAACGTCAGTGACCTTCTGCTGTTTAACTCAAAAATTGAGTAAATGATAATGCACTGCGACTTACCAATGATTCCATTACTTGCATGTTGACTGATTAAGCATTTAAAGGTGTTGCTACGTTTCTTTGTATGATTGAAGCCGGTGCGTATACTGTCGACTAAACTCATTCATTCACTAGAAGTGATTTCACTTAGTGATATTTATATTATACTATATAAGATACAAAATATTAGTGATAATTTTTTTTTATTAAAAAAAAAAAACTAACCAAATTTAGTTGGATTATATTGTTCTTTGAACTATTTTATATTGGTCTCAATATGTCAAAGATGTGTATTTATTGTATTACGTAGGTGGAAATGATTTTTTTTTGCTATTTGGATGAGAATATAGCGAATTTTATGCCCCATATTGAGCTTAGTTAATTTCTATTGTAATGTAATTTCTGTCCCAAGATTGTAAAATCAAATAATTATTTATCATCTTTGTTGAAATGTATCTTAAGAAATTATTACAATAATGTCAGTGTGTGTCACTTCAAATTCAAATGCAACTAGTAATTGTAAAAGTGATCAAAAGTAACTATTAAATCTTGTTTACTCTTGAAATGTTCTTTATAGTTATATTTGCTTGCTAAAGAAAATTAACCTTTTTCCAGGGCCCGTATATTTAGATACGCCACTACAAAATGAATCATTGTGTTTTATTGTTCACCTATGTAGAGGCCGTATTGTCTAATGCTTCTGTCGCTTGCCTTCGCTTTCACCATCTCTTTCTGTCATCCTTTTATACCGTTTGAGAGAAAGAAATAGTGATTGCGAAGGCAAGTGTCAGAAACGTTAGACAATAAGCCTGCAGGATTAATTTAAAAGCAAAGCATATTTTAAACAAGTTCACTTGATTTTCTACCATATTGTAAAGGGAGCAAAGTCGAATCTCTGTGTAGATTTATGTGGCCGCTATATGCACTATCCCTGGAAAAAGGTTAAATGTGTTAAGATAATGAGATTAATTACTACTTTTATTTCTAATATTTCTGATGAATTACTTTTACATCGACCACGACATGTATTGCAAGAATTTCTTAATTTAAACGACACATCATCCGACTTGTAAAATTGCAGTATTTTTGATTTACAATTATTTTTGTTAGCATTTTTTGGTGCAACCATTTTTTGCGATAATCGTGGGCACCGATAGCGTAGTGTTACCATGCGAGTAGTTTACAATGTCCTATTATTTTTTTGTAGTCACTCGTCGATGTGTTTGTAAATAGTTTTGGTAACAAATTATATTTTTTGTGATCGTACCTTTTTGTTTTTTTTCGACATAAATACCCATTGAGAAATCCTATTTATATTGCACTGCCGAACTCTCATTACTTTATGGTTAACATTGAATTTATTTAAGGACTGTTGAAAATATATGAATGTGTAAGCGAAAAACTACCACTATGGTAGAAAAACAAAATACTAAAACTGTATAGACTTGATACTGTAATATCAATCTAATGTTCTCTGCTCTAGAGTGGAACTTGGTTCGTTACGTTCGTCAGCGTTTGAATTAACTATTGTAACGTTTTACATACGCTGAAGTCAATAAATCAATAAGTGAGATGTAAACGTCATTTTATTTCTTAGTATAATCTTCCCAGGTGAATTTTTCGCTTCGTGCCCTTATCTCTCAAAACAAACGGTATCGTCATAGTATTAAGGTTCAAATTTAATGTAATGGCTGGAAGCGAAAAATTCACCTGGGAAGATTTATACTATACCTACATACAAAATTGGCACTACCAATGCAATGAACAACCGTTAAACGTGACTTGAACTAGCGCATCCTTAACGCGTTCTCTAACGGCTGTCAAGGCCAAGACTTCGTCAGGTACCGTAAACGCACGTGCGTTCAAATACCTACAAAATTAAGACAGCGGAATAGGCAAAAAGTCACGAAAACTCATATACGTGTTGCCAGCACTGGATGTGTTTTTATAATACAGTGTAATTTTTTAATCAGTGCACAAATTTTGATACGTGATTCAGTATCGTTAATAATTAATAAATCACGATTATCTGTTCAAGATTATTTTTTACATTTTGAAATTTGGGTTATTCATAGTAATTCATCCAATAAATTGGTCGAATTACTATGAAAAATAAAAAAATAAGTGATAAATATTATGACGAAAAATACTGAAATTTGTTATTTTAACGACACATATTAAAATTTATGCACTTATTAAAAAATTACCCCGTAGGTATACTCACAATTTAAGCGTGTTTGGGTTCAAATATGATTGGAAATTCCTAGAGTTCCAAATAATGGGTAACAAATAACAACACACGTTAAAAAAGGCTTTTTTTTATTAAAAAAAGAGGAAAATAAAATTACAGAAAAAACACATTGCGCAACATTTATAAATAATATCTATCGGACATAACCACGTAGAACATTATGCGTCAACAATTTTGTAATATACAAATACATGTCATTGTGTATAATATTTTTTACAAGTTTCATACTGGATACTGTGAAATAAAAAAAAACATCAAGATGCAAGATTTTAAAGAGTACCTACGTTTAAAAGTAGTAGAGAGACAAAATTAATAAAAACAATATAAACACACAAAATAATTGAATTAGTTACAATATTGACAGCAAATGTTGAAAAACGTATTTTTGTTATTGTAAGTATTTATTTAAACTTTGAACGCCATAAATGCCTTTGTCCACCAAACGCCACTTTATCATAACGCCAAACGCCACTTGAGTCAGTGGCGTTCATAGATTAACTTATATGTATGAATGGCGTTGTAGGCACGATACTCCCGACAATTTAGGCTTCGTTGGCGTTCATAGCTACAGTATCCAGTACAAAATACCTTGATACAATTAATCTTACCATTTATATGAGGCCGCGTTCATGAATAATATGGTGGCATCTCTTATATTTAAGTGTTGTCTGTCGATTAGTTTCAACAGGGTTATGTTGGCATAGTGCATGAAAAAATAGAGAGAATTCCAGCACTACAAAGGTCAGTTGTACTGATGATTCACTAAGTTATTTATATCTTAGAATTTTGCTCAATTTGCAGTACCTACATTTCAAAGCCTTGAACCTTGAGCCTTGTGTAGCCACAGGGAAATGATGGTATAAATCCCCTTTATGGCTGTATTATTATACCTTACTGAAACAATATAAGGTATAAAGTTACAAGTCTTTCCGTGACCATTTTTTACAACCAAACTACGGTGTAAATATGTATTTCTTTCAAAGTACTTCAATTTTATCCGTACCAAGAAAAAGGTCTGTTAGGGTACCAATTATAATAAAGAGTAAATTCACAAAAAAAATATATAAATTACGGAGCTACTGCTAAGTCAGATATTTTTTTGGCGTCTCATTTCACTCTCAAATGCGGTAGTATATTGAAACTGATCAATCACACGCCTTTAAATTTTAAAGTTTTACAAGTGATTTGGCAATTTGTAGGTAAAATTATGTATTCTATTGGTTATTAACTGTATTCTCCAGAGGAATGAGATTCTCACATTCCGTAATTAGTTATTTTAGGCACTATCATTCTGTTATTCTAATGTAGCTTTGAAAGGCTTTCAAGTATGCTCTTAAGTATATCGAGATAATGTTCAAATAAAGAAACATCAAGAAAAGGTCAAATATTTAAATTTTATTTTAATTCATTTTCTTAATATTGCATGATCATCATTGAAATGTGGAGTAGGCACATAATCTTCTTGAGTTTTCTATAGTTTTGATATATATACCAAATAAAAAAGTAAGTACATTAACAGGAAAAGGCCATAACTTAATTCATATAAATTATTCGAGTTAAGATGGTCAGTTATATGGCCACGGTTAAAATATCAGATAATATCAGATATTTCATATCGAAAGCTGAAGCGAGTGAATGTTTTAAGTATAAGTTATTTTATTGCACATTAACATATCAGATCACAATCAGTGCAGAATAGCACTTAATAGTCAACTAAGTGGTTTTACCGTTTCTCACAATTCCTCCATAGGACCTTATTTTATTTTAAGTTAGATAACAACATAAATAACATAAAAACTGTTGTATATTATTTAATCTGGTAACTAAAGTAGATATAAATTTAATTTTTAAGGTAGGTGTTCCTTTGAAGTATTTATTTATGAAAAAACTTTTCAAGTTTTGGCTGACGTGGGCTGTTTTTTTTAATAGGCATAAGGTGGATTCTAGCGATACCTAAACTAATTCTAAATTTACCAGAGAAGCAGATTTCGAGTCAGCGACGTATGAACCACGAATCTTAGAAACTAGATTTTATAACATTAATATTGTAAATATATTTGTAAAAAAGCCTATACATATACAAAGTATACCGAAGCGTACATAACTGTTGTACTTAGAGAGATTTGTGTTTTTAGTTAACTATTTTGTTGGTATTTATTGTATGTAACACTGGTGTATAGAAATTACACTCCACTCGCTTAGCACCACCGCTCGCGACTTACGGTTGCCAAAACATGTTTGCCTTAATTTTATAAATTATTTCGATTGAAAGCGTTTTAAGAGTGTAACCTCTATACTTCTTAGTATTATTTGTCGTTATTTTAAAAACTTTTTAATGCTTTGTGCACCGGAAGCGTTAAAGTTTGAAAATCACAACATCCTTATATTCTTATCTGCGTACGGTGATGAGATGTAAGCCCTGGAAAAGAAAAATTTTTAAAATTATTTAACTTTGGCTTAAAAAGCTTGACTTAAGAGCCAAAATTGTGTAACAAATATCGAAAATTTTAAGGTACTGTTAGGTGATCGTTGTAGTATACACTGACGAGCAAAAATAAAGGGTCGGTTACAGAAATTACGATAACTACAAAACCCGCTGTGGTAGCTTCTTCGAGTAAAATGAGTTTAGTAAAGAGTTTTATTCTTGACAAGAAAAAGTTTAATTGAGAATAAAACTCTTTACCAAACTCATTTTACTCGAAGAAGAAGAAGTGGGTTTTGTAGTTATCGTCATTTTTGTAACCGACCAATATTTCCAGGGCGTAACTTATTCATCAAAACAAGTCACTTTCACTCAGACCACTTTTCAAAATTAAAAAAAAAAAGTAAACTTTTCATACATAACCAAACGTAGTAATGGAAAATCGAGATTTTTTTTTCAAATTTTTAAAGTTGTTAGAATAAAAGTGACTTGTTTTGAGGAGTAGATTAAGCCATATAAATATTGGTACCTAATTTGTTAGCACCATTTATTGTCAATTACAGTTGCCGGCAAAAATATATGATGCGACAAAATACTCAAAATACATCGTCTATTTTTCCGGCTATGAACAATTTAGGTATTTACAGCAGACCATATATTCGATGACTAGGTGGCGCTAGTGTCGCTAAAAGTTTCAAAAACATTGCGGGAACGACAAAATAGCCAAAATCTGTTTTAAAACATTTAAAGCTTAAATAAAAAATATCAAAACCTAGATGCTGTTAAAAGTGCCATGCAGGGTAGAGTGCTCATACATACACATCCATGCATCTTGGAAGTTAGTGTCTACGTCTACTAAATAAAAGTGAACTAGAAAAATCAATTTTAATTCGGAATTATAACTTAGAGAAGATCAAAAAAACCAATATTTTGCCTATAATATCTATCTAAAAAATGTTATCCCGTTTTCTAGGGGTTTTAAATTTTAAAAAACACATGCTTGCCCGATCGTCATTAGAAGAGACTTTTGTATCCGACAGAAAATTTTATTACAATTCCCCTACTTCTCTAGGTGAAGTAACCTTCGAATATCGTTTAGGAACTCAATTTCACACATTATTTTAACTTCGACATATAGATTTTAGTATCAATTATTAAGACTGACATAGAGCATTAATCAAAAGGGAGGAATCATGCGCACTATATTATAAACAAAAAACTGTCACTTTCCAATAGTTTTAATGCTCTGAGATAGATAAGTGACATGACATTGACACATCAATTTGAAGTTGCAATTTTGTAGTTTTCTGTCAGATACATCAGTAAGGCACCCTATTCTACTGGTACAAATGACCACAGCAAAAGCCAAACAGTACTTAGCGTACAAACTTTCAACATCTAATTGAACCTGAGTGGAATTCGCTTGTTTTTTATATTTTTCTTTTTTTCTGGCAGTCTTCACGCGCGGATCGCTATTCGTTTAGCACTGGGAGCATGGATCTAAAAGAATAATTATATACTATGTTAGTAAATATTTCTGAATTCTATTATCACAGATAAAATATCAAAAAAATTTAAACCATTCGAAAATTACACATCCGGTTCGAAGGACCATTGTGATTTTTTCGAACAGTTTCTAAAGTACTATAAGTTAGTAAAAATAGCAATGAAAAGTACGCCACTTGGCTGGTTTTTGTAAAAGATAGGTGATGAGTTAAGCATGAAAGCATGTTGGGCCTACCAACTTATTTATAAATGATTATTAGTTATATTTTTATGAAATGAGCTAAATTAAGTGATTAACTACTCGCTAATAGAATTTGGTTTAAATTATTTATATTTAATTAGGTGCAAAAAATATGTAGCGATTCGAACGACTTTAAAATACATACATATGTAGTTATGTATGTAGTTAAGAATATATGTCGACAAAAAAGATACGTAATGTTTTTTACAGATTACAGGAATAGAATAAAGTACAATAAAATTACATAAACTCCACTTTCTTATCTTTATCTTTATTAAGAGCGTGTTAAAGCTTTTTCTGAGAGCGAAAAAGACGTCAATCAGCTCGCCTCACTCTTATTGCATGGACATAAAGCTTTAATTCGATCGACATGTAGGAAGACCCTACCTAAGTTTTCTCATTCCACTGGGCGACATTACAGTGGCATCCAGTTGGCAAGAGATGGCGCCACTATTTGTACAACTCAGCGAACGTACAACTTAGTTTTTTTTAGTCACAAGTTGGTAGGCCACCAGCTGAGCCAGCATCGACAATGACAACACAGTAATTAAACAATAAAAACATAGTACCTTCCGTTTCCAAAGCTATGGGAATGGGACCTGGCCGCGTAAGAAGTAAACATACATATAAGCGATACAGCTAAATAATATATGTATACAAACCATAGACATATGTAGGGGAACATAAGAAGTCATTGTTTAGAGTTCAACGCATGGGCGGCAGGTTGCCAACGGCGGAGACGGCTGCAGCCGATGCCAAGCAACGGCTGCAGTCAACACGTTGGTGTCAGCCGTTGACGGTTGATTATCAGCACTATGAGGTGCGGTTAAAGTACCTCCCATTACATATCGCTCCGGAACATTGGAATCAACATCATTTAATTCGTATGCAGTACAGTCAATTTCATAAATGTACGCTACCAATGCGTTAAAAATATCTATACAACTCTATGCCATAACCATAAGGTTAGTGTTTACATATATATTTGACGCCATGGCTGTATAGATATTTACCTATGCCTTTGACTGTACACAAATTGTCAGGGCGTGCATTTACTAGGTTATACAGTCCGGGCTGTATATTTCGTGGCGTGTATTAACTGTACCTCCAGAAAGTGTTACCCTTATAATACTGCACCACCTGATAATTTGAGTACCGTTTACGAATTAAATGGGGGACAAGAATTGCCGGGGCTTGCATTATTTGGTCTTACATTCCAGAACAACACTTATTGGGACGTATATTAACCGCACAAAGTGCCAATGATTATTGCCGCAAATGTAATGTGTCAACGGCTGACGCCAACGCGTTAACGGCTGCCGTTGAGACGTGGCAACGGCTGCACTTATCTCAGCCGTTGGCAAAATGCCGTGTTTAAAAGGCCTTAATACTACTGGCTGGCTGTATTCTGAGCATGCCTTTGCTCCCAACCATGCTCCACTAAATATGTCGTGTTAGTTACCTTGACAAAAATCCACGAAACAGTCATAGTAAAATTTTGTCACTAAAAACTCCAATCATAAAAAATAAAAAATTTCCTTTTATTGTAATACAAATTAGATGATAATAATTTAGTTAACAGTCTACCTCGTGTATTTTTGCAAGTGCCTAAATATCTCTAAATGAGTAACTTTTAATGTCAATTGACATAAATGTAACGAATGGGAATCCTTGATATTGACAGTAAAAGGTTTCTTTAAAGGCTACCACAAACCGGGAGCGCGAGGCCCCGAGCGCGGTCAATGACACTGAATCAAATACGGTGTGCCGCGCTGCCGGTGTGTGTCACCGTATATTTGATTCAGTGTTATAGAGCGCTCAGTCGGCGCCCCGCGCTCCCGGTTTGTGTAGGCCATTAGACATTTAAAATTAATCCGAAATATTTTAGTAGCAGGTTGGTTTACTTTTACTTAACAACCCTGTGAAGATTATACTCAGTGGATTTTTTTTTTCCAATACAGCCACGGTTTTGACGCGGGCCACTTTGAACATCGATCAACGCATGGAAACATTTTTCAATAGCAATGTCATACATAGTCTATGGGAATTCTTCCATAGATTATGTTTTGACTGCTCTACTTTTTGAACGCCACACATCGTTTTTGTTACGAACAAAATTTCTTATGCGGATGTGGGTAGGTTAATTTTTGTATTACCGTATTGTCGTCTATAGCCGACGCTGGCGTTCAAAAGTTAAAAACTATACTTTGTCGCGGAATGAAAAGGTTCTTAACTCGTTGACATAAGAGTCAAAAATTACGAACCTTTTTATAGGTGACGTCATTATCTCTATTAAAAAATCCAGAAAAACATTGACAGGCGAGCTACTACGAAATTCGAAGTTCATATCGTGTTATCCCTTTCATTCTCCGGTATAATATTGTTAGCGTGAACGAAATGGCACGATAAAAAGATCGATAATCGGTGTGCAATCAAACTAAACCTGCAGAAATATCCCAGATTAATCATCCCAAATGCTACATTTATAATCAGACATAACTCCGCATAAAAATAAGCTTATTATTTAATAATGTCTATAAAAGTAGCTGTAATGAGAGAATGTAGATGAAAATGCCGAGTATAGTAATAAAGTATTAGTAATACAACATGTAGGTATGTAAGTGCAAGCATGAGCCAAATTAATATGTTGATAACTTGACACTACGAGTAAATAAATAAGTGTTACGACTTGTTAAATATTGTGGGTTCTTGATCCTTCAACGAACAGTCTTAAATGATTGACGAATATTATCAGTTTTGCAGTTGTAGGTCAATGATCTCAATCATTACATTACACATTATTTCTAACGGAATGTTGATCGCGGTTAGCTTTAGTTTTAAATATATTTTTAAGCAATCTAAATCATTGACCGCTGAAAAAAGTACTTATCATCGGAAAGTTAGAAGGTTTTATTTAATAAAAACAAATCAAAAAAACCTGTCGATTAGTCGATAACATCGATAAAAAGCGGTGCTCTCTCCCTACGATCTGTCATCAGCCGCACGCAAAATTCCGGGCCTTAGTCATCAAATACTTAACACGGGGCTAACAATTTACTTTTACATTTTAGTTGACAATTTAAAACCTAAGGTCTATTGTTCACGGCACGGCGTCATAGCGGCGCCGTGGCTAAACCGTGCCAAGATTGTACACGATGCGGTAAAACAACGGACGCCACAACATAGCCCTTTCGAACTGAACTGAGTATGAGTGTTACAATAATGGACCTTGTGAATTGTAATAATATTATTTTTAAATTAAGGATCCTAAAAATGATAATTAAGTTCAAATTTAACTGCCGTTAAACGTCGCGATCGTTTCAATCAGGTTGGGAAGGGGTACGATTCAGCGCACACGGTAAAACCGTGCGAGCCGTAGTAAAACCGTGGCCATGTATAAACCTCCATAGTAGCTCATACAACATTGGAGACCGTGTCATTGGATTACGGTAAAAAAGTGCGTGTACAAGAAGCCAAAAGGTTTATCTATCGCGGTCAGATTTCCGTTAAAAACATGTCTAAGATATTTACCCCCTGTTTCACCATCCATTGATCAAATTTATTTGACGGATAAATGTGATGCCGTCTCTGTTTGTTTTGTTCGAATAGACGGAGATGGCATCACATTTATCCGGCAGTTAAAATTAATCAATGGGTGGTGAAACAGCCCCTTAAACGCTTTATTTTTTAAACGCTATCAGATATAGCTGGTTAGGCAAATAAGTGTGGATCCATGGTTTTAGGTTGTACTCACAGCTCCATATTATGCACTGAGGAGGTGGGGCATGTCGTGGCAGCCCGGATGTGGCAGTGTTTGTGACAGACGAGCGCGCAGTCGCGGCACTCGTAGCCCTGCTTGCCGAGACGGCGTGCGATCGTCTTGTGGCACACCGAACATACGGAACCGCTGGAATGTGACAATAGCAAGAATTAATCTATTGTAGTGAAATAAACGAATAACTTCACATCTTTAATTGTGTTTAGTCGGACATGTTACGGGCGGTGTACTTTCGTTTGGCAAATTACGTTTCCCAAACTGATTCACTTGACAAATGTTTCATTTCCCAAACGTTTATTTTTTCTGAAACTGTAAACTATTCAGGATATATTTCAGGACTATTCTGTAGGTTAGGTTAGGTTAGGTTTTTTGGCGTTATTGGTAGAAGTTAGACACAATCATATACTCTAGTTCTTTGGACAACGTTTATTCAATACCAGAAATTACACTAGGTACACAACACAGGCCACGACCGCGGGTTACAGAGTTCGAGCTTATTACTAAGTTACAGAGTAAGAGATGGACAGCGTTCTTATCGTTAGTCGTTAGTGTTATGAATTGACGCTTCGTTAGGCGTCCTAGGCCATCTTGGATTTTTGCTTGATGACCGACCAATCAACGTCGAGCGCCAGCGCGCGCGATCGTTGATTGGTCGGTTTGAAACCTTGCTACAGATTGTACAATTAGTACAGACGGTGGCGGGATGATGCGGCGACACAGCGGTCGCTCGTAGCGCCACATCACCCCCCCAGGGAGAGATAAAGCTACACCCTAAGTGGAGATTAGGACTAGGAGGGATCGTAGGGAATTTTAAAATGAACTTTTCTACCAGACCGTGTGGAATATTGTGGTCGAACCTGAGGCGGAGTAGCTGATACCACAGGTGGAGACACGACTGGCATCGGTGGGGTTCCTGAAACAGAGGGGTTATTAATAACCGGCGGCGCCGAGTGCGACGAGGGCTGAGCCAGGGTGGTGGGCGGCTCGTGACGAGCAGCGAGGCGAGCAGGACGAGCAGGCTCTTCGGAAACGATATGCGCCGGCTTTACTCGGTCAATGCTTACCTCTACCTCTCGACCTTTGATGTTAAGGGTCGCGGTTTTGTCCCTCATGCGCAGGATCCGGTAGGGACCTGAATAGGGCGGCTGCAGCGAGCGGCGTACTGCGTCTTCGCGTAAAAACGCGTGGGTGGCCGTTGCGAGATCTTTGAAGACAAATATGGCTTGTTGGCCGTGGCGCGAGGCAGGCGCGGGGCGGAAGTGAGCCATCTTGTCGCGCAGCTGGCTGACGTAGTCTATGAGGTCGGTGGGGCGCTCTGCTGCGGCGGGCGGAACGAGCAGTTCGCCGGGGAGGCGCAGAGGCTCGCCGTAGAGCATCTCGGCAGCGGAGGAGCCGATGTCCTCTTTGAGGGCGGTGCGCATGCCAAGGAGCACCAGGGGCAGCGCTCGGACCCACGACTCGCCGTGGCACATCAGAGCAGCCTTGACCTGGCGGTGGAGTCGCTCCACCATCCCGTTAGCTTGGGGATGGTAGCTCGTGGTTCTCATCCTCGTGGTGGCGTGCAGGTGCATGAGCCGTTGGAAGAGGGAGGACTCAAACTGGCGGCCCTGGTCGGTGGTGACGACTGTCGGTACACCGAACCGGGATATCCATCCGCTGATGAATGTGTCGGCGACTGCCTCTGCGGTCATCGTTGTCATGGGCCAGACCTCTGGCCAGCGAGTGCTGCGGTCGACGGCGGTGAGGCAGTAGTTGTAGCCGTTGCACGGAGGAAGGGGGCCGATGATGTCCAGGTGAACGTGGCGCAGTCTCGACGATGGCGTGTCGAAGTGTCCGAGGGGCGTCGAGACGTGTCGCGTCACTTTGCTGCGTTGGCAGGGCACGCAGTGTCGCACCCACTCGTGGCAGTCTTTGTTCATGCCGGGCCACACGTAGCGGTCGCCGACAAGTTTAGAGGTGACGCGCGCGCCGGGGTGACTCAAACTGTGTAGTTTGTTGAACGCCGCACGACGGTAGGGGGCGGTGAGGTATGGGCGGGGCTTACCGGTCGAGACGTCGCAGATGAGTATGCAGTCCGTCCCTGGTATGCAGACCTGCTCCAGCTTGAGAGAGGATCCGTTTGATCGACGAAGGCTGGCTAGCTCGTCGTCGGTGTCTTGCGAGGCGGCGAGGGCGGCGTAGTCCTCCTCGAGCGAGATCGCCTCTATCCGCGACATAGCGTCCGCCGCTACATTGTCCTGGCCGGGGACGTGTACTATGTCGGTGGTGAACTGACTGATGAATGACAGCTGGTTGAGCTGAGCGGGTGGCAGTTTCTCGCGGCGCTGGGTGAACGCGTATACGAGAGGTTTGTGGTCGGTGTACACGGTGGCGTGCTGTGCTTCCAGGATGTGGCGGAAGTGCTGGACGCTCTCGTAGACGGCTAGCAGCTCGCGGTAGTAAGCGGGCCACTCGCTCTGCGCTGCGGTGAGTTTCTTGCTGAAGAATGCGATCGGCTGCCACGCGTCGTCAATGCGCTGCTGCAGGCAGGCGCCGACCTGGGTGCCGGATGCATCGGTGAAAAGAGCGAGCGGCGCCGAACCGACGGGATGAGCGAGGATGGTGGCGTTCGCGAGGCTCGCTTTGCACGCTTCGAAGCAATGCTCCAGCTCTGGTGTCCATGGGAACGGCTTGGCTCCCTTGTCCTTGGTAGCGGCTAGGGCATCGATCAGAGGTGCTTGCAGTTGCGCTGCGTGGGGCAAGAAACGTCGGTAGTAATTGATCATCCCGAGGAACCTTCGCAATCCTTGGATGGTCTTGGGAAGCGGGTACTCCTGCAGGGCTTGGATGCGTTCTGGGGGTGGTCGCGTGCCTCCGGCGCTGATGTGGTAGCCCAGGAAGACCAGTTGGTCTGCGCCCAGGTGACACTTTGAAGGGTTCACGACGACGCCGTAATCCTGAAGTCGCTGGAACAGTGTGCGCAGGTGCTCCACGTGCTGCTCGGCGTTGCGAGAAAAAACCAGGATGTCGTCCACGTAAGAGTAGGTAAAATCCAGGCCCTGTGTGACCTCATCGATGAACCGTTGGAATGTTTGACCGGCATTGCGTAAGCCGAAGGTCATGTACGGGAACTCAAACATTCCAAACGGGGTGGTGATGGCTGTCTTCTCAATGTCTGGTTTGAAAACAGGAATTTGTTGATAGGCTTTGATCAGGTCGATCGAGCTGAAGATGGTGCTGCCTGCGATAGCCTGGTTGAAATCGCCTATGTGACGGACGGGGTACCGGTCCGGGATGGTCCTCGAGTTGAGTGCTCTGTAGTCTCCACACGGGCGCCATGTGGCGTCTCGCTTTTGTGCCATGTGAAGGGGCGAGGACCAGGGGCTCTTCGATGGTCTTGCTGTCCCGCACTGAACCATCTCACCAAATTCCTTCTTCGCCGCAGCTAGCTTCTGAGGACCGAGGCGGCGTGGGCGGCAGGACACGGGCGGGCCGTCGGAGGTGGTGATGTGGTGCTCCGTGTTGTGCTTCCTCGCTCGAATCGTGCCTGGTGGCCTCGTGATGTCCGGGAACTCTGAAAGTAATTTCAGGAACGGACAGTTTTTGGTAGCGACTGCTTTTACACTGGTTTGTTCTCCTGTGGATAGCGGGGCAGGGGTAGACAAACCAGTATTGCCGTCAAGAAGCTTCTTGCCGCGGCAATCGGGTAGCAAGTTGTAATATGCAAGAAAATCTGACCCGATGATGGCTATGTCTACATCCGCTACTACAAAATTCCATTTGAATAGTTTATTTAGGCCCAAGTCGAGATGTAATTGTAGGGTGCCATAGGTTCTGATACGGGTACCGTTTGCTGCACTGAGGTCATAATCTGTGGCTACCCGGTGACCTGTAAGTCGATGCTTAGGATAGCAGCACAGATCCGACCCTGTGTCAAGTAAGAAACGGCACTTAGTATTTTTGTCAGTAACAAAAGGACGGCGGCCGACAGGGAGGCAATCAGTTGCCGCCGCTACTGATTGCCGCTGGAGTTTGCCTGAGGGGTGTTATTATTCCAGGTGCATGGTGTGGTGCATCTCTGGGCCTCAGCTTTAAACTTTTTGTGGTACCAGCAGATACTAGGCTGCGCTGGTGTGGCCAATGCTCCCCTGGACTTGGACCTGAATCTCGACTGTGACCTATCCCTAGTTCTGTTTCTACGCTGCTGACCTATGGCAGAAACTGACATCTGTCGGCACAGTAAATCAACTTTGCTGGCTAAGCCAAGCAGCCACTCCGTGGTAATGGCTGGAGTCGCAGCAGTTTGAGTGGGTGCTGCTTGGGATTGATAGTTAAAAAACTGATTAGATGTCTGCGGGCTGCCCCTTGTGGTGGAGTGTACTTGCAAAGGACTGCCAGGTGACACCTCCATAATACTGTCGGCTAGCTCTGCAAGTTTCTCTAATGACAGCTCGGAGTGGCTGGTGAGAATAGCCTGAACATGGTTGGGCAGACGGGATAGCCATAGCTGTTTTAGCATAACAAGGTCTGGGGTCTCACCTGCTAACGATTTTAGGTGCCGGAGAAACTGTGTGGCGCGACGGTCTCCCAGCTCTTCCTTGCCAATCAGTTTCCTCACTCGCTCGGCGTCCGACTGCGACAGCCGCCTCACCAGCTCTGTCTTGAGTAGCTGGTAAGCTCCGTCCTTCGGAGGGTTGGTGATGATGTCTTCCACCTCCGCTGCCAGTCGCGTATCCAACTGCGATATTATGTGATTGTATTTAGTTGAATCTTGTGTTACGCCTGACACATTGAACTGAGCTTCGGCCTGGGCAAACCACACGGCTGGTTTATCTGTCCAGAAAGGGGGAAGTCGGACAGCGACTTTATGAATTGCGGTTGGGGCAAGGGGGTGAGAAGGGGGAGATTCTGGTGTAGATTGATTGTTTAACCTGTCTTGCAGGGCAACATATTGCTCCTGCAAGGCTGCCAAGCGAGCCTCCATCTCGTCCATATTTAAAATGATTACACTAAACTAATAAGTTAAAAATAGAAATAATATAACTATAAGAAATACAACTTGGTGAGCGCGTGCGCTCCGGGGCGCGTTCCGCGCCGGCGATGTAACGGAGGCAACTGGGGACACGTGTCGGCGTGTCGCGGTGAGGCGCCACGAGTTCGGCGCGGCGGCAGCTCGCTGCTCGCAGCAGGCGCGAGTATAGCGCGCCACGTGCTCGGCGACTCGGTGCGGAAGTCACGGTGGCACCACGCGGCTGCAGTCGCTTGCGCGGTGGATGCACGCGTGGTGGTGGTAGCGTGCACGTTGGCAGCGCGCGGGCACGCGGGCACGTGGGCGCGCGGGCGCGCTTGTGCGCTGTGATGGTGGGCCGCGGCAGTGGAATCACGCGGCGCGCGGCGGTGATGGCACGCGGCAGTGGCAGCACGCGGGCGCGTGGCGGTGATGGCACGCGGCAGTGGCAGCACGCGGGCGCGTGGTGTTGGTGGCACGTGGGCGCGTGGCGGTCGCCGCGCTGGAGCGTCGCAGTCGACCCGGGGTCTTCCCTCTGACGCGCGCGATCTGCGGCGCAGCAGCGACGTGCGGAGGCGGCAGGGCAAGGGGCGCGCCGGTGCGCGCGCGCTCTACAGGTGAAGTCAGTCAGG
The DNA here is from genome assembly GCA_947563465.1 of Archips xylosteana. Lineage (NCBI taxonomy): Eukaryota > Metazoa > Arthropoda > Insecta > Lepidoptera > Tortricidae > Archips > Archips xylosteana. The sequence goes on from OX387369.1 coordinate 9,972,930, forward strand.
CGGCGGCGTGGCAAGGCGGCTCAGGCGGAGCACGTGGGGCGTGCGATGACTCAGACGGGCGCGCGGCGCACACGGAGCGCGCGGCGCGAGTAGGCGCACGTGGAGGGCGCGCGGCGCGAGAGCGCAAGGCTTCGCCGGTGTGGCACGTGGTTACCGGGGGCACGCGACGCGCGCGGGCGTGGGCCGAGTGAGATCGCCGCAGGGCGCGGGCTTTGTAGGCTCAGAGGAACGCGTGGCGGCGGCCGTGGCTGTGTTGGGGCGTGCGCGGTAACGTGGTAGGTAGCACTCGGTAGATGTAGAGCTCCGGAGCGTTGCGTAGTCCTTGTTCGGGGTCACCACTTTGGAGTTATTGGTAGAAGTTAGACACAATCATATACTCTAGTTCTTTGGACAACGTTTATTCAATACCAGAAATTACACTAGGTACACAACACAGGCCACGACCGCGGGTTACAGAGTTCGAGCTTATTACTAAGTTACAGAGTAAGAGATGGACAGCGTTCTTATCGTTAGTCGTTAGTGTTATGAATTGACGCTTCGTTAGGCGTCCTAGGCCATCTTGGATTTTTGCTTGATGACCGACCAATCAACGTCGAGCGCCAGCGCGCGCGATCGTTGATTGGTCGGTTTGAAACCTTGCTACAGATTGTACAATTAGTACAGACGGTGGCGGGATGATGCGGCGACACAGCGGTCGCTCGTAGCGCCACAGTTTGTTTTATAACAATCCTGAAAAGTTTACAGTTTCAGAAAAAATAAACATTTGGTAAATGAAACATTTGCCACATGAATCAGTTTGGGAAACTTAATTTGCGACACATTAGTAAACCGTTACGGGCTAATCCGTAGCCCTACTTCTAGGTGCACACGCCCAACTAAAGTATTGCTTCGTTAGAGATTAGGCTCGGGTTTTTTAGTCATATGAACACCTCGCACTTAAGCTTGCGTGACATTTCTATTACTCATTATTATTTCTTTGATAAAGCACGGTCGCTCGCACGACGAATTTCATACAATGACCTGTATAGGGTCTTTGTTGCTTGCAAGTAAATATTCGTCGTCGCGCACGAACGCTTGAATTTGTACGAAAGCGACGGTAAATAATTACGCACAAGCGACAGACAAATTGTGAGAACCATAACACACTGGCCATTTGTGAACGTATTAAAAGCGAGGTGAGCGAGTTTACGGCGAACGTGCAACGATTTCTCCGCGAATGCGTAACGTTTTCATCGCTAGCGCGTAGCGAGTTCTTCGCGCCTATAGGGCTGGGACGCCATGCTGTAAAAACTGAAGTGGGTAAAATAGAAGTCAGCTGACGTATAGATAAATTAGCGAGAGCGTGGAATTGTGTTTATAGGCATTGGAGAGAGAGATCTCTAATATTTTTGTCTCTCTCACTTAATTGGAACGCCTATAAACACAATTATCACTACATAATGCAATGCTCTCGGTAATTGATTTTTACGTGAGTAGAGAGTATTTGTAATGGGGTATAGCTGAAAATAACTGCCTACTAACTATTTAAATGAAAACTTGCATTTCAAGACTTGGTTTTATTATATTAAGATAACTAAGTATACAAAGAACATTTCACTGGCACAGCCTATCCAAGAATGGCCCAGACTGTCTACTGTCCGCTGTTCGTTCTTGATTAGAATTCCAGAAACCACAAATTCAAATTCACGAGACAGCAACACGGTCTCGGTGGCCAGTGTCTGTTAGAGATCGTAAACCTCCTTGTGTTTAAATATGTATTGTGTTCTCATACTGTGTCCTAGCAACGCTGTTTTTCTTTACTCTTGTCTAATATACCGTATTGCCTTATCATGGTGGTTTTTCCTTTTTTTAAAACTCTAATATGGTAGCAGAGCGTATAAAAACACGCATGTGATTACAATTATAATAATTAAAACGTAATCATAAAGTTCACGAACATGGGTAGTCAAATAAATGTTGAAAAACTCTCCGGGGTGAGCAACTACACCACCTGGAAATTTCAAATGAAGATGATACTCATACATGAAGAACTGTTCGAATGCGTCGTTGAAGATTTCAAGACAGGAAAACCAGAGTGCGAAGACAGGAAGAAACAGGAGAAAGCGCTAGCACGAATTTGTCTCAGTGTTCAGCCAGCTGTTTATTCAGTCGTCAGAAATTGCAACACAGCGTTTGATGCCTGGAAGAACTTGCAAAAGTCGTTCGAGGACAAAGGTTTGGGTCGAAGATTAGGTTTGCTCCGCATGTTATTTGGCTTGAACCTACAGCAGTTTGATAGTATGGAGGCGTATACTACAAAAATTGTAGATACAGCTCAACAACTGCAGGATATTAATGCTCCTCTAGACGACGAGTTCGTTGCAATAATAATGCTTAGTGGGCTCTCCAAAGATTTTGATCCCCTCATAATGGCATTAGAGCACAGTAACCTTTCTCTCTCTAGTGATGTGGTGAAGATGAAATTATTACAGGAAGCACAGAGAAGAGGTGAAGAAGGTGCAGGTGGTACGGAAGAGAATGCCTTAGCTAGTTCGACTACAAAGCGTCCGAAGTGCTTTCGATGTGGCAAAGTAGGTCACTATGCTAAGAACTGCAGGAAGAAAGCGCCGGGTAAGGACACGCCATCTAGTTCCAGTCATCAGGGTGCGCAGAAAACTCAAGCTCCTGATAAAAAGTCCATGCTGTCGGCATTGGCGGTAAAGCTGGACCCAGATGAGTGGTACGTCGATAGTGGTGCAACGTGTCATATGACGAACAATAAAAACATTTTACATGATTTTGTGTCCGATACGTCGAAAGAAATTAGCGTAGCGAACGGTGAAAAACTTTTTACTGCGGGTCGTGGTAATGTGAAACTCTTTTTACAAAACCGTTTGATAACTGTCAGTAATGTAGTTTTTATACCGAAGTTGTCATGTAATTTGTTATCTGTTAGTATTTTGACACAGAAAGGTTTTGAAGTAAATTTTACATCGAATTTTTGTAATATTTATGACAATGGTACGGTAATTGCTGTTGCGAAACGGGGCACTAGCGGTCTTTATTTATTAGAATCCGGGGGTGCGTCTGTTAATCCCGTTACGCGTGAACACGGCATGTCGGTGAACGTCTCCTCTGAAACCCAAGTGAAGGTTGAAACCCAGGGTTTGTGGCATCGTCGGCTTGGACATCTGAATAGTCGGAGTATGAATTTACTCAAGAGCGGTATGGCTACTGGAATTGACTATGATGTATCAACGTATGAGCAATGCATCTCTTGTATTGAAGGTAAGGCAACTAAATTACCCTTTCCTAAGAAATCTTTTTCACGTGCGACTGAATTATTAGGCTTGATACACACTGACGTGTGCGGGCCTATGCCGGTGAAATCGATAGGTGGCGCGAGATATTTGCTAACTTTTATTGACGATTTTTCGAGGAAGACATTTTGTTTTTTAATTGAATCAAAAGACAAAGTTTTTGAGTGTTTTATGAATTTTAAAGCTCTTGTAGAGAACGAGACTAATAAAAAAATTAAGGCGCTGTACGCAGTGAAAACTACAATTTTAGAAAATTTTAATAAAATACTTATACAGTTCTTGCAACTGCAATTTTTTTATATGCATATTTTCAGTCTATTAGCTAGTTTTTGACTTCATCAAAAACACGATTACTCAAAAAAACCTCGATAGATTTATTTTTTAAAAAAGAGCTTTCATTTACACCTTAAACCAAATATTTTGAAAACTATTATGAATATCAACACAAAATTTGCTTTATTAAATAGTTTTTTAGTTGATTTCGATTTATGCTTCATAGATTTTCAATTGGTTGAGTACATCAATCATATCAATTTATTTCGTCTTTGGCAAAATAAAACGGTTCAAGCGCGCGGCGGCGGCCAAGTATTGCCCAGTCGCCAGTACACTCGTGAACGTAGTCGACGACGGACCTGTGCACATTTTTCTAACGCGCTAATACTACTTTAGATGGCAAGAAATATGGGTAATCGCAGTGTTAAAAAAGTTAAGGCAAAGAGGAAACGCTTAAGTGAACTCAGAGAACATATGAGAAACATTAGAGTACCTAAACGGTAAGTACCTACCACACTAAATAATAATAATCGAGTCGGAGCGGATTTCACATTCGTACCAGGTACTACGGCCGCAAGCTGGGGCTAAATTCAGGAACGGCCCAACACGGTTTGCGAACCTCTCGCAAACCAGTGATTTTTGGCGTTCCTGAATAGCAGTTCATCCCTATCCTCTCGCAAACGATCGAATTACCGCTTGCAAACCGTGTTGGGCCATTCCTGAATTTAGCCCCTGGTCGGCTCGGGCCTCGGGCTCACGCACGCGGACTGAAATATTGTAATTGGAGATGTCTATTTTTTTGCAATTTATAGTAAATCGGAAACCATTTGACCACCAGATGGCCTAGTGGTTAGAGACCCTGACTATGAAGCTTGAGGTCCCGGGTTCGATTCCCGTGTCGGGGCAGATATTTGTATGAAAAATACGAATGTTTGTTCTCGGGTCTTGGGTGTTTGATATGTATTTAAGTATGTATCTATCTATATAAGTATGTTTATCCGTTGCCTAGTACCCATAACACAAGCTTTGCTAAGCTTACTTTGGGACTAGGTCAATTGGTGTGAATTGTCCCGTGATATTTATTTATTTATTTATTTATTTATTTCGAGATAAATGCTTTTTAACTCGTTTTCTGTAGTTATTTAATTTTAATATTATGTAATGAATTTATTATATAACAAATAAGCAATGACCTTCATTTGACATTGGTGTAAATTGCGTGACCGGTTCAAGTCGTACTTTATTCTATGTGGTTAGAATTCTTCACAATTTACGCGTGGATTGTACTACGGAGTTTGATTTGGACCCGCTGTCTGACATCTAGCACTTTGACAGTGCCAGTAAAGTGACACAGTGTATAGTGTACCACTACGCAAAAAATAATTAAAGGGGTTGCCTTATCGTACGCATTTAGATAGATTTAGAAATTTGGCATTGTGGGAGCCCTCAATTATAATCTGACGTCATCAACTAAAATAGTTTCAATAATTAATTTTGAAAAAAGTAGAGAACTAAATGACAAAATATTGAAATTAGTTCCTTATAATTGACTTTTCTATACAAAAAAAATATAAAAACCACTGGTAATTTTTTTTAGACATTCCCAATTCTGTTGTTGTTAAATTCTGTTCTGCTAGAAAGTGACGGAATCAAATGTTTAACTTACTACTTAATACTTGGTTGGTTAGTTTTATAGTTATTCGATATTTTACATTTGTTTTCATTTTAGAGCACAACAGGACTCTCAGTTTGAAATCCCCGGAACGTCACTTACAACCCTGACATGTGTTTCATTGCCACACTCAACGGTCACTGAAGCCCCGAATCCTACCCGTAATGAGTTAGTTGCATTATTATATACCTTAAATAATTTGTAACTTGTATTTTTTCCTGAATTTTTAATTCTGGAAACTGGAAGTGCTTTATAATCCAATATCTCGCTCAATAATCTTCGCTTCAGAAAATAATAAATATCCATTTACTCTTTGATCAATTATAACTGTAGATCCACAGTCGCGCGCCCGAAAATGTCCGAGCCAAATGAGCGCCACTTTGATAAAAGTGGTCTTCTTTTTTCTCAGTACGTTGCGTGTCACTTGCGTGAAATTGTCAAGTTTAGCTGTCAAGTGTCAACCGAAATTCGAATGTAATGAAGTAAAGACTAGGTTCAAATTTCTGTGTAGGTGATGATTTTAATTGTTATGCAAACAAATAAAAAAGTTCGGACATTTTTTGAAGGGGATTTTGTTCGGCAATGTGTATCTTCAGTTATAATTGATCAAAGCATTTACTTTCATTTTAGAGCATAACAACACTCTCATCTTGAAAGTGTTAGGACGTCACTCACAAACCTTGCAGATGTTTCATTACCAAACTTGACGCACACGGAAGACATCCTGAATCTTAACAACGATGAGTAAGTTGTGTTACGACACAGGTGGAAATTCTTACACCAACGCAAAAGAAAAAAAAATGTTTTAATTGATTCTGATTTTTGTATTCCGGAAACGCTTGATCATTATCCTATGTCTAAGTCGGAGTGGTGGGTGCCGGAATCATTATAAGGCTTTGTCTGCCGGAAATAAATTAGAGACCGTTTTATAATACAAACATCCAAAGTCTATTAGGTCTAAAGTATATTTTAAAAGCTTCACGGTCGTTTTAATTTCAGGGTACAAATAAATTGTCAGCTTAATTACCCTGGGCCATCTCTATTAACTCCAGAAGACCTACAATCACCGACTGAGTAAGTATCATTATGACTATATTATTTATAAATAAATATTAATTGTATTTGAAGCCTTATTTCCTAACTTTTACTTCGTTTCTGTTTTGTGCATTAAAGCTAGACTGATGATAAAGCTGAACAGCGTCTATTTAATATAAATTGGAGTTTAATTCGTATCAAATATTATTCGTATTCGTATGAGCGTCTTTTAATATAGGTCTATATTGAATACATAAGCTGTTCTCCACTGAACGTGAGTTATATTTTCAGAGAAACCGCCGAAGATCTGCTCATAGTCGAGGTCAAATCGAAAGAAGAGAATTGGTCACAAATTCAAGGACGAAGACTTGTTGATATAAGTTATTTTATACAGCAGCTTTAAACTATATCCAGCCATAATTCCTTGTTTAATTGCAATTTCACACATGTGTCACTTATAGGAGAAAAGAGGAATGGTCCCGTATGTCAGATGTGGTTTGCCTCACTCTCCGAGTATGAGAGATGAAAAGATTTATATTATTTAACAAAAAATATCCTAAATGTTGACCCGACCAATAAACTATCACTACACAAAATAACGTTGAATTCTGTTCAGTAGTTTCTGAGTTAAAAGTGATCTAGATTTGCAGATTGAAATAAAAATGTTTTGTTTTTATTTGTACGATGCGGATCTGATTTTATTGTATTCTTTTATTTGTATTGATTTATGTATCCTTTTCATTTCGTCTATCTACCTATCGACCTATTCAGTCTTAATGTCTATCCATTACCTACATTACAAATCAAACTGTGGACATGAAGAGGCATAAATTATTTGTTTATTACCAAGACTATTTATATTAAAAGAAGAATTTCTTAATTAAACCAAAAAATTGTGTAATTATACTTTCCGGGAAAATCCGGAATTCACATTAACCAGAATAGGGATACGAACAGAATAAGGCCGTCAACGGGCTGCGCGAGCGACGCGCGGGGCGCCCCGCATTCGCCTCCGCCGCGTCGTCTGCTTCACCCCCTCAAATACCGAAAATTCTTCTATAAGCGCGCCTTAAAGTCTTGAGAAGTGATAACGGAGGCGAGTACATTAGTGCGAGATTCAAGCAGTATTTGAATAAGTGTGGGATTCGTCATCAAACTACAGTTCCTCACTGTCCACAGCAAAATTCTGTTGCTGAACGCGCGAACCGTACGATTGTCGAGGCGGTTCGCTGTATGCTTCTGGAAGCTGGTTTGGATCAACGCTTCTGGGCTGAAGCCGCGAACACTGCGGTGTACATCAAGAATCGCTCTCCTACAAAGGCAGTTAGAGGTGCGACGCCAGAAGAACGTTACACTGGACGTAAGGTGAGCTTAGATAACTTACGTGTGTTTGGTTGCTTGGCGTACGCTATACAAAATAACCGAAAGAAATTAGATCGGAAAGCGAAACCTTATATATTCGCAGGGTATTGTGAGAATACCAAAGGGTACAGACTCTTAGACGTTGAGAGTTTTAAGTGTACAATCGCGAGAAATGTTAAGTTTGTAGAGAACAAATTCCTCAAGCATCTTAACTTATCGAAAGAAGAATCTGTTGTAGTTTTCCAACCTGAGATTCCTTCTGTTCCTGAGGTCAGTGAACAGTCAGAAGAAAATTCTGAGAGAGTAGATAATGCTGATGACACCGAGTCTACGACAAGTAGTGACGTCGCAGATCGATCGTCAGATGCCACGTATGTTCCGGATATTTCATTTGATACAGATGATTCGAGAGCTGTGTTTGAGGAAGCCGATGATAATTCCTTCCTGTGTGCATTTTTGACAGGTGAAGCATGCTGTACTGACGAGCCGAGAACAGTAAAGGAAGCGTTAAGTGGTCCTGAAGCCAAGCAGTGGCGAGCTGCGATGAAAGACGAGTATCAATCCTTTTTGGATAACAAGTGCTTTACATTAGCCGATTTACCGAAAGGAGCAAAACCGGTAAAGACTAGATGGATTTTTAAGAAGAAAAGAGGGCTTAATGGTGAACTGTTACAGTACAAAGCACGTCTTGTGGCAAAAGGATTTACACAAAAGTATGGAGTGGATTACTTTGAAACATTTTCGCCTGTAGTGAGATACGAAACCATACGGATGTTATTAGCTTTGGCTGCGGAGTACGACATGGAGATTGACCACATGGACGTTAAAACAGCTTTTCTAAATGGAGACTTGAAAGAGACTGTGTTCATGGAAATTCCTGAAGGCTTCGAAGCAGGTAAAGGCAAGAATAAGGTGTATCGACTACATAAGGCTGTATATGGTCTAAAACAAGCGCCTAAATCGTGGAATGAGAAGATTAATCACGTACTTGTAAATAAACTAAAGTTCAAGAGATTGATCTCGGAACCATGCGTCTACATTAAGAGAAATGGCGATAAGCTTGTAATCATCGCTCTCTATGTCGATGATCTAGTAATATTTAGCAATTGTAATGCTGAAAAAGTCAAGATTAAAGAATTATTGATGAAAGAGTTCGTGATGAAAGATCTTGGTCCTGTAGAAAGAGTTCTAGGATTGAGAATCAGGAAACAGAACGGCAATATTGAGCTTGATCAAAGCGCATACATCCAGAAGATACTGGAAAAGTATAAAATGCAAGACTGTAAGCCTGTTGAGACTCCGATGCAGTGTCAGAAATTAAATAAAGCTGAAGAGAAAGATGACAGCTTAGAATACCGTGAGTTGATAGGTTGTCTTATGTATGTTGCTGTTTGTTCGCGTCCTGATATATGTCACGCTGTCAGTGTGTTGAGTCAGTTCAATAACTGTTATTCTGAAGTCCACTGGAAAGCGGCTAAGCGCGTGTTGCGTTATCTCAAAGGTACAATTAACTACAGCATTACCTATGAGAAGAGTAGTCGTTTATCTGTGACGGGATTTGCAGACGCAGACTGGGCTTCTAATGAAATTGATAGACGGTCTTATACGGGCTATGTTTTCAAAATTGGAAATTCTGTTACTTGCTGGGAAAGTAGGAAACAACGTACCGTCGCGTTATCAACTACCGAGGCGGAGTATATGTCACTTTCTGATGCATGTAAGGAGGCGTTGTTTATAAAGACGTTCCTCAACGAGTGTATAGGTAAGCAAGTAGATATAATAATTTTCAATGATAATCAGTCGGCTCTAAATCTAGCCAAAAATACTATGTTTCATGGTAGGTCGAAACATATAGACATACGTCATCATTTCGTCCGGGAGGCGGTGAACAGTGGCGCAGTTAAAGTTAATTTTATGCCAACGTCCAAAATGACGGCGGATGTCTTGACAAAACCTTTGTCGGTAGACAAGCACAAGTCTTTTGTGAATGACTTAGGTTTAGATAGTCAACACAATACTTATGTAGATCACAAGATCAGTTTAAGGGGTGGTGTTAGAGATCGTAAACCTCCTTGTGTTTAAATATGTATTGTGTTCTCATACTGTGTCCTAGCAACGCTGTTTTTCTTTACTCTTGTCTAATATACCGTATTGCCTTATCATGGTGGTTTTTCCTTTTTTTAAAACTCTAATAGTGTCTACATGTACTCAGACTTTACATCACAGTATAGTCAACGTCATATCATAAATAAGTGATCACTTTTGTTACCTTGGCGCTTTCAGTCGTTACATAATTTCGTATGGCTTTTCAAACATGACGTTAAAGCGACAAAGTACAGAAGTGATCACTTAGGCTTACTGTCCACGGCGGCGTCATTTGACGCTTGCATGCAAACTACAAAAGACGACAGGCGTATTTTGCGTCCTAGGTGTGTCCACGTAATCGTCAACCAAGCTACAAAACGGTTAGCTCTTTCAAGTTTAGCATCGCGCGTTTGAAATGTTTTCATTGTGAAAATGTCAAGTGATGATGAAGATGCGATTAAGTATAACACCCCTACAACATTATTAGAAGACGACGACGGCGTAGATTGTATTGGTTTCATCTATACGTCGAAAAAATATTAATTGTAGATTGTTTGCTGCTGCAAAAGAGTTATCAGAGGATGATTCTGTATTATACAGACAAGGATACTGTTCAATTATGTGAACAAAATTGGTTGCTGTGGCCACCATTTTGCACGTGTTTGCGTCTTGCAATACGCTTGAGTGCTGACATGCCGCTGCACGAGCTACATGACGAACGTCTGACGATACGCAAATGCGACGCTGCCGCTCCGAGGACACAGTTTCGTTTCTTTCTACGCAAGATGCACGCCGTCGGCACGCAAGTGTAAAATGACGAAAGCGTGCGTCTGACGTGCAGCTACGTGGACAGTAAGCCTTATTTAAGACGTTGACCCTACCTACATCATGAATCATGCATGACATGACGTCTCCCGACCCTATAGGCGCGACAACCTCGTTGCGCGCTCGGGACGAAAACGTTACGCATTCGCGGCGTAATCTTTGCGCGCTAGCCTTGCTTTTAATACGTTCTCAAATCACAGGGGGGCTACTACGAAATTCGAAAATGGAAGTTCGTGTCGCAGCTTCCGCTCACTCTCGTATTAACCGCAATTAGAATAAGCAGGACGGCACGACACGAAGTCCGCATTTTGAACTATGAGTATAAGTCCAGTGTGTTAAGGCTCTGGAAGGTCATTGTCCGAAATACTTCGTGATCCGCGACCGTATTTTAATTTCAAACTCACCCGCTCAGATGCTTAGCGATAAACGTGTGCTCGTTGTAAATATGGAGTTTGACGCCCTTCCGTCTCCAGCGGGACCTTTGGGCCACAGCCAACGGCACCAGATAATGCTTCTTGATGCCAGCTTCTATGGTCTCCAGGACCAGGGTCGACGCTTCGTGGATGAACGTGCGGGCTGACGCTGTACTGAAGCCGGACATCTCGCTGAGAGAGGACCTTTTGAGGTTAATATTTCGGTTTGTGGGAAAGGGGGGTGTAGAGTATGAAGTTTAGGGAGTAGAGTGGGATGAGTTGAAAAAGAGTTGGTTGGGGTTTTTTGAGGGAGATGGTTTGGTTTGGATACGGTATTAATTGCGAATGCATATTTTATTTTGAGGTTAATATTTCGGTTTGTGGGAAAGGGGGGTGAAGAGCATGAAGTTTGGAAACCAGTGGGAAGTTAATAAAAGGTTGGATTGAGGTTATTAAGAGGGATTGTTTGATTTGGATGTTGTAAAGGGGATGAAGAATATGAAGTTCAGGAGTAGAGTAAAACGGGTTGGGTTGAAAAAGGAAGGAATTATTTAGTTTGGTTGAGGTATTGATTGCAAGTGCATATTCATTTTGAGGTTAATATTTTGGTTTGTGGGAAAAGGGGGTGAAGAGTATGAAGTTGGGGTGAGTAGAAAAAGGGTTGATTGGGATTTTTTTGGGGAAGGAATTGTTTGGTTTGGATGGTTAATTGTAAGTGCGTATTTTATTTTGAGGTTAATATTTTGGTTTGTGGGAAAAGGGGGTGAAAAGTATGAAGTGAGGGAAAAAGCGGATTACGGTTTTTTTGGGGAGGATTGTTTGATTAAGATAAGATATTTTACATTGAAATGAATATAAGTTTTATCGGAGGATGGGACAGAAAAGACATGTAATTTTATTTAAGTAAAAGATATTCATATAAAAGTGATATTGTGATTTGTCGGCGACAAATTGATATATGTACAAGTTGGTATGATTTACGAGTTTTAGAAAATAGTGAATTAACAAAATGAGTTATCATAAAGTGTCAATATAAAGCGTGATCCAAAGCGATTCATTCACGCATCGGTTGTAGAAAAAAAAGAAAATTTTAGTATGAAAAACCAGTGTTACCAGATTGCAGTGCGATTATCCCCAGCGCATGAGTGTTGACAGATGAAAAGAAAGAAAATACACCATTAGTGCTGTATTGTTACCAGCTCATAAATATTGTACCATACATCTTATGGCAAGACAGCATTATTTTGGTGGTTAAAAGCAAAATTCAGTTAGTGTTTGTATAATATATAAATACAATATTCATATGTATTTGTGAAGTTAGAATATAATGTAGTCTTGCCATGCCATTATAGCAATACAACTTTAGAGTCCCTCATTTCCAAATACACACAAAAATACTTGGTACTAGGAACTCTGCTTATCTAAATATATACGTCTTTATTACATACATTCAAACTAAGCAAAATCCCACACTTTACAGACTTTTTATTCCTGGCAACTTTTCTCGGCCATAGTAAACTACCATTTAAAGCAGTGTTACAAGAACCTGGACTTAAAAATCCCCACAAATTAACCATTTTTGTCATTTTTCTGAAGTTTTGTAAGCAATGCCTCGCTATTATGATCAGCCCAATAAAATACAAAGAAGACTAGTCTAAAGTCGTCAGACACCGCCGCGAATTTAAACAACTCTTAATGTAAAGCTTCTATCACAATAAATTACGAAAACAGCTTGTTGATGGGCATTTCTATTTTTTGTTGTACCAAAAATTAAGAAATTGTTAACAGGGAGTTAAAATTAGTCCGCTTCGTTACGCACTTTTCAAGCCTTACGAGAAAAAAAAACGTAACAAATCGGGCAAATTTAACATTGTTTTTACAAGAAGTTAACAATTTCTTAATTTTGGTACAACGAAAAATAGAAATGCCCTGATACGCGCCGCTAAAGGCGCTGCCAACTTCTTAATCTCAGTAAAAATTCTTCTCATACCTGATTTACACTCTCGCCTCGTCACCTCGCCTCGCGCCTCGCCTCGTCGTCTCGCTCCGGACGCGAGCGTCAAAATCAAGGCAAATCACGAGACGAGGCGCGAGGCGCGCCTGTTCACACTCTCGTCTCGTGGCTCGTCCCGCAGTTCGTCTCGCCACTCGTACGCGAGTGTAAACCAGGTATTAGACAGTAAACTTTTTTTATAGTATGTGACTAAGGTTTCACAACAATACAGCCAATTTTTTTAAATTTAATTCCTTGTGACATTAGTGGCAGTACGTACCTTCGGGAAGTCCTAGACTCGTCTCCGGACTGCGCGGGCGACGCGCCCGCCGAGTACACGTTTCTATTGGGGACGGATAGGGCTTTGTCTGAAAATTACATAAAAAAAATTTGATATTTTTTATTCTATTATCCATCATCCTAGCCTAATACGTCGTGAGAGGGTTTAGGCCGTATTTCCCACGCGGATCCAAAGCTGATTGGGAACTTCACACACATTGTTGAATTTCTTCACAGATGTGTGCAGGTTTGCTCACGATGTTTTCATTTAAAGTAAATTTCAAATGTAATTTCGCACATAAAACTCAGGGTACAAATATCTGCCCCGACCGGGAATCGAATCCGAGACCTTAAGCCTCGTAGTCAGGTCTAACCATTAGCGCCATTAATTTATTAAATATTACGATTTAGGGGGAGAGGGTGTCGACCATGTCATATTTTTTCTTGATATTTCTTACATAAGATCACAAAAATGTGGAGTTATGTAAAAAAATCAAAATAAAACGAAACTTGATTATATTACCAAAAATTAAAATTATAAGTACCTACGAAAAAGGATCCTAAAAAAATTGTTTCTTTGAAAGAAAAAATTAAAGCAAACCAAACATTGCATTAATTTTTTCCTTTAGATTTTTATGTACATAATTAATATCAAACAGGGGGGGAGGGGGTCTGCCAATTCTTATTTTTTCTTACATACGGGGGGGAGGGGGTCAAAAACCGGCAAAAATCGTATTACGTAATAAAATAAATGAATGGCGCCTATCCAGTCTATCTAAACTAAAGCGTGCGTTTAATCGCATTGCATGCTAAGCCTAAGATGGTACAGACCTTGGTGGTTCCGTTCAGCGCTGATGCTGCGCACACGACTCTGTTCGAGCTCGCTGTCTGTCAGCTCTAGGGACGCGCCGCGCGTGCGCGACCGCCCAAGCCTACCAACAAAGAAACAAAATTATAAACAAAAAATACCAACGTAATGTGTGTTGCCAGTGATGACTAAACCCCGGAATTTTAGTGGCACTTTTGACCTGTCATAGTAACTTTTTATTTATTTATTTCCACAGTTACCCAATGCGATAGAGTAGCACATTAAATAAAATTATAAAGAAAAATAACAATTATAAATTACATTGATAACAAAGACATTTAACGTAACTTTTGTGAATTCAACAGAACACATCAAACTGAGTGGCAACTTCTAGTGACTTCTCACTGATAGTCTACCTAAATGATATCGATATATTAGACTTTAAATTAGATTGCCGTAAATTTATCAGACTAATTAATTAGTGGAAAATTTATTAGCACAATCTTTTTTAATATGTTGTGTATCGTATATCGAAAGTTGATAAGTGAGAAATCACAAACAAATACAAATAACTTTATTTCGCTTGAAATATGGTACAGATGATGGCTCAACAATCATATATAATGGCTCACATATTTCGCCAGTATCTGGCATGCAAAATTTTACAATAAATATTACTAAGCATTACAATTAAACTACGGTTCATTATAGTGACATGTAAATTTTAACAATGATTTATAGGCAAATTATAACTAAGCCAATTTTTACAATAATCCGCTGGTAAATCATAACTAATGTCAATTTTAAGTATTCTAATCTAAGCAAGTGTGCATTCGTTATTTGTCAAAAAAGGAAAAATATTCGGCTACAGAGTAGAAAGCATTTTGCACAAGCCAAGCTTTAAGTTTACGTTTGAACATTATCAAAGGCAACTGTTTGATGTCATCATTTAGCTTATTATAAATATGAATAGACATCCAAAACGTGTTCTTACCATACAAAGCTGTTTTTTTGCACTTTGAAAGGTGCCACATAAATTCGGGGCTCTGGTGATGACTTATGGCACTGAGACGTGGCGCTAACAATGGGTCTCATAAGGAAGCAAAAGGCCACTCAGAGGGCTATGGAGAGTCCTAAGCTCTTCTCTGCGGGATCACATT
Organism: Archips xylosteana; assembly: GCA_947563465.1. Taxonomy (NCBI): domain Eukaryota; kingdom Metazoa; phylum Arthropoda; class Insecta; order Lepidoptera; family Tortricidae; genus Archips; species Archips xylosteana. The sequence continues at coordinate 9,988,134 of OX387369.1, forward strand.
AGAAATAATGAAATACACGCAAGAACAAAATTCACCGATATAGCTTGAAGAATCGCCAGACTCAAGCGGAAGTGGGTAGGGCACATCGCTCGTAGAACTGATGGCCGATGGGGTCAAAAGGTTTTCGAAATGCGTCCGCGAACCGGAAGACGCAGTGTAGATAGGCCTCCAACAACATGGAGCGATGACCTAAGGCCGTATTTTCTAACGCTTGCCATCACTTTCACCATCTTATACCGTTTGACGGACAGAAAACGTTGAATGCAATAGCAAGCGTCTGCGCGTTAGATAATACGGCTTTTGGTTAAAGATGCGGCATATTCTTTTACGTAAGTTTAATTTTACTTGCCTTCTCTTGATGGTGCCGAAGAAGTCTCTTCGCCTCTTCTGCCGCGGCGCAGGCTCGGGGGGCACTTCTTCTGGCTTGTGAACGTAGTCACCTTGCTGCAGAAAAACAGTAATAAATAAATTTAACTCTTAAAAAAATCAGGACTGAAATTTTTTAGTCAGCCCACTTGCAATATATTTATTAACATATTTAATTTAATATAAAATACTTTTCATCCATTAACCAGTTCGGTGAAGGTCAGCCAGAAATAAGGTTTGAGTTGTAGTTTCCAGACGGGCCAGTGCGGTTTGGGAACTTCACATAGCTACACCAGTGAACTGTACCGCAAGGGTAGGTACGGAAGTTTCCTGAAGATCATTTTTCATCACCAAGGAACATTTCAGTTTAAGAAAATGAGTAGATAGATGAAAGAACGTAATCTAAATGTACTACTTCATTTATTCATCTAATATATAGGAAGTAATTTGACTTCTAATACTATATTGTTTAGTTACCTACTACCATTTAAAACCACAATCACTAAATGCTCGAGTTCTGTCCATGCTTTTTTAACAAAAGGAGTGCATCAAATTCAACAATCGTGCGTAAGTATTATTTTTACGTGTTAGTATTATGGTAACCTTTCTTAAACACTAAAAACATTGACCTGAGTTTAATTTGTCCGAAAATGTTTCAGTTTATTTGTCGTGTGCTATAACAGTGCTCCATTCTTTTTGTGAAGCGAGAAAAGTTCAAAATAACAAATATGTAGAATAGTTATTTTCAGAATTGACCTTTCAGATAAGCGAAAATAAATCGGCTCTACTTTTAAAAAAGGTCATATCTCAAATCCATGATATGAAAATTTAAAAGGAACCTTAAGGCGACAACGTAAAGTTAATTTTGTAAGATTAAGATCGATTTTGAAACGGGAGTTTTTTTCAAAGTAGGTAGGTACGTAGTGATGAAATATTGAATAGTTTTCCTCAAACTAAAATTTGGTCAAACGTTTTTAGTGATTTTGATCGGTAACCTATAATTAAACATCGCTAACCACGTAGCATAGTTACTAAATGGCTCTGATGGCTGCATAAAAGTGTAAGCCTAAGTTTGGGTGTACTTTATTCTCTTTTCTAACTGAAAACCTTTATTTTATCACCACATTGGCACAACTCAGTACAATGCTACGTAGTTATCAATATACATACACCATTTTTTATTTCCTTTAACTTTAAACAAACATTCAACAACAGGTAAATTGATGTTAATTTTTCTAATATACCTAATACCTACTAGCGTCCCGACTCGTATTGTTTACGAGGTAATCAAGAATTAAAGATTAATGACGTCGAGGTTGAAACACTGTCAAATTTGATTATAACTTTTCACAACACTAATGGACATTTTAATAATGACTGTGAACTAAATATTTATTTATTTTGCATTAAAAGGAAAAAAATCGGTTTCGCAAAAATTTTTATTACCAGATAGTTTCTATCGATTTCCTGTGCCATTTGTTGAAGTTAAAGGATATAAAAA